>OX578153.1:61034519-61722019 GCA_951213105.1 Amaurobius ferox
GCCATATAAAAGGAAAGAAACGTCAGAGTTTCGAAGTTTTGACTGAAAAATCGAAAAAAATTTCTTTGAAAGACTATTTTTCATCACCCAATTCTAGTACCTCTAGAATTGCAAATGATCCAGATGAGCAAATCCAAAGTATTGCTCCACGTGTTCTGAAGGCTTCAGAAACTTTAGATAATTCTCTCACCACCAGTGATCACTTAAAAGCTGAAATATTATGGACACTTAAGGTTCAAAACAGCCGTTATTCATATAAATCTTGTGAAAATACAAATGTCGTATTTCGACTCATGTTTCCGGATAGTGAGATCGCCCAGAAGTTCACTTGTGGAGAAAAGAAATACGCATATTTGTCTGTATTTGGGATTGCACCATATTTTGCTACATGTCTGAAACAAAAAGTGAAAAATGAAAGTGGATTTGTTCTTTTATTTGATGAAAGTATGAATAATTATATGCAAACTAAGCAATTAGATTGCCATGTTCGATTTTGGGATCATAATCACGTGGTATCACGATATTATTCTTCAGATTTTTTGGGTCATGCAACAGCAGACATACTTTTTGAAAATATTAATGAAAAGTGTGCAGAGCTGGGGTCATAATTTACTGCAATTATCAATGGACGGACCAAATGTTAATTGAAAAGTGTTTGATTTAATGTATTAGCATTTAAAACAAGAAAGTAGTTCTAACTTATTAAATATAGGTAGTTGTGGTATACATATTATGAACAATTCTTTTAGTTTAGGATGCACTGTATTTCCTGAAATTGAACAAATGGCAAGTGCACTATATCGCCTTTTTAAAGATTCTCCAGCTCGGCGAGAGGATTTTGCTTCAATTAGTGAAAATCCAAAATTCCCCAGCAAATTTTGCAAGAATCGATGGGTAGAAAATTCAAGTGTATTTAACAGATTATTAGAAATTCTTCCTCAAGTTAAAATTTGTGTCCAAAGTAATTAATAAGGATTTCACTAATCCCGGAAAGAAAAGTTTCGAAGCAATTCAAACTAGTGTTAACGATAAGTTATTTATTATAAAATGTAATTTTCTTATTTTTATTGGAAAGGAAATAGAACCTTTTATGACTTCATATCAAACTAATAAACTAATGTTGCCTTTTATAGCATATAACCTATATAATTTGATCAAAAATTTAATGTTAAAATTTATGAAAAAATAACAAGTTCCAGCTTCTATGATAAAGCTTCTAAGTATTGATGTGGAGGATTCATCTTTGCATAAAGATGCAAGCAAAATTGATGTTGGATTCATTGCCAAAAAAATTATAAAAGACTTTGTTAAAAAGAAATCTGCTAATGTTGAGAAACAGTTAATTGAATTTTATATTAACTGTAGGGCATTTTTGATCAAAATGGTTTATTAGAGAGGTGTCCTTTAAAGTACAATCTTGTAAGGAACATGTCATGTTTAGATCCTCGTACTTTAATGGACGATAAAAAAATAAATATGACAAAGATCAATAATATCCTTATAGCCCTTACAGATTGTGGTAAGATAAAAGATACTAATTGTGATACTATAATTAAAGAATATAAGAGTTTTGTTGAGGATTTCAGTATTATGGATATAGGAAAGCGATTTAAACACTGTTGTCAAGACTCTTTTAATCCATTAACTGATAATGTTGGTACATTTTTTTTCGAGCATCTTTCAAATAACTCTTAAGTATTCTAATTTGTGGGCAGTGATAAAAGAGTTGTTACTTCTTTCTCATGGACAAGCTGCTGTAGAGAGAGGTTTTTCCATAAACAAAAATGTAATGGTTGAAAATTAAAAAAAAGAGTATCTTGTTGCTAAGCGGATTATTGAAGACCACATTCGAAATATAGGTGGGCTTGAAAATATTGTGATTACAAAAGATCTTCTATTGTCTGGAGCAGGAGCTCGTCAGAAGTATTTGTTATATTTAGATGAGCAAAAACGAAAACAAGTACAGCCTGTCTCGACTGATAAAAAGAGAAAATTACTTGAACAGATTGAAGAGCTAAAAAGAAAGAAAATTTGTACAGAAAATGACATGGCCGAACTTACCAAATCATCTATAGATTATGCAGATAGAGAGAGGGCAGAAAAATCCTGTCAAATAACATTCATTGCCAAATCAAATGCCTGCCGACGCTGTGCACAGGATAAACAAATATTGCTACAGGATATTAAATGTGAATTAGATTTCAGATGCTTAGAGCTAAAAAATTGTTGATTTTTTCAGTACAAAATAATTTAATTTTGTTTACATAAATATTTATACATTAGTGATATTTAATAAATTATGAAGTATATTCTTACTATATTTTTTATTTTTTTGTACATGTGTGTTGCAATGTAATTTTTGTGATTTCTTCTAATAATGATTAAATATCTAGACTATTCTTTAGATAGTGATATAGCTGGTAGTATGTTTGTAAGCACAAATGCAAAAGATCTGATGATAGAACAAATCATATTCAGAATCGTAGTTTTATTTTGCTTTGTTGTAAAAAGAAAGAAAAAAAACTCCTGGAAAAATGCGCAAACCCTCCTATAAAACTCCTGAAAATAGGTTCCTGCAAAAGAGTATGAACCCTGTATTTGGCTCAGGAACTTATTTTTTTTTTTAATGTCAATCTGGAAAACTGTTGTTTAAAAGTTTCAAAATTTTAAAAATATTATTTCATTATTTATTTTAAAAATTATTTTTTAAATATTTGTAAAACCTCTTTTTTGAGGATAAAAACAAGGGTCAGGAGAAAAATTATCTCCTCAGTCAAAAGTAAAGTTAGAATCTTAGTTTTGGATTTGAATAGGATGGAGATAAATTTCGAAAAATCTTCAGAAGTCAGAATTTTGAAAGAGTCAACAATTTTTTTTACATAAAACCTGTTGAAATTCATTGAGAAATAAAGCTCATTTCTGCATTCATGTTATGTGGCACTTGCAATCACAAGCTTGCAATCACAACTGGTGCATGACTTGGAATCTCAGATACACCTATTGCTTGGGTAACTGGCGATTAAAAACAAAAATCTAAATTTGCAAATTTAGCAGATAGAGATTTTGTTTATCTAAATTGAAGACTGTAACATTATTATAAGTATTCTCTGGAAAAATATACCTTTCTATAATAAAACTTAAAATTTTAAATTAAGATTTTAATTTTACTTCACCTCAGAATTTTTTGAGTATACTCTGTTGTAAAGATACTGTCTCAAAGTAAAGATACTGTTGTAAAGATACTCTTTGAGATACTGTCTTCAAAATTTGTCATCATGAACTCTCATTTCTTAACTCTACAAAACTTCAATTGTTTTTATTGTCACTTTATTTGTTAATTTTTTATAATTAAAGATTCAATAATTTTCATTTCAAAGTTCTATATTCTCCATATTGCTCATTCTAAAATAGTCGGCAAAGAAAGACTTTTTGCAATACAGTCTCCAAAATTTGTCACGTCGAACCCTCATTCTTTAGCTCTAAAATGTTGATTATTTTCATTGTTACTTTATTTAATAATCTTTTACAATTAAGCTAAGTATGCTAAACCATGACCCCCTTTTCTTGCTTTGCGACCCAATGCGCAGACACAAAACTTACTAAAAGACTGATTGCTATAAAAACTGGTTGCTGTATTTAGTGATTACTAGTTTTGGGCACCACAGCTAATAGTACTATAATAATAAATCAGAAATGTACTAATTTTTATATAGGAATAATTTATTCTCTGTTAGTGCTGTTTTAAAAGTTGTTTATAAAGTTTTGATGATAGATACTGTTTATAAAGTTTTGTTAAGAATTTCATCCAAAGTTGAGCAAAATATATTGAAAATGTATTTTCAATACAAAATACTTTTCAAATTAAAAAAATTCCAAATACAAAATACATGTATTTTCAAAATATAAAATACATTTAAAAAAATTAAACATTGCTATGTTCTACCGAATTTAATGTTGACTGGATTGAATATTCAATGCAATGCAACATTTGTCTGTACATTTTATTGGAAATAAAACAAACCTTATATTTGTTAAATATTAACATTTGCATTTTAAAAATATTTGAATGTATAGAAAAAGTATGTCTTAAGAGACTAAACTTGTTGAAATTTTAGATCTCCAAGGTAATAATAAATGAAGAAAATAAATTGATCTGTGGGAGAACATATTTTATGTAACAACAAAGATATAATAAAAAACATTAAATTTATGAAGAAGCCTTCATATGGTGACATATTGTTTGTACACTTCATTTTTGATGGAAATGTTAAGTATTTTAATTTTCTTTTGCATGCATATATCATACAGTCACACATTTTCAGAAAAACTGGACATGAATATTTCTTCTTGAATTTGAAGCTGAACCCATATCGATCCTCTTTAAGCTCTATTTCTAACCAACCTTTAGAAATTGATGTTTTAAAGAAATTTTTTTGAATTGGAAGCAAAAAAAAAAAAAAAAAAAAAAACAGAAGTGGAAATTCTTTAATGAACTCTCAACCCTTCTACCGAATTTAATGTTGAATTCATCTGAGTCATCATCTCAGCTCTATCTGTTACCAATCTTGAGAAATAAAGTGTTAAGAATTTTTTTTGAACCAGAAGTAAAAAAGGACAGGAATTGGAAATCCCCAGTGAACCTTCTACCCACTCTGGAATTTGATACTGAATCCATATCAGTCATCATCTAAGTTATAACATATTTCAAGAAAAGTGGAGGTGTTTCAATTAAAATGTAAAATTTTGAATCCACTGAGACATCACCAGAACCAGAAGTGGAAAGCTTCAGTGAGTCTCACAATCCCCTCCAAGATTTAATGCTGGATCCATATATCTGTCATTATCTCAATCAAAGCCAATTCTGAGAATTAAGATGGTCTAAGAAAAATTTTTGAACCAGAAAAAAAGAAAACGGAAGTGAAATTTCTTACTCAATTACCCTGCCTCCCCCATTTGATGCTTTTCCATTATCATCAATTGATTTCAACACTTTCCATTTAATACTGCACACCATGCACATCTTAATGCATTAATTCCCTTGATACATTTTCATCACAAACAGAAGTGTCTTCAATCTTTTTTCATGTCTTTGCAATAACTAAGCATTGCATCTCTTTAATTAGTACAATATATATATATATATATATATATATATATATATATATATATATATATATATATATATAATACAATGCACAGCAAAGCTCAGATTGTCCATGTTTCTGTTTTCACTAAGAATATCACTTCAAGCTTCCTTCTTGCCCCTTTTCTTTACATACATAGACAAATAGATAGGAAGGAGCCACATAAAAAACAAACAACATCATTATTTAATTTCAATATGAATGCAAAGTTTATAACAGAAAAAATATTTTTCAGAGGCTAACCACACATGCTAAACGCCCTATTAATTAATATTTTTATTGGCACCAGGTTGAAAAAGCATGTTTAAATTAACTCCTAGAAATGAATTCAACGACTAGACAAAATACAGATTAGCTGTTTTCTCTTTTGCGACTCATTTGTTTGTAGTTTATACATGATAGCTTGACATTTAAAGAAATGTATCTTGAGTATATTGAAAATACAGAATACGTTAAATATGTTTTCTTGGTACATTACCAAAATATTTTAGTTATTTTCAGTTTAAAATATGAAATACCAGTGGCAGGCAGTGGTATGAAGCAAACGAAGCAGAGCTTTAGTATCAAAATCCATAAAGCTTAATTTTTAACCATTTTACATAATTTTTCACTGGAAATTGCGATCTCCCAATCCAAAAAATGACTCATTCATTGAAAATTTCCAGCTGATCCAGAAGAGGGACCAGAAGGTCTTACATTTTATTTAATTCATTTCACTCTTTGCTAAAAGAACTGCATATTTTTATTCCCAACTGGCAAATGCAACACATGCCCAAATTAATTTGGACTATTTCATCCTACATTCTGCCAAGGATTGCAGTTTTTAGTTTTTCAAAGTTGTGATAGTAATAAACTGCCTAAATTGTTAGTATTGCCAAAATAAGATCTCGAAGGATATAACAACCCTGCTCTAAAAAAGTTTGAATGTATATATATCTAAGTCTGATTAGAAATTGCTCAATTCTATTTATAAAAGTTTTGTAAACAGACTCAGTCATGTAATTGAATATATTATTTTACTCTGTTTGAAGGAATAATTTTGTTTAAGAAATAATTAAGTTTGAAGGTTTGAAATAAGCACAAAATTAGTCTATAAATGCTGATTCTAACAGTAATAGGAATAAAGGATTATTTTCCAGAGCACAGTTTGTCCTTGCACTAAATATTTTTCTGAAATATTTACTCTTCCTTTTCTGTATTTTCAGAATGGTTGCAGTCAAAGGGAAGCCGCCGTGACTTTGAGCACTTAGATGCTGTTAGTTTAGCCAACATCCTGGAGGAGTTTTACGAAAACCTGACCAAGCCTGATGGTGAAGAATACAGTGTTAGCACCATGCATACAATTCGAGCCAGCATCAGTCGTTACTTAAGTCTGCCTCCTCAAACTAAACCTTTTAGTATTATCCGAGATCGAGAGTTCAAAAAAGCAAATGAAGCCTTTTACCGCCGCATCCGACGTCTCCAGAGCCCACGGCAACAACAGCAGCAGCAACAACCTGCCTTCCATTATGCTCCTGGACAAACGATTTGGCAACCTCATCCTTCTGCCGTTAATATCCCCTGTAACAGCAACGGCATAATGCTAGTCCAGCTGGGCCCCCCTCATCATCAATAATAAATGAAGCAGGTAGTTACAATGTACATAAAGTGTGAATACAGCAATGGAGGTATATAGTCCATTTTGTCTTTGAATCTGTGCTTAGCACACTTTGCTCTATCATGTAAGGAACTGTTAGCAGTACATTGTTATGATTAATGACCTGATAAAAAAAATAAAAGAATTTGTGTTGCCCGGTGAAAACAAAAATAATGTTGCGTAATCTTAGCAGATAATGTGTTTTGTCTGATTAAATTTTGGACTTTATTTTTATACTCAAGGAGATCTCAACTACTCTGTACAGAGTATATGTACTTTCTGTGGAAATGCAGTTTATTGCCTAAGAGCAGCTGGCAGTAGTTTTTGATTTTTTTTTTTTTTTTTTTTTTTTTTTTTTAAGACTTCGATAATGTCCCAGATGAAGGAGGATTTAGTTCTTCAAAGTGGACGGCTGTAGTTAATTTTGTTTTGTGTTTCTGTCATATTTATTGTGCTATTATAGTTTGTTTGAAGTTGCATATTTATTTATGTAATTGTAGTTTGTTTGACTTTTGCATTTTTTGTGTGAATTTTTATTGATATAATTTTTTAATGTGTCAACAAATGTGGGGTTAATTGTGAAGTCATTTTTGACTCCAAATAGCATACCGTGCAATGAATGATAATATCCTTCTTGGTTATCTTGTCAGTTTAAATGAACTAGTTATTGCAGCTTGTTAGCAATGGTTAGACAGAAGTCAATTATAATCTTTATTTTTTTTTAGTAGTTGCTTTTTGTTCAATGATAGTTTAGCTAGTATTCTATGATAATTTTACATAGAATTCTGCAAAAGAAGTTTTAGGAAATACTATAACTATAGCTGTTTACTATATACTCTCTAAAGACCCTGTGACATACTGTCAATTCAATGTATGATTTCTATAAAATTACAGTAGTATTTTTAGTTTTAAAGTATCTTTATAAAAATGATATATTGCTTGGTTAAAATATTATAGGGCTAAATATCTAATAATTATCTACTTTCAGGTTCCCAAATTTTTTTTTTACTTTATAGTTTCTATGTTTCTTTTTTTTTTTTACTGTAGTCAAACTATAGTAGTTAGTATTATTGAAAAAAAAAATGTTTATTGAAACATATGTAGAATAGATTGTATCCTAAACAAATACTGCAAATAATATCTTTCTTATTTATTATTATTATTTAAAGCTTAAATGACACAAAATTAACAATTATCAGTTATTCAGTCATAGAATTTTTAGTGCCCCAAAATAAAAGTAATACAATAAATGAGGTTCATAAATGTTAAAATTATTAAAAGTTAACAACTGCTTCAGTGGTTCTACAGATCACCTCCATCATAACTTTTATCGGCATTAAGTTATCTATTTTTAACATTCATCAATAGTTAGTTAATTAATATAGCTTTACAGCTGAATTGATATTGGCTATATCAGCTACTCATTAGTCATTGACCACAATAAGTAAAAAAAAATAAACTTAGTATTTAGTGACCTTTCTAATAGAGGTTTTTATAAAAATTAGTATATTATCTAACAGTCATAAATATTTTAATTAGTACATAATTATTTTTGCATATTCAAAAGTAATGTATTAAAATATATGCAGGTACCTTTTATGCAAAATTATACATAACATGCCAACATGTTGAGACATATTCTTAACAGTTTGCACATATTATATTGCTCAAGTTTCACAAAACAGTAAATAAGGTTCAACAGATTGCTAGTTACCATCAGCACTAGTTATCAAGTCTCAGATTTAGACTTAACTGTAGAAACCTGGTTATGTTATGGTATAAATCTATGCAGACAAGCAGATATATGTAGCTGTTAGTTAGCAGAGCCAGAAAAACAATGACTTGTTTTTCTATTCAATCACTGTCCATTGTTACAAGCAGCAATAACTATATGTTTACTTATAGGATGGTTAAGAAATGTGCTTTTCTGTTTCTTGGGGTTTATATTTCAACTGAATAGCACATTGTGCAAAGAACTTTAGCTACACTTTTATAGTGGAGAAAATTCAGATGTATTTAAATAAAACTGCTATGAATTTTGTTTTACTTTAGATAAGGAATTCTAAATACAGTTTCATAGATCATATTTGCTTAATGTGCTTCATTTCTTTTTCTCTGTCATTAATATTTTCAAATCAAAGCTAAAAAAATTGTTTATTTTGCATAGGATTGTAGCCAATGCTCATTGAGACAGCATGACGCAAAGCAATAATTTAAATTAAATCTTTTATGCAACGAAGTATGAAAATTTATTTTGCGCAGCAATATATATAAAAATGCTTGAATAACTTATTTTTCATAAATTGTCATGATTTTTCTATGATGAAAACACATCAGGGATAGTTGTGAAAAAGGATGCTGATTTTTCTTTAAGTGTTGAATATGGATGCATGTTTCTGTGATGTGTCAAATTCAATGGCAGTATTAATTGAAGAAAGTTTAAGTTTTTGTTTCTTTTTCGTTGTAGGTGAAGAGCTTATATCTTCAGCCTTTGTAGCTTCCTTTCATATAGTTTTGCTTGCATATAAGATAGTATTTATGATATACTTGAAAAATATCCTATTTTTGCACTGGCTTTTAAATGAGAGTATTTTTAGTATATTTTTAGGAAAATTTTCATTTTGAAATTTACCTTCAATTTTGTTTCTTTAGAAAATACTGGGTGTCTGTAGGTTATGAAAATCATAACTTGCTTGAAAAAGTCAAGAGTTAGAGAAAGGTTATGATCAAGAAAAAGTCAGATATTCAAGCAGATGGCCACGAAATTTTCTAGCTTTACAAATATATTTTCAAATTAAATTAAAATCAATTGAGATAAAGTGGAAATTCATCTATTTAATAATTTGTCGTATTTTCATACCTTACAGCATTGAATCCCAACTAGGGTTCCATTGTAATGCAAAAGCTTGCAAAATAAAGAACAAGTTGCCATCTCTTTTGCAGTAGAATAAAAAAAAAATAACAACATGACAATTATATTAACACAAAATCATTACAAAATATATATACATAATGTTTGTTTGTACACAGTACACCAAATGAAACGTAAAGTGAATATGTTTTCTATTTTTTTTTAACAGTAATTAATAAATAGAAGTAGGCACTCCTGTATTATTCTCTTGCAATATTTTATTCAAAATTATAAGTTAATTATTATGTATTAACCCTACTACTTTACATGTCTGTTTTGTAATTTATTTCTGTCGAGCTTAATATGTGTCGGTTAAGTAGGGTTCCCCAATGTTTTACAAAATACTTCAAGGGCTCCCCCAAGCAAAAAGATTGGGAATGACTGTTACAGCATAGCTTGAGAGAAATAATGCTTTTTTTTAGTATTTCTCAAAAATTTAAGGACCTCAGGTCCCTTACATTTCTTTGAGAGAGGAGACAGAATATCCTATTCTAATTTTCAGTAGCTACATTAATACATATTATTAAGCTTGCTTATTTTGTAAAATGAATTATTCTGTAGATCAAAGTTTAAGGAGCACGCTATGAAATATTTTTAAAGTTTATGAATTTTTCTGAGAGTCATTAAACAGCCTGTATTATTTTTATTTCTCCAAATTAAATAGAAATATTGAAAACTTTGGTCCAAATAATATTTTTTTTCAATTGTATCACTGGCAATTCCATGCATTTTTTTTTTTTAATTTCTTTATTTATTTTTAATATATTTTATTATTAAATTATGATTTAACAAGTCATGAAGTTTTATTGAAAGGGTCACAAAGATCAAGAAATTTTGTATTTCAAACCTGGTAGACACCCTGGTTTCTATTTTTAAATCTGTAGGAAATAATTTTAATTTCAAAATTTATCCTCAAATATTTTTTCAGAACAAGTTTTAATAATCTGTAATTAGCAGAGTTCATAATTGTGAAGCCACTAGCACCAAAGCAGGATAATGTTCCACTGAAGCTCCTCAGTTGCAGGCATTGTCTATAAAAATTTCCGAAATTCTAATCAATGGCATTGAGAAATCAAAAGTTTTATGAAATTGTTGAAGACAGAATTGACAGAAAATGAATTTTTTTTAATATTTATGATTCTACATTAAATTTTCTAGTTTAATATTGGAGAGAAATTATGTTAAGAAATTACTTTTAAATTTTTGTTAGCCTTACTATATTTGCAAACATCTCAGAGTGTCACTGATTAACTTAATGATTTTTGCATACAAGAAAAATACAGGTGAGCAATAAAAATGACATTTGAGCAATAAAAATCTGCCTTACATTAGAATAGAAATAGATTCTAATATTATATATATATATATATAGTACACAGAAGTAAAGGTGTAACGATTGTTCAAAATATGCAGTGACGTCCAAATCTAAAATGGCAGCAACTGAAATGTATAAAACTCATCTCATGAAACAACTAAAAAACAATAGAACAGGGACAATTTTTAACCAAAAAAAGAAATTATCAAATGAGGCATCAAATGAAAGGGAATTTTATGAGAGATAAGAAAAAACAATAATTTCATAAGTTAAAATTCTCAAATTAAAAGTAATAAAAATTGATAAAATGGAACAATTTTAACGAAGAACATTAAATTAATTTAGAAGTAAAAAAAAATTGGCAGATAAACGATAAAATAAATGAATGATTCAAAATAGTGTTAAGCTGAAATTTGTGGAACAGAGAAATAGATTGAATGGAATTATTTCTAAAATTATAAAGCAACCCAACACATTCAACAGTAGTTTCCAAACTATGGCATGCCCTGGGAAAAGGTAATATGTGAAAGTGTTTAGGAGGGTATATAACTAAATTTCTAAACATTTTTCAAAGATTTTATTGTATTGTATGAAACACATACACACACACACACACATATATATATATATATTAAAAATATAAAATTTATATTACAGAAAAAAGCCCAATGATCTATTTCATAAATATTTAACTTGCATCCTCAATTTCATTTCTATTTTTACATTCGAGTACCAACATGAGAATTGTGACAATGAGGTTTCAATATAAATAAACATACATTGTTATTTAAACTCTAAAAAATAAAAGATGGATATTATATATAGCAAAGAAGTAAACATTTTTATTTTATATTAGTTTAATATTGATAAAAGTTAATTGATGGAAAACTAGATAAATTTTATCTCAGGAATGAATATATATATAAGAATTAATATGTATAAAGAAGGTAGCATCATTTGTTACTGGTCTCATGAATGAAATCAAGATTTAGGATTTTTTTTTAGAAAAATGGAGGGATTTAAAACAAGCTATTATGGGTCAATATGATTATTGAGACTTGAACAATTATAATTAAATTATATACCTAACAATAAACCAATTATGAATTAGCTCTTTAATTTATTACTTTAGATTTTTAAAAAGAAATATTTGTTTATAAAGTTAATATTTTATTGCCCAAATTTTGTGAAACTTATCATAAAATAAGTAATATTTGTAAGTTTTAAACTAATTCAAATTTTTTAAAAATGTTGCTAAGGTGCATAGAACATGATTGAGACGTGAAGTGCCTCTATAGCAAATTTTGCCGCTGGCTGACACTTTGATTTTTGCTACAGATGACATACACAGACAGACAAAAACACAGACAAGCGTCTTTTATTATATACTAGCCGCCTTCGGCGACCAGCCTGTTTTCTACCTTTGAAAATTCTGACCGTGGCAAACTCGCTAGCACCATAACCCTGTAGAGTTAACAAAGTTTGTTTTAGTTTAATGTTGTTAAAACCATAATTCAATCATTTAAATTTTATAATGACCATATACTGAGCTCTTAATTTCATCATTTAAAATATAACGTAATTTTCTAATAAATATAATTTCATATAATAATTTCACTCTGTATACTGTTACCACTACCCGATGTATACAGTACATCACCACAATTCAATCCACCATAATTCAATCATTTAAATTTTATAATGACCATATGCTAAGCTCTTAATTCCATCATTTAAAATATAACGTAATTTTCTAATCCGATGCAATCCACCACGACAATCTCCATAACTTTCTTTTTATTTATTTTTTTCTCCATAGAAACACTGCGTCTGCGCACTCATGTGGGTGAAAAATCGAACTTCTTTCGCTGTTTCACAGAGAAATTGAAAATCATTACTTCCTTAAAATCCGGATCCTGCGGCTACTTTTTATTATTTCTTGACCAGATTAGGCTTGTAAGAAAGCCTGATCTTTGAGCTTTCTAAAAATGTAAATTATTAGTCGAAATTGTCAGTACTTTTCCCGACGCGAGGATTTAAAAACGAAAGTTATTTTTTTTTAACCAAAAGTGACTTTTGTTTTAAAATCTTTAAAAAATATTAGAATTTGTCCCTGAAATTTGAAATTGATATATTTTTACTCGCAATTGTCTGATCTTTCCGGTCGTGTGATTTGTTTTTTTCTATGACGTCTGGATGGTGGAGAAAAAAGGAGAAAAAACAGTCGAAATCACATAAAACATTAAATAACAGAAAAAAAAAGAATAATTCAAATTTTAAAATTTGTTTTCACGTGTCCCCCAGGGTCTCTTGATTGCCAAATTTCGTAGCTCTGCGACGCCCGGTCTCTGAGCTTAGTGTATAAGACAAACAGACACACAGACATTGCCTTTTATTATTTAAGAAGATGCACCATTTCTAAAAACTTCAATCATATCAATGAAAATCTGTATAAAATATAAATGCATTAAGTGTTAGAATGTCATTCAGAATGAGCTTATTCATTCATCTAAAGATTTACATTCTACATTTTCCCGTTATGTTCATTTTTGGCAAGTAATTGATGTATCAAACCAAAATTAAATCACTGATCTTTTCTTCTAAAACAAGGTAAGCAAATTTTATTGGCTCAAATGTCATGTCTTAATCCTACCTTGTTTATAAAAAAAGTAGACTTACAATTTCTGTATTAATGATCATAATATTGGAATTAAAATTATAATTATATTTTTTGTTTAAACTAATATAAGTCATGAATGGGTTATGATTTATTTTGGTTTAAATCAAAAAATCATAAATGAGTGAGCAAAATTGATATCTAGTTAAAACCAATAAATCTTATGAGTAAACATAAATTATAACTATATTTTGCTTTATCCTAATAAATTACCTAAACTTATAATTATATTTTGGTTGAAACTAATTAATCATGAATAAATAAATGTCTGTTCAGACATCTAGGAATAAAAAATAGGGTATCCAAGGATAAACACTTAATTATAAGACTATATTAAAAAGGAATAAATAAAACTATCAATAATATCCATGAGGATTTAGAACTAAGCTTTTCAAGGTAATTTTGAGATGTCTTTAATTATTGATAACAAGCGATGAATGATTGTTATACTAGTATGAACCCTATTATAAGCTCTGCATTCTCAGAAGTATTGTTGCTGTGTATATTATTGCAAAAAGTCAATTTTGTTCTACATTTTTAAATGGAAATCTTTCATCTTTTTAGTTTACCTTATGAGATCTAATTATTACTGCAGTTTCTGATGTAAAAGCAAAATTATAAAACTAATCGATCTATAAAATCTTGTATTTCATTAAAGTAATTAAATATATTTATCGCTAAATATATATTAATGGCATTGCAAATTTTCAATGTAGAAGGTTTGAGAAATATTTGCTGCAAATTTAATTAATCAAATTACATTGAAATTTATTTTTGTAATAAATGATAACACATAATTCTAAATTATCCAAAATTTTATTTATGAATCAAATAGAAAAATATCAGCATGACTTTTTATTTGGCATGTGGACATATTTTATTAAAATTAATATGAGGGAATATATTAATTTTAATTTAAAAGCTAGTGTGTTAATGTGAAAGGGCTGCAAAGCAAATAGTGCAATATTGTATATGAATAAATAATAAAAGCAAACTTAAATGTGCAAACTTCATTATTTTAACTCTACAAATAAATGTAAATACTGCATGTTCTAATACCTCTGTGAGTACAATAAATGAATGATATATAGTAACTGCTTTCATGAGCATTTGCAACACAATATATTTTGTTGAGCTTTTTAAATAGTCTTATGAATTTTATTGATGATGTGCTTGCTCTTTGTTTAATCTAGGTTAAATTTCAGCTGGTAGACAAGTAGGATCAGCTGAAGTAACTTAGAATCTGTTTTTAAATTTGTATAGATTTCTGCAGGCTTATGAATCATTTTTTAACATTTGCATGTTGTTATATCATATTAGTTTTATGCTTAGTAATCAGTTTATTGTAGTTTACATTATTAGTTAATGAATTGTACATAGCAGAAATGACATTAGTTGTGATTTTGCTTTATTGTGTTAATGTTTTTAAAAAATTTGATATGAAGTTACAATTTGTTTATCTCATAAATTATTCTGAAAATGATTTGAATTACTTTAAAATACATGTTTGAAATTGTTTTCATATTTCTTTTAATAGCTGATGACTTTTGTCACAAAGTACAACTTTTGTAAAGAAAATTTTTTAAATCATCTTTCAACATTTCTATTTCAATCAATATTTTGTAAATAATTTGTTTTTCAGACATTTATCATCTCCATTAAATTATTATTTTCCCTTTAAATTGACTTTCATATGATTTGCTATTTGAATTTATTCTATAATTTCAGTTCATTATGTTTTGTCTTTTAGAGCTTTTTGTTCAAATTTTCATATCTTTTTAATAAAGCAATCTTTATTCATTTGTTTTTTTCTTTTTTATTATTTTATTTTTTATAAGTAATACATTTTAAGTTTCACAATTGACATTATATTGGTAAAGTGTCCCTTAAATGTAAATGACTTAGATGCTCATAACTAAGCTTTAATATTTTGCAGCAATATAAGAAGTTAAATTATGTTAACTTGTGCCTAGTCTATTGCAATAATGCATTAGCCCTGTCCTGAAATAGTCCACTGTTAAATCACAAAAAGCAAAACAAGAAAACCTATAATTGCATCAGGGAGTTAAAAAATGAGTTGAAAAGTCGGGAAATTGAAAACTATTAGTGAGTATTTTTAAACCAATTTATTAAATTATTCGGTATATGCTGTAAGATATATAATAAATTGTTTTGTTTGTCCACAGACTGATATAAAGATGCACATTTAGCTGTTTAGTTCTATCCAATTTCTTGTATTTATTAGTTTTTTTTTTTTTTGCATCTGAAAAATTTTAAATCCTATCTTAAAAATCAAGGAATTTTATTATGTTGAGGAAACCCCTGTCACTTACCTGTCTGGAAAAAATCGAAGCATAGACATGTATTTTCATTAAGGTGCTGGATATCACAATGTTGTTTCATTTACTTAATGAGGTTTGTTTTGTAAATTAAAACTTTCTAAAATTAAAAATATCTGCACAAAGCTATAAACCCTATGTATTTAGAGGTTTATAATCAATTTATTTATGTATAGAAAATGCCATGTTTCACGGCAGATTTTTTTTTTTTTTTTTGTCAAAATATGAGAAAAACATGTGAAACTATGCTACTGCTGTTCTAATCCATTCTTTTGAGCTGAAAAGAATGTAATTTGGACAGTATCTTCAGGTACTGTTCAAATACCTTATGAGATACTGGATGACATTACAGAAATTAATGAGTATAATTTATAGTGAACAACTCGTGCATGATTTTGTGGGTGCTACCTAAGCAATCTGGGTTCTGATTCACCTGCAATTATTAGAAAAAGCAGAGTCAGCTTTTAAAGCAAGGGCAATAATGAATAATTAGCTCTGACCTTTTGGTTGTGGGCCAACGGTGACAGAATTTCATATTAACCTTTTAATTTGAGTTCACAAATTCTTGACATGAACAAATCCATACACATTTTTATTTTGTCAGATTTAATACCTCTTCTATATATTTCTTATACCAGGGTCAATATGAAGGCTTATCCGGAGAAGATGTCCAACATCTTGTTTCTGAGGCAAGTGCTTTTTAACTGAGTTATTAGGTTTATATAAAACCTCACATCCTGATAAGCTATATATTTTAATGCCCAATGTGCTATAGCCAATTTTCCCATAGACTTATTGAGTCTTTCAATAGACTGTTAAGATGTGTATGTAATTGTATACAAACATCACAGCAGAAAATGCTCTTTTCTAGGGTTCCTTCCAAATTCATAAACATTAGTGATGGTTCCAGTCCATTGGAGTCAAAATGATTTTGCGTGAATAACTTCTTTCTTTGAATGGTTTGTCTTTTTAGACATTTTAAAACAGCTCAAATTATTAAAATATAGAAATTAGAACCACTTTTTTAAAATAGTTCAAAATACTAAAATTATAACCATTATAGTTATATAACTGGATTTAAGATAGAGTTCTTAGTATTTTATGTCTTTGTAAGGCTTTCAAAGGACTACAAATTATTCACTTATGGTTCATAGTCACAATCACTTTTAGTTTTCAATTTTAGACATGGACAATTTTCAATCTTCTTCAATTTGACAAGATGATTTCTCAAAAACTATAATAGCATTGTAAAAAAAATATTAATCCAGAAACTGGATTTCCTACTGAAAATTTTTATCCCTTGCTGTTTGTATCTATCTTTTATAGTTTTGAAGATATTTCAAGTGAAAGTAAGCAAAATGAAGCAAATACTAGACTTTTTTTTTTTTTTTTCAAAAAAAAGTTCTAAATATTAAAATTATTTTTATATATTCATAAATGGTACTCTATTTTCAATAGAAACAGTAAAAATTATTTGCATTTTTATCTATTAGGTTTGGAGATATAAGTGTCCAAAGTGTTTACATTTTTCGCGACGCTCCAATTTCAACCAGAGATACCCCAACCATGCATATTATTCACATTAAAAAAATTCCACGTCAAATTTTGACTTTCCAGTATATTTTCATACATTTATTTTTGTGAAAATAATAAAAAAAAATTTGCATATCTGTGACTTAATAAAAAGATTATTGTTTTCTGATAATTGTGAGCATCCAAAGA
The DNA here is from genome assembly GCA_951213105.1 of Amaurobius ferox. NCBI lineage: Eukaryota > Metazoa > Arthropoda > Arachnida > Araneae > Amaurobiidae > Amaurobius > Amaurobius ferox. The sequence goes on from OX578153.1 coordinate 61,052,264, forward strand.
ATATAAACCTGTTTGAGGGATATCTTTTACTTTTTATAACTCTTTCATAACTGATTAAATTACCTCATAAAAATTGTACCTCTGCTAGAAGCCTTTCTTCTAAAAAGCAAATCAACACATAGAAATAATGATAACTCATTGATTTGTATACTCGGTAAGTGTTTTAAACCTTTCAGCTCATCTGTTAATAGTAGAATACATTTTTATTTAAATTTTATATAGATACCATTATTAATTCTTTCCTTGCATAATCAGATAATTTATGTAAAGAAATTTTATGGAACCTTGATTAAAGTGGGACAGTAAAATCTGTAGTTGGCTAATCAGCTTGGTATTGTGTATTGATTTATTTTTATGGTTTAAACATATGATAAATCTCAGCATATTTATTTTGATTCCAAAATGATATATATTCAGTACCTAATTAGTAAATTAAAAGGAACAAGCTGTCAAATTAAGGCACATTTTATAAAGGATATTTTTTTATCACAGGAACAATTTTGCAGATAATTTTGCTACATTGGGGTAAAGGAGCATAATTCTATATAAGATTTTGATATATAAGGACAATAAAAACCTTTTTTTATACAAATAAAAATGTTATAGCTCTTGTACCTGCCCTTTGTGAGAATGGTAAAATAGTGAGCAGAATTATTTTAATATTCACAAATTAACATTTTGCCTAAATTAGAAAGTTACATAATTAATAGAATAATTTATATTAGCTGCATAATAAAATTAATGGTTTATATTATTCTTTAATGGTAATTGTTTATTACTAACAGAATGATTTATTTTAGGGCTCTGAATAGTTATAGTGCCAAAGAAGGATGCTTTTACATGTAAAACAGGATAGCATTACATATTATGAAAATCCAGTATACCCAATCCAATCATAATTTGTATTGGCAAATATATTTAAAATTTTTTATTATATTATAAAGCTATATCTTTTAAATCTCACCCAAATTAACTAAACATTTTAGTAAGAAATTGTATTTTATACCATTTGCAATCTGATTTTATTATGTTCATTTTAAATAATGGTGTAGGGAGGATAGGCACAAAATAGTGTGACATATTGTAACTAGTTGAAATAAATTAAAGAAACACATAAATGTCTCCAAACATCATCAAAATTTTTTATATAATATGGAGGGAAGTTATTGGTATTTTTATATTTAGAGCTGTACAAAATTGGCAACTTGATACTGTACGGCTCTGAGTTAATTTTACTTCTGGGTGATGAAAACCTATGGGTGAGTACAAAGTCTGGTGACTTGAAAATTTTTGCTGACAAGTAATTATCTTCACAAAACTGATCATTTATAGAGTATTTACCCAACTATGGCTCATTTTAATATCCATGGACTTTAGTACAAATATATATGCAGAGTTATAACAAAAGTATCTTTTTAACTAATTATTGCTGAAATAACATCATTGGGAATTTTACACTAATTACTGACTGTGCTAAATAATGGTGCAACATTTTTCTCTCGCTTGTTTATCTGCGAGGTGAAGATTCTATCTCACTTTGTATTGAAGATAAGTCTACAAAATTTATTGTAATGTCCCCCCCCCCTCCCATCCCAGAACATTTTTTTAATATGTCAAAAGCAAAATTTTTATTTAAATTTTAAATTATTTGGAATAAAGTTGCCTGAAAATCAGAAAATAATAAATCTACTTTCCTATGTAAAATTGTTAAGGATAATTTCCTTTTCCCAGCTGAATGATTTTCAATGAATACGCTCTTTTTAAATCTCTCTCACTTGCATAAAGGGTAGAGGGACTCCTTACCCTCCATAGTCACTTGTTGCCTGAGCTTGTATTTATCATGGTAGAGTTGATGGAGTCTTCCGATTTTTCACAGTACTAGAAATCTGGGGGTTGGGGGTAACATCCCGGACCTAATTCTCATTTCCTATGTGGTTTTGACAAGGTGTCACACATCTGTTTCTGATTGGCTATTTCTGCTTGATATATGGCTTATCAACTATTAATTACTTTATGTCCACACCCTCTTTTCTTATGTTAATGGGACCCCATGTGACCATACTCTATAGAAGGTCACTAACTTGAGCAGTAATGATTTTTAGAAGTGATTTGACCCTTGACCATATGATACATTTTCCTTTTTAATTACTTTACGGAAGTAGAGGGCCATCCAAAACACCCCTACTGTTTAGACCCAACTTAAGAACATTTTTGGATCGAAAAACCCACCGGAAGACTCCATATATTGTAGCATATCTACTTTTAGGTCAAAAAGAAATGTATCTCACCCAAGGCAATTTTAATTTTGACATCATCCCTTCTTGAATACCAATACCATGACTAGTACATTGAGCATATAGGCAAAATGAAATGTAGCCTTTTCCCTCGTGGGTTATTCTTTGTTGAAGTATCTTTGTTGAAAGTTTCAGTGTTCGTTTTAAAACATGTACTTTTCGTTTGACCATATTATTCATTTTCTTTGTGTATTCATTAATCCTTTATAACTTTCATATTAATGCCTAGTTTGAGTTCAGATGAGAAAAGATTTCAAAGTAATATTTTATCATTCATTACTAGAAAAGAAAGTAAAACTGAAAATGACTGTGACCATATCCATTATTTCTAATGAAGATAAAGATGAATTTACACAGAATGTAGCAGATTGTGACCATACTTAAAATATAGGAACTGTGAAGAATTCCAATCTGGATTTTGGAACACCTAAATTTATTATGTACCTAACTTATACTTTTATATATCTAACAAACTTTTATAGGTCTTTTAACAATACCTATAAAAATATCTAAATTTCTTATGTCTGTCAATATTATTTTATTTATATTTATTAGTAAAAAAATGTGAAATACAGAAATATAGTAATTTAATTATTTTTAATTTTAAATACAAAAGGAGTTAAAAATTATTTTCATTCTTTCAGACTGTGTAATCTAATTTATATTTTAAATCAAATTTTTTTTTTTCCATATTTCAAATAATTGTTTTTAAGCTATGAACATTTAGAAAGTCACCCCCCGTCCTCCTCTAAAACTTTTTTTCTGGCTATGCCACTGGTAGTCATATCGGGTTAGAGTTCTGAAACAGGCAATCCCCAAACTCTGAGATAGGTAGTTAGGAATTCTGTGTTTCTTGTTGAGGAGGGATTTATACCACTTCTTATCCAGCAGGGATTTATAATTATCAAAATAATCTTTCTTATATGTATTGCAAATTAGTTTGAAAGCTGTGTTTAATAAATGTGGAGGATTTGGTTGATATAGAAGCATACTAACCTTGGCCAATAATTAGCTTTCTTGCTTCTAAGGATATCACAATCATTGAGAATATTAACTTGTAAAATTAAAATATTTGGAAAACTATACAGTGTATGTAAAAAATGGTTGTTTTGGTGGTTATGTTTAGGGGATTTTAATGTAAAAGTCAAATATTTATTCTGTCTCATAGCAAATGAGTAATTCATGAGACAGGACAGACATAAGATATATTGTGCCCCCCCCCCCCCATGGTCCCTCTCTGTATTTGTTTTTTTCTTCATGAATCTTTTACGTCTTCCCTCTCCCTCAATATACATGAAAGTTGATTGATTTGATTTTGCATTTAAAACAGGCTTCAAGATCTATTGAATAATTCTTAGTGTAGGCTAATAGAATTCTTAAATGTGTATGGTTCAAATGCCCATCATTTTACAGCAACATTTATGAAAATTGATTCGTTTCTAAATTGATTTAAATATGTTTTATGTCTGTGCATGTATATCTAGTTTTTCAGGTAAAACAAAATATAATTATAGTTCTAACCTTTAATTAACTAGTAGTTAGTTTTTATTTTTTCTACTAAAATTGTTAGTTTATAAGTATTCATGCTTTGAAAATTTAAATCGACATTAATGTAACAATTTTTGTGAAACAAAAGAGCTAAAAAATTTAGTGTTTAATAGAGTTTTTCTAAAGTGACCAGCTGTCCCAATTTTAATTAGACAGTTTCACTTTTCAGCTTTATGTCTCACTGTCCCCACATTTTGAGGAACCTAACAAGTCCTATTTCTTAAAAATAATATTGAATAAGTCCTGTTTTATGAAGTTGACATCACACTGGTGGTAGAGAAAAGAAATTTTGACAGTGGGTTGAGATGGTCACATTTTAAATATAAGAACATTCATCACAAACATTTGTAAAAAATAATCCAATATGTGCTTTATTTGCCAGGAAAACCATCTGTTCCTATTAAATACATTTTTGCACATAACTTTGGATTAACTGAAAAAAGCCTAATTGATTACAAAAGTAAATTTTAAGGAATCGTGCATTTTTGAATATTACATTTTTGTTCTGAAAAGTAAAAAATTTACATTTATATACCATAATAATTGAAGCTTAAACAGTCAAAATGGCTATAGCAGTTGAGGTACATGGCTAAATCCAAGAAAGCCACAAATCAATTTTTTGTCAATTTAAAAAATTAGAAATTTATAATTAATAAAAATATATAACAAGAACTAGTTAACATTCAACTTTGAAAAGCATTAAAAGACCCTTGATTTTGTTCAATAACTGTTTATTAAATTGTTTGTCATTTAAGCTTAACTAACTTTGAACTCTACTGATGCCTGTCCCATTTTTTGGTTCAGAAAGAATGGTCACATGGACAAGAAAGTTTGGGAATCATTGTATTGCATACGCATTTTTAAATATTTATTTATTGTCCTTGTATTCTACTTATAGAGAATTGAAACACCTTCCATTTTGTTAGTATTTTTTAATTATATTTTTGGCATTTGAGTGCACTAATTTTGTCTGAGTAATTAGTGTTTAAAGATTAATTTGACAATCCTTCACTTGAGTTTCCTGAAGTATTGTCGAATGAAGAATACACAGAGTGTGAATAATAGGATTAAGACAACTAATGATTAGGTAAGTAGTTGATCGGACAATACAGGGAAATATAAAGCAGTAAATAATGTTATTTTGGACATGTCAAATAATCTGGATGTATCCATTCTTCATTGATCAAGGTTCCAGGAATATGAACGCTAATGAGCTGATTAATAAGTAAAAATCACTTTGTGCAAAAGATAAAGAAAATTTAAGCAATATCTTCAAGCACAAAATAAATATGCAGTATACAATTGTTTTGAGGATACATTGGATCCCCGTCATCAGTACTAGAGAACCAACAAACCCAAAGTCAAAAGGGCGAAATGGGCATGAAATGGTCTTTTTAGAATAGCTGTATGCTGCATTTTTATTTTGCTTGTACTTGAATATGTTACTCAAGTTTTCTTTTTCCTTATTAATGAGCTGATTAATTTGACTATTGGTCACAAAAATATTTTATTTGTTTTTGTATTTAAATATTTATAAATATGTTAATGTTATACTTACCTCATCTTCAATGCTTGAGTTTCAAAAACTTAGATTAGAAGCATCAGGATTTCTTGTTGTACTGTTGATGTTATGCAAAATAGCTGTTAAACAGCTTTATCAATTTTATGGGTATTCTTCGTCATGTTTTGTAGTCAATAACATCAGTTATTGATATCTATACATTAAAATGTACCTCAGTTTTTATATTGGGAATTATCGGGTTCAAATTAGATATCTAAGAGTGTTAATTCATTTCAAATTATTTAACAAGCATATGATACTCTAAATATGATTGATTTCATTGATTTTAATACTCCTATACATTGATAAAATTGTGTTTTAATTATAATGAAAATATGGTAAATTAAAACTTTGTAAAATACAGCATATATACAAAAATTAATTGGTCAACCAGTTTCAAAGGCAAAAAAAAAGTTTTCAAGCGAACAAGAAGTGTGACCTTACTTACTCAAGTCAGGATGGCCTGACTTAAGTAATTGAGATCATGTTTCTTGTCTGTTATGAAGAACGCTGTTTTTGCCTTTGAAACTGGCTGACCAGTTCATTTTTGTATATGCTCTATATTTTACGAAGTTTTAATTTATCGCGTTATTATTGCAGCAGTTTTTGAGTGATTATTTGATTATAATGGAAATAGACTCAGATTTATTGTCATGTAATTATCCTCCATTTCCCTGAACAGTGCTGTAGATATAGTGGTGAACTATATTTTCTAATAGTAATTGATACACATTTATTTACACTCGGTCCTTAAAGCAGCAGTGTTCTTTGTAAATATTTTATATTTCATTTCATGCATTATTGATGTGAGCTTGAAAATTACCTTATGAATAAAATAATTACTATTATACGTATTAATTTTTTTAGTGTTCTCTTAAGAACATTAATATGATATTCTTTAATGTGTGATTTAATGAATACACAGTGGAAAGGTCTTGTTATGTGTAAGTCAGATTGGAATATATTCAAAATAAGTACTTAAAATTCTGTATTACAAATATTTCATTTGTTGATTGTTTATATAAATTATCATGGTTTAAAATTATTTTTTCCAGATTTCTCTTATTAACACCAGATTGCAATACTTGCAATTTTAAGAACAGAAGATAATACAAATTAACATGCATTTATATATTACATCATACTAAAATAGGACATAATGTTCTATAAATTAATAAATTAGTTACAAAGAGATTGTATTATGTTTCTTTTTATACAAATCAAAATACTGTTAGAATTTGATAGCATTTGAGCAATCTATAGTAGACTTTAAAGTTTTTGTAGAATATTGCAATAGCTGTTTCTCAAAACTGTTTAAATTGCATGCAACTGCATGGAAGTGAAGTAATCATTATGAAAAATACTTTATTGGTATGTGAAAATTACATCCCCCCCTCCCAATAAAAAATAAAATAAATAATACAAAAAAATCAGTATGTTTAATTTTTTGAATGTTCAGATATATACACTTCAAATTAAAAGATAAATCAATTGAAGCTCAAATGCTAATCGTGATGTAATATAATATAAGTGTTGTAGTGTAAAGTCTGAATATAAAATTTAATAAAATCTTGAAAGTACTTAAAAGCATAAAGTGCTATATAGACAGCTTTTATTCTTTACAGCTACCATTAATGTGCTGTGATTAAATAATACTCCATCTTTGTTATGCTATATGTTATTGTACTTTGACTTTCAATTAAATGCAATGTATCTATATACTAAAATAGGTTATTTTGCAACTAATATATTTATGGTATATCTAGATACATGGCCTTTGTTACTCAGACTTTGATATATGGAATGGCAGTTTTTCAAAATACTGTTAAGATAAATAAATTTATAAAGTTATGTTGTTACAAAGTTTTTTTAAATATTAGTTTTAAGCACTAATTTTATCTTATTTTTGAAAATGAAATACATGAGGTATATCTGCCCCTCTTTTACTGCTACTTAATTTCAAGTTTAAATTATGCAAACTATTTTAATTGATTAAATATTCTGATATCACGAACACTGCTGCTTGTGACATATTTATTTTCTTTTATAGTGTGTCACAAACCTCTTGTAAATAGGAGTCATTGTATAAGTATATTTATCTGAAGTACAACACTATGTGCAAAAGTTGCCTTCTGTATTTTTTATGGTAACAGTGCACATTTTAAATGAGTAAATTTGATAGTTACTTTGTATGTGAAAATTCTTTTTTTATGAAATCTAACTATACTCAAACATGTAAATTTAAATTTGTTGCTTGGAACAACTGCCTTTTTCGTTTGCTGGTACTTGTGTAATATTCACACCCTTTGTAGTATAGCCATAATGTTACAAAAATTAAAATTTTCACGATATTTAACTTCTACTTTTTTATTTCTAGTAAACTTAACTTTGCACGAAGTATTAAGCTTCATTTAATTCATAATGAACTGGTTCACAATGTAAAATGCAGTGCAAAATAAAAATAAATGAGCAGACGTATGTTTCAGAAATCATTTGGATGTTCTTTCTCAGTGCAATAATTCTGGACCTGAATGTCCAAATAAGTGCAAGACTATGTTGGCCAAATTAGAAATAGTAAAACGACAGAGTCTGACCTGGTATGACAAAAGTGTCACCTAGTAGGACAAAAGATAAATAAAATGAGTAAAATAGAAAAAACAAAGAAATAAGAACTGAGAAACAAACAAGAAAAAATATAATTCAGAGAATATAAAATCAAAGAAACCAAAAATTAGATGCACCACTATATTGAGATGTTATTTAACCATTTTAGTTTGGCCATAGTTTCGTGCTTATTTGGGTGTTCAGGTCCAGATTTGTTGCACTGGAAAAGGAAAGGCAAATGATTTCTGAAATGTACGTCAACTCATTTACTTTATTTGTGCTGCATTTTACATTGTGAACCAGTTCATTATTGGTTGCACACTAAGTCACATGCTTTATTGATTCATTTAATTCAGTTAAAAGTTTTTAGATTCGAATGCAATAGAATTAGAGCAATATAATTGGATGCCCTGTATACTACTTAGAAAAAGCACTCCAATACTAAATCTTGCAGAAAAAAATTTCTTTATATAAACAGCATTAGATTAGTAAAAGGTGACTCCCAGTTCATGTCTGGCAAAGTTGCCCTATTCATTTTACACTCTCCACAGCTGTGGAGTGCTATAGAACATTTGCCTACAAATGTAATATTCGCTTCAACCTGCAAAGGAAGATTTTGAATGGTACACATGTACTCATTTGCTTTTCATTGAAGTGAAATGTATATTTTCATATTATGCAGTTTGGTTTCCTTAAGCTGTATATTGCAAAATAGTACAAATACCGGTTTTACCTGGTACTCCAATATAATAGACTAAGGCCATTGTAAACTATTTGCCTTTTTATATGACGGGTGGAATTGTTCTACCTCTCTATAAGGGTAGTATCCACTTACTGAATAAGGATTGCTATGCTTGATTTTCATTTTAGAATTATTGGACCTTGAGTGTTATAATGAATTTCTGTTTCAGGAGTAGTATTAAGGTGAAGGAAAAAAATGTTTTTATGCCCAAGAAAGTTCTTAAATATTTTAAATTGGTTTGTTGCGCAAATCTAATTATCTTAATATTAATTAAGTAATTATTTTCTTGTATCATGTAATTTTGCTATTTTTTAAATTTTAATATTAATTTCAAGATTTAGTAATTTATGAAAATTAAATTTATTTCAGTTGTTCACTATTTAATTTTAATATAATTTATTTTATGTTAAATTTAGTTAACAGTTTTAGAATATCACAGATATACTATAATGGTATTACTACTTTTATTTCTCTATACAGCAGATTATATTTTAGTGGATGTCAAAAGTTTAGTACTTCTAATAGACAGACTTGTTGACTTTCACTTGTCCATAAGTATAAGTTTAATTCAGTATAGCATACAAGATCCAAAAGTTGTGTCTGTAAAGGTTTCTTATAAGCTTCTATCCAGAAGAGATTGTCATTTTTCAGATATGTATGTATTAGTAGTTGACTTGCTATGTACCTGCTAAAAACACAAATTTTCACACATGCAGTACAAATGATTACTTAAATAGTATTTTTATAAATATTCAATTCACAAAAATTTTGGCTTTATTTATTCCAGTAAAAATAAAAAGCCATAATTTATTAGTTTAAATATTTTCAGCATATCTTTTTAATTTTGAAGTCATACTAGTCAGTGTGATCCAAATTGTTGCTTATGAGAGGGAATGATACGTATATTGACTATTGAAAAATCTTAAATGTAGAATTTAAATGTAACTACAATAATAGATATTAATTGAATAAATCTTACATAATGTAGGAAAATGTCTGTGTGTCTGCCAGTGCGGGAAGTGTAAGCATCATACACCCATGAAATTTGGTACTTGGGTACTTCAGAACCAGAAAAGGTGGACCTTGGTGTTATTTTGTTAAATTTCAAATTAGCGTTTTAGTTATTTTATGTTTTAGCTTAATTTATAATTTTAGACGATATTCATACAATTTTATTTCTTAGTAACCAAAACTATTATCACGGAGTTTCGATTTTGACACCATTGGAAAGGTCGAAAAATTCCTTTCAAACAAACTTTGAACAGAATCCACATGATTAATAGATTTCGTGAATTTTGTTTTGAAAGTTTTCGTGAATTTTTAGAAAAGTATATACTTTTCATGTGTTTTAAATCTCTCCAATTTCTTGTATCATGATATAAAAAAATTCATGTGCAATCCAACAGTTATAATTTAACACCAGCTACTTTAAATATAGACTGTTCCTAAATAAAAATTTAATTTCTTGGATCCATCCGTTCATCAATTATAAATTTTTTCTGCAAGCAAACTCTTCAAATTTTTTAATCATTTTTTCTCTAGTGGCTATTCTTCCTTCATGGCTAGACCTCTACCACCATCTATTAGCAAACACATTTAATAAGCTTTCCTGTAAGTTTATTTTAGATTTTTTTTTTCTGAATTGGTTAAACTGATTTTGCATTATGTCAAGATTTATTTTTTCTAGCAGAAAATGGTTAATTTAAAGCATGAATGTATTATTTAAGTAGCGGGCGCTTATTTAATTATTTATAATTAATGGTTACTTATTTAGGATGTATTATTTAAGTAGTGGGTGCTTACTCAATTATTTATAAGTAGTGGCAACTTATTTAAGTAGCGAGCGATTAGCGGCTGCTTATTTTGGACCCAAGCAACACTGGGTAATTCATTCGTTGAATATATAAAAAAATATATAACAAAAGTGAAAAAGGCCTATCTAGATAATAAAATTTACATTTTGTTATACACGCATATATATTTAATGAAATATTATTTACAGTTTTGGGTTTCAGGCCCCAAAATGCTTATATCGGTCTTGGCTCTATAAAAGCTAAACTAAAATTTTGTATAACTTACGGGAAATAATAAAAAGTACCTAGTAAATAGTCTAAATTAAAATTTAATTTATTGAAGAAAAAAAAAGCATTGGATCACACTGTAGACACTTCTCTCTTGATAATTGCAAGAGGCTATCCTTCCAATTTGTAAGGCTGATGATATCCAAATATTGTGTTAAAGTTATTATTATCTATATAAAGTTATTATCTTTCTCATTTATAGAAAGTTATTTTGTAAATTTTTAAAATTAGTTTGAATTTTAGAACTTCTTGTACCTAAGCTTAATTCATTTATATGTTCATTTGTGAAGAAATAGTGCAAATATTGAAATATAAAAATTTTCCATACCATAATATTCACAGTACATTTAATATGTACAATGCATCACATAACATTTTTACATATTTATAGGATATATTATTTGATGCTTTTGTGTAAGAAAAATGTACTCTTAAAGTAATGCATTTAAACATACTTGAAATTCATCAATAAGATCGATTAAGTTTGTAGGCTGCTGATTAATTTTATTACTGTTATTTTAATTTCTACTAGTGAAAAATTAATCACTTTGCTGCTTTGTATAAATAATTGGACAATGTGACTACCGTTAGTGCTTAACGAGTTAAATACTTAAAATAGTTCAATGTTTTAATATGTTAATTAAATATTTTTTGTATCTTCAATCATAGTAATAACTGGTAAATATATTTTATACAGTTTATCAGCTTTTTACCTTAAAGTTATTCTTATTGTACAATTTTTCTTTAATACCTCTTTCTTGTACATTATATATTTTTTCTGGACACAACATTTAATATTTCTATTTATGGGGTAGTTTTTACAGGGTTATATATAAACATATTGTATTTAACTCAGCTTTTTCTTTTAAAAAATACTGTGTTTGGGTGAAATTACCTTAATTTAGTAAACATTTCCCCATTTCTGTTAATGTTTAGTTATGTTTTAACTTCACAAAAGCAAATATTTTCAAATTCCTAAGATGAACTGAATTTTCTAATGTTTATCAATTTCTTTAGGGCAATTTGTAAAAAAATCAGCAAAAATTAATAAATGATAAATGACTTTAATTTTGAAACTAATTTACTTAAAATTCTTACAATGTGGCACACTTAAAGAACATTCAATGCACTCTTTCTTGATAGTTCTTTAAAATTTTCTTCTGATATACAAGCCTGTTTTAATTTTGAGAAAATTAGCAAATTATAAATTCATACGCAGTAAAGAGAGATCTTTCAGATTTTTGTTTAGTATTGCTGTGATATTTTATCAGATGGAATTTTTTTAAAGATCCCTGTATGTTTCTTTAAGTGATGGAAAATTGTGATATTTTCAAATAAATAAAGATTTCAGATGATATCTTTAAATGCAGAATAAAATATTTATCTTTCAGTACTATTACAAAACTTGTTGATATAGTACAAGAACATTAAGTTTATGCTTATATGCCGAAAGGAAAATTTTAAGCACAAGTTCAGTTACCTTTTTCCACAACCAAAATTAGGAGCAAGGAATTAAATTAAAATACAAACAGAGAACCTGTTAAAATTAAAGCTAAACACGAATTTTCATCTGATTAATTCCTTAGTTGCAGCAAAAAATTATATTTTGTAAGGTAATCTAATTGTTTATTTCATTTACAAATACAGCAAAATTTGATTGGTTTTCTGTAGCATCCATCATAAATAAATCACTCAAAACACAAATAATCCAAAGTAATCAAAATTTCTCACTTTTGCATATTTATTCTAGGGCTTCCATTTATCAAAAATTAATGCTGTATATGTATGTATGACATTAATCTTCACTGGTAAAAAGAAATTATGAAATTCTAACTTTTTTGTTTTGTATATCTTGTAATTTTAGAAGAGCGAAATAATCTTAAATTATAGTTTCTGAACATTAATATTCATTTTGTTTCAAACTGTCATAAGCATTTTTATAACTTCATCATACATAAACTTATAGATGAATTTTAATTATTTTTATACTAAATCTACTTAGATAAATTTTTCATTACATTTTAAAATTGTAATTTGAGAATATTGAATTAATAAATATATTATAGACATTTACATATGGTGATCAGTTTTATCATTTGATTATCATATTTCCTTTAAAAATTACTAATCCTTTTAAATAAATGATGTAAAAGTGAAGAACTTATTTTTTTTTTTTAAAGGATATTATTTTAAATTATATTTAAGATAATCGCACATGCATTGCTTTAAGAGTATTTAAACTATATTTTACATTTACTGTGCAGAAAGCTATTACATTAGCTTGTTTTTGAAACTACTCCAATATAACCTTATTTGTATGCTATATGTTTCAGACTATATATAGTTATATTCTGTCAACAATATCACACTGAAGTTTTATTATCAGTAACTTCAATTCCTTGGATGTTAGTAGACTAGTTTCCAGTTCTATTATCACGTGCCTTTCATGTGCATCACGTGGTTAATTAGCTAACATAACATACCTCCTTTCTATGCACTTTTATAAAACCTAAAAGTACAACTGTTAGTAACTATACTGTGAAACCTACTCAAAAAATTTGTTGGTAGTATATGAATGAATTTATATCGTACATTACAAAATCAAAATTTACATTTGGAATGTACGTATTTTTATCTATTGAGTAATATTAACAGATTTTTTTACCACTACTATTTTATTAAAATGATCTAACATCGGTATGTAATTTGATAAATTTAAAAGGTTTGTCTATTTTTAAATGTTGAAAAAAATAATTTTTTTTCAGCAGTTTTGAATATAATTTTAAAGGATTATGAATGTTATTTAAGGGGGGGGGGGGGGGATCTTGTCCATGAAATGGAGATTTGATTCTGAAAAAATAAATTTATTCTAAAAATGTTTGTGAGAATTACAGTAAATCCTCAATTATTTGTAAATTTTAATGAAGATAATATCTTTGATATCTTTACTGTAAGATAAGGAATATTAGTGTGTATAATGTAATGAAAGTTATAGCACAATTAATTGATTTTTTATCAGTCTTGAGTTAAATATATATTCTACCCATAAAATTAAGATATTTTTTTAAATATGGCTCCATCCACTTTGCATCTTTATTTATTAGAAATTAATCCCTGCTTTCATTTGTTACAGAAGTATGCCATTATTTAATAAATTTAACTTTTTTATTTCATTGCAAATTATTTAATTTAAAGTCTAGAGAAATGCAATATAAACATTTTCATTATTAGACTTCATGAAAATTTGTAATTATAATATTAGTTTAAATTGCATCAATCTTTTTGGACATTCAAACCTTTTTTCACCAGAATATTTTATTTGCAAACCCTTTTACTTGAATTTTGATATCTGGAACCACACTACGAGTATTTTAATGTTTGCTGCTTAATGTATCTAGTACCCTCAATTTATATTCCCAAATGACCCATGTCCTTAATGTTACAGTTCTTATACAAAGTCTGTTTACACATTTTTAGAACAAATTTAAAGCAATATAATCAAGGTTTGAAGTAACAGTATTTATTTTTTAAATGTTCTATCTGATGGCTCTTTTTCTGGACTATCTACATCTTGATTTCCAAAATAAAATAGCTTTTCTTAACCTTATCTTGCTACTGTGTGTGCAAATTCATCCATGATGTAAAATTTGAAAATATTTGAATGTTTATCTTGTAGATAGATGTTTTCATTTTAATTGGAACAAATTGTAGAATATTTTGTTAAACTAAAGGTAAAATTAAATTAAAAAAAAAAACATATTTTCTTGTTTACATAAAAAGTAGTAGTTATTATATACCATTAATATTAATTAGAACTATTAAAAGTGTGGGTGAATTTTCACCCAGGGTAACAGCAGCGTTCGAAAAATATGAGTAGCAAGATAGGGTTAAAGTTACAAGTGTTCACAGTTTTCCATAGTCTATCCATTGTTTTAGGTCTGTGTTTAGAAAGTTGTCTTTTTAACAATCCAAAAGTATGTTAATTCATTGGTGACACATCAGGGAACTTTAAGGGTGTGCGTCAGTAAATCTTCTGCCCTGTCCGCGCTTTGCTAACTTTCGCGGCACACATTTTTCGCCGAAATTCTGCTCAAACAGTTGCGAAATATTTTCTGAAAGATAAAATACAATGCTTAGATTATATTAAAACTAAATTTAATACCCAATAAAACATAGAATGTATTTTTTATTTTAATCCAAAATATTTTTGGTGCTGCCATCTGTTGTCGTAATTTAATTCATACCGGTTATTTTTATTTTTTAATGAAATTTTTAAATATTTATTCCTTCTAATACAGTATTAAATACAACAGATCATATATAATAATGCCACAATCACGGAAAGCTAATTTCTCATTCTATAAATTTGATAAGGGGATCTGAATATACATCACCGAGGACTGCAGTTTTGTCTTCAAGTTTCTTTGTCTTCAAGTCCAAGTTCAATTACGTTTCCGTGATTGTGGCATTATTATATATGATCTGTTGTATTTAATAGCGTATTAGAAGGAATAGACATTTAAGAATGTTCATTAAAAATAAAAATAGTCGGTATGAATTAAATTACGGCAACAGATTGCAGCACCAAAAATATTTTGAATTAAAATAAAAGGTATATTCTATATTTTATTGGGTATTCAATTTAGTTTTAATATAATCTAAGCATTGCATTTTATCTTTCAGAAAATATTTCGCAACTGTTTGAGCAGAATTTCGGCGAAAAATGTGTGTCGCGAAAGTTAACAAAGCACGAATAGGGCAGAAGATTTACTGACATTCACCCTTAAAGGAATATGAACTAAAGATATAGCTTTAATACCTGTATCTTTTGTTATTTTTTCAAGAAATTTAGCAGTAGATTTTGATTCATGATTGGTAACTTTATCTTGATGAAGTTCTACTAAGACTTTGTGCATAAAGGGAAGGTATTTCTTCTAGTAGTGAGGTGTTTCTTCTAGAGTGGTAATATGTTAAATTGATTCTGACATTTTTTATGACTTTAATTTACTGTTGTAAAAAAAAAACAGTAATAATCATAAATACTTTACTGAAACCTTCTTTTGATTTTTGGAACTGAATTTTTAGGTCTTTATTCTCTTTTTGCGATAGTAAATCCGTCTTTGTTTTGTTAGTCACAATATATTTTCATCTATCACTGGCTAAATGATTTTATAGAGAATTCTACAGTGTGTTCTGCGCTCAGCCACATATCTAAGTAAAAGCCAGTGAATATTATGTTTTTTTCAAGATTTAAATATTTTTATCTTATTTACAGTCACTACAGATGTATTTAAAGACATTGCAGTTGTTCTTTCAGTTGGTGGATTTTCTTTTGACACAAAAGGCTTTATTTTTGAAAGTCTTGAATGTACATAACATATCTTCTTTGGGTATTCATTCGTTGTTCTTTTTCCATTTAAAAGCAATGTTTGACATGTGAATTCTATGATTTTCACAGTGACTTTTAATTACAGAACAAGGGTACTTCTTTCAGAAACAACAAAAATGTAGCCTTCAAACCAAAGCTTGTTTGCATATGCCATTTTTAAAATGGACAAAATTTAATTACAGCAAATGATAATTTAGCATGTATAAAATGAGCTGTTGCTAAATTTTTTTTAAAATTATTTAAATTTTATTTTTTACAATAAAATTGTTCTAAAAATATGTAAACAGCTGCTGTGTGGATACATTTTCATCCTAAATTGAAATTTTATATTGGATAATTTCTACAAACCTCCTGAAACACAAGGTGTTAAATTACTGGTTTCAAATATATATATATTCATAACCAGACTGTCCAACCTACCCGAATGTGCAACTGTTTGGATGACCATGACACCTAATTTAGATTAGAACCCAATGAAAGTGGCAACTACAGGGACCATACTATTCTTCCTCTAACCCATTAGCTCTCCGATGGTTTTTCGGATTGAGATTTAATATGCCCCTACGCCACATAGACTGTTTTGGGGTGCAAGGATCAAACTGTGTCTACCATGTGCAATCCTTTAATCACTGGTCTATCTTAGCTCAGTTTTAAATATTTGTCAAAACAGAATAAAGCAGCTACGAAACTAGATTTCCATGAAAGAAGTTGCTATTGGTGAAGGAATTTCAGTACTTCCCCTTCTGATTTAGAAATTCTGCATGCAAATATGTAAATTATAGCATTTGGGTCAGATAATTGAGGTTGTACTGTAATTGTTGATGAAGTTCTAAATTGTTTTTATGATTCATCTGTTAATTATATTTTAAGTTTGGGAGTGATATATTTCAAATATTTATAAACAATATCTAATTTATAGGGGTAGTAAATCCAAGTGAATTTGCTTGCTGAGCATTATACAACTATTTTGATTGCACCTTTAGGGGAATTTGAAAAGTTCTACATTTTTAAGTAGCTTGATGGTACAATGCTATCTGAAGGTGTTAAGAGTTTTGCATCACTTTTCTTGTGTAGGTTTCATTGTATACTTTACTGCTTTTAGCTTACAAATCAAGACCATTATTCAATAGCTTTTGTGCTAGAAATGTGTAAAGTCAGCCACTCTTTTCTTTTGTTGCAACTGAATAATTTTTTGATTATATGTGAATTTACAACTCAGGCAGTGTCTAGTAGTAGTAAATCTACCTCTTTACAGTTATCAAAGTAAAAACATAAGTTTAATGTCACATGCTTGTCACAAAAATGGAAAATGTACTGAAAAAGGTCTTGGATTTTATTAGTATTTGGCTGAAAGTTTCAGATTAGAATTAAAAGCTTCATGATTGATTTTAAAGTACAAACTCATATCTCTGGCATTTCTAACTTTTAGTCATTCGACTGTGCCATATTGATTTTTGTGTAACAGAATTTTTCAATATGAAACCAATATTTTGTAGAGGTGAAAGTGTCCAAAATATTTTTAGATAAAAAATAAGTTAACTATAACAGCACATTTTAAAGTTAGTTTTTTGTCACCAAACATAGTACTACTTTTGTGTGCATAGTACATTTACCAATAGGAGTTTACAAATATTTTGATATAAAGTTTAAAATTTTTATTGCTTTTAGTACGCATCTTGTGCTTCTTACATCCAATCTGTTTAAAAGTATTAATACATTTTATGAGTTCTCTCTCAATCTTTTTTTGACCCTTTGTAAACAATATTTATCCTAATTAACTATACTGCATTTATCTTGTATTTGTAAGGCACTAGAATGTGTATTTTTTTACATCTAAGAAAATTTTAAACACCTTAAAACTTGTGCACAGTATAGAAATAATACTTGCTTCGAACAATGTAAACACTGGGGAGATATACTGTTTAATTTCCATGGTACCCAGTGTATAAACATTTAAAACATGGCTTCATTCAAGTAGTTAGTGTGTGTGGAATAGAGAAGTGTGATGATTAAATCATTGAATAATAAATAATGTCAATTTCAAAAGGACTTTTCATGTGAAAAGACACCACTGTCAAGTCTTGCAGGAAACATGTTTGAAAAACAATAAAATTTCCTTTTTGATTATGTGTTATCTTTTTTTAATTTTCTTATGCATACAATTTTGATGTAAGTATCAATTCATTATCAATTCTACAACATAACTAGAGCAATAAACTAGAGGTCTACATGAGCTGGGTGGGCTCGGGTCAGTTTTAAACAAGAAAGATCAATCATGCATAAAGCATTGATTATGAAACACTTTGCAATTTCATTTATTTAAACATCTCTAAAATGCAATATATTCAGTGGTAATATTTTTAAAATTATCACAATACTGCAATAATTAATTATATTTGAAAATTTAAAACTTTATAATAATAAAAAAAAAAAACTTGATTCAAATGATGTCATCGAAATATAAATCGCTAGACTCTGTGTAAAAGCAGTAAATATTTCATTCATCACACCAATACGATAATTTATTCGACTTAAAACCATGGATGTAAAAGTAATTTAACTTTATGCATAAAATGTCATTGACAAAGTCTGCCATTAAATCGTCTGATTCTCTATGTAAAATCAATGAATGTTTCATTTATATCAGCTAGATTGCAGACTCCAGAGCTAAATAATTTTGCATTAAAGAAATTAAGCAATTCTGTTTATATTCTCCATAAGTGAAAATCAGGTTTCATTGTAGAAATAATCAAAGTTTGATGAACATTTAAATTCAAATATAAATATTGTAATTGTGTTGTTCCAAAATACAGATGCACAGAAATAAAGCGGTTTTCAGATGCACAGAAATGAAGCGGTTTTAGGACGAATACAACACAAAATATAAATTAAAAAGAACTTTAAAAATCACAATGTTGACACAAGATAGATGGCATTGATTATTTAACCTCAAATATATTGTAATTGCGCTGTTTCCGAATACAGATGCACAGAAATTAAACAAAAATAAGCGGTTTTAGGATGGATACAACACTAAATATAAATTAAAATTTTTATTTAAAAATCATAATTTTGACACAAGATGGATGCCATATTTTATTTTGAAGTGAGTCACGTGAGTTCTTCGTATAAAGGCTGAAATTGTTTCAATTTTTTTTTTTTAAATTACTGAATATATTTTGCTGAAATTTTTTTTATATATTTTATGGGATAATTTGAATATTTTTTAAAACTTTCAAAGTGATTTGTTATTTTAAATTCGCTTAAAAAATGTTTGAAAAATTAGGACCCATAGGGTTCAATGTATTTTATTTTTTTTTAACCCGGGTTCAATTCAAAACTAGTTGGGTGATATTATTCATTTATATTTCCATAGGTGCCACAGACCGTCTGAACATAAAAAATTTTCATTTTGATAGTCATTTTTACGGCAGCTATTGTGTTAACAGACAGACAGACTGAACAAAGTCATAAACACTTTTTAACTATGTTGTAAAGTGTTAAAAATTCAGATCGGATCAGGTAAAAGTAAATAAAAAGCCAAAACTTGATCGAAATTTAAACAGAAAAATTTGAAATTACATATGAAACAAAATTCTCAATAAGTGAATGAAAGTCTACCTGTTCAATATTAAGTAATAAAAGTTTGCTTTTTGCGAAGAAAGCAGATGAGTAAATTAGAACTGGAAACAGAAAAATAATAATTTCAGATAGAAATTGAAAACATAAGTATTGAAAACGAAGTATAAATACATTGCCTTTTTCAACTTTTACTTGCTGATTTGAATCGTATGCAATATATTTTGTGTTTAATTCCTTAAATGGCAAATTATGAGGCAACAGTGTGCTAGCTTTAACCAGGCCACGTCGGGAGATTTATTTTTGAAAAATTTTCTGGCTCGGCTCACATCAAATCTTAATATTTTAGGGCTGGACCAGGTAAAAATTTTAAAATTAGCCTCATGTAAACCTCTACAATAAACCACACTGAGCTGTCTTTCACGATCTGAAACTAAAGCGAAGCAGGGTAGATATTTAATAACACATTTATTTCATGAAAATAGTTTAAACTCAAAATATTAATTAATGTACAAGATATCTTAGTAATTTGTACAAACAAAAAATTCTGTTTGGTGCTCAAAATGATTTTAAATTATTTTTTTCTATAGACTTCAGGTATCTTAGTACACGATCGCAATTTAAAATTCAAGCTTTATTATCACCTAAAACACGATTAGTTCAAGTTATACACAGATTTTTTTTCAAAACGGTCGAGTTTTATTATGTCAATGAAACTTTTGCATGCAATTGGATTCGAGTCAGTGAGCTCAAAACTTATAGGTCAGTTTGTGTAGTATGCCATACTTCAGACAACGCTATTAACGTAATTTTGAGCAAAGGGCTTGTAAGAACAAAAAAGATCAATCATGCATAAAGCAACATTTCAAACACTTTCCAACTTCAATGCAATTTTATTTAAACATCTCTAAAATGCGATACATTCCTCGGTAATATTTTAAAAATTATCACAATACTACATAAATTTATTATATTTGAAAACTTAAAAAATGAACCTCATTCAAATGACGGCATTGAAATATAAATTGCCTGGTTTAAATATCTCTAAAATGCGTTACATTCCTAGGTATCATAATACTATAATAATTTATTAAATTTGAAAACTTAATCAAAAACAAATGACATTTATTCAAATGACGTCATCGAAATATAATACGCTTGGCTCTCTATAAAGCAGCATTTCATTCATAAACTTTTTTCATTCATCACAATACTATAATAATTTATTTTATTTAAAAACTTAAAACCATGGAGGTACAAGTAATTTAACTCTATGCTTAAAACTTCATTGAAAAAATCGTTTGCTTCTCTGTGTCAATGAATGTTTCATTCATATCAGCTATATTGCAGACTCCATAAGCTAAATAATTTTGCGTTAAAGAAATGCAGCAATTCTTATACAACTTATTCTACATATTTTGGTATTTACATTCTCCATAAGTGAAAATTAGGCTTCATTGTAGAAATAATCAAAGTTGGATGATCATTTAAACTCAACTATATTGTAATTGCGTTATTTCAGTATGTAGATGCACAGAATTTAAGCAAAAATAAAGTGGTTTTAGGACGGATACAACATTAAATATGAATTAAAAAGAACTTTAAAAATCACGATTTTGACATAAGATGGATGACATTGGGTCACATGATCTCTTTATATAAAGAGTACAATTATTATTTTAATTTTTATTTAAAAATTTACTGAACATATTTTGTTGAAATTTTTTTTATATATTTTATGGAATAATTTGAATATTTCCTAAAACTTTCGAAGCAATTTGTGTATTTTAAATCCGCTTAAAAAATGGTTGAAAAATTTTGGTGAAATTTTATTCCCATAGGGTTCAATGTATTTCATTTTTCGAACCCGGTTTCAATCCAAAACTAATTGGGTGACATCAATTTATATTCCCATAGGTCCCACAGAACGTCTGAACATACTAAAATTTCATTTTGATAAAGTTGTTTTTATGGCAGTTATCGTGCTAACGGACAGACAGACAGAATGAACAAAGTCATAAACACTTTTTAACTATGTTGTAAAGTGTTAAAAATGAACAGCAATGCAGCTATATAAATAAATAGCTCTCTAACAGTTGTTTCTGTTTTCTGTCAAGAGTAATTAAGTGTAGAATGTGATTTCTGACATAAAATGGTTTATATTTCAAATTTGAACATTGATGTATCAAGCTTAAATTAGACTTTCAATCTAAATTCTTACATTTTGTCACAGTAACATTAAATTACTGTGATAAAACGATTATGATATTTCGATTTTAACGAATATGATATTTCATCATACATTTGCATAAAAAGTTATAACAGGTTTGTTAAATGAACCAATATAGCTTGTTGCATAATTTAATTTTCTGTAAAGTTGAACCCACAAATGAAATTTTGAATTTTTCTAATGTTACAATCAACTTTATAAGCAGCATTAAATATTTTTGATATACTGCTTTGTTAATTGGGATCACTTAGAGTGTCACACAGTGAAAGTTAACTGACTGAAGGTTTAATGATTGTCAATTTTATTTGATCTAAAACTAGTTTTATTAATTTCAGCATTAAATTTATGTACCTTATAATGAAATTTATTTAGTCCCATAGTTAATGTTATTGAAATTTAAATATTTCAAATAACTTTTGCTCTTATGCAAATTACAAAAATTATTTTTTTTACATACAATATAATTATAAAATTTCATAGCAATATATGTATTTGTTTATAATTTATCATGTCCATACCTCACTTACATACATATGGGCATAATTTTAAGTAGTCGAAATATGTTTATGTAATCTTTATATATTTTTTGTCAAAATCTTGAATAAAAACATTCTATATATAAAAATATGATAAGGTAATAAAATGAAAGGTGAACACTATTATTTTCTTATAGCGAAAATAAAATAATTTCACAAATCATTTTGCACACCCTCCTAGGCAATTGGAAACTAATAGAAATAAATGACAAGTATGACATTGCTATAGTACAGCATTAAGTTGAAAAGAAAACAAAATACGTTAAAAACAATACAATTATTTATTACAATATACAACAAGTATAAACTTTATTGAAAAATATTACATGAGGGTGTAAAAATTTGATGGGACATTTATTGTTATTTTGGCTTTACACAGTTTCGACGATACGTAAGCAGCTTTCGAAGACTTGATGGAGTCTTGAATGTCTTGAATGCTTTCTTGTCCGGTGTAGTTGGCAAATTACTGGAATCAACTTCACTTACATTATCGACTTCGGAAATTTTACGCTATTAAAAAGAAATACAAAACAATAAGTGGTTTAATAATATTAACTATCTTCATCACAAATCCACTGGTCTGTGTAGTATGCGTCACTGGTCAGAAACAGATCACCACAAAATTTTTTTTGAGGAATATTTTTACTATTTTTCTAAAATTTGAGTATTTAATTTTCCAAAATGGGGAGCATTTAAAAAAAAAAAATTTATAATGGATAATAGTATAGATCATTTTTGTATATTTTTCTAAAAATGACAATACTCATTAGCATGCGTTTTCCTGCTTTTATGGAATTAACTGCTGTTTCTTTTATTCCGAAGAATGTTCATTTTGTGTTTGAAACTGGCTGGTATCCTCATGTTTTTGTTTGATGGTATTTTTCTAACAGAGGGTATTATTTACAAATACAGATATATTTTATTTATGAATAGTTAATTTTTATTACTATATCCATAAAATATATTTATACTATTTGTAAAACAGCAAAAATCAATTTTATTGATAGACAATAAGATTGCATAAGCATTATTAAGTAACAAAAATTTATCACACTAGAAACTTCGCCCCCTGCTTGAAAAGCTCATCAACCCCTGTAACACGCTTTACAAGTCGGGACTCATCAACGATCATTGTGGTCGCTTTGCAAGCACTTTCGTGCTGCTTGTTATGTAAGCATAATAGTATGCTGGTACCGTCCCTTATTAATTGACATTCACCAGCTCTGGAGTTCATTTCATGAGCAATTTTCATCCGGATGGCACATACGACTGCCTACATCTCCTGTGCTCAATGACGCTTAAAAAACCCCAGGGCTCCGTCCTCCATTTGGTGCAAGCGTGATACCCCCGTTGCAGCTTTGTGTATAATTTCACCCAGCTCACTAAGCTCTTCAGCCCCCAAACTTGAAGAGGCTCCGTCTCATACTTCCTGGTGCTCGTTGAGTCTGGTTTGTCTATCCCTTTGAGGAGTGGATTGTCCTGGAAGTGTTTCCCAAAGGGATCGCCCCGGAAGCGTTTCCCCGTCAAACACACACTCTGTTTTATTATAAGCAGAGATATATGAGAAAAGTAGTTTTTTCATATAAAATGTGAAATAATTTAAAAAATTTGAATTGATGCAAACAGATTGCAAAAATAGAAAATGTTTTCACCATAAAACAAAATAAACCAAGGATCACATTCAAATACGATTTTCCATGATATTGCCAAATGATCTTGGACAAATAAACACTACACCTATACCTCGCTATACGGCTGCTCTTTATATGGTATTTCACTATAACAGCCTTTTTTAATTATGGCACTTTTTCGATTTACGGCGATTTACTTTTTCGATTTTTATTTTTTTTGTTATACGGCCAAAAAAAATGCTGTACTGTTAGCAACCTTCTTCCTTTAGGCGACACTGCTACATTTTGCCTCACGAAAATATGAGGAACGTTTGGCACAACATTGTCATCATTTTACTGCGTTGTCGCTTCAGTGTAGTTAGACGTGTTTATTCTTGTTTGTGTTCTGGTTGGGTGTTGTTTCTGTTTGTAACGAAATGTAACGAACACTGTATTTTCGTTACATATTTAATTAATTCATTAATTCTTTTAAATATAATCATCCCTTTTTTAGGAAAAAATGTCACCGAAACGTTCATTGAATTTGGAGATTGATACTGATAAAAATAAAAAGAGAAGCTGAAAATCTGTCACGCTAGTGATCAAACTAGAAGTTTTAAGTCGTATTGAAGCTCATGAGAAAATTGTTCAAATTTGTAATTCAATGGGACTAGCAAAGTCTGCCATTCAAAGTATTCACGATAAAAAAGAAGAAATTAAAATATATTCGCTATCTGCTGCACCTTTAAGTGTCTCAAAATTAACTCGCCAAAGAAGCAGCATTATGGAAAAAATGGAAAAATTATTAGATATGTGGATTGAAGACAATAATCAATCTACAACAGCGGAAAGTGATGATGGCAGCATATTATAGCTTACTGATTCTTCATGTTAATGTTCGTCATCAGACTTATTTTTATGTAAGCATTTTTATAGGAAATAAAAAGAATAAAATGCTTTATGAACTAAAAACTATATTATTTTATAAAAAATTGGAACAAATCCAATTGAATTTGTTTGGGTTCGTATCAAAATAATTGATTCGTTATACGGCTTTTCGCATTATGGCCAACTTTTCCGGAACGTATCTAGGCCGTAAAGCGAGGTATGGGTGTACTTAATAAACAAAACACAACATTAAATGCTATAAATATGTTAAAGGACAATTTTTGGCATATTTATAGTTTTTAATGTAGTATGTATAGTTTTTTTTTTTTTGCCAAGTATAGCAAAATTCACTTTAAGTATGATTTAAATTAAGGAATTTTATAAGCTAAGTTTATGCATAAGAATGTCTGAATACAAAATTAAAGCATCAAACTTGTGTACTCTTTATGGGTTCATGAAAATAAAAATATAGCTGCAAAATAATTGTGAAAAATTGTTTAAAAATTTTCTGTATAGAATTTTGACTTTTGTTAACAAATTAGGAAATAAGGCTGGATGTTTCTTTGTGTATAATCTTTTCAAGGAGTGAGATCTTGAGTTCTACTTATCAGACTTTATGGATTCATCTCCCTTCATCATTATGGATTAAACCAAATTGACTTCCTTGATATCATATTTTGAAAGGTCAGTTTTCAACCCTTTTTTTAACTTCTTCAAATAGTTTTTGTTTTTCTCTTGTTTCTTTTTTTACCCGATACTTATTTCAATTTTCCTTCTAATCATTTTTCATACTCTCAGTATCTGCTTTCATCTTTATTGCCTCCATTTTAATTTCTTCTTCTGCAACATTATTCTTCCGTTACACTTTATTTTCTATTCACTTCTTTTGCTTTTCACAGTATAGTAGTTTGCTTTTCACAGCATATATAGTACTCTTCACATGCTGTGAAGAGCTTTAAAATAAAGTTAGAATATCTTTAGTTATGAATACTTGAAAAGAGTCATTATTAAATAACTTTAGTCTATCAATAACATTCAGCCTTACATTTAGTATTTGCTCAATCATTGCAACTTCTTTTTCGGCCAGAAATCTTGCCGAGAGTGAAAGTTCTCGTTCTACATTCGCACCAACATAATAAATTAAAAGGCACATTTTTACTACTTTTTGTAATATAGGATATTTCTCATGACCAACACAGTTTTTAATTTACTCTCTCTCTAGATAAAAAATTTATTTTAAACTTACTCTCTTATTACTCTCTTTATTTTAAAAATCTCTCTCTAGAAATGGCCAATTCTTAATTCTGGAGTTGAGTTTCTCACAACACATTCTAGTAATTTTCACTCATTTAACCTTTTGCTTATGGGTGGGATAGCATCAATTCCAAATGAAGACCCTCTCAAAAAGACAGGTATTTGACATACCCTATCTCAAACAGTTCGATCCCCCTTTGCAGGCATTGGTGTCCATGGATGCCAATACCTGCAAAGGGGATCAAACTGTTTGGGATAGGGTATGCCAAATACCTGTCTTTTTGAGAGGTTCTTCGTTTGGGATTGACGCTATCCCACCTGTAAGCAAAAGGTTAAAAGAACATAAATTATGACTTCTTTTAATAGTGCTCTTCGAATTTCAGTAATGAATTTATAGCTCGGATTTTATAATTTCTGATGGCTATAAACATGAAAAAAAGTTTTAGCATTTTGTCTACTTTTCTAACTATGTAATTTCCATAAGCCAAAGTAAAATGCTTTTCGGTACCAATTCAAATTTGGTCTATTCTAATTGGCCACAGTCACTTCAAATTTGGTCTATTCTAATTGGCCACAGTCACTAAGTGTTTGAATTTCTTCTTTGACTAATTGGCCAAATTCAACCTCTTTTGGAGCCAGAATATTTTCATTGTCAAAAACATTTACTGCAATATCTTGCTGGCCATTTTCTCTTTTGCAGACATGAGCAATCAAAGTAAAAAAAAACACATTAAATTTCATTTTTGATATTCAGAGTTTTTTTTAAGTGTGTAAATCTCATATTTAGTGACCACTAGCCATTGAGAACGTGCAAAGCAAGGGTGAAATGAGAAGTTTTAAAATAAATATTAACATAGATTTCAAATGATTATGTAAACATAATCATTTGAAAATCTGAAATATTAAAAAAATGTCAGATTCAAATCATTGAATGAGAATGTTAACTATAAAAATCATCTTACATCATTATGAACTCTCATAATATTTGGCTAATTATGCAAAATATTTCTTGAAAATTAACTAAAATAGGAAAATAAGCAAGTTTAGTTTGTCTATGGTGTCATAATTAAAGGATGAAAAATATGCACATGGATTCTCAGTAATGCATGACCATACAAAACGATTTGCACAATCACACCATTTATGTGAAAAATTATTTCGTTACTCGTGCTGGAATGATAAGAAGCTACTGCTCACCTCACACTCATGTTGGACCGTTTTCAAGTAGTCTTGTAAATTTCCAGTTGTATGAATAATTTTTACCCATTCATGTTGGACGTTATCCTATGAGATTTGGAGCTTTGTCTAATTACGACTGCAAAAGCACCAACTATGTTCAAAGTGACATAGCAGTTATACAACATACTTCATTGACAATTCTTTTTTTCTTTTCTCATTGTATATAATAAAAGACAACACTCAATCCATGCCCGCGTAGTCCATCGAGGTGAAATAAAGAGTTTTTCTCTCAGGCCAAAAGCATTGCCCGAACATGATGCAATTGCATTGCCATGCGATTTTAATGCCTGAAGAAACTAAATGGGAAAACTGTATTGTGCTCATAGAGTCAGCTATGACACCATCTCTTTATTTCCATGATTCAGCTGAATAGGAAAGTTAATATTGAGAGGTCTTTCCAATTTAAAAAGTCAGAATTTGAATATTTAAACCATGGCATTAGAGACTTTCTTCCTCTTTTATCTTAAAATTCATGTTTTAAACAATGAAATTAATGCAAAATTAATTTTGATATAAAAAAGTTGAGTTGAGCGACACTACAGTTAATTTTTTTTTTTTAAATCAAAAAATAAGAGGAAATATAAAATAGGTATTAAATATTTTCATAGATATATTAGTTTGAGTTGTATTGAATGACCCATAAAGTTAGAGAGAGAGTTAGTACATTTTACCAGTATGACCAGTAATTGAAAACTTGAAATAAAAAGTTTGAGGCATTAAACTTGATAAATTCATGGTTAGGTAGCTTAACCAGTTCACGATCGGAGAATGAAGAAAGTGGCGTTTCCATGGGCCCGCAAGCAGCAAGAATCGTCTGCTACTCCAGGCCCGGGCACTTTTTGCAGCTAAGTCTACACAACAAAAAAATCATATTAAATAAACTTTACTTTGAAATATGTTTACAACTGGATTGTCGTATAGATACCAACTTACCGATGGAATGAGTCTAAAATGTAAACATAATATGAAATATAGCAGAAATATGGTTATAAAGCAATTAAACGAAAAATTAAATCTAAACTCAAAAATCTAAATATTACTATGAATCTAAAAATAGCATTTATTCTAAATATAAAATATAACATTATTACAAACATATTATTATATATCCTGCAATTTTTTATGTAATCAGGCATCTCTGTTGAATGTTTGGTAAGGTATGGAAATTTTCAAAACAGAATTTAATACAAAATCTTGCGTTGTTCTTGTAAAACGATTACTTGTAGCACTTTTCTTTCAGGGAATTTTTAAAACAAATTATACACCTTCTTCGAGACTTTTCCTATTTGTATTAACATGTAAGGTAGGAAAATGTTGACCAGTTAACTGTAAAGGATTAGACACTGGAGATGTTATTGATTTTCCCATTTTAGGTTCAGTGTATTTTTCAATAATTTGCTTCAATAAGCTTTGCAGTGTATATTTCAATAATTTCAATATTTTTCAATAATTTGATAAATAACCCTAGATTTAAATTCTTACGCTGTAAGCTGTTGGCCAGTTTGTTTCATAAACAGTATATGTGGATGTAATATTCTCATGTCTAAGAAACCAAAAAATAACTTTCGATACCATTTTACTGTTTTTCTGAAAACTGGGTTATGGTGCATTACCAAATTTCCCTTATCTATTCCACCCATATTCTTATTACAATCACCCACACAATGTGGTTTCAAAATGTCTTTTTGTGTGCTCCTGTCTTTTTTGCCAATGAATGCTATATTATTTCCATAGAAAGTTGTTAACATTACTACATCCTTTTTCTTATCTTTGAATCCAAAAATATTTACACTTTTATTTTGAAATTGCAAGATTTGATGTTTTAGAAACTTCCGAGGTAAGTTTTTAGGCATACCTTCCCTGTGCTTCGAAACAGTACCACAAACATTTGTTTGATTTGAAATAAGGTGTAATGCCAGTTCCGAAGAAACAAAAAAAATTCTGTCGATATACAGATTATATCTATGACCTGACAAGTCCGCTAATAAAGTCTTTGCGACTCTTCCTCCATACAATTCGCTTGTTTCTAAAAGTTGTGTGTCTTTCCCTGTATACACCAAAAAAATTCCATATGTAACCTGAAATTGACTCACATAGTTTATAAATTTTAATTCCATATTGTGAGCATTTTGATGGAATATATTACCAAAAATCTAATCTTCCTTTCCATGCAAATAAACGTTCATCGATATGAATTCCCCCCCTCCCCCACTTAATATGTTAAACATACCACACATGACCCTTCAGTTAAAATAAGCACAAAACTACCACCATGATAGAAATATTTCCTTTAAATATCTCAGTCGAAGTGCCTTTTAAATTACCAGACAACTACAAATGCTTCCACGTGCGTTTATTTATATTATCAACTTAGTCAGTATCCTAATGAAAAACAGAAAACGAAACTGAAATATGAAGATTAATAATCCAAGGAACTAGCTTTGCAAAAGTTACGGGGTTCTAGCACCATCTAGTGTTATTTAAAATTTTCAATAGGAATGTTCTAGTTTCCCGATGTATATTTGCATCGATGGGTTCCAGGAGCCATCTCACGTTCAAGGCAAACTTGCACTGATGGGCCGAGGAAATTCTCTGCGGCATATATGACATGCTGGTACCGAACAGGTTAAGGGAGCATAGATTAAATGTGCAATTTTTGAGTATGGTACAGTAAGTGTGTTTTGGTAGAGAGTTATATAATAAATAACAATATTAAATGGGAAGGGTGTATGGCTTGCATGTGTAAACACAAAGTTGATGGGAGGAAATTTTTTGAAACTTTATGAATAGCAGATCTGGGATAATTTTTTGCAACTTTATCTCATCTTATGACAGGTTTATTCCTCCAGTTTTCACAATAAATTGGAATGTAAATAAAAAAAAAATGAGCAATATTCGATATTTGTACCTTGTATAATTGTTATGCCGGGATTTTATGATGCCACTTTATTCAATAGCTCAAAATTTAATTATAGGTTCAAAATTGATGCAATAGCCCAAAATTCGTTATTTTCCCCTTTCCCTTCAAAATATCACATTTATTTGTTGGTTTTGAATATTTTGGCGTTTTATCCCCCTTTTTAATGCAAATTTGTTATCATTTTTAATGTTTTCATTATTCAAAATTATGTGCGATGCGTCTTCAAATGTTAAAATATCTTTTGTTAATTCTCTGGCTTTTCGTTTTCAGTTTTAACTTCACGTCACTTCATTCACGAGTTTGTGATCAAAAGACGCATCTTAAGATAAGTTTGAGGCAAGTTGGACCCTTTTTGCATAATCTTTGACCATCTGGAAAGAGGGTGCCAAAAATTCCATTGGGTTGCTGCGCGCTTGGCGGCGTAATTTTAACTTTCTGCCCCGCGGTTCTTGGCATAACATCGTATTTTTTTCAGAGATATGCGGGAGTGCTCGGCGTGAAGTGCAGGTTTTCACTCGCCAAGTTTGGCATCTCCTGGGAAGCAAGCATGTTGCGAAGAGACATTGGAATCCTGACTGGCATGGTAAGAAGAACCCTTTTCTCTGTGCCGCTGAGATCCGTGGAAACGGGCCACATGCAAGGGTGCTCGTATCCCGAGGTCGCCGGAAATGCAAGAGCCCGTGTCTCTCAGTTTTACTCATCATTATTTAAATTCTTTTACCAAGGATACACCTTTTGCTGCATAAGTTCAGCTGTCTCTGTCACCAGATGTTCCATTTGTTGTTGAACACAAAATTGAAAGAAATGGCTACATCCGTTATTATTGGGATCCAAAAGTTGAAGATGCGGATGTCCGAGTATTAGTGAAAGTGTATCATCATTCTAAACAGACTTTCTTTTAATCTACATTTCCACCAAACCGTTACAGGCTCTTGCAAGCCAACGAATAATATGTAAATTAAAAAAAAAAGGTCATATGCAGCAATCATGGTGTGTTTGCAACATCAGTGCAGTGGTCTCCAAATATTAAGCATCTGTGACACCAGCCCACTCAAGCGTTCCGCAGCATGGTGTTTTATGTTTATTTTCTGCTCTTTCAAGTGTGCCAAGGCAACAAGTGTTTATGTTCCTAAGTTTTCTTGGAAAACCTACTGTGTCGTTAACCAGTGCACAAGCCATGCCATTTTTCAAGTAATTTCAGTGATTGGAAAGTTAATTATGATAGATTAAAGAAAAGTATATTTGTTATGAATTTAAATTTTAGCGTGAGATTTTGAGAAAATATCATCATTTTTGCAGAAAGGAAAATAAATCCCAGTGTAGCTATGGGAAAATTTCAATATTTGAAGAAGAAAGTTTAAAAGTAATAATTTAAAATTTGAATTTGCACAAGTGCATAGCTGCCAACTTATTTGGAGTAAAAATCAGAAGATTTTTGAAAAAAATCAGAATAGCGCGTAAAATGAGTTTTACGGAACAAATCGACATAAATCTGATTTTCAAAGGACACAATGTAAATAATGCACAAATATGTGAAACACACAACTGTTTTGAGATCTCTTTGGAAACAGTTGTATGCATGTTCATTTGTACATTATTTACATTGTATCCTTCATCTCTCAAAATATTTTGACAGAAAGTTACGTTATGTAATGATGATATAATTCGTTATGTAATGATGAAAAATGATATAATTCTATTATATTTAGAAAATGCAAGTTTGACAATTGCGTTTAAGAACAGGGTTGTTTAAATACATGGGCAAATTTAATTTTAACACATTCCTTTATATTAATTCTAAACTATGATTTTGTTATCTATAATAACAACTCATGTTTTTATTTTGTCAGTTTTGTTGAAATTAAATCATTACAATAGTCAGGATTTATAAACTTAATTTCACAAAAAAAAATTATTTTATAATTGGGAAGACACAAATTTTTTGTTCTTAAACTGCAGTATATTTTTAAACACATTCATGAAATTATCATGTATTATTAAAATGTGCATTGTCTAGTGTCTACACATAAATAAAAATTGGTGGCAGTATATTTTAAAGAAAATGTTTATTTTGTTCAAAATATCTTTTCATAAAAATGTGGCAGAAAGGGCTTCAGATAGAAAAAGATTGAATTTCATGATCGTACTATTTATATGAAAATAATTAAAAAATTAACTTTTATAATCAACCAAACTATGAAAATAAGCTACTTTAGTCCAGTTAATGTGCAACAATAAGGAGAAGGAGATCGATGGAAAAGGATAACTGCGTAATCTCGGAAACGCTCGCGAAAAAAAACTGAATTTCACGATCGTACTATTTATGTGAAAATAATAAAAAAATTTGCCTTTATAATCAACCAAAATATGAAAATAAGTTAATTTAATCAAGTTAATGTGCAACAATAGGGAGATGGAGATCGATGGAAAAGGATAATAGCGTTCTCTCGGCAACCGCTGCAGAGATGAAAAAAAAAAAATTACTATTTATATGAAAATAATTAAAAAGGTGACCTTTATAATCAACTGAAATATAAAAATAAGCTAGTTTAGTAAAGTTAATGTGTAATAATCAGGGGATGGAGATGGATGGAAAAAGGCAATTATGTACTCTCAGCAAAGCCTGAAAAGAAAAGACTGAATTGCTCATCTTAAAATTTAAGCGAAATATAATTTGTTTAGTAAAATAATTCTTTATTTTTATTCGCACTATAAAAATAAATTAGATCTATTGTTCTGATATGAAATCATTAGAAGAAGAAAATGGATGCAAACTGGTAATTTTGGACTCTCAACAAAAAGGGGTAAAAGTAAAATAAATATTTTCAAATGCTGTGCGAAGTTTTTTCTTCTGTTTCCCCTTTGAGTCCAATGACAACATATGTATTAATGATATATATGATAACATACATCACGGTGATTACGGAGACAAAAATCTACAACCTACAACTTTTTTTTTATTCCTTTCTGTGGGGGATTTTATGCCTACACTTCCGGGTTAGAAAGACGAGCATTGTCTGCCGTCCGTTTCTTGAACGCTGCGTGCTGGAAGTACCAGAATAAATAGAGCTTGTCACACGAGAACGTCTGCGTTCATTGTCTTCGTTCATTTGGATTGCTTGTCACACGAGAACGCGAACGTTCTCGTGTGACAAGCAATCCAAATGCTTGGCGACATTTTGGTGTAAAAATATAAATTTGGCGATAAATCGGCGCGATTTTTAGGCGTAATTAGTAAAAAATATTAAAAATCGTAAAATAAGAGAATTTTCGTAAAAATTACGAAAAATTCGTAAAAGTTGGCAGGTATGCAAGTGTTACATCAAATGTTTTCTTTTGTCTATAAGAATTAATGGTGGTTTTGTTATGATTGGAGGATTTTTAAAATATGTATTCTTTTAAGTTTAACATTTTTGAGGGTGGACAGCTCAGGCAGACCAAACTCTGGCCTTCAGACCAGAGTGGATTCTGTACCAGGGTTATTCTTGGCTTGAATTGTAAGTTTAACTGATTTAAATATAAAATAATGTACTAAATTTTACCACTATACTTGTGATTGAAGCTTAAATGAATCTGATGTTTTAAATCTGGAATTGTTGTCAATAAAAGTTAATTTTAAATTTAACAATGATTGAGTTGAGTCTTCTTCTAGAGTAATGGCTGTGCAATAAATTAATTTGGTAAACTCTACTTTTCAATATCTATGAAGGTGTCAAAGGTAGGTGTATTTATTCTGGAATTGTTTGTTGTTGTTTATATATTCTAAGGGGTATTGTGCCCAGGCCAAACAGTAGTAATAGTTTAATAAAGGAAATAAAGAAATAATTTTAATATTTAGTACAAATAACTTTATTAGGAAAAACTATACGCTCACATCCAAATGTAATGATAAAATTGAAATAATAATAACTTTGAAATGTAAATAATAATAATAACTTTAGTCTGGCGATATAAATAAATCAATAAATAACTTTAAAAGAGTAAATAAAATAATCAGAGAGTTAATATTTAAAAATGAGAGTTTCCCTTTTAGCATGTGGTGCCGTGTCACCTTTCTGGCCCTGCCTGGGCTGTCTGTCCACTAAATAATTAAATAAAATATCTTTTTGGGGGCTGTCCACCACAAATAAAATTTTTCTTGAGTAAACTGTATTGAAAGATTTCTTATATTTTTGTGTTTACTATAGGGAAGTGCACAGTGTCTTGAATAATTTAATTTGTTTTAGGAGAAGTAAAATTTTTAGTTTTTTATGAAATAAAATTGGTAGTATGTAATTTTTTTTTTTGGATTTAGGAGTTTTTTTTAAGCCTTTAGTCAATCGAAATTTTTTTTCTTTTTGCACTCTGTAATTAGCTAATCATGGCTTGTTTTTTAAGAAATTTTTTTTTGTTTCGTGGAATTTTAAAATTAAAACATTGGACTTTAACTCAGTGTAATTTTGGAAAATTTAATGGGGACTTGAGTAAGACTTTTTTTGATTTTGAGAATTTTGTTTTTACTTTAGGGATCTTTTGGCTATTTGTGAATTTTCGCAAGTGTGTGGCGGATAAGTTAGTTGTCTGTTATGGGGGGGGGGGGGGGGGGGATATTCAGGTTCAAGGAAGCCTTGCTTAGCTAAAATCACTCCTTCTCACCCTTTTTAAGTGTGGTAAATTTTTTTTTTCAGTCTGCCCATAATGGTTACTTCACTTTGATGCCATACATTTTTAAGGTGTTCACTGGGAAATACACCTTTTCCTTCGAGAATAAAATTCTTGCTCGTGATTATTTGTTTGTGTATTGTGTTTTTTTTTCAGGAAAAGGATTCACGACCCTTTGTCCACTGTCAGATTTTTTGATTATTTTGAAAGGTTGCAACAAGATTATGAGAAATGGGTTGGAAATGAAAATGCTAAAGATAGCGGAGTTAGGATTAGTTGTTTGTAATGTTATTTTGTAGTGTATTGTATTTTATTGTGTGTAAAATTAGCTAAATATGCCAAGAGATCTGTGTTAGTCTTGAAATGTTAGAAATTTTTTTTTATGACAGGTAAATTTTTTTTCTCTTTTGGAATATGGTTTGGATTTGAATTTCAGTTCAAATTTTGTTTTCAAAATTTTTAAAGGGGGAGAACAGTGATCAAAAGTTTTCTTTTCTCTTGTTTTGTATAATTAGTCACAACTCTTGGCTTTGGGTGAAATTAAAGGTATGGCTAAGGGGTTGGTTTTCATGGTCTTCCGGGGGAATTTTGAGGTCTGGGAAGCCTTATTTTCACAGAAATTCTCCTCTGCAGAAATGTGTTTGGGAAATTTTTTTTTTCATTGGGCCATGGTAACTGCTACTTTGGTGCTTTGAAGCCGCGTTTAAAGTGCTCAGCTGGGGAATGCACCTTTCCCCTTTAGGATTAATTACTTGCCCGCTAAAAATTGTGTTTTTATATGTGAATGATCCTTCAGCCAAGCGATCGACTTTGAGTGGTGTAGATTTTTTGATTAATTGTGCAAGTTCAGTCTCAGAATGTTTGTTTTGGGGAGAATGGAGATTGTTCTTTGAAATATTCCTTGAGAAATTATTTTTATTTAAATTAGGTTGGTGAATTTTTTTTTGTTAAAAAGTGTTTTGGCTCTTAAAAGTTTGTTGCTGGGAGATTGTGTATTTCTTCAAATGTGAGGGGAGGAGATTTTGGAATTGGGTTTTCAGTTGTTTTGTTAATCTTGGATCCTAAAAATTTTATGTTTCGACCCTTTGAATTCTTCGGCTGGTCCAAAGTTTTTACCAAAATTTATGTTTTTTTTTGTAATGACAAGTAATTGGGAACTCTGTTTTGTTTTCTTCTTTCCGGCTGCTTGGGTGATGCTTTTTACAAAAGCAGATTTTTTTATCAGAAATTTTTTTTTGTAATTTGTGATATTGGAAGTGTGAGATTAAATTGATAGACTGGGAGGTTGAATAAAATTTTGTTTTTGTTTAAAAATATTTGTGAAAGTTTTTATGTCAGAATTTAAATTTTTTTTGGGAGGTTTAGTTAAAACTCTGTTTTCTTATATATTTGCTTTACTTATATTTTTGGGATTCCTTTTTGTTGAAATTTGTACTTTGAATTTTGTGCAGGAATTTGAATTTTTAAAATTTTACCATTTGTGGGAATTCTTCGAATTTGTCAAATTTTTGTGGACCTTTGAGTTAAGTGAAGTCTTTAGTGGAAGTACACTTGTTTGTGAAAGTCACTGCTGCAGAGAAGGTGTTTTAGGAGAATTTCTCAGGCGGAGGGAATTTGTTTGGAAAAATTATGGAATGTTTGGGATTGTATACTGCTGTGAGCCTGCAATAGGTTTTGTGAATGATATCGTTGGTTTGAGTCTTTCTTGTGAAAGTTAATTTTCCCTTCTCTTTTTGCCCGCAGAGTATATGACTCTGGCACTCCTGCTGAAATTATATTTTGTTATTCCTTTTGGTAGAGGGGAACGCTTGCATATCCTTACCGGCCAAGGATGTTCATCCGTTTGCCTTTGATTCTTGAGAATTTTTTTCCCCCCTTTTTGCATTCCTGCCATACTTGAGAATTAATGTTTAGAAAAATTTTGACTTTGTTTTATTGAGGGAGAGGAACTTTTTAGGCCTAGCGTGTGGCCTCTTCGTCGGACGCTCGCAGACTCTTGGCGTGTTGGATTCGGATTGGCGCCGCCAAAAGGGGGTTGCCGGTTCGGAACTTTGTGCCAAGAATGAGAGCGCTCCTCACTCGGGTCGAAGTTCCTGGACGTGAAGGTCGTAAATATTTTGACGATTTTCTTTGTTCGTGGGGAAATTCCCCCTAAGATCATATAATGAAGTAAAAATTTCTTCTGAGAATAAGCTCAGTCACTGCCCTTTCGGAATGAGAGCTGTTTTTTTTCCCTGAGCGAAAAGCTCGTACCGTAACCTCTCAGAGAGGAAGAATTTGGCCTTTCTTAGATTGCTGCACTTTAAGCCCGTGCATTGATTTCCCGGGTCCAATTCAATCAATGTTTAAGCCACGTTTACACACCTAAGCCCGCGCCCTGATTATGTCGCCGGGGGATGCTCCAAATCCTCTTTTCGAGATGACCAGATACACCAGCAGCAGTTTCCTGTCTACGATGCTGACAGTGATTCGACGCCGTACCGGGTTCCAGCTCCCTGCGGGTCTGCACCTGCAGTCCGTAACGTCGTGACCACCAGCTCTCCTGAATGGTTCAAGATCCTCCATGCTGCTAAGGGCCGAGTCAGCTGACATCTGCCTACTTTCAGATAAGTGCTATAAACACCTTCACGCATAAAAATGATTACTGGACTCATCCTTGCGTTTCACAGCCCACGGAGTCACCTGGACATTTCACGTCTCACCTCTTAAAGGGGAGATGAATTTTTAATTAGCCCATTTGTTTTCAGTTGCAACTTTTGTTGTATGTCTCGCCTCTTAAAGGGAGAAATCTTAATTCAAAATTTAGAAATTTCATGGCGGGAGAAATCCCTAGTAATGTTTAGTTTGTTGTCTCAAAGGCTGTTTTAATTACTTTTTATTTTTGTTACACACCTTTTTGTATACGAATGCCTTCCTTTATTCCTTTTTACATATTTTATGGCTACCAAACTTTGTTCTCCAATATTTTGTAATCTGGGTGTAATCGTCTGTACCTTTTTCCAATTTTTAAAGTTAAGTTTAATAAACATTTATTTTTCTATTTTAAAATTATCTCTTTATTTGTGAAGTAATTTTAATGACTTAATTTTTAGTTTTTCAGCTTACGATTACGGCCTAATTAAATTGAACATTAAATAGTTATTAATTTAATTTTCACAATATGCTGGTGTTAAAAAAGGCATAGCACATTGCAGCCTTAGGTCATATGGATGTTTCGTGCAAGTTGGCAGATATGCAGCATAACATAAATGTCATGAGAAGCATGACTTAATTTTCCTTTTTTTTTCAAACATAAACTTTTACACTGTCTTCTCTATTGTAAAATTCCACAGCTACAAGTTTGTAATAGTTTAGAAGTATGGACCCTATTTGATTGGGTTCCAATATTACAGTTTCAAAATGAAACTTCAAGGAGCTTTACTGTTAAAAAGACTTGAGTTTGAAACTTCTGTAAGATATATAGTAACTGCTTTAATGAGAAATATTTGTGTATGTTCAAGTGATATCAAGCAGTATAATCAAACAAGTATGAATTTTGAGATACTCTGTAAATAATAATTTAAAAAATTTAAATATTTAATTTCTAATGGATTAACAACACATTCTTTAAAATATTTATATTTTAGCAGTAAAAAGTTCCTGAAATGAGCAATTTCTACATAGTGAATACATATGTAAAAATATGTGTCGATCCTTATGAGGCCAGAGGCATATGAGGATCATATGATGCAATAGAAGTGATATGATACAACACAGCAGATACCAAATCTTTACATTTGGTAATCCCCTTTTCTAAATAATCTAGTAAAAACAATCTACAGATTGCTCCCAGAAAAATAAATACCTTTTTTAAAGGAATAGAATCAATTTGATTAAGAGCATTGGAGGGTTCTCTTTTATCAAGGTCCTTCACCATATTTGCTCTTGCTTTCATGTGCTCAATTAAGTGCTTGTTAAATGGGGATGTGGCTTGAAGCTCAATAGGATATGAGGATTGCATGTGGGGCAAACACATTGTATTACGGCGTTTCAACTCCTGCATTCTTTCAGTCTTCTCACATTCATAATCTTTTTTTATTTCAGCAATACTAGAATGGTTTAGAAATCCTTCTTCGTCATCTGTGCATAGCAACAATCCACCTATAAAATATGGCAAGATGCTTTTAGTAAAAATGCAAAAGCTAATTTAAAGTTTTTAAAACAGATTAAAAAATTAAACACAAAAATATTACTAATAATCAGAAAACTAATTACACATTATAAAGAGTAATCCAGGATTAATTAATTTGCTTGTTTAATTCGGACATTGTTTTACCATATGTGCCAACATTAGAGAATTAAAATCCAGTAGATAGTGTAGTGAGCATTTTTTACGGCACTATACAAGTCAGCATATAACTTGTTCAATATAACTTAGGAAAGAATAGAGATTTCTTTTACATCACACACACAACAACAACAAAAAAAACCCCTCACTATTATCATTGAAAATGCCTATTGCATAATAAAAATGTTTTTACATAGTCAGTGTATAAAAAAACATATCAGTGGCATAAACAGAGAGAAATTTTAGAGGTGAGGGTCACTGAAATAAAAGATGCCCAGTTTTGAAATTGCAATTTGATACTTTTGGGACTTTATTGACTAAGAAATTAAGGGGGAAAATAATTCCATTGTGCAATCACTCATTTTGGGCATATTTAAAAGAAAGTAATCCTTCATTTTTAAGTAAACTGCAAAGATGTGAAAGTACTGTTTAACTAATATGAGATTTTATCAAAAATAAGATGTATGGAAAAGGATGCAATTAGGATGAACATTAAGGATGATAATTAAAAAGGATGAACATTATACAAGAATTTAATCTATACAGGAATTTAATCTATACACTTAAAAATAATAAATATTTTATAAAAATATTAATTAATAATGAAACCTACTACAAAGAAATGAATGTTGTGTATTTATCATTCACATAATTTGAAATTAAACAACATTACACAACAATGTCATTTATATACGTGAACTG
The DNA here is from genome assembly GCA_951213105.1 of Amaurobius ferox. Classification (NCBI taxonomy): domain Eukaryota; kingdom Metazoa; phylum Arthropoda; class Arachnida; order Araneae; family Amaurobiidae; genus Amaurobius; species Amaurobius ferox. The sequence goes on from OX578153.1 coordinate 61,092,409, forward strand.
CATTTATTTAAAACAGTATACATCAATAAAGAGAAAATGATGCAACTTAGTACTGGTTATATATTATTAGTCTGTGGGTACTAGGTTTATGCATGGAAGAAACAAAATGGCAGCAACAAGCTCAATCAAAAGTCCCTTTAACAGAGAATTTATATTGAAAAATTCCTAACTTTGGGAATTCTTAAAAAAAAAAAAAAAAAAAAAAAAAAAAAAAAAAAAAAAAAAAAAAAAAACAGGGAGTCAGTTATAGTTTACTGTATAAAATGCATTTTGTCAATGTGTAATTTTAGAAATAGCCAGTAAGGGCGTGTTCCCCCAAAAATATGAGGATCATACAAGGGATATATTTGCTAATACCCTCTCCAAAACAACCTGTAGCGTAGCCCATTTAGACCCCTCCCTAAAAAAAATTTGGTTCAGGATAATGGTTGCAGTACCACATTCTAGGAACTCTTATCTCATCTTTTACTTCCAGTATATTCCTTTCTTTAGGAATGTGATTCCTACTTCCTTTCACTAAGGTCATTCACATGAACTCAGTACTTTAAGTATGCTTAATTTTTTTCAAATAAAATTAAGTACTTTTAAGGCATATACGAACCCTGAGCTTCAATTAGCATTGTTCCAATTATTAAAAGGTAATATTTTCCTTGTTAAATCAAGAATATTGCAAAATGCAGACTCATTATAAATGGATTTTACTGCATGCGAAAAAGCATTTATTAAAATCATATTTTACTTTTCTTGCTGAAAGAAAGCACTATTATGTTTATACTAAAGACATTTTTCAGCCCAATTTAAAATCTGCCTATTTTGGTGGTGTTGATTACAGCAAGACTGTTTTCTACCTGTCAGTAAAGATTCAATGCAACAATTTTTCTTCCAGAACTATTTAACCAATTAAAACCCATTTTGGTATAGAGATAAATTTTTACATGAATGTGAAAACAATGTAACAAAATTCTGAAAACTTTATCTTGTCACGTACAATATGTGCATGCACACTTTGTATTACACATAGTAGTATTTTGGAAAACTACTCATTCAATTGTTCCATCCATCAATGATTTTAAATCAGTTCAAGAACACGATTTACAGTTTTATTTCACATCTGTTTGAAGTTTCGAAACATTGCTATTAACAGCAGGGCTGCCACTGAATCATAGCTTTGAAAATAGTTGCTTTAGTCGCCTCATATACAAAAAATAGTCTCCTTAAATACAAAAAGTAATACACAAAATAGTTTCCTTAATTAAGATGTTAGTTTGTTTTTCACAGTAAAATGGCTTCAAAACTGTTTATAGTAAAAATTACAGTTTCATAAAAAGTATTAATAATAATAAAAAACTTTTTAAAGAAAAAACAAGTTTTAACAGAATTTTACTTTACAGGGTTCAAGTCCATTTTCAAAATGATATTCCCAGAGTTTTCTTTGTTGTTTTCAGCAAAATTTCAGATAGTACATACTATTATTTTAACTTAATTTTCATTAAATAGATAAATAAATAAATAATAATAAAAAAAGATAATTTTTAATTTAATTGATATTTGTTGGGAGACACATTTATATAAACAATATTTTCCTATCTTGCAAAAGTGACTATACTCTTAAGCCCTAAAATTGTTTTAAACGATAAAATATTTCAAACAAGGAACAGTAAATTTTCTGTTTATGCAATTGCATAATAAAGCAAATGCAATTGAACAAAATCTTATAAGAGAATGGTAGAATAATGCAAAAAGATCGTGTTTTAAAGCATGCTTTTTAGTTTATTAGTTTTGCTATTGATTTTAATGATAAATCTTCTGATTTTTTTCCATATATCAAAGGTACTCTACTGACTTAATGCATTTGACTGCATGCAACAGGCTATATATTCTTTGTTATCTCTATTTTCTCAGAGAGATTATCAGCAGATTTGCAATAAACTTTTCCAATACTCTTGTATTTCTTTTTGCAACACTCCAAAAAACTTCTGTTTGACCCTTGGGACTATGTATTGACAAATTAATAATTCTATTGCATTTAACAGTTTTCAATAGATGAATGCAAAATAGATATCTTCAGCTGTATAATTTGGAAATCTGGTGATGTGTGTGTGTGTGGGGGGGGGGGGGGGAAGGGGGGCAAAATGCTATCCTCTACATTTTAATTAATGGAAGTAACTATGTACTAGAAGCAGTACAAACAAAATTTTTGAAGTACAAATGAATGGGATCGGCAAAATTTTAAAACTCTGAGGTGGGACTGTGTTTCTTCAGCCCCATCACTTTGAAATGAGAGTAATTCTGTACCGGAAGTGGTACAAAGGAAAATTTATACGGTACAAAAGAATGGCATTGGCAACATTTTAAAATTCTGATGTGGGGGCTACCATTTTTCCAGCTTCCACTTTGGAATGGGATAACACTTTACCGGAAATGGTAGAAATAATTTTTATAGTGCAATCTGGTACAAACAAATGACAGAAAAATTTTGAGATCTTATCATGAGATGGGGAGCTGCTGTTTCTCCAGCTTCCACCCCTTGAAATGGGAATAACACTATACCAGAAGTGTACAAATAAAATTTTTTATGATGCAATCCAGTATAAATGTAATACGAATGTATAGCATAGGTAAAATATTGAAATTACAATGTAGAGGACTGCTGTTTTTCCAGCCCTTCTTTGAAATGGGAATAACTGTACCAGAAGCGGTACAAATGAAAATTTTTATGGTGTTATCCAGGACAAATGTAGTACAATCAAATGACATCAGCAAAATTTTGAAATTCAGAGGTGAAGGACTGCTATTTCTCTAGCCCCCCCCCCCTCTTGAAATGAGACTAACTGTACCGAAAGAATAATGATGTTTCCAGTGGCACAGGTTTATTTTATAGTCACTTTTTGGGACAACGTAAAGCCATTCGAAATTTTGCAGTGATGGAATTTCATGTAGCGCGAGATGCACAGTGAGATTTAAAAATCGATAAAACAGTAATATTGAGCGAGTTTCTTTCTTAAATAGTCGCCGGAATACCAAAAAAGTAGCTGTTTCTCAAAGAATAGTCGTTTTGGGGTGTATTTTGACTAAAAAAGTTGCCATAGTCACCTTTCCTTCAAAATAGTCACCTTTTTAGTCATCAGTGGTAACCCTGTAACAGGCAAGTGGAAAACACAATTTAATTACTTAGTTTTGACAAGTATATTTATTACTTGTCATTTTTGATATGTATGTAGTTCTTATTAATATGAATGAAAATTTAAAAATGATGTATCTCCTGTTAGTGTATAAAAATGAGTTATATATATTGCATATTATGTTTTCAAATGTTAGTTTTAATTTTCATGCAGAACAAAAATAATTTATGTAGCAGCCATTTCTGACATCTGAACATAATGATTCTGCAATAAAATTCAACAAATTATGTTAAACAGCTGCATCATCCAATAGAAATCTTTAAAGTACTTATTTTATTTTAAACAAAAGTTTCTAGAAACTTTGAAGTTAAATACAATTTTATTTTTTTAACTTTAAAATTGATAATTATTAGATATACAGCATTATATGAGTATGAAAAATGCTGCAATACATTTTTACATGCTTTTTCTTTTAAATTGTGCATACAGGAAGGCAGTATATTTGCTAAAAAAAGAGTCCAAGTAACAATTAGTAGCATAAGCTAATCTGGTCATGCAATTTCTTTGTTTATACATCAAGATTCTCAGAAGCTAGATTAAAATATTAATGACATTAAATGTGGTACAAAAGAATGCTACATAAATATGAAAATGGCGATAGATACGAGTGTGATCTTAAATTTGTAAAAAAAAAAAAACCTTTACGGCATGAGCAGTTACATAATTATTACATAAATATATATTTTAGTCATAAACATCAAATGTAAATTTCAAAATTTAACTATTGATTTAGAAGTAAAATGAACATACATTTGTAATAAACATAATTATTTATTACAAATGATACTTACTATGCAAACTTTTATTGAATAAGGCACCAGACAATGTACTTTCATTGCCTACATCCGGCAGCTTGACCTCATGTACCCTAGAAATGAAAATTAGTTTATATAAGCTACTTGTTGTAAAGAGTAACCCATTTGTTTAAATTATTAAATATGAAATAGCATAACACAACTACAAACTTATTGAAATAAACGGAGAGATTTTCCTCTGATATTGATTCACTACTTGCATAAAAATTGACAGTTGGCTATAAAATGTGTTGCTCCCAAATTAGTTTTCTTGCGTGCATTGCATACATGCAACTTGCATGATGAAGAAAATATGTGTGTGTGTGTCTGTCTGTAGAAATCTAAGAATTATATGTCCATGAACACACTTGATTCACAGGTACTTCAGGGTGCGAATAAGTGCACCTTGACAATATTATTTTAAAATTCAAATTAATTTCTTAGTTATTTTGTTGTACTCCAATCTTGTCAGATGTTGGGCAATATTCACACATATTGCTTATTACTTTTTTACTAACCGAAAATATCATTACAGGGTTTCCATCGTGACACCAAAAGAAAGATCGATAACCGATCGAAACAAACTTTAGATGAAATCCATATAATTTATAGACAATTTTCATGAATTTTTAAGATTATATACTTTTCTGATTTTATATTACGATATAATAAGTCGTCCTTCCATCATGGCTAGACTGTGCAGGATTAAGAAAAACATCAGTGACGAATAAATACCAACTCATTAGCAGAATCTGTTGATGAGTTAATATTTAAACAGAGTCACTATTTTGAGATTTTTTTTCTTTTGCATATTGGATTAACTTATCATATTTTGCAAAAATAATGCCCATAGCTTAATCCCTGGATTTATTTATAAAAAATCTTGGTTGGCATTGATTTTCAATATAATGGATTGAAAAAAAAAAAAAAAAAACCCTCACAGGATAACGTTTGATAATGAGCAAGGAAATTGTGTGGAATTTGTTAAAAAAAAAAACAGGGTTAATGCCCCTTTTTCAAAGTGAAATTCCCTGAGTTTTCCTGGTTGATTTCATCAAAATTCCAGGTACTGCATACTGCTATTTTAACTTCAATTTCAAAATATAATTTTAGATTTAATTATCCTTATCGTGAATACAAAATAGTGAATAAAAACCATTCAAAATAACTCCATATATTCAACATTTGTATACAAATTTGTTTGCATATATTATACTATATAATAAAAAAAAAATATACTAATTACTAATATATATATATATATAAATTTCAACAAACATTATAAGCATAAAAACAAACATTATAAGCATAACAAGGTATGTAGGAAAAAATAAAATAATTCTACAAGGCATTCTCTGAGCACCAGAAAAGGAAATTAATGTGGGTATGTTATCTAAATTAACATCATACTCAAAACAATTTACAATATCTTTAAATTTTTTTATAGTTCCCTGATTTCTAAATTAATATTATTTGATTCTAGAGCCATATCCTGAGTAAGTTTAGCCTTTTGTTTCTGAAGTACACCTGTCCCCCGATTTACATGGAAGATAGGTTCTGCACAAAACCGTGTAAATTGAAATCTTTGATTTTGCTAAGTAAAATCGTGTAAAACGAAAATAACCCCAAAATGTGCATGATTCAGTCATTTATTTAAGTAAAACAAAAGTAAGACATCTTAGAAAACTTAAAATTATACTTAGTTTATAAAACAACAAACATATGAATGTAGTAATATAACATATTTAATTTATTTTACATTAGGAACAAAGAACAAAAAAAACAAAAAGACCCTTAAAAATTAATTATAAGTTTAATCACTGTCATCACTTTCATGTATTATCAGTCTTTTCTTTCTGATAGGTATGATGTCATTTTCATCACTTGAGCTTTCTTGATGCGATTCTGGCTCAATGGTTGACGAATTAGGAAAGATCTCGGGTTGACAAGACTTTGTCATGAAATCGGTAATTAACAATTGCATAGGTTTTTTTGCTAAATCTATCTTTTCATATTGATTTAAGCATTTACGAAGGTCTCGCTGGAATCAGAGAGCTTGATCAACATTTGTGTCATATTGTAAGAAATGGTTGCCCAATTTTCTTCCCAAATAAAGTCCTACGCTTATGATTCTTGCTGTGAATGCAACTGGTTCAAATTGCTCTTCATCAGAATCATTGTTTTCATCATGTTTGTTTGTTTCACGAATCATGTTAATTAAATCATCTTCATTCAATTCTTCATCAGTCACTATTTTTTCAATATCTGCCTGAGCTAAATCTTTAAAACCTCCTCCTATAGTATGGGCCAACTCAGTGATCTGAGAATATTCATGCTCTATTGGTGATTTATCATTTCCACTTTCAACAACATCCGACCATATTGCTTTCCAGCAGGCGTTGATCGTTTGATCTGAGTGTATGACAGTCCAACATGCTTAACACAATCTAAAATTGTAAATTTCTTCCAAGCATCCATCAGAGTAAGAGATTCATCATTCTCCATTTGTTCTAAGATATACCTGAAAGTTTGCTTGATTACAGTGCTTTAAAAGTCGAAATTATCCCTTGATCTAACGGCTGTAATAAGGAAGTTGTATTCTTTGGTAAAAAAACAACTTTTACATTTTCGTGTTGTAAATCTGGAGGATGACCTGGTGTATTATCAATTAATAGAAGCGCCTTAAAAGGCAATCCCTTCTTAGTTAAATAATTTTTGACATCTGGAACAAAGAAGTTATGGAACCATTTATTGAAAGCTATGGCAGTGACCCATGCTTTTCTATTAGCCATCCAACAGACTGGAAGGTTTTTGATATTTATTCCTTTGAATGATTGTGGTGATTTTGATTTGTTAATCAATGGTTTCATTATATAATCGCCAGAAGCATTGCAACAGAAGAGAACTGTTATACGACTTTTCGCTACTTTATGGCCACTAGCTGATTTGTGAGCTTTGGCTATAAAGGTTCTTTCAGGCATTTTTTCCAGAATAATCCGGACTCGTCAACATTGAAAACCTGATCAGAAGTGTAGGAGTTAGCGGCAATGATTTCAGCAAGTTTTTCTGGATATTGCTGTGCCGCATCCGAATCAGTAGATGTACTTTCACCTTTCACTCTCAGATTATGTAAAGAATGTCTTTGTTTGAATCTCTCAAACCACCCATGGCTTGAGGAAAAAGATACCTTCTTTTCACTGGACGAAGTCGACGGAGACTGATTCTTAAGTGATTGATAAATATTAAGCTTTATTTGTAACAGCATTGGTATCAACTGGGATTCGCTTTTGAGTTTGGTCTTCTATCCATATCACTAAGGCTTTTTCCATATTTTCCATTGTAACATCTCTAACATATGAAGTCATACTCATACTGCTGCAGGTTCCAGCTGCTACACTTTTTCTAATGGAGTCTTCATTTTTTCTTATTGTCCTTATTGTGGCTTCATTTATGGAGTAAAATTTAGCAACATCCGTTGCTCTTTCTCTATTACGTAGACGGTCTAATATTTGAATTTTTGTTTCTAAAGAAATAACTTTTCTTTTCATTTGATTTTTCTTCAAATCCTTTGACATTATAAAACCTTAACAAATTTACGCAAACTATAAAGATGCAAGAAAAACTATAAATGTTGAAAACTTACCAGTTTAAAAGATAAACGCACAATAATATAAGCTTTGCTGCTAAAATGTTTGTGCACTATCTACAGATAGCTTTACTGTTGTGAAATACATACGGGGATTCCCCTATTACGGGGATTTCCCTATATGGGGATTCCCTTAAATGTATATATTTTACATCATCGGGAATCCCCTGTTGTTTTCATCAGTGTTACTAAAGGAATGAAATTCAAAAATGTCATCAAATCTTTGTATAGGTGTATATGGAGCGGAATATACATTTTTATCAATTTTTTTAAATCTGTTAATTTATAAACCGTGTAAAAGCGAAATCATGTAAAACAAGTGCCATGTAAATCGGGGGATAAGTGTATTGCAATCTGATTATTCATTTTTCTTTGATGGTGTTCAGATTTAATTTTCTCTTCACTTTTTGATTTTTCAGCATATAAAGCTTGGCGATATCTTGACAGTGACAATTTAGCATACTGCAACATGTTTTTAAATGATAGGGATGTTCAAAACACCACCGTATGCCTTTATGAAATCGTACACTGTACATAAAGCTATGAGAGATCGTTCATGGAGATTCGGAACCAGCATACCTTTGTTGATTGAAAAACCACTCTCAACAGAGTCATTTCCATGAGATAAAATTAACACAATTTGAACTACAGACCAAAGGTAGTCTTCATTTCCAATTAAAAATTATCCAAACAAGTTTTATTTTCACAAAATTAAAGAAATTCATTCTTCCATGGAATCTTGGAGAATTGGCACAGCCCAGAAAACTATTGTTAAGCTCTATCTGCTGTTGTCCTTGAAATCAAGTCTTTTTCATGTAACTTTTGTAAAAGCACAGTTATTCTTTGTTCATACAATACACTACTAGTACATATAGTTTTGGGATTCAAGCATGAAGCTGCTTTCATCAGGAAGTTTAATGGGCATCTTTGAATGATTTTAGAAGTTATGCCAAATAGAAACTTCTTGCATTCATAGCAAAACTTTAATTCTTAAAGTGGAGAAACACTACTTTTTGACAGATACTGTAAAGTGGCAATACCAAGATCTATGTTTTTATGATTACGGTGATTATCTCTTAAGTGGACATCAATATTAAATAACTTTTCAGGTGTAGAAGCTTCAGACAGAACCATTGGCTTAATGATCCTTGACATCAATTGGTGAAGAATAAAATAAATATTGTCATACAAAAAAGATACCATTAGTTGGGAAGTTTGAAATTTTTTTAAAAAGGGCTCAAGTGTACTGGCAATGGATGAAAAGAAAGCAATTTTTGTCAAAATCAGCTTATCATGACACGCATTCTGCACCATTTCGCATGTCATATTCTTTTGGAGCATTTACTTGCTTTCAATGTATTGCTTAATATAAGGAAATGCTGTTATTGCCCGTTCTGCAACCTCCAAGTTTTCTACCCATCGAGTAGCACAGAATTTTAATGGGAAAGTATGATTTCCAGTAATATCCACGAAATCAGCTCTTTTAGCAGAATTGTCTTTGAACAATCTAAAAATGGATTTAAAAAAAGCATTTAAGTTCCAATTAGTTTCCTTATGTCCAATTTGAAAGGCTCAATGGACAACATGCAGTCCACAAGTTCCTAAATCAAGGAGTTTGCAACCATTTTTATCAAGCAAATCTTCTTGAATATCTCAAATAAGAAATCTCAAATTCACATTTGGGTTGTCTATAGATATTTTGCAGAAGAAAATTTAAATTAAGTTCAGAAGTGCCCTCTTTAAAAGCCTTAATTAAATCAATTGCAGTAGCATGTGAAAGAAAAATTGAAGTAAGATAACCAGAACACATTTGATTTAAACTTTCAGACCCCCCCCCCTCCCCCCCCCCCCCAAATCTTATAACCAAATCAATTTGTCCCTTTTGTGCAATTCTGTTTCATACTTCATCAAAGCATAACACAAAATTTGTATCATAAAGTTCTGAAATTAATAAATTATTGAAATATGGTGAAAGTCTAAAACATATGAGATAAACCATTTTACTCCCTATCGAGATATTTTGGGCTATTTTACTATCTGGAAACATTTCAGAAAATATTGGTGCAACATCAGAAAATGAATTATATGTTGAATGAGAATGTACCAGCTTCATTGCCCATAAAACTTCGGCTTTGAGAGAATCTTCTTTTAATACAAAATTTGTTAATATTCTATTTCCTTGTAGAACTTCATATGAAGACTGAACAGCCTGTGTATCAATTAACTCTGCTTGTTGAGAAGACACGCTTTCACTGCTTTTGTTCTCAACCAATGCTGTATGTATAGAGCTTTGCTTTCTAAAAACCATAATTTTACTTTGAGATCGAGAATTTATTCTCGATAGTAATTTTTCGTGCTTCTTACGCTTTCTTCTCATGGTTCGTCAAAGCTTGTTTTCCCATATTATTTAAATATATAGGTTTTATACAAAGCTTGCAAAATGCATTATATGGATTTTTAGGAATAGACTTTATTCATTTTCTGAACCCTGGATATAACTTTCCATCTTCCCAATTGGCATTATATTTACTTTTTGTGTTCATTGTCTCTAAACAAAGTTTCAAGTAACAGAAATTCTAATCCAAACCGCACTGCAAAAAATTAGGGTTACAAGACTATAATTTTGCCAGAGCCGATCAAATGGCGCCTATTCTATCACATACTGTAAATTTTGTAATTTTAACCAGTATGACTTGTCGTATCTATATAACGAACTTGCGAGGGGGTGGGGAATGAGATAATTATAAGATTCCAGGTGTTTTGATAAATATTTAAAGCTAAAGAATCTAAAAATAATAAAAGGTGTATGTTTATGTCATGCATAACGGGGAACCAAAGCTACCAATAGCCACAAAATTTGATATCTCAGCTCTCGCGAAAATGTGCCTTTGTGAGATTTTGTTTTACATTCGAATTAGTTTTAAAGTTAGAAATTTCGCTTTCAAATCAATTTATTCTAGCAGACTATTCTCTCTTGAATCCAAGACGCGCTACATTACCATTTACATGCATTGTGCATTCTTATTTAAGATGTATTAAGTTGACACAGTAGCCCAAATATGTCTATTTAGAGCATATTACGCCCGAGCAGTGTAATTAATTACCCCCCTAAATAAGCGAGGATTGTATGTGCGAGCTTAGCAGGTGGCTAGGAGGTGCGTAGGAAGGGCGCAACAGAGACAATATAATTAACAGCTAGAGCAAGTTCAGAGCTTTTTAAAAGAGCGACCACTTTGGTTGCCAAAGGCGGCTATACCAACAGGGAATTAAAACCATTTTTCCTAAGTTAAATTATCAGTGCAAGTACAATTTGCAAAATAATAATAAATAAGCATTTCCGATTTCGAAAATGTGTAAAGAAAGTATATTTTCATAAACTTATTAACACTTTATAATTATCTAAATTAGCAAAAAATTCAAATTTCGATTTTTAACACATAGTTTCGTACAGTGCAGCGAGACCATGCATATTTGCTGCCCACCTGTGCATCAAATTCCACTGTCCAGCTAAATTTTTCTTGACATCCTGGCTAACTGAAAAAAGCGGCCAAACAAAGGAAAAATCCAAAGAAACTACTAGTTACCGATGCCTAGTGCCAATCCCACAGAAAAAAAAAAAAAAAAAAATTGTGAAGTTAAAATAATTTTTAGAGAAAACACGGGATGGAAATAGGAAAATAAATTCGAGCCTCTCATGAAAATTAATTAGCACAGTGCCTGCTGTATTTATCTCAGATAAAAAATAATAAAATACAACCTGTTTGAGGATTTAAAAATCTTATACGAACTAATAATTTAAAATTTTATTGCAACGTACCTCGAAAAAAAAAAAAAAGAAATCAGAGTATCTTAACCTCCAATATTCATTGTAAAAATATAACTATACATTGCGTATGAAAAATCAATATATATATATATATATATATATATATATATATACACATATATATATATACATATATATATATACATATATATATATATACATATATATATATATATATACATATATATATTTTTAAAATATGCCAAATATGTGCTTAACGTGCCAACACATGAATAAATCCACTTTCTCCTCTCTGCTTAACCAGGTGGCTCTTGATTACATCTTTGGAAAATGCTAAATCAAAACAATCACAGCCCACTATCCCCACATGAGTCATGTCCAAAGAGCTTAATTACTCCTTGAAGGTCATGCCCCTCGCAAGTTAAGATGTCACCCGTAAATAACAAACCAAGTGATCTACAACATTCCCCCTATTTCTACATAAATCGCTATGTCATTAAAATTGCTTTTGATTTGAAGTTTTTTATAAGATACTTTTGGTCTTTTTGGTTTACCCAATTGAGTTAGAGCAGATCAATAAGCTGAAATTTCCCTGATTTTTCCAGAATTTTGAATAAAAAACCCCATTTTCCCTGACATTTTAATTTTAGTTCAATTTTAATTTCCCTGTAAATTCCCGGTTTCCAGAGTGTGCACGAACCCTGTAATAAATGTGAAATGGCATCGATAAAAACGATAATTGTAAAGGAGTGATGATAAAACAGAATACAACAGAAAGTAACTGCCTTTATGCCTTACATGGGATGTAAACATTCATGTATGTCAGAGGGAATGATGTTTGATAAAGCAATATTCATAATATGATCAAAGATTTTGTGGTAGGACATGTTTGGTTATCACGAGTCAAAATTGTTTCAGGACTGATATGTTTGAGTTCTATTACAGTAGAAAAATTAATTAAAAGAAAAAATTAAACTGCTATTGCTGCATTTAAATGAAAAAGACTCAAAATATTACAGTTTTTACTAAAAATTATTGAGTATAAATAACTGTTTTGTATAATTAACTTTTGATTCTTAATTTCTTTTATTAAATTATAATAAATCTGCTTAGTTTTTATTATTATTATTATTATTAAAAAACATAGAAAGCTGCAATATGTATATATATACATTGTTGCGAATGCATAATTTTCCCTTTCATCGCTTCTTGAACGGTTTTCATCTCGACTTGTCAGACTTTAATAGCTTCTTGTTCGGCTTTCATAGTTTCTTTTATCTCGTCTTGTACGGCTTTTATAGCTTCTTTCATCTATCTCATCTTGTCCGGCTTTCATAGCTTCTTGCATAGCTTTGTATCCAGCATTCACAAATCCCACCATTTCGCTTTACTGTTTTTCTACTTGGGGGAGCAAAAACCACTTGTCAAGTTTCCAGAAATCCCACTTCTGACACCAATTGTTACGAACATATCCCCTGGAATCGTGGATGTGCATGCAGAATACAATAGTGAGTCCAAATTACTGGATAATTAAGCATGTTTATTCACAAGCTCAAAGTAAACAGGAACAATATACAATCAAACAGCACTTAAATGCTCTGCTAATTTCTAAAATAAGAGATATTATTCTCAAAATGCTGATGAAAATACTTTCACAAAATAGCAGCTACAAAAGTCACAGTTCATTACAGCTCATATATTGTTAACTCATCAAGTGAAATTAATTGGAATGATGAGTCTTTTTATAGTCTCACCCCAGAAATTTTTGGAAATCTCTCCTATCACGTAGAATAATCATTATTTGGAGATGCCTCTGGAAGGTTCAGGAAGTCATCAAATTGGTGATAAATCCCCAAATCTGGCAACCCTTCTTCGACATGTAAATCATGGTAACACTAGAATCATGTTATGGAAACACCCATAGAATGTTTTCTCCACCAGTCTTTGAAGCAGATAAAAGTAAAGTAAGGAGGGGGAAAACAGACTCCAGATGAAAGGGAAAATTACGTGTTTGCCACAATATATATACACACACACAATACATGCATTATACAAACATACAAAACATGCATGCTTTTTAACTATGTAATATATAGCTAAGCATGTATACCTAGCAATACTTACACATCATTGCTCGTTTTTGGTAAAATAAATTCAACTTCTGAAGTCCTATGTTGCTCTCTAACCTCTTTTGTGGCACAACTTGTAGATGGCAATATAATTTCAGCTTCTGGGGTTATACGATCTTCTTTAACTTCTTTCATAACATAACTTGTAGATGGTACAATAAATTTAGGTTCTACGGCCATATGTTGCTCTTTAACTTCCAGTTCAATCTTATAGCTTTTTTGTACAAGAATCTCCGAATCTAAAAGGTATAATTTTAACAGTGGTAAAATATGAATAATGTTAAAAATAACAGTACAGTGAAACTCAGCTATAGAGTAATAATTGTGAATGGGAAATTTGTATGGTATGTGACTATAGGAATTACATTATACATTTAGATTCAATGTCTGATATTGTTATGCTATTTGCAATGAATGATATTCAAGGTATGGTAAATCTTAATAAGGTCTTTTAACCAATTATAACTTAAAACATACAATTACTTTAGAATTTAATCGGTCCACTCTCTCCAGGAAAAAGCCCCCTCCCCCATAAACATCAGAAAAATAAAAAAATTCATCATCAAATAAAATATACTTTTTTTTTTTTTTTAGGTTGAAAAGTTTGAGAAAGCATCCTCTCCTACATACTCAGCATTTTTTCATCCCATCTGAGTAAGCAGATCGTCAGATTACTACTCCTTTCTTTTAACAAAAAATTCTCAATAAGTGCACCCCTCTACATTTTTCGCAACTATCAGTGGTATTTGCGAAGGCAGACTAACAGAATGGACAATTCCGGCCTCTTTTCTTATATTTTTTTTTTTAGATTCAAAATGTTGCAAAACGAACAAAAGTATAAAATTTTTTATTTTCCGAGCTATATTTCAAGTTTTATTAGCACTCAAAGTTCGCCTTTTGTTGCGGGAAAAAGGCCCATTTTGGTTTTGGTGCACACGGAATGTGACGCCAGAAGGCTCATCCACGGATCATGTCTTCAAGAACTGATGAATAAGTTGGTTACATTTGGAAGTTTCGATAATTATAACTGTTTCTTCTGTCCCAAATTGCCAAATAGTATTGTATCGCTCCAATGTGCCCGACTACTAGTTTTATATCATCAGATAAAATATTTATATCTGTGCCAAAAAATTATGTTTTTCGCAAAAAATAGTGTGAAGTGCAGGAAGCCAGATTGTAAACAAAATTCACCACTGTCATTAAAAAGTGTTCATTACGTAAGTTATGATAATAAATCAGTGACTGTATAATCCAATTGTCAAAACCTTTTTATGAGAAGTTATTTCTTTATGATTGAATAAACTTTGGAAATCCTTAAGGGTGTCCACTACTGGTTCGGCACTCTATTTTTAATTTTGCTATTACGGATGAATTTAAAGCCAGATTCAAAGTGGATTATTGACTTTGTACCTCGTTTAGTGTGTGATGCTTGTAGTTCATTTAGAGAATATAAAAAATTCTGTGCATGAAACATTTTTATACCAGTACACTGCAGTGAGCAATTTACCATTTATTTTTATACCAGTATACTGCAGTTGCAATTTAGTAATTTCATTAAGTATGTGTGCTTTTGAAAAGTTATAAAATAGATTTTATCTAAAAAAATAAATCACATATTTGAAACATTACACAAAAGGAATAGAAATTAAATGGAAAATAATTTAAAATTGCTTCACCTATTCAGAATCATAAATGATTTACTGTTTATTATAGGTTTTAAAATATATAATATTATAAGAAACAATTTAAAACTGCTTTTAGTTTAAAAATAAATTATTAAATATTATATTTAGAAATCTCACAAATCATACACATATAATAATATATATATATATATAAACATAAATAAATAAGTATTTTTAATTCCCAGAAAAAATACACCGCTCAACCTAAATTTTAGGTTTAAATTTACTGTATAACAAACTTAACTATAAAAGGCTATTTGCACTAAAAAAATTATCGAACACATTATAAAACTTCAGTAAGATTCAATTTGTTCAATTTTTTTTTCAGACTCATTTGTTTCCTTTTAAAGCTTTCAAAGTGCTATAAATTACTTGCTAACTGTTTATAGCTAACTAGCACATTTAGTTTTCATCCCGATTTCATCCGAATACTCACTCTAGATATGCAATTTTCTCAAAATATGCAATTTTTTTATTTTTCCTGCAATACATAGCAATGTATAGGGAAAGTGTTGGAATCATACCGAAAATCACAACTTGAGTTCTCGAAGGATCTACACGTTTCGAGACCTCTAGAATACGAAAAAACTATTTTTAGCGTGGCGTCTGTGTGTGTGTGTCTGTCTGTCTGTCTGTGCAATCTATGTTGTTGTTGTTGAGACCCAGACCGTCCGACCTACCAGAAAGGTGTAAGGTAACTGTTTGGACGGCTGGGAATTGCCACCCAATTTGGACCGGAACCCAGTGGGGGAGGCATCCACAGGGACCGTACCCTCCTTCCCCTACCACCAACCTCTCGGAAGGACTTACGGACCCACATGTTTAACGTGATCGTACTCCGCGTGAACACGGCGGCAGTTTTGGCAGTGGCTGGAATCGAACCCGGGCCTACCGAGTGCAACTCCAGCGCGCTAACCAATGGGCTACCGCGCCCCTGTGCAATCTATGTGCCCACTCTAACTAAAAAACTACCAGACTGAATTTCATAAAATTTGGTAGGTAAGTCACTTGGATGAAACCCTGGTGTTGATTAGTTTTTGGTAGGATTCATAAAAACAGAACCAGCCTTTTTTTGCGAAATGGCCAGTAAAAATTTCACGTATCCACTCTAGCTAAGATACTAATTGACCAAATTTTACAAAATTTGGTAGATAAGTTACTTGTAGGATACTCTGGTGCTGATTAGATTTTGGTATGATTCAGAGAAGAACAACCTGTCTCTATTTACGAAATGGCCAGCAAAAATCGCCAAAAACTACATATGTGCTCAAATATATAAATTAAATTCTTGTTTTATACGCAATTTTTGACGAGGAAAAGAATATAACACACTCCATTATGCTTTAGGGCTAACCGTTCTCAAGATATTTGAGATTTCTTGCACTTTTGTTACGATGATTTCGGAAAAATGTCCAATTACCAAATAAAAACAAAAATTGAATTAAAAATGCAAATTTAGTGTTATTTGGTGCAATTAAACTCAATCTAACAAATTATTAAAGAAATAAAGAAAATACGAATTTGAGTGTGCAGGGGAAGTCATGTGTTGGCCACATTAGATCTTTATTAACTTGCTTTGCAGTATACATATTAAACTTAACAATATATCTGATGAGATTTTACATTCAAGTTAATTTATAAACTTGTCTGGCAGCACATTATTACGTACTTGATTATGCATATCTCCATGTATTATGTTCAAACCTCACCAATCATTAAACGTCTTTAGAATCCCCAAGTTTATTTAAATCTTCTAATTTTATTAAACAAAATATCTCGTGCTTGTGCACCCATATTTCACCAAGGAGTAAATGAAGACACTAAGCTGCAACAATCATGATATTTTAAACATTGCAGTTTTCCCAGCTATTGGAAAATCCAGGTTCTAAGCTATCGAAATTATAACTACTCGATCCAAAACCCAATTATATACACTTACAAGACTTTAAAAGAGCTACAAATTCTTGCTTATTGTTCATAGCTAGCATTTTTAGTTTCTAAGATGCAAAATTTGTATTACAAAATTGTAAAACAAAAAAATTTTTCAATCTTCTTCAACTTGACAAGACGATTACTCGAAAACTAAGTCAGTAAGATTTAATAAATTAGCTTTTTTTTTCTTCAAAAATTGGATTCAGAAACTAAATTTGTTAATACATATTTTTCTTGCTTACTATTTATCTTTTGGAAGTTTGAGTAAAAGTAAAAAAAATCAAAAAATCACTCACTCGGACAGATGCTTTAAGTGTTTCCTAAAAGGTTCCAAAGTATTAAAATTATTTTATATATTCATAATCTAGACCAACAAAAACAAAAAAAATATGTACATTTTTATCTATCAGGTTCGGAGAAATTGCCATTCAAAGTGTTTGCTTTTTCGTAATGCTCTGATTTCCACTGCAGATACCTCAAATGTAGATGTTATTCACATAATAATAATAAATCTTCAAGAAAAGGGTACCAAGTTTACATCTCGAATTTCAGCAGTCACAAAATATTTATTGTTTCTGAAATAGAGAGCCATCACAGTAAAATCGATCTTAGGCAAATTGTCTGATTCTCCTTCAAAATCGGGATTCATGTTTTCAATAAAATAAAATAATCAGCAAATGATTTAAATGCAAACAAATCAAGTACAAATGCAAAAATTGAATTGTACACAAAATTAAACCCCAACTACCCTGTAAATATCTCAAGACAAAAACGCGATAGAATGTTGCATCTCAGGTCGAATGGGGAATATGGCGTAATAGTATGCTAGAAATAGTGTTAGAGGTGGAACTAATTGCAACAAAAATGATTCTTGTTGTAAATGGTAGGTAACAAGCTCCTGATCAACATACTAAAAATATACATTCGTACTGTTGCGCAAAATGTGTTTTTTTGCCGCCATCTTGAAAAAACATGAAAAAATCACAAAAAAACTTAAAAAAATTACAAAAAATCATGTGTGGTATCAAATTACAGGAAATTTCATGCTAAAAAGGAATACGATATTGGTTTAAAAAAAGAAAAGGAAATAACAAAATGGTGACCGAAAAACTAAAAGCTTTTGCAGTGTTGAAATGCAGTGTTTTATTAATCTAAGCGGCTTAAAAATCCTAGGTAGCTTTCACTTTGCTCACAATTTTTATTAAAATTTTTATTATTTAAAGTTAAAATTTCACAATAAACAAAATCTAAAATTTGAAAAAGTTATACAATAAAAGGGGTTTTTATAATATAAAATCATATTTATTTCATCAAAATCAAATCTCATCTTCATCTAAATTAAAACTGTCTCCTGTGTTTGTACAGTCCTTTCCACAACAGATTTTACAAACTACTGAACATGGAAGTCCATATTGGCAACATGTACATTTCATGGTGTTACATAGCTCTTCAACAGTAGTTTGGCAGGCACATTTAATCATTCATATTTAAGAGTTTGTCTGGTGTTGGGCTCAAGTCTGTTAACATTGGCTGAAATTCTCCTTCAACCAACTGTCATCCCCATAGTGTAGGATCAGGGTTTGGCATATTAAGATTTTCCCAAATAAAATGCTGCAAATGCACTCGAAGTAGATGGCATAGCTGCCAACCCAGAGAATAAAAAATTAGGAACACTGTAAGCGAGAAAAATGACACGCAATAGTTGCACACAAAATATATATACATGGGTTTCTCCAACATGGGAGTACTTGCTTCCCCCCCCCCCCCATTGAAATTAGCATGTCAGTATTTCTTAGCCAATGTATTATGTATTGACAGTGATTTTGCAACCCCCCCTCCCCCCGCGGAAGGAAAGATGGTGAAATCCATATATATATATATATATATACTATATAATTAATCTTAATAAAAAAAATTAAGACCTCATGAGATAAGAATTTTGAAACATACATGAAATGCATAATACTTTTACACCCATAAAATTATAACTATATTTGTTCTCCTTAAATACATCAATATTCAACTAAAAGTAAAATTAAACTATTTTCATATTTGAAAAAAAAATGTCACTACGCAATTTAAATACACTATTACAAAGTAAGTAAAACAAAGACAAATTAAGAATCTTTTTGGTTTATTGATACATAGGTAGCAGATTTGGCCTTTTTCAAGAAAGTGGCACCATGTTTGTTCATACCAAGCACCATTTATCTGATTATTTGGCAATTAAAGTAGACTCTGTAAAGTCAAAATACTCATGGAACTTCTAAAATCAGTTTTGTTTCTTTTTACAAGACTAAAAATTCGTTCACACGCAGCATTACTATGGGGGAGTGTTAGTATCCCCAACATGATACTACTCAATTTACCATACAAAAGTTTATACACAGGATCTTTTTGCTTTCCTAACTTAGCCCACTGAACATCTGGTCTTCAGCAATTATTTCTTCTGGCAGAGCTGCCATTTGATAATGCAAAAACTCAGTCTCTACACTATCAATTATATCAAACGTTGATTCTGTTGAGTCTTTTTGCAGTATAGAGGGAAATCTGTCTATAAAAAATTTTATCGAGGAAATTTAACTTTTTTCCTCTGAGACACATCTGCGACTTCAGCATGATGTAAAACATCAGAGTTAATTGGAAAGTTTCTGATAATATAATTACATGTCATACAATTGTACTTTTTGACGTACTCAAAAAACTGCTTTGTTTCATTAGACTTTAACTTTTTCAGGCACTCTAACATCTCTGATCCCACAAATATATCTTCATTATCCTTAGGATTTGTTGAATCACTATAAGAGATATCGAAGACACATGTCGAAGCTTTCACGACTTCAAGCTTTATGAATCTGACTAATATATCTGTAAAAAAAACTTGAATTTGGGACTTTAGCTTATGGGCTCTGGGGGTCTCTGATTGCAGACTCACATTAAATTTTTCGAATAATTACATTTTTCAGAAAAAATGCAAGGGCATGGTACAGATTTTTCAAAATAGAAAAATTTGTATTATGCAAATATAATTAAAAAATTAACCTTAATAATTAGCCATAATATGAAAATAACTAGTTTAGTCGATCTAATATGCAACATTTAAATGATGGAGATGGATGGGAAAAGATGCTAACGTACTCTCGGCATTTCATGCAATGTAACTGAATTGCGCAATCGCACTGTTTATGCGAAAATAATTAAGAAATTAACAATAATAATTAATCAGAATATGAAAATAAGATAATTTAGTCGATCTAATATGCAACATTTAAATGATGGAGATGGATGGGAAAAGATACTAACGTACTCTCGGCATTTCATGCAATGTAACTGAATTGCGCAATCGCACTGTTTATGCGAAAATAATTAAGAAATTAACAATTATAATTAATCAGAATATGAAAATAAGATAATTTAGTCGATCTAATATGCAACATTTAAATGATGGAGATGGATAGGAAAAGATACTAACGTAATCTCGGCATTTCATGCGATGTAACTGAATTGCGCAATCGCACTGTTTATGCGAAAATAATTAAGAAATTAACCATAATAATTAATCAGAATATGAAAATAAGCTAGTTTGTTCAATCAAAAATGCAATATGTAGAAGATTGAGATGGATGGAAAAAGATATTATTGCACTCTCGGCGATTCATGAGAACAAACTGAATTGCGCAATCGCAGTGTTTATGCGAAATTTGTTGGAAATAATCAATACATCGCGATTCACGTTCCTGTGAACGGGCGTTTATGCAAATTTAATATGAACGACTCTTCCCGTTCACCGGCGTGAACCGTGACGTTTTTCAACATGAGGTTTCATGCAAATCAGTTCTCAATGCGTACGCATCTGATTTGCATATCCGGGGGCGTTTCCGGAACTGTCCATTCTCGGATATATAGGGCAGAGGTTTCTTGAAGCAAAGGAGAAGGTCGGAGTCGATCGAGATCAGACGTCTGAAGAAGTCAGACGAGATAGACACTGATGGTCTGATGCAGGCAGACAGAAATGTTTTTTTGACAGAAGCACTGCGGAATATCGTTTGACGACGGTGAATAGTCGAAACGGATGCAGATGTGGTCAGTTTGGACCAGCATGTATTGAACGTTAAATTTACTTACAAACGTTCGGAAGCCGCTTTAAAGATTTTCCTGATGTTCTATCCTTTGGTTTCCCTTTGCCAAGTGATGGTGGCTGAAATACACGCAAGTGATAGAGGTAGTATAGTAACTTACTACCAAATGCTTCAAGAAATCTCTGTCTAGTCATTTACAACTAAAAAATTTTTTGTACATAGTATATTTTTGATGTTTTACGGCATGGAAAATTACCAGGTACGTGTAATATGCCGAGTTGTGTTTTTCACCAAATAAAGTGAACGAAGTTTTTCTTTAAAACTGGACTTGTGTACTTTCATGACCCAGCCAACACTTATTGACTCTGACAGTGCGTGCTTTGCTATCTTCAAATTTTCCAATAGAAACGGTTACGGGGCCAGTTCAACGCCCAATAGAGTCATAAGTGCAAGTATCTTTAAAGAAATCGTTCCAGTGTTCAGATGGGGGCCGCACCTGGCACCATTTTGAAGTTCGTGTGAACAACGAAACGCAACAGTGTAAACGTAAACAGTGTACAAGAACTTTTGCTTCTGCTTCTTCAAAACTACGAGTGGCCATGGAGGCAAGTAGAACGGAGTTGCTGACGCGGGACAACTACGTCACCTGGCGTACCGACATCTCATTCGTCCTCAAGGGAGAAGGATGTTTCGGACACGTAGATGGAAGTGCTAAGCCTATCGAGGAAGATGCAAGTCGCCGCGACTATGATGATTTTTATCGCCGGAAAGACCGAGCATTAGCCATCATTTATCAAAGTTTATCCTCGGAATACAAGGAGTTGATAAACGTCACCGACGAACCTAGTCAAGTATGGAATACCTTGAAAGAACATTTTCAAGCGCCTTCCAGAGCCAACCTGGTTAGATTACTAGATGAGTTCTTCGACGTTCGGCCGGAGCCAGACGAGCCTGTTGATATTTTTTGCTCAAGACTGCGGAAGGCCGTGACGAGGCTTAAAGACGCGAAACACCCCATTGAAGACCTGTATGTAGCATTCCAGTCGATTCGGTACCTTCCGGAAGAATTCCGAGGTATCGTTCAAATTATATATCGATGGAATGACTCGGACTTCAAGCTCAGCAAAATACAAGCAGAGCTAGCAGCGGAGGAGAGCCGGCTGAGGCAGCAAGCAAGTGACTTTTCCAAAACTGTGAGTTCAAATTCTGCATATTTTACTTCTAAGAAATTTGTAAATAGAGTAAATGTGTCTAAACTTAAATTTCCAAATGTATCTCATAATGTGTCTAATGTAAATACTTCTAGTCATAATGTAAATATTTCTAAAAGTAAAATTAAGTGTTTTAAGTGTAACAAACTAGGTCATACTAAATCTAATTGCAGTAGAAATAATGGATCTAGTATTGTGGAATTTCTTGGGTCTCCACAGATTGAGGCTAATACTGTAATCGATCCTAGCGATAGACTCAGCTGGGTAGTAGACACTGCTGCTACGCGACATTTCTGTAATAACATTAAGTTATTTTCAAAATTTAATGAGAGCAAAGGCACTTCAATGTCGCTAGCAGTAGGGGATGTCGAAAGTCCAGTTGAGGCTATCGGGACGGTGGAAATGTATGTCCAATTTAAGGATAAGCAAAGTATTATCAAATTGGAAAATGTTATGTATTCTCCTAAACTTAGGAGAAATTTATTAGCTGCATCTGTTCTTGAGGAACAAAATTTTAGTTTTAATGGAGCTAATGGGGTTCTATGGTTTTTTACACCTAAAGGGGAGAAATTCTTTTATGCAAAAAGAAAGGATGGGTTATATTTTTTAAAACCTAAGTATAGTACCCAGGAACAACATAACGTAGAAAACCGTCAATCTAAAGATAGGGATCGAGATGGAGACAAGAAACACAAAAAGGATAAGAAATCCAAGGATAGGGATCCTAGTGCTTCCAGAAAAATAGACAAAGTAAAAATAGCACCTAATCTTAAAGAAACTAAATTTAAATCTGACAAAACAAAAACTAAGCAGAATAGAAATGTGAATAGTTCAATATCTAAGCCTAGCAGTTCAGTAACTGAACTTAATAGTACAAACTGTCTTTGGCATAAACGATATTGCCACATAAACGCTGAATATCTCCTCCAAACCAGCAAAGTTTCTGCCGTAAACGGACTTCCTAGGCTTAAATACAAAAAGTTAAATTGTAAATCGTGTAAATTGGCTAAGTCTAGGAGAGTATCATATAAACCCACCGGTAGGATAAGGTCCACTAAACCATTGCAATTGTTACACATGGATGTGTGTGGTCCCTTACCCACAGCCTCATATGGTGGGAACAAGTATGTCTTAACTATAACAGATGATTATAGTAGAAAAGTTTTTGTTTACCTCATGAAACAGAAGTCAGAAGTATTTTCACATTTTAAAGAGTTTCAGGCCAGAGAAGAAAGGCAGTTAGGTACTAAAATTCTATGTATCCGGACGGATAATGGGATGGAATTCTGCCATGATAAGTTCAAAAATTACCTGAAGGGTATCGGTATTAAGGCTGAGAGGACTAACACATATACCCCACAGCAAAATGGAGTATCAGAACGATTCAACTTAACCGCATTTGACTGTGTTAGAGCCATGTTGAACGACTGCAAATTGCATGACAGATTCTGGGCGGAAGCAATATTGTGTTTTACATACACTAAAAATCGAATATGTCACAAATTTAAGACAAAAACTCCACATGAACTCTACAGTGGTAGAAAACCTTCAGTCAAACATCTTAGAACCTTTGGTTGTAGAGCATATGTAGGCAAACCCAGTCAGCTCAGAAAGAAGTTAGACATGAAAGCTACAGAAGGGGTGATGGTAGGCTATGCTACTAAAACTAAGGGCTATAGGATATTTTTGTCAGGGGAGAAACGAACAATTGAGACCTGCAATGTGAGGTTTGATGAGGGTGATGTAGTGGAAGGCATCCTGGACCCAATTTGTCCCAGAAATATCTCCTCAGGGATATCAAGAGATAACCTTTCAGAAT
Source organism: Amaurobius ferox (assembly GCA_951213105.1). NCBI lineage: Eukaryota > Metazoa > Arthropoda > Arachnida > Araneae > Amaurobiidae > Amaurobius > Amaurobius ferox. Next base: position 61,116,673 of record OX578153.1, read on the forward strand.
ACTCCGACGGGGAATATCCGAGAGAGCAGTCTGATGGGGGGGCAGGAGAGAGTGAAGACACTGGTGACGATCCGTCTGAATCCAGTGAGGAAACGGACTCTCCTGCTGACTCCAGTATGACTCCTTGCTCGGATATTGCTTGGCAGCGAAAGACGGTTCCAAGACCCGATGGGAGTAGAACCGATGTGTATTATTACGCTCAAGGAGATAATAAAAGGCTGAGGTCGCACAATGATGTTAAGAAATATTGTGATAAAAGGAATATACAATTTGATCAGCAACTGTTTAATTTTCGGGAAAATAAAGGTCTTAAAAGGGTCAGAGGCAGACCAGAAGCAAGCAATATTGAAATAAATATACCAAAAGGGTACAACGCTGCTATTAAATCTTCCCAGTCCGAAAAATGGTGTAATGCTATGGATGAAGAAATGGCCGTAATGCAAGAGAGGGGTGTCTGGGAACTAGTTCCTGCATCCACCTCACAAAAGCATATAGGCAATAGATGGGTCTACACTATTAAGAAAGACGAGAAAGGGAAAATCAAGAGGTTTAAAGCTCGTTTGGTAGCCCAGGGGTATGGTCAGAAAAAGGGAGAATCATACGATGAAGTTTTTAGCCCTGTTGTTAACTTCAACTTAATTAGAGCATTCTTCTCAATTTTCGTATGCATGCTTGGCTGGATGCATTTCCAATTAGATATCAAATCTGCCTATCTCTATGCTAAATTGAGTCAAAAGGTATATATGAAACAGCCTCAAGGTTATGTCAATCAGGAACAGCCTGATTATGTTTGTTTGTTGAAGAAAGCCATTTACGGTCTTCATCAAAGTGGAAGAGAATGGTTTAATGAACTTGACACCAAATTAAAAGAATTAAATTTTTTAAAACTTCAATGGTGTAATTGTGCATATATTTACAATAGCAAAGTTCTTATGCTAGTCTATGTGGATGACATAATTCTCTTCTCAAAGTATCAAAGGGACATAGACCACATTGTTTCATTACTTAGCATAGAATTTGATATCAAGGTATTAGGAAAAATTAGAAAACTTTTAGGCGTGGAATTTAAAGAGTGTGACAATAAATTTTTTATACATCAAAGTCAGTATATAGATAAAGTATGTCAAATGTTTCAACAGTATAAATATCCAGTTACTTCACTTCCCATTTCTAAAGGGAATATTCTAAGTAAAATAGATTGTCCAAAGACAAGTGAAGAAATAAAGCAAATGCAAAGTTTTCCTTACAGGAGCTTAATTGGGTGTTTGGCTTTTATATCTAGTAGGACTAGACCTGATATTTGTTACGCCATCAATATATTATCTCAATTTCAAGAAAACCCTGGAATTAAGCATTGGGATGCATTGTTAAGACTTTTAGGATATGTTGAAAAGACTAAAAACTATATGTTGAATTTATCTAACATCCAGGAGTTAAAATTGAATTGTTATTCAGATTCTGACTTTGCTGCAAACCGAGATGACCGTGTTTCACTTGGAGGCATGATACTCTTTATTGACAATGTACCTATTTCTTGGCGTACCTTTAAACATAAGTGTGTCAGCTTATCAACCATGGAAGCTGAATACGTATCACTAACTGAAGCCGCTAAGGAAATGGTATGGGTACAAAACATAATTGAAGAATGTCATTTACTTGGGTTAAACTTTAATAAAAGTAACAGTGTTATTTTTAGCGACAACCAAGCAGCCATTAATTTTTCTAACTCTCCAATTGAAAACAATAGAACTAAGCATATTGATGTTAGATATCATTTCCTAAGAAATTTAATAGTCAATAAATCTTTTAATGTTAAATTTGTAAATAGTAAAGATAACTTAGCAGATCACTTTACTAAACCAATGACTAAGGAAATAATACTTAAATTTTGTAATAAAATTTTTAAAAACTAAATCAAAACTTTTTGAGATTAAATGTTTAGTCTAAAGAAAATTTTAAATACTAAATTGAATTTACAACTTGGGAATTTTTTTTTAAAAAGATGTCATATATATACATTATTGTTTATCTTAAACCTCATTGATATAAGATAGTATATCTTGAGTATAAATTTTTGTGATATTGAATCTTTTTCACTTTACACCTTTGTATATACATCCATTTTCCATGACCCGCATGATGCTAAATAATAGCTTATGTGTATAAAATTTTGTATTTTTCAACTTGGTAAAAAGTATGTGTTGAAAGTTTTGATAAAGGAATTTTATTATCTAATTACTTGCATCATGTATTTTTAAATATTTGGTATATCAATGCAGTCTAATAGTATTAATTATGTATACTTATATTGTGTTAATAGTTTTTTTTAAGCTTTTTGAATTATAGTGTTTATACTCAAATTTAAAGTAAACTTAAATTCTATGCTTATACAAAATCTTAATCTTTTAAAGTTAACTTGTTTAATATGATAATGTGCTTATACTTAAATTTTGGATACTTATAATTAAATTTAAACTAAAATTTCAATTTTTGAATGCTGATACTTAAGCATTGAAGTTGTGTTGTATATAAATTTCTACTTGATGTGAAATGTTGTTGTTACAATATTGTCGACAATACTTGACTATTTTTCAGATGCTATAAGTACTTATGCATTTTATTTTAAATTTAATAATGATATAATACTTTAAATTTTTTCCTTCATTATATGTTTGATAGGATACTGGGGGCCTTGGTGTTTATTGATATACCTTGGTTTCTCAGAGTAGGTTTTCTTTTGCATATGCATTGAGACTTAAGGATTTGCATGAGGGGGCCGATTGTTGGAAATAATCAATACATCGCGATTCACGTTCCTGTGAACGGGCGTTTATGCAAATTTAATATGAACGACTCTTCCCGTTCACCGGCGTGAACCGTGACGTTTTTCAACATGAGGTTTCATGCAAATCAGTTCTCAATGCGTACGCATCTGATTTGCATATCCGGGGGCGTTTCCGGAACTGTCCATTCTCGGATATATAGGGCAGAGGTTTCTTGAAGCAAAGGAGAAGGTCGGAGTCGATCGAGATCAGACGTCTGAAGAAGTCAGACGAGATAGACACTGATGGTCTGATGCAGGCAGACAGAAATGTTTTTTTGACAGAAGCACTGCGGAATATCGTTTGACGACGGTGAATAGTCGAAACGGATGCAGATGTGGTCAGTTTGGACCAGCATGTATTGAACGTTAAATTTACTTACAAACGTTCGGAAGCCGCTTTAAAGATTTTCCTGATGTTCTATCCTTTGGTTTCCCTTTGCCAAGTGATGGTGGCTGAAATACACGCAAGTGATAGAGGTAGTATAGTAACTTACTACCAAATGCTTCAAGAAATCTCTGTCTAGTCATTTACAACTAAAAAATTTTTTGTACATAGTATATTTTTGATGTTTTACGGCATGGAAAATTACCAGGTACGTGTAATATGCCGAGTTGTGTTTTTCACCAAATAAAGTGAACGAAGTTTTTCTTTAAAACTGGACTTGTGTACTTTCATGACCCAGCCAACACTTATTGACTCTGACAGTGCGTGCTTTGCTATCTTCAAATTTTCAAATTTTCCAATAAAATTAATGAACAAAATAACATTTTAGCGATTTATGCTAAATTAGACAACCTTTGAAGAAGTATATTTATTATTTTCATAAAATAAGCGATCGAGATCTTAATTTACATTACACGCGGCCGTAAATCTACGTTAATTTGATTAGCATTACCCTGCATTTTATTATGGAGTTGCTACGATCCTGGGAATGGTAGAAATCAGTGCTAAAAAAGCCGAAAATCGGCGTTTCCGAGGAATTATACCATGTCTGGTTAATTGATAAATTTCAAACAAAAAAAATCCGGAGAATTTCGTTAGTAATTCGGAGGTCGGAGAAGTAATGAAACATCCGGAGTTTCCGGCCCAAATCCAGAGAGTTTTTCACGTCTGATCTGTAATCTTATGAGCGTACTTTTGATCAAATAGAGAAAAATTTCCCACTTAGCTAAAAAATCCCTTTTATAGAGAAAATTTTTGGGATAAACGTAGGGATTTTTTCAAAAAATCGTTAAAATCGGGAGATGCGCCTTCAAAAGCGGGAAATCGGGATAAACACCCAAAAATCGGGAATCTCCCGCCAAATTCAGTAGAGTTGGTACATCTGTAACTTTTATGGTCGCAGAGGGGGAAAAATGGGGTAAAACTGGAATATTTTCAAAAATTCGGATTTTGTGGAAAAAATTCGGATTTTCGGAACAGACGTAAAAATTCGGAACGAATCCGGAAAATCCGGAACGGTTGGCAGCTATGAGATGGTATTCCGCTGCATTTTGTATTGGAGGAAAATGAGCTATATAAAATTATTTTTTAGCTGAATCTAATTTCTTAATGTATTGTTCATAACGAAACTCATTTAGGTTGCTCGTGTCGATGTTATCTTCATTTAGTGACACAATAACTTTACAGCCAATTTCAACCAAATCTTTCTTAGTAACATCCTCGGATGATCCAAAATGGGAAGCCCATTTGCATGAGATTTTGGATTTTATGATATTCTTGAAAGCAGAAGATTTACTTTTGCTAAATAATGCACTGGTGGTGTCACACCCTGTTAATACGTGAACAAAAGGTAAGTTTTGCAAGCCTCCTCTCCAACAGATCTTTGCATAGTTTGAATGTCACGAAATTCATCAGGTTGTGTGGCAGACTGCATTAAAATGTCCAGCTACTACAGTGACATGTTTAAAGCTTCTTTGACGATTAGTGTGTCTGCATCACCTTCTGTATGAATGTCGGAATGACCTCTTCCTTGAAAATAACTCCCCAGTATATTGATAAAGCGTTGTTTGTTTGTGAAGTTAGAAAGAAATTTGTTTTTCTTGATGATCACAGGCGAATTTTCATCAAAGACTACTACAACAGATGACTGCTTCATGAGCAATCTGTGTTCCATATCTTCTATAGTTGGTTTTTCATACCTATCAAACACTATTGTCACTTTTCCATACCTTCTGTTGACATACGATTCGCGTTGCCTTATGACATCGCCAAATGTTGCAGAAGCGGACCATGGTAACTGGTGAATTAATGCACCACCTTCAAGAACGTAGGAAGTACTTTTCTAGGAATGAAGCCATTGTATTTCATCATATGTTAAAAAAAGGTAAGGAAAAGTGACAATAGTTTTTGATGGGTATGAACAACCAAATATAAAAGATATGGAGCACAGATTGCGCATGAAGCAGTCGTCTGTTGTAGTAGTCTTTGGTGAAAATTCGCCTGTGATCATCAAGAAAAACAAATTTCTTTCTAACTCTACATACCACAACGCTTTATCAATATACTGGGGAGTTATTTATTTTCAAGGAAGAGGTCATTCCGTCATTCATACAGAAGGTGATGCAGACACACTAATCGTCAAAGAAGATTTAAACATAGCCAAGGAAAAACCTGTCACTGTAGTAGCTGATAATACTGATATTTTAATTCTATTACTATATCATTCTTCTAAGAACATTTTAATGCAGTCTGCCACACAATCTGATAAAGTTCGTAACATTCAAGCCATGCAAAGATCTATTGGAGAGGAGACTTGCAAAACTTTACTTTTTATTCACGCATTAACAGGGTGTGACACCACCCGTGCGTTATTTGGTAAAAGTAAATCTTCTGCTTTGAAGAATATCATAAAATCCAAAATCCTAGGCGAATGGGCTTCTCATTTTGGATTATCCAAGGATGTTACTAAGAAAGATTTGGTCGAAATTGGCCGTAAAGTTATTGCGTCACTAAATGGAGGTAACATCGACACAAGCAAGTTAAATTAGCTTCGTTATAAACAATACATTAAGAAAATAGATTCAGCTAAAAAATAATTTTATATAGCTTGTTTGTCTCCAACACAAAATGCAGCGAAATCCATCTACTTCAAGTGCATTTGCAGTGTTTTATTTGGAAAAATCTTAGTATGCCAAACCCTGATCCTACACTATGGGGTTGGCAGTTGGTTGATGGAGAATTTCAGCCGATATTAACAGACTTGAGTCCAACACCAGACAAACTCTTAAATATGATTAGATGTGCCTGCCAAACTACAGTTGAAGAACCATGTAACACCATGAAATGTACATGTTGCTGATATGGACTTCCAAGTTCAGTAATTTGTAAAAACTGTTGTGTAACTATTTGTAAAACTGTGTAAAAACTGTACAAACACAGGAGACAGTTTTGATTTAGATGAAGCTGAAATTTGATTTTGATGAAATAAATATGATTTTATGTAATAAAACACCCTTTTATTGTATAAGTTTTTCAAATTTTAGATTTTGATTATTTAAATTTAAAATTTCACATTACTCAAAATTTTAATTATTTTTTTTAATTTAACATTTTTAAAAAAATTGTGAGCGAAGTTAAAGCTACCTAGGATTTTTAAGCCGCTTAGATTAATAAAAAGATGTTTTTCAACACTGCAAAAGCTTTTAGTTTTTTAGCCACCATTTTGTTATTTCCATTTCTTTTTTTAAACTACTATCATATTCTTTTTCAGCATGAAATTTCCTGTAAGTTGATACCACACATGATTTTTTGTGATTTTTTAAAGTTTTTGTGATTTTTTCATGTTTTTTCAAGATGGCGGCAAAAAAAAAGCATTTTGGGCAACAGTACGCATGTATATTTTTAGTACAATGATTAGAAGCGTGTAACCTACCATTTACAACAAGAATAATTTTTGTTGCAATTAGTTCCACCTCAAGGTGTTTTTCACTTATTTCTACTACGCTATAACAGCAGAGGCATTTTGTGTTTGCTCAGATTTTGTGGATTTCTTTTCTTGATATTTAAATAATTGTTTTACGAGATTTTTCACTTGGATATTTGGAATCAGAAAAAAATTCTCTTCAAATATGAATTCGTTTAAAGAGTTTAAAAAAAAAAAAAATCGGAATTGTCCATTCTATGATAACTAAACTAAATAAGCAGCAAATAATAACAAGCACCAAAAGCATTAAAAATCAACAGAATTCACATACATAACATTAAATTTTGAAGTCGAAAAAATGACTGTTCTCCCAAACATTTCCCAGAAAGGATCTAATGTGCCAAACATGATTCTCACCAGATTAACAATTTTAGATATTGTGTAAAACAATAACACAAAATTAGAACCAATCTTGCTGAAAACCAATATGCTTTTTGTTATTACTGATTAAAATAAAAATATCTAATCCCATAACATTATTTTAAGTGATACTGCACTGCTTGTGGAAACGTAAAATTTATAACATCATAAAAACAACTCAAAAACTCCCAAACAATGATGTCCATGTTCCATGTATTTCTAGTTAAATTAATTATAAAATGTTAACTCATTTGACAATAGTGAATATTATTCCCATATCTTGAGAATGACACACATTAATATTTTGCAAATGCTCTCATTTGTTTCTAAATAATAATAATAGTAAACTATATATCAATTCTTAATACTATTATTTCAAGGGGAAAAAATTGTTTAAAGTATTGATTTTTTTTCCCCAACCTCTTCTAAAATCATTAGGTTTATGACGTTTATTCATTGAAATAATTGATTTAAATTTCATTTGATCTGCCTAATTTGCTCAAGATATATCATATGAATAGATAGCCATATTGGAAAAATAGTTTATTCTTATTCAGGGATAGATTATTTAATGATTTAAAAAAAAATGTTCAACATATTAACAGCTTGCCCACTCTCTTCTAAAATTAAGAGGCCTCTGATGCTTACAGTCAGTATTTCATTACTTTGATGATATCATATCTACAGATAGACATCATTGAAAAAATATTTTATTCTTAATCAGGGATCAATTTTTGATTTAATTTTTTCTTCAATTTTTGAAAACTAAAATATTCAAAACATCAAAGATCTTTTTTCTTTCGTCCAATATTTTCTAAAATCAATCGGTTCTAATGTTTAATGTTGATATCTTATTACAAGCAAGATATTACAGAAAGATTTAACAAGAAAGATCAATCATAAATAAAACATTGATTATGAAACACTTTCCAACTTCAATGCAATTTTATTTAAACATCTCTAAAATGTGATACATTCCTTGGTAATATTTTTAAAATTATCACAATACTACATTAATTTATTATATTTAAAAACTTAAAACTTCATCGAAAAAAATGAACCTCATTCAAATGATGGCATTGAAATATAAATTGCCTGGTTTAAACATCTCTAAAATGTGATACATTCCTCGGTATCATTATACGACAATAATTTATTATATTTGAAAACTTCATCAAAGACAAATGAAATCATTGAAATATAACACGCCTGGCTCTCTATACAAAAGCAGCATTTCATTTATAAACTTTTTTCATTCATTTCATTCATCATAATACTATAATAATTTATTTCATTTAAAAACTTAAAACCATGGAGGTACAAGTAATTTAACTCTATGCTTAAAACTTCATCGATAAAATCATTTTCTTTGTGTAAAATCAATGAATGTTTCATTCATATCAGTTATATTGCAGACTCCATGAGCCAAATAATTTTGAATTAAAGAAATGCAGCAATTCTTATACAACTCATTCTACATATTTTGGTGTTTACATTTTTCCATAAGTGAAAATTAGGCTTTGTTGTAAAAATAATCAAAGTTTGATGATCATTTAAACTCAAATATATTGTAATTGAGTTGTTTCAGTATGTAGATGCACAGAATTTAAGCAAAAATAATGTGGTTTTAGGACGGATACAACACTAAATATGAATTAAAAAGAACTTTAAAAATCATGATTTTGACACAAGATAGATGCCATATTTTATTTTGAAGTGGGCCACGTGATCTCTTCATATAATGGTCACGTGATCTCTTCATACAAAGTGTGCAATTATTATTTTAATTTTTATTTAAAAAAGTACTGAATATATTTTGCTGAATTTTTTTTATATATTTTATGGGATAATTTAAATATTTCCTACAACTTTCGAAGCAATTTGTGAATTTTAAATTTGTTTAAAAAATGTTTGAAAAATTATGTCCCATAGGGTTCAATGTATTTCAGTTTTTCAACCAGGGTTCAATACAAAACTAATTGGGTGATATTATTAATTAATATTCCCATAGATCCCACAGATCATCTGGACAACATACTAAAATTTTATTTTGATAAAGTCATTTTTACGGCAGTTATCGTGCTAACGGACAGACAGACAGACAGGCAGAAAGTCATAAACACTTTTTAACTATGTTGTAAAGTGTTAAAAAAGGGAATTAAACATGAACCACCACCAGCAGTACCACCAATGCAAATATCATCAGAGTAGCATTATGATGTTTTTATGTTTCACCTATTTGTGGATTAGTGGTATCTATTATGATTTTAATAAATTTTACACAAATAATAGTGACTAAAAATTTGGGTAGTATGGTACAAATTTGTGCCGAAATTCAAACTTTTGTAGCAATATGGATCAGCTGCTAAGTGAATATAGCGTAACTTTATGTCTTGCTAAGAACTTTTTGCCCCAACATACCAGAATTTCTGGCAGATTTTGAGAAATTTTACAACAATGATTATGACTGCAATCCAAACACAGGCTTCTTGGGAGTTATTTTCAATCTCGCTGATAGAAAGTCTTCATTTCATACAATTACAGATACTTATTCTTCGTAAGCATCAACATTTTGCTACATAAAAGATATCAACTTTTCAAGTGTTTGATAACCCTATATATTCCTTGTAAAATAGAATCCCAAGTTATTGTAAAGATAGCTGTTTTTAATTTTTGAAATTTTTTCTGCAAAGCTTTTATATTACTCTAAATCAGAGGTGACTGAGTTTTGTCATTTGACAAGCTGTCAAAGCTTCAAAAGGGCTTGCAGAAAAACGGAGAAATCCTGTCTTAATGCTTTAATTGTATCCGCACTAGTTGACTATTGATTCAATTCTAGTTTTCAACATCTAGAAATCATGTTTAATGACAAGACTCATTTTCAATTAAAACATTTTTTATAATTTTTTTTTTGCAAAAAATTGTCATTAGTTTCCAGAAAATAAAAATTTGTTTCAGATACCCATGATTTTTAACACTTTACAACAAAGTTGAAAAGTGTTTATGACTTTGTTCATTCTGTCTGTCTGTCCGTTAGCACGATAACTGCCGTAAAAATGACTTTATCAAAGTGAAATTTTTGTATGTTGTTCAGACTGTCTGTCGGACCTATGGGAATATAAATAAATAATATCATCCAATTAGTTTTGGATTGAACCCAGGTTGAAAAAATGAAATAAATTGAACCCCATGGGATCTACTTTTTTAAACATAACATTTTTTAAGGGGATTTAAAATTCACAAATTGCTCCAAAGGCATGAAATATATAAAAAAAATTTCAGCAAAATATATTCAGTAGTTTTTTAAAATAAAAAATAAAATAATAATTACACCTTTTATATGAAGCGATCACGTGACCCACTTAAAAATAAAATATGGCATCCATCTTGTGTCAAAATCATGATTTTTAAAGTTCTTTTTAATTCATATTTAGTGTTGTATCCGTCCTAAAACAGCTTTATTTTTGCTTAAATTCTGTGCATCTACATACTGAAACAACTCAATTACAATATATTTGAGTTTAAATGATCATCCAAATTTGATAATTTCTACAGCGAAGCCTAATTTTCACTTATGGAAAATGTAAACAGCAAAATATGTAGAATGAGTTGTATAAGAATTGCTGCATTTTTGTAACGCAAAATTATTTAGCTCATGGAATTTGCAATATAGCTGATATGAATGAAATATTCATTGATTTTACAAAGAAAAGGACGATTTTTTCGATGATGTTTTAAGCATAGAGTTTAATTACTTGTACCTCTATGGTCTTAAGTTTTTAAATAAAATAAATTATTATAGTATTGTGATGAATGAAATGAATGGGAAAATGTTTATGAATGAAATGCTGCTTTTATAGAGAGAGCCAGGCGTGTTATATTTCGATGACATCATTTGAATAAATTTCAGTTGTTTTTGATGAAGTTTTCAAATATAATAAATTATTGTAGTATTATGATAATTTTAAAAATATTACTGATGGATTACTACTGGATATTACTACTGGATAGGAATGTATCACATTTTAGAGGTGTTTAAACCAGGCAATTTATATTTCAATGCCGTCATTTGAATGAAGTTCATTTTTTTTCGATGAAGTTTTAAGTTTTCAAATATATTAAATTAATGTAGTATTGTGATAATTTTAAAAATATTACTGAGGAATGTATCGCATTTTGGAGATGTTGAAATAAAATTGCATTGAAGTTGGAAAGTGTTTCATAATCAATGCTTTATGCATGATTGATCTTACTTGTTTAAAACAATTCCCAGTATAATACAATGGTCTTTTTATATTTTTTATATCTTAGTAATGGAATATCTAAATCTAAGGATATATGTTCATTTATCAGTGATACAATGACACAACTTTTGGTTAAAAGTGTTTTTGTTTATAAGTATGGTTACTGTACAATGTAGATCATATGTAATGTACAGGGTGATTATAATTAAAGTTGCGATTTTAAAATGCTGTAAAGTAAGAACCACTGGCTAGAATGACCTGAAATTTAACATAAGTATACGTGAAGCAATGGAATTTCGTTTGGCGAAGGAAAAGATATACTTCAAAAATGTATCGATAGGCAGCGCTGTATTTGACAAACAAGGGATTTTGTTAGCCGAAAGAAACCAATAGTCAACTAAAGAAAACAACAATTTAATCAACATCAATTAATTTAAAAATTGGTTGAAACATAACGAAAACATGAAACAAACACCTACGATATAAGCAAGAAATGTTCAATATGCTGTCCTTCACCGTGCTCGGCTACGAGTTTCAAGCGCAAAACAGCATGTTCCACAACAGATCGGAGTGTATCAGAGGTGATGCTGTGGATGTGGTGCGTAATGCGTGCTTTTAAGTCAGCTAAGTTAGCAATCAGACCACTGTACACCACATTCTTGAGGTGCCCCCAAAGTCAGAAGAAACAAAGATTAAGGTCAGGTGAATGTGGCGGCCAGACTGTTGGAAAATGACAGCTGATAATCCTGTCATTTCCGAAATGGATATTCAGCGGCTGCTTCACTGGTGTTGCAATGTGAGGAGGAGCGCCATCTTGCATAAAAGTTGTGCTATCCAGACATTGACACTGTTGAAGTGCGGGAATGATGTGGTTCTGCAAAAGAGCTTCATACTGCTGACCAATAACGGTACAAGTAACGGGGCCCACAGAACCTATCTCCTCGAAAAAGAATAGGCTAAAGATAAACGTTTCTGTAAACCCGCACCACACAGTGATATTTGCAGAATGAAGAGGCAATGGTTGCTGGGATACAAGGTACATAATATTCTAATTTAAACAGATTAGAATGTATCTCGTTGAAGTTAATAAGCTGCGAGAGCAAATTAAAATTTGAACGACTTCACTGGTATATTCATGATGTTGATTAGGCCCATTAGTGTTGTAGATTGGTTATGAAAATTTTAATGTAACCATGAAGGTATTTAAGCAGAGTAGCAGTAGTAACAATGTCAAAGGCAATTGTAAACTAATACAAACTAATTATAGAGGTGTAGAAAAAAGCAGTTCCAATTTAATTCAAATCACTTTTTATTATGAAGTGAATCTATTGTGTTTGCTTACATGATACTTCAGTAATTGAAACACAAAGCAAGCATACTATGTACAAGCATTTGAGCTCTCAAGCTCAAGCGTAAGATTTCAGTATAGTTCCAAGCTCAGACACATTCTAGGTTTAAGTAATCCTTTGAAATATGCAGGTAAGTAGAACAAAAGCTTTTTAGACTTACGTTAACTTTTTGCATTTCCCGATGCCACCAATAGCTGGTCACACGCTACGGCTAAAACTTTAAACGGATTAACATTGCACTGAATCCACAAAACGAAACAACATGGTCTCGTTGACTGAGAACCATAAAAACATAAGATCCACCATTACTTGGATCAAACATCCGCGTCTACGATAAACATTATCGAAACATTCGAAATTTCCGAACCAGACTCTAAATTAGGCATCAACCTTTCCAAGGTCTGATTGTCGATCTGATCCCAAAAAATATGTCCAGCATTTATATCCGACGATGCATGCGTTCCGGAACACAATCGTTGCCGGCAACGCCCTTTGGATATGCAAAGCAGGATGCCTGAGCGTCGAGAAGGTGATTTGCATAATAGGCCCAGCTTGTTCACATCGCGATTCGTTCACGAGAACAGAAAAGTCATTTAGGATAATGACGTCACGCTCTCGCGAAACGAAAATTGCTATGTAAACAAACCCAAGTTTCCAACAATGGTTGCAGTAGGAATGGATTCTCGTTCGCCCATATTCTGCAATTTTGCATATTGACAGCACCTTGCAGATGGAAATGGGCTTCGTCTGTCCACAAAATGCTCCATGGCCATCCATTGTCCACTTCCATCCTGTTGGAAACTTGGTTTTGCTTATGTCGTGATTCTCGTTTCGCAGGAGCATGATGTCATTATCCTAAATGATTTTTCCGTTCTTGTGAACGAATCGCAATGTAAACAAACTGGGCTTATCATGCAAATCACCTTCTCGCCGTTCACACATCCTGTTTTGCATATCCAGAGGGCGTTGCCGGCAACGATTGTGTTCCGGAACGCACCCATTGTCGGATATAAATGCTGGACACATTTTTGGTTTAAGCAGATCGCAGGTGCAGATCGATGCAGATAGATCGCTGATCGATCGACTTTAATATGGATCGATGTACGGATCGGTGTATTGATCGTTAGATCGATGTTAAGACGGATCGACATAGAGTCTTGTTCGAAGCTGTCAAATGTATTGATAGTGTTTATCGTTGACACGGATGTTTGATCCAATGGTGGATTTTAAAGTTTTTATGGTTCTCAGTCAAGGAGACCATGTTGTTCCGTGTTGTGGACTTTATGCAATGTTAATCCGTGAAGTTTAAAGTTTTAGCCGTAGCGTGTGACCAGCTATAGGTGGCATCAGGAAATGCACGTAGTTATGCAAGTCTAAGAAGCTTTTTGTTCTACTTACCCGTGTATTTCAAGGATTGCTTAACCCAGGAATGTGTCTGAGCTTGGAACTTTTCTGAAACCTTACGATTGAGCTTGAGAGCTCAAACATTTGTACATAGTATGCTTGCTTTGTGTTACAATGCCAGAAATATCATGTAAGCAAACGCAATGGATTCGCTTCTTAATAAAAAGTGATTTGAATTAAATAGGAACTGCTTTTTTTTTTTCAACACCTCTACAATTAGCTTGTATTTATTTACAACTGCCATTGATGTTGTTATTACTGCAACTCTACTTAAATTCCAGCGAAGTTGAAATTTTAGTAACTGAAATTTTTACCTTGTACATTATGTACCTTGTATTATTTTTTATTCACCAGCACATCCGAGCAAGAAATTGTAGCGCGAAAGCTTCTCGTTGTGGCAGGTCAACAGGAAGCAACTCCTGAACATGCATAATTTTGTACGGATAACATTGCAGGATGTTTCGTAAAATTTTACGGACCATGCTGATAGGCATGTCTAACGATCGGGCAATTCCCCGTGCACTGTAGCTTCCCACACCACTGGTCGTCTCTTCCTGCAACGCTGTAGCCACGTATTCCACTGATGTCTCAACAATTGATTTCCTCCCTCTGCCACGTTTCACGCTCAATGAACTAATCTCTTCAAATTTAAGAATCATCTTTCGTAGGCCAAATGAAGACATTGGACCAGATTTTAAGCCTTTTAATGTCCGGAACCTCCTGAGAGCAGTTAACGCACAGTCACCGTTCTGGTAGAAAAGCTTTACGAGCAAAGCACAATTTTTCAGTGACAGAGTCATGACAAGGCACTCAATGAGAACTGCATGTGCTCCTCGTTTTTATCATAACTGTAATGTGCTGTGCGCATGCGGAGAGGGTGTTTCCGTGAGGTTAATTTCTTCGTTCTTTGTCAAGCAAATTCCAAGTTGGATTCGTACATTGCCATCTATCGGTATATTTTTTGGAGTATTTTTTTTTTCGGCAAACAAAATTCTATTGCTTCATGTATACTTGGGTCAAATATCAGGTCATTCTGACCAGTAGTTCTTACTTTACAGCGTTTTAAAATCGCAACTTTAATTATAATCACCCTGTATATCAGTGCAGTAATAGAACTGTGAACTCAATTTTTACCATTTCAGAAAAATTTTAGTGTTATTTGTTATTCTTGTTGTTAATATGTATCAAAATATATTTAACTAGGAAAAGTTCAAAAATCAGTTTTATGTGCCCCTTTTCCTCCCCACAATTGTTAAGCTGTCTGACACATGGGGCCCTTTTATTTAACCCAAAATTCAAACGCAGACCAATATTTTTTCAAAATGCATAGATGCCTGCTATGCGAGCAGGCGTTTAAATGATTCTTGCAATCGGATAACAAAATAATGTTGCTACTATTTCAGGGTCTTCAATTTTGTATATCTTAACCAAACTTCATATTTCTATCAATTAGATTATAAACAGGACTAGGATATTTTATTCTACGATTTGTCTGCATAGATGAATTTGTATAGAGAGAACATAGACTCTCATACTTTAATTTATAGATAAATTAAATTAAATATTTTAATGGCAGATTTTTGGAAAGCAATATGAATGCTTTTAGAATTTGAACATAATTTACATAAAAAGTGACACCAAGTATTTTGATATTAACAATTCCATTACATATGATGATTACTCAATAAAATGATTAGGTACCAATTGCTTTCTGCGGTCTTGCATTGCACTGAACAGGATTGAAGGTGCAGGAAACAACCTTGTCAGGAGCCTTTTTCTCAATATAACTTTCTTTAATATTCTTCTGAAGTTTTTGAATATAAGAATTCAGCTTGGCATTCTATAAAAGATTTGTGCAAATTAGGCATTTTCAATATCTATACACAATTTCAGACATATTTCTGAGTGAACTCACTAGACAAATAACTTAATTTGTGATTTTTAAACATTAAAAAGTCACCTTAAAATAAATTTTAAAAATTTGCTGCATACTAATCATGAATTATAACACGGTTAAAAAAAGGGGAACCTTTCGTATGAAAAAAGATCCAAAGGAACTTATTTTTTGTAGCCAGTGCTAAGAATTATGTGTAAAAGAAATTCAAATTGCATAAAAATGAAAATGTGAAAAATTTTTCCTGCTATTTTTAACTCTGGAATTTTTATTTTTAGTGTTAATTATAACACAGTTTGCATTAATTACATTTAAAAATTCATCCATTAGATTAATTCAACTGGTCTAAAAATATCAAACTCCTTTAATATTGAAAATAAAATAACAGAATATAAAATTTTCAAGAACTGTGTATTAAAACATAGTAGTGCCTTAAGAGCTAAAGTGTATCTGGTAAAATGTCATTAAAATAAATAATATAAAGGTAATAAGTTCTCCAATATTTCATAAAATTCGTGAAAATCGCTAACCCAAACAACTTTGTCCTTCTACTGTCATCTCCACCCAGTGTTTTGATTTGTGCAAATTAGGCATTTTCAATATCTATACACAATTTCAGACATATTTCTGAGTGAACTCACTAGACAAATAACTTAATTTGTGATTTTTAAACATTAAAAAGTCACCTTAAAATAAATTTTAAAAATTTGCTGCATACTAATCATGAATTATAACACGGTTAAAAAAAGGGGAACCTTTCGTATGAAAAAAGATCCAAAGGAACTTATTTTTTGTAGCCAGTGCTAAGAATTATGTGTAAAAGAAATTCAAATTGCATAAAAATGAAAATGTGAAAAATTTTTCCCGCTATTTTTAACTCTGGAATTTTTATTTTTAGTGTTAATTATAACACAGTTTGCATTAATTACATTTAAAAATTCATCCATTAGATTAATTCAACTGGTCTAAAAATATCAAACTCCTTTAATATTGAAAATAAAATAACACAATATAAAATTTTCAAGAACTGTGTATTAAAACATAGTAGTGCCTTAAGAGCTAAAGTGTATCTGGTAAAATGTCATTAAAATAAATAATATAAAGGTAATAAGTTCTCCAATATTTCATAAAATTCGTGAAAATCGCTAACCCAAACAACTTTGTCCTTCTACTGTCATCTCCACCCAGTGTTTTGACCCAGTCAAAATACAAGGTTAGCAAGAAATAAGTTTCCCACTTCAGAGGGCTCTAGAATGCTTTCTATTGGTCCAAATGAGATAAAATTTGAAATACAGATAATGCAAATGATGCGCTTGACATTTGTTAAATCAAAAATTTTAGTATCAATATTCACCTATAGATGGCGCTATAATACAAATGGTATTTATTTGCATATATTGAAAATGTGAAACATTATTTGCGTTACAGCGCATACCTAGTAGCATTATTCTTTGGATAAAAAGAAGGCGGATTCTGCACGAGCATTAGTTACTTCTCAGCACAACATGCCAACGTTGCAAGAAAAAGTGCTACTGGTGAAATTGTTCTATCAGAACCAGCAGAACTCCGTTGCAGCTGTAAAAGAGTTC
The DNA here is from genome assembly GCA_951213105.1 of Amaurobius ferox. Taxonomy (NCBI): domain Eukaryota; kingdom Metazoa; phylum Arthropoda; class Arachnida; order Araneae; family Amaurobiidae; genus Amaurobius; species Amaurobius ferox. The sequence continues at coordinate 61,134,263 of OX578153.1, forward strand.
CGTCAGATGAAGCAGATGCTACAAAGAGGTCCAATGTCTCCATGTGCCCTACGCAAGATGATAAAGAAATTTCAAACAACTGGGCAACTTGGCATTCTTCTAGGTAGAGGACGAAAGTCAATCCAGTCTTTTAGCGTCGAAAATGTGGCTACCGTGGTCGTTGAAGCCAGCAGTCATTCACCGCATGGTAGTGTGAGTGTGCCAGTTGTTTCCCGTGTATTGGATATGCCGTATTCCACTGTACAAAAAATTTTACAGCGGATTTTGAATTTTTATCCCTACAAAATCAAGCCTGTGTACCTATTGCAAGACAGAGACTCAGAGATTCGTAAAACTTCTGCACTTGTAACTGCGTCACAGGACTACGGTACCGTGATATGCTGAGGGATTTTGTAGTCCCACAACTTTATCAGCGTGTATGCCTTCAGGACATCATTTTCATGCAGGATGGCGCACCTCCTCACATTGAGCGTAGTGTAAAGCAATTGCTAACACAGCATTTCATAGCTGAACGGGTGATCAGCCGGCATTTTCCAACAGCATGGCTTCCTCGTTCGCCAGATATCACCCCCTGCAACTTTTGGTTGTGGGGTTTCCTCAAGGACAATATCTACCGTAAAAGGCCAGTATCTGTGCCAGATTTGAAGGACAGCATTCGGTGCCATGTTCTTGATACTCCGCCAGACTCACTCCGGTCAGCTGTGGAAAATATGGTTCTGCGATTACAGCACATTGTTGAACATGAAGGGGGACATATTGAGTAGTTTTAATGCTACTTTTTAAATATTATTTAACATTTATAAAGCCTATTAAATTTTGTTATGTGTATTACAGCACCACCTATCGGCAGATTTTTGAACTAAAATTTTTGATTTAATAAATGTTAAGCGCATCATTTGAATTATCTGTATTTTGAATTTCATCACATTTGGACCAATAGAACGCATTCTAGAGCCCTCTGAAGTGGGAAACTTATTTCTTGCTAACCCTGTAAAATAAACACCTGTTCCTGAAAATGGGGCAAATGTAAAAGAACTCTAGTCCTGAAAAATATAATTATAAATAATTGATTTTAAGTTTAAAATAGTTGCAGATTTCAGATTTTCAGAATTATTTGCTCCAAATGAACACTGAACATGACAGGATAAAATAAATAATTTGAAGAAAAATAAAAAATTATGAAAATATTTACTACTGAAGGGGGAATGTACTCAATTAACGCTTTCTATTTTGTTTCATTTAATGAAGCAAAGAAATGATGAGGGGGATATTTATTATCTTTACTTTGGCTTTTGAGCAAGCATTACATTGTTATGTTGCATTGTACAATTTTCTGAGCTCATGGAAAAAAATGTAGCTCTTTAATGTTTTTTGCTCTAAACGACCATTTCAGAAAATGAGTGTTGTTATGATTATTTATGCTGTGGGCATTTATTTAGGACCCGAATAACGTTGGGTAATTCATTCTAGTTTTGTACCTTTAGCCTTAAAACTAGGATTGTCAGATGATTCAAATAAAAAGAGGCTGATAAAGGATCTGATTCAAGAAACACCAATATTGCCAAATCTTATGTAATACATTTTTTCAAGCATCTTTTTTAACTTCTTAAAATTTTATATGAAAGTAATTTGCATAAAAATTTGAAAGCGAAGGATTGGGGGGGGGGGGGGGGGGGGGGATCTATTTAACCGGGGTCAGAAATTTAATTCTTTCACAATTAAATTCACCACTGAGTAAAATGTCTAGGTGATATAGTAAAAACGTCAAATTGATGGCCTGATCAATCTGAAAATAAAAAAGCCTCTTGATGACTTTCAGTGGAAATAATCGTGTCAAGTTTCTTTCAATTTGTTCGAGAGATATCTTGTCTACAGACGGACAGACAGACAATATACATGGACATCATTGAAAAAGGGGTTGATTTCTGGATGCACAAAATGCACAGATCCATCAATATTGAATGGTCGTTTTTTTTTACTCCCTTTACATATATCATGTGTTCTATGGAAAATATATGAAAGGAACATCTATTTTTATATAATATGTTATTCCAAATAGAATGATTCTATTTATATGTTGCCAACTAGGAATGATAATCCTTGAATCATAGTCAAAATGTTTATCCTACAATCTAGAGTATAATTTATGAAATGATTTTTTCTCAGTTCTGAAATTATATCAAAAGCGTTGTAGTGAGCGATGTCATCAATGTAATAGATCCACCAAAAAAGTAGTAGATATTTTTTGAAAAAATTGCCGATATCATATAATATACAATTAAAATTAGTTTTAATTCAAATCAGATATCCTCATGCAAAATTAAAGTAAAAATATCTGATGTGAGCAGCACATAACTTTCCTTATGTAATGCAATGAATTTACTCTTTTTACAGTAAAAAAACTAATAAGTTCCGCGGTACTGTGTTTTTAACGTTGAATTGTACATTTGGCGATTTTACGAAAGGACAACATGCAAGACTATTTCAAAGTACCCAATAAACTTATATTTCACGCAACTCTATACGTATAAACAATTATCAATATGGATGTCATCCACCATAAGCGATAGAGTCCATATATTAAAATACTTTATTAATTAATACATCAATTAGGAGTCATTTTCATTAATTTAGCGTCATTTTTGTAATTTTGAAGATATTTTCATCAATTTGGAAACATTTAAAAAGTCAGCAAGTTGGAGATATTCTGAAAAATACTTCACCAAAATTTTGCCAAACGCTACTGACGGAAAATTAGGTTTTTCTTATAGTAGCTTATATTCTTTTCAAGATATTGAATTTTAGTCAATAAGTCGCCATTTTCATTGATTTAGCGTCATTTTAATCAATTTGGCGACATTTTCGTTAACTTGTTAATATATAGAAAAATCGTCAAGTTGGCGATATTCCTTTAACTTCGTTGCCAAAATCTCGCTAAGCATTACGGATGGAAAAATAAGTTATTCTTATAGCAAATAAATGACTATTGACTTTCAAATAAAAAAGTATTACCCAAAGTATCTTTTCTCATGAATGGAACGAGCTAGATCCACTAGAATGATGTCACCTAATTTATCACATAATATTATATATGAAAAGTGAACATATTTCACAATATTTAATAATTTTTTGATAAATTTATTTGAAAAATGTGCAATATCTCGAAAACGGTTTATACTAGCGTTTTTAAGTTTGTGTTAATTGTTTTCTAATGAAAAACTACATAAGAAATAACTATTTGCATAACACTTTATTAAAGGTTTTGATTTTTTCAAAATTTCATTCAAAAATTTAGGGGAGTTCTGAACATTAGACTGCGTTTAAAAACAATAGGCTTCCAGTATTCACGGATTGTAATCTTTGAACTAAATTTCATTCGAATCGCTCCATTCGTTCGTCAGATATCGTCTCCACAGACTCATTGACACACACACACACACAGACATCACCTCAAAACGCTTGATTCGTGTTCAGGGAATCTTGAAACGTGCTCCCATTGAAAACTCGAAGTAGAATTTTCGACCCCGTCACAATACTTTTCATATACATTATACTATGTATATAAGGAAAGTAATATATTATAAAATTTTATTTTATATTTCACTTACTAACTGTTTAGTTTGACTTATTAAATGATAAAAAGCAATTTAATGCTGAATATTATTTTATTTGATACTTTTGAAATTTAGGGATTGACTGCTGAAACTGATGAAATAGCACTGTATAGCAACATAAAATATATTCGCTGAACCTGCTGTCTTAAATAATCTGAAATTAAAAATATTTCGTTATTAGTTACAGCATAAACATTTAGTTGAATATATCAATTAGTTTCTGAGCAACCACACTAGCAAAGAACTTGTCTGAAGAAGGAGGGTATTTTTTGCTTCTGAAACGATTGATATATTTAATCAACTATTTATGCCGTAACTAACGAATTAATTTTAATTTCAGACTACAGAAACATTTCTTTAATCGGTAAAAACATGTTCTTTTATGAATAGAAAATTTGCTATGGGAAGAAATCTATTATGTTATTATCGTTAAAAATATATCAAAGGAATATATGTTGATCCAATTCCCAGTACCGTAGGCTAGCGCAAGAATATCCCCCCACCCACCCCCAGGTACCGCAGAAAGCAGAAACACAAGTTCTCTGAAGCTGAAGAACTGTGTTTTGCGGTAGAAATGGAACAAAGCGAAAATGACTCCACTCTTCCTAGGACAAACATCCACCTCTGTGCTTCCTACCATACCCATTACCTTAGGATGGAATGAACTCGTCGATGTATTACTGCTTTGGCGGTCTAGTGGGTTGCTATACCTTAGTTAAACAATTGGCGATTTTTAAAACATAGTTACTGATTTTATTTCTAGATGGCACCACCACACAATAAGCAAAAATTAGGTAAGATGCCTTTTTTGAAAATTAATTTAATATATTTACTAACTATAAAGAGTGTTCTAATTGTATTAGAAGATTCAGAAAAGCGTATTTTACAAGCAAAGTAAATTTCAGACTTTCATATTCAGTATTATTTTATTACTGCTCATTTTTATAAAATTGCATTGATGGTATAGGGAGTCAATGAGTGAGACTTCCCCTTAATCATGCATAAAGCATTGATTATGGAACACTTTAAAACTGAAATGCAATTTTATTTAAACATCTCAAAAATGTGATACACTCAGTTCTGATATTTTAAATTATCGCAGTACTACAATAATATATTTTACTTATAAATTTAAAACCTCAATCAAAAAGGCAATGCTATAAAATTGTCTGCTTCTCTATGTAAAATCAATGAATATTTCATTCATATCACTTATATTCCAGAGCTAAATAATGTTGTATTAAAAAAATTCAGCAATTCTTATGCAACACATCTTACAATCGCTTGATTTGTTTTACATTCTGAATGCTATAGCATAGAGTTAATATTAGGCTTCATTGTATAAATAATCGAAGTGATGTACCACAAAACATCTGACTAAAGATTTGAGAACAGCATGATAAAATAAATCAAAAATCTACTTTCAAATTTCAAACACAGTAAAAAGTATTTTTTTACAGGCTAGAGTGTAATCATTTAAGTATTATAGATTATACAGATGGTAAAATAAGTATGTTATAATTGCACATGCGGCAATGAAAAAACAGATTTGAAATTTATTTTCTAACAGCTGAAAAGCATCTCTAAAATGAACTAATAATTTGAAACTACCCACATTAAACATATATGTATATGCTTGTATTTTATAACTGTAATTACGTAACAATTTTAATGAAAGACATTAGTGTCAGTGATATTTATATGATAATATTCATATTGTGACAAGGTTTTTTTTCTTTCTAACAAATTACTACCAGTCTTAAATTTTTCTTAGCGAGTAATGGTGATAAGAGTTGAGAATTATAATCAATGCATGGTGCTGACAGTTGCATTAAAATTATTAGAGGAAATCACATTTAAATGCAAATATTTACTAAATTTTTATAACTATTTACTTGTTTTATACATTTTCTTAAAGTTTGAATATGCTTCACTTGAAGCATTATAAATAAAATCAACATGCAAATGTTATCAAATATTGAATCAACTTTTATGTCGGAAAGTATTAGTTCTATAAATATTAATGCTAGTTTCTAAATAAAAATATTAAAAAAATAAAAAAACCTACTTCAACTTTCATATTAGCTAGTTCTTTTTCAAAGTTTCTTTTCTGTGTTTTCTGAGAGGCAATTTCAAATTTTAAGCTCTCAATTACAGACAAAGCTCGTTTTTTGGACTTCTTCTCCTTCTCTACAACTGCCTCAAGTTCCCTTTTTTCAGCATCAAAAGACATAATTCTTTCACGACATATCTTGATTTGTCTATTATATCTATAACAATGTATCAAAAGTTAGTAAAATGAAAGACAAAACACTGTTAACAAAATACAATTAATGTTATACAAATTCTGAACCAGAGTTGAATTTCTATTTAATCTAGGACTGGCCAACCCGAAGCCCCCATGTGGCATGCCACATTATTTTTTGCAGCCCGCTTAGTCATATTAGAATACTAGCCGCCTTTGGCGACCAGCCTGTTCGCTACCCTTGAAAATTCTGACCGTGGCAAATTCTGATCGTTGCAAACTCGTTGGTGCGAACTACCAGAAAGGTGTAAGGTAACTGTTTGGACGGCCAGGAAGTGCCACCCAATTTAGACCGGAACTCAGTGGGGGAGGCATCCACAGGAACCGTACCCTCCTTCCCCTACCACCAACCTCTCGGAATTACTTATGGTCCCACATGTTTAACGTGATCGTACTCCGCGTGAACACGGCGGCAGTTTCGGCAGTGGCGGGAATCGAACCCGGGCCTACCAAGTGCAGTTCCTGCGCGTAACCACTTGGCTACTGTGCCCTCCGCAACAAACTCCATAACCTTCTTTTTATTTACCCAATTTAGACCGGAACCCAGTGTGGAAGGCATCCATAGGGACCGTACCCTCCTTCCCCTACCACAAACCTCTCGGAAGGACTTACGAACGCACATGTTTAACGTGATCGTACTCCGCGTGAACACGGCAGCAGTTTTGACAGTGGGGGGAATGGAACCCGGGCCTACCGAGTGCAATTCCCGCGCGCTAACAACTGGGCTACTGCGTCCTCCGTCACAATCTCCATAACTTTCTTTTTATTCACCCAATTTAGACCGGAACCCAGTGGGGGAGGCATCCACAGGGACCGTACCCTCCTTCCCCTACCACCAACCTCTCGGAAGGACTTACGGACCCACATGTTTAACGTGATCGTATTCCGCCTGAACACGGCGGCTGTTTAGGTAGTGGCAGGAATCGAACCCGGGCCTACTGCTAACTTCCCGCGCTCTAATTTACAATTTAAAATGACCATAAGCTAAGCTCTTAATTCCATCAACCTCATTCCATCGTTCCATCATTTAAAATACCCATAAAATTAAAATATCCATCGTTCCATCATTTAAAATATCCATAAAATTAAAATAACGTGATCGTATTCCGCCTGAACACGGCGGCTGTTTAGGTAGTGGCGAGAATCGAACCCGGGCCTACTGCTAACTTCCCGCGCTCTAATTTACAATTTAAAATGACCATAAGCTAAGCTCTTAATTCCATCAACCTCATTCCATCGTTCCATCATTTAAAATACCCATAAAATTAAAATATCCATCATTCCATCATTTAAAATATCCATAAAATTAAAATATCCATTTACAATATCCACAAATTAAAATATCTATTTAAAATATCCATTTAAAAATCCATATCGTTCCATCATTTAAAATATAGATATAATAATTTCTACAATACATATGCTAAGCTCTTAACTCATTTAAAACCGGAAGCACGGGAAACGGAAAACAAACTCTAATTCGGTGTTTTATTGTCCCATCCATCGCTATGCATATTCAGAACCGTGACGTCACCTCCACCTAGACACAAACCGGCGCCATTGAAACGCCTGCTTGGGGGGAAACCGGTGATGGGAAATGGGAACTTCTTTCGCCCGCCGATAAATTTTAAAATCATGACTTCTTTAAAATTTCGATCCAGGGGCCAATTTTAGTTTTTTTTTGACCAGATTGGACTTGTAAGAATGCCAGATGTTTGGCCTTTCTAAAAATGTAAATTATTAGTCGAAATTATGAGTACTTTTCACGATGCGAGAATTTAAAAACCAAAAATCGTTTTCTTGAGCAAAAAGTGACTTTTGTTTTAAAATCTTTAAAAAATATTAGAAATCAAAATTCAGATTTGAAATTGATATATTTTTACTCGAAATTCTCCGATGGTGTAATTTGTTTTTTTCTACGACGTCTGGATCGTGGAGAAAAAAGGGCAAAAAGGGCAAAAAACGGTCGAAATCGCATAAAACATTAAATAAATAAAAAAATAATTAAAATTTTAAAAATCGGTTTTCACGTGTCCCCTTCCCTCCCCCCCGGGTCTCCGATTGCCAAATTTCGTAGCTCTCCGACGCGCGGTCGCGAAACGTATAGTGTATAAGACAGACAGACATTGCCTTTTATTATATAGATAATGAAAAATGCAATAAAAACCCACTGCACAAGCTCATTTACTACTACACAGCAAAATAATTAACTGTTTCCAAACTTAAGAGTGGTTGCTGGACAATATATATATATATATATATATATATATATATATTTTTTTGGGGGGGGGGGGGGACTAAATATAATAAATGAGGGCAAGGGCAAGAAATTTTCATTTCTCATGTTTGCAGTTATATAAAAGCATTTTGATTAAATTATAATTGTTAAACCTCAAAAATAATAACACAACATTTTCATTTGCTAAACAAGTTAAAAAAAGATATGGGAATTTTTCAAAGTACACAAAGTTTAAAAACTATCGGCAGTAATAAATTGACAGTCCTTTCAATTTACAAAATATAAAAAAGATTTTGAAATATTTTGTTATATCTCATGTCAGCGTTTTAACTATCCCAAAAACAGCTGCAGCTGGAAATAAGTTGATTTAGACAGCAACAGTGAATTAAGACACATTTATGCTATGGCAGCAAAAATCAACTTACTTTTTTCTATGACAGTAAAAATCAACTTTCAACTGTGACAGCGGGAAAGTATCTTAAATTAAGATTATGAATATGAAAATATGTTAGTGCTTTCAGATTTACTTATGTTTGTTTGTAAAGCTTTAATAAAAGTAAATATATTGGGTTTTAATAACAGATAAAAGTTTGGAAAATCAATTGCAATATGCAGGAACCAAAATTGAAGTAGGCCTAAAAACCAATAGTGCTGTGCCTGAACTGACTGACACTAATGTGTTGTGCCGGAATTGACTTCCTTACTTATTGAAGATTTTATTTATTGATTTTTATTTATTCTAATTAATTAAAGTTTTCATAAGTTAGACCTATATTTAGATTTGGCCTGACCGTATAGTTTCTACCTAATAGTTACTTTTACTATATTAAATTTTTTTCTTTATTTGATATTCTAATTCCTACTGTTTGGCCTGTGCACGACACCCCATAGAATATATATACAACAAACCAATTCCAAAATAATTTCACCTACCTTTAAACAATTTCATAATCTTTAAACCTAATTAATTTATTGCACAGCCACAAAGGGAACACAACTCAATTATGGTAAATTAAAAATTTTACTTTATTAACAACAATTTTATTTAAGTGCTTCAAAACACATACAGGTTAATTTTTATAAATTCCTACACCATTAAATTCCATAGTGCATTGCAAGCAAAAAAATATTTAAAAATAACTCCAGTTAAAATAAACCCAGTTAACACTTTAAATACACAGTTTACAATTTAAATGCCCAGTCAACAAATTAAATCACCCAGGTTCAGAATTCACTCTGGTCTGAAGACCAGAGTTTGGTCTATTTCATAGGTTCTCAACGTGGGCAATAACGCCCCCTTGTGGGCATTTGAGACTTTCAGGGGGGCAGTAGAAGACCCAGAGAAAATTAGGGGGCGTTGAGATGGTACGGAGGGGCGGTGGGCAGATTAAAAAAATATAGTTTAAAAAAGACAAAAAAAAAACACGCTAATCACGTACTAACTAAACTAAACTTTAATATTGGTTAATTTTTGTTATTGTATGTATTTTAACCATTTTTATCACGCGTGCGAAAATTCACATATTTCAGTAGTTCGGGAAGTGGATGAAAATTGAACTTAAAGATTCCATTACATTCAAATCTACATTAAATTGGATGATATAAAAATTTTTAATTTTAGATTTGAATTAAAATTTTCAAATCTTCCAATTTCACGTGAAATATCTCATAAATACAGGTAAAGTTAACAAAAGCCTGTTAATAAAAAATAGCAAAAAATATGCTTGTAGCAATTCAGTTATAACAAGTTTTTGTTAAATAACGTGATTTTTGCAATCCTGCAAGAATTGGCAATATTATCTGTGCTTGTTCTAACCCGCACTCTGCTCCTGCATCACCCTTGCCCCCGCGCTTTACTTCAGTGCCGGGTGTTATAAACGAGTCACTGCATGTTTATCTTATTCCTGACGATGCGTGTTATATGTCTCCAACCTATATAAAGGCAGTGATTGTTCATTTTATTTTCATTAGCATTATCGCGCGCAATTGATGACAGGGTTTTAAAAGTACACTAATACTACTCACGTATCTGTAAAGTAAAAACCATGTCGGAAGCAAAAAAGAAGAGGTGGCAGTATAGTGTGGATTATATTAAGTACGGATTTATCGAAAATTCCACAAATCCATCATCGCCAATGTGTCTTATTTGTCAAAAAACATTTTCAAATGAAGCGATGAAACCTTCTAGGCTTCAAGATCATTTTAATAAAATACACCCGGATAAGAAAGACAAAGATGTGACCTATTTTCAAGACATGAAAAAGAAGTACGAAATTCAACCAACTGTATCAAAACTTTTTTCATCAGCTTCTAAGCAAGACGATGACGGACTTCGAGCTTCGTACAATATCTCATTGTTGATTGCTAAAGCATGCAAACCACATACTATTGGGGAAGATTTAATTTTACCAGCAGTAAGTGAAGTAATAACCACTGTGCTCCATAAATCAGCTGCAGATATTATCCGAAAAATTCCTTTGAGCAATAGTTCTGTGCAAAGACAAATTGATGAGATGGCTGAAAACATTAAAGAATCATTGTGCAATCATCTGCAGACTTGTCAATTTTCAATTCTGCTGGATGAGTCCACTTTACCAACCAATGAAGCATTGTTATTGTCATACGTGAGGTTTATCAAAGATGAGAAAATATGTCAAGAACTATTGTTTGCTACGAATTTGAAAACAGATACAAAAGGAGAAACCATATTTAATACACCGGAAAAGTTTTGTGACGAAAAGGAAATTCCTTTTAATAATATTTTGTCAGTTGCTACGGATGGAGCACCGGCTATGGCAGGGCGTCACAAAGGCTTCATAGCGTGCTTAAAAAATAAAGTTCCTGACGTGGTTGCTGTGCATTGCGTAATTCATCACCAGCATTTGGTTGCGAAAAATTTGAGTGAACGCCTCCATACATCACTGCAATATGTTATCAGAGCAGTTAATAAAATCAGAAGTAACTCGTTGAATGACAGATTATTTAGTCAGCTTTGCATTGCCAATGATGAAGATTTCAACCGATTGCTGCTTCATACAGAGGTGCGCTGGCTGTCAAAAGGTACTTGTTTGACTCGATTTTACAATCTGTTTGGGACTGTGATAGAGTTCCTAGGAAACAAAGACATGGAACTGCGTGACAACCTTATCTCATCAAAGATCTTGGAAAATTTAAAAATTTGAATTTGAAGATAGCAAAGTACGCACTGGCATAGAGTCAATAAGTGTTGGCTGGGTCATGAAAGCACACAAGTCCAGTTTTAAAGAAAAACTTCGTTCACTTTATTTTGTGAAAACATAACTCGGCATATTACATGTACCTGGTAATTTTCCATGCCGTAAAACATCAAAATATACTATGTACAAAAAGTTTGCAGTTGTAAATGACTAGACAGAGATTTCTTGAAGCATTGGTAGAAAAATAACTATACTACCTCTATAACTTGCGTGTATTTGCAACTACCATTGAAGGTATCACACTTGGCAAAGGGAAACCAAAGGATAGAACATCAAAAAGTATTTAAAGCGACTTCCGAACGTTTGTAAGTAAATTTAACGTTCAATACACGCTGGTCTGAACTAACCACATCTGCATCCGTTTCGACTTAAAAACCATCGTCAAACGATATCCCGCAGTGCTTCTGTCAATAACATTTCTGTCTGCCTGCATCAGACTATCAGTGTCTAATCGATCGTCATCTGATCGATCGAATGTCAATCTAATTGCTTCAAGAAACCTCTGCCCTATATATCCGAGAATGGACAGCTCCGGAAACGCCCCCAGATATGCAAATCAGATGCGTACGCATTGAGAACTGATTTGCATGAAACCTCATGTTGAAAAACGTCACGGTTCACGCCGGTGAACGGGAAGAGTCGTTCATATTAAATTTGCATAAACGCCCGTTCACGGGAACGTGAATCGCGATGTATTGATTTTTTCCAACAAAAGAACGATATTGCGTACTTGACAGACCTGTATAAATTGTTTAATGATGTGAATCTCCAACTTCAAGGCGACGACTTAAACTTGATTAAGACAAAAAATAACATTGCTGCTTTCGTGTCCAAACTGCTATTATACAAAAGAAATATCGGCAGATGCGAATTCAATAACTTCCCAAATTTACCAGCAGTATCATTCAAGCACGACGACTTGCTTGTTTACTGTCAACACTTGGAAAACCTCCACAGTGATTTCAAGGAACAATTCCAGGACATTTTAAACATGGACATACCAGACTGGGTTTTGGATCCTTTTTCAAATGTCAACACAGCAGGATTATCCCAGTTAGAAGAAGAACTAATAGAACTGACGACAAATGAGGAATTAAAAATTAAATTCAAGAATGGCTGCCAAGAATTTTGGCTGCAGAAGCCGATTTTGCAACTGTACCCAGGATTATGGTCGATTGTTCAACGATTTCTGATAGCATTCCCATCTTCCTATTTAGCTGAATGTGGATTTAGTGCAGTAGCAAAGTTGGTAACTAAAAAGAGAAATCGGCTCCATGTTACTGAACGCGGCGACTTACGGTTGTTTTTAAGTAAAATCGAGCCTGATATTAACAAACTCCTTAAAATGCATCAAATTCAGCCTTCTCAGATAAGTTATAAATTCAATGTCTTTTGAATGTTAATAAAAATACTTTTCAATATAATTAAGTATGCGTTTTAATTGTTCTCATTGAAACCGTCTTCCTTAAACTCAGAAATAGGATAGGACCATATCCTATCTTATGACTATAGTATATAATATTACACGTTTAAATATAATTGTGGCAATAGCTGTTTCAGATTCGCAAGTAAAAAAAATTGGGGGGGGGGGGGGGGGGGGCATTAGGAAAAAAAATATTCTCAAAGTGGGCGGTGGGCAAAAAAAGGTTGAGAACCTATGGTCTATCTGGAGAGAGCTGTTTGTTCACCACCAAGAATGTTAAAAGAATAAAAATAACAAAACGAATTATCGATGTATAGAAATTAGATCTTAAAGACAATGAATGAAAGAAATCATTTGTAAAAATATTCGTGTTTATATTTTTTTGTGCGGAGCAACTACCTAGATGGCATGCATAAAAATTAGAACTTAGAGATGAATGGGAGAAATTATTTAGGGACAGTGAACGTTCTCGCTTCCAACAGTAGATGGAAGCACCAGATATGAGCAACTGAAAAGCTTGGAAAAATTGTGTAGATGTAGATTGTAGTAATGTGTACTTATGAAGACATAAAAAAATTAGATGAGAGAGCTTCACCTTTTAGGATCACTTAGGAGTCAATCAAAAATATGAAGCTGAATAATGGAAAACTAATTTTTTGCACCTTAATACCAGTGGAACAAATCACAGGCTGCACGGAACACTAAAATATTGAAAAGCACACCATTGGGACACATTGTATCACTAGGATAACACTAGTCTTGACTACAGTAAGATGAAACCCATGAAGAAGCCTACTTTGGGAGTGGCTCAATATCACCACTGCATATGGAAGAACCCGTGCAGGAATATGGTTTGCAGCCACGTCCAGATGGGAAGGATGTATCACATGAAGCTTACTGCTCAATTATTTTGAGCCTTAGCACATCACACAAAACATTTATTCACCAACAAAAAGATTCGTTCACAGATGTCCGCGGGTCACAGGCCCTGGACCACGGTTTTCCCATGCGAATTCAGACCACCTTTTCAAATGGCGGCTAGCAATCGAATCACCTCTTAACAACATGTTCGCTTCCCAAGAGCCGCCACACTTGGCAAGTGAAAACCTGTGCCTCACACAGCACCTATGTATATTACGTGGAATAAAATATGATACTTCGCCAAGAACCGCGAGGCGTGAAATTGTCGCCAAACTGGCTACCACGAACTCACGCCATAACGCATGCCCACGGAATGTTTTGAGGCAACCTCCTTGCAGGTGTCCGAAGATAAGCAGTGAAAGAGCCCACTTCGCACTTAAAAACATCTTTTTTCACAAACTCGTAAATGAAGTGAAGTTAAATTAAAAGTCCGAAAGCTAACACCGGAGAATTAGCAAAAGATATTTAGTGTTTGTAAACACATCGTGCATAATTTTGAATAATGAAAGGCATGAAAAGGATAACAAATTAATGTTAAAAGGGGATAAATTGCCGAAATATTCAATAACAAATTAATTTAAAATTTTGAAGAGAAAGGGGGGAAATCATGAATTTTGAATTATTAATTAAAGTAGCACCATTAAAACCCGGCATAACAATAGTGATCTCAAAGACAAGCAAACATCTTGCTGATGTGTTTATGTATTAGATGAGTGAATAAAACATAATATTTGAGTTGGCCAGGCCTGATGTAATGTATGTGTATACATTATATTGCATAATTATGCATATTATACACACACATATATATATATAAATCTATATATATATATATAATATATATACAGGGTGTCCCGTGCTATCGGTGCCCAATGGTTATGTCCTCAACCGTTAGTCACAGAGATATACTTCTAATTGCAAAAACGTTTTAAATTTTAAAATCTATTACCTTAGAAACAGTTTAAATCAATAAATACATTTCTGAAAGAAATATGAAATATATATTTTTATACGGTCTCCCGATCCTACCAATTATATTTCGGATAATCATTGTCATATAATTTCATTTAAAAAAAAAAAAAAAAACTTTTTGCGACAAAAATTCACCGAGTTATGAAGCATTTATTTTTTTTAAATTCAGATCATAAACATGCAATTATATATATATGGAGAGAGAGGGGGGGGGGGGGGGACAAACTATCTATAGTTAATTGTAAGCAGTTTCCTGTAATATATTATCTCTCTCTCTCTCTCTTTATATATATATATATATATATATATATATATATATATATATATATACAGGGTGATCTGAAAATGTCTGGCCAAATTTTAAAGGGGGTTAGAGAGGACGAATATAAAAAGATTTGCAGTACAATACGTGTCCGGAAATGCCGAGTAAAAGCCCTGGAGAGTAAAGAAAGTGGAAAGGTACAAGGAAAGAGACACAAACAAATGTAACAAGCCCTTTATTAAATCAACGTGTCACAGCAAATGCTCCAAAGAGCAACCACCAACCATAATACAAGCTTCACATCGCCACCGCATAGAACTGCGTACCTTAGCAAAACCACCAGTCATGTCCTGCACATCTACAGCAGCAACAGCCAATGCGGAGTTCACAGGGGTATCGTAGATGATGCTTTTCAAGTGGCCCAAGCAGGACAGATCCAAGCAGGATAGATCTGGTGATCGTGGCGGCCAGGGAACAGGTCCACCTCGACCAATCCACTGATGTCGATAAGTAGAGTCCAGGTAATTCCTGACATCACAGCTAAAGTGTGAAGGTGCTCCATCGTGCTGGAACCAGGTACGTCTCTGGATGCACTGATGCACTGAGGTAGGATGTACGGCCCAATCACGTATTCGTGCACCATACCCACCCACACATTGACACTAAATCTCTGCTGGTAAGCAGGCGGTCTTGTAGCATGCGGATTGTCATATCCCCAAACATGAGCATTGTTACTGTTAAACAAACCCTCTCGAGTGAACGTTGCCTCATCCGTGAATAACACGTATGAAGGGAAGTCGGGCTGTACAGCAGCCTGTTGCAAGTACCATCGTGAAAAGTTTACACAGAGAGGAAAATCTGCCTCTATCAATGCCTGCACCCTTGTAAACAGTATGGGTGCATACGTTCGCCATGCAAAATCTCCCATACAAGTGACTGTCTCACACCCAGTTTACGTAATGGTTACCTTACACCGTTCTGGAAGATCACATGGTCTGGGTCTCAAACAAACAAACACCCAGTCTACGGGCAACAGCTCTCGTGCTTGTGGAAGGATTGTGCTCAACCTCACATAAGACATGTTCTTCCACTTGCACTGTTCTCACCGAGCGAGGCCTGCCCACATCATGTCTGCTGGCACTGAAGGACTCGCTTTCGTAAAGCTGTCTGTGCACTCGCTCGAAAGTTTGACGATTCGGTATTTCTCTGTTGGGAAATGCATAGCTGCCAACCTCCAAATATGAAAAACCGGGAGATTTTGATAAGCCCAATTTTAGACGATGCAGACAGATTGCAGAAGTGGAAATTATTTTCACAATTAAACGAAATATAAAGAGGATCGCGCACAAATGCCGTTTTTCGCGATACTGCTGCAAAATAGCCTTTCATTTCATTAATATTACGTTTGAACAATAGTTTTTCTGTATAAAATACGAAATAATTATAAAAAAAATTCGACGATGCTAACAGATTGCAAAAGTGGAAATTATTTTCACAATTAAACTGAATATATTGAGGATCGCGCACAAATGCCGTTTTTCGCGATACTGCTGCAAAATAGCCTTTCATTTCATTAATATTACGTTTGAACAATAGTTTTTCTGTATAAAATACGAAATAATTATAAAAAAATTTGACGATACTGACAGATTGTAAAATTGGAAAAATAGTTTCATAATAAAAAGAAATATTAGGAGGATCGCGCACAAACGTTGTTTTTAGCGCTACTGCTGAAAAAAATAGTTTCATTTCATTAATAATATGTTTGAACAATAGTTTTGTATATAAAACAAAATAATTTAATAAAACTTTAGTCGATGCAAATGCGTTTTCCCCACATTAATTAGATAATCATTGGTAATCTCTCTCGTGACGCTGTGGGAATAATTGCCGTTTGCAAGCGCCGATTACACGATAGCTGAGAAATGCATTTTAGACGAAAAAACGGGAAAA
This sequence comes from Amaurobius ferox, assembly GCA_951213105.1. Taxonomy (NCBI): domain Eukaryota; kingdom Metazoa; phylum Arthropoda; class Arachnida; order Araneae; family Amaurobiidae; genus Amaurobius; species Amaurobius ferox. Next base: position 61,151,188 of record OX578153.1, read on the forward strand.
CTTCGATTTCAAAATTTGTGACTTCGTTTCTCATTTCGTAATATTTTTGGAAAATTCGTGATCTATTTCCGATTTTTTTACTTTTGTAACCTGTAGATACAAATATAAAAATACAAACGTCAATCGCGATCCATTCCTACACCGCGGTAGCAGAAAACTGCGCTGAGGAAAACAACCGAAAGTCACGATTTGCATTCGAGTGATTTCTACCAAGAAAGGGGGAAAATAAGGGCTGTTGAGTGAAAACCGGGAGATCGGGAGATATAGCGAAAAACCGGGAGTCTCCCAGTAAAACCGGGAGAGTTGGCAGCTATGGAAATGGTTCCCTGTACAACCTTTGCGCAGCTCTCCCATTTCCATCGCAACTCCATACGTCTGATGGATATCTGCTAGTTCAGCATTCGTGAAGCACTGCATGCTGTATGAAATCACAGCGGGGAATGACAGCGTTCCGTATTGCCAACTTGTTTCGATTGCCCTACACAGCTCCCTCTACAACCTTCATGCGGTGTTTCCGGACACACATTGTACTGGGAATCCTTTTATATTCGTCCCCTCTAAACCCCTTTAAAATTTGGCCAGACATTTTCAGATCACCCTGTATATATGTATATGTATATATATATATATATATATATATAGAGAGAGAGAGAGAAAGATATATAATATATTACAGGAAACTGCCTACAATTAACTACAGATAGTTTGTCCCCCCCCCCTCTCTCTATATATATATATATATAATTGCATGTTTATGATCTGAATTTAAAAAAAATAATAAATTAAATATAGTACAATCCTAATATAACAGGGGCCAACACAACATATACTATGGATTTAGATGTTGTGGTAAAGGGTATGTCCCCCCTCCCCCTCAAACAACCACACTATATCAGGCTTCTACTGTATGTTTACAATTACCGAAGGAGTAAATACTTTATAAGTACTTTCAATAAAAAGAAAATAACACCAGTGGTTAGTAGTTATTACTAGTCACACATTTTCGAGATATATCAAATTTTACTTTTCCACATGAACTGTCATATCTTTGAAATAATCAAGTGAATTTCATTACAATTTGGTATGTTTATATCATCCCAAATCATTGTAAATCAAGCTAAAACATAAAATGACTAAAAAACCTATCCAAATTTTCAAAAAATCTCACTGAGGCATATTATCTTGGGTACCTGTGTACTAAATTTCATGCCCATATAACATTTAAATTTTCTACTACAAACAGACATCTTTTATTATTATACATGTGTAGTTATCAGACTTTCTAATGGATTTTACAGCTTTTTTTCTTAAATTTTTAAGAAAGTACTTTGGTTTTGAATACTAATTATAGTAACTCAAGTCAGCATAAACATCAGTAAATTAAATAAACATTGATGCAAATATAGAAATAAATACTCACTTCCTAATAATATCATTCTTTTCAATTAGTAAGCTATTGTAACGGTCTTTGATGCACTTGTATTCAACATCTTTAGCCTCTATTTTCTTAAGCTCATGTTGCAAGACATCAATTTGTGTACAAAATTCATTTCTTTCAAGTGCTACTTTTTCTTTAGCTTTTGATATTTCCTACAAATATCGAGACATTTTTCACAAAAGCAGTTTTCAAAACACTTATGTGTATAAAGATACTATAAACTCGAATAAAATATATATCTACCAACTCTTAATTAACTAGAAATAATCTAAATAAATTTATTCTTTACTACATAGATTTCCAATCTGGATGGCACCATCCATCAAGAAGAAACTTCACTTTCAAAGGAGATAGTTGAGGTTAAGTTTGGGAGATGTATCGATACATCATGGGAAAACCATGTTAAGTTGACATCACCACATAGGTTTGGTAATTTTGAAGTAGGCAATACATATCGGGACATGCATTTATCACTAATCTAAAAAATTACATGGAATGGCTAAGACCAGTGGTCAATACACAGTATAATAAAGATATATTTTTATCCACAAGGAACTATAAAACACTTTTATCATTTTTATATGAAATGACTGTCAGAAGTCTAGACTCTATAATACGATGGCCAATTTCTTAATGGCTTAAGTCTGCCTTCATATTAAATGATGCAATTTGTGGCACTCCAGAAGAGGTCAACCCAACACACACACACACACACAAAAAAAAAAGGGGGGGGGGGCTATTCTAAAGATACAGACACCAGGACAGCCACCTGGACATATATTGACTGATACAACAATCATAAGATCTGGAAGAAAGGAAATATTTCTGTTACCCACACCTCTTCGTTCAGGGAGTGTGTTATGGTACAACCACTAAATCAGTGCAGTTTTGTCGCTTGGGTAAAGAACTTTTAAGCCTGAACATTCGAATTTCACTCTCTCTTATTGCCTTCCACATAGTGATTACTTGTCTGTGGAAAACTTATAGTAATATAGCTATGATTTGAATTCACACCCTGTTAATGTGCAAGGTGAACTTTTCATATGTATTATTTTGATATTATGTTTGATAAGCAATAAAGTGGATTTTATTTTTAAATAGAATTACTGACTTGTCAAGTATCTATTTATCTATAGAAATCCCGATACATGTTACAAGCACACAGTTTGTATTGTTCAGTACCATTACAGTGACCTTTTGACAGTGACAAAGACTACAGTTGGCAATACCAAAATTATAACCATTGCCATACTATAATGAATATACTGCAAATCATAAAAATATACATAAATTATTCAAAATGAATTTCAATTACTCATTTTTAGAGAGTTTAGGAACTTAATTATAAAAAAATACCTTCATGGACTAAATATGAGCTTTGTAAGTATGAAGAGTAGACATGTTGTGTAAGCATTCCACAGTCATTTTATGCAGACAAAACTAATTTACAAGTATATAAAAATGGAAGATTTTGGACAACAGAATAATATCACTGGCAAATTTTTTTGAAACAGGGATTAATGATCTCCCACCCTTATCTCAAATAATTAACTAGGGTGTGATGACACTTGAAATTTACCTTTAAGGAGGCAGTGACTGCAAAAAGGTTGGGAAAACACAGATTTATTAGTTGAAAAGCCGAGCATTGTTTGGGGTTATGGTAGAATTAATTTTTATTTGCATACATTAATGCGATGTAAATAAATATATAAACATAATTTTATCTTTACAGATATCAATTTATTTAAATTATCTTTGCAGATATCAGTTTATTTAAATTATCTTTACAGATATAAATTTGATATCGATGGTTAAAATACAAACATACACAGGATACGCAATGTTTTTGATTTAAGAAACATATTTTAACAGTATTTAAAATTATATTTTCACTTTAAATTTCTTATGAACTACTTATTTCATCTCTATAAAAAAATAAGACCATGTTTAACAGAAAAAAAATTCCCTATGCAAAATTAACAAGATAATCTGTAATGAAGCAAATAATAACCACATAAATTTGTAAAAGATTGGCTTAAACTGGGGGAATTGTATAAAGGATTTCTAACTTAAAGGACTTATTTTCAATTTTACATACCATACAATTCGAGCAATCCAGACCCTCAAATGCGACTGAAAATCGTGGAAATGTAAGAGGGAAGCACTTACGGGGTATTTTCTACTAAAAGAAACAAAAATTCCATTGATCAACCTTCAAATGCGACAGAAAAATATTAAGTATGTAAGGGAAAGGAAGCCTATTTGGAAATTTAAGCTAAAACAAAGAATAATTTTAGCAAAAAATTTTATTCAACAATGAAATTTTTAATTTTTTCTGATGCATAGGGGGAAAAGCAGGCTTTGGGAAATCGGTAAAACCTAGACTGTCTGCGAGGACGGCTATTGAAATTTTTTATCAGTCTTCGAAAATTTTTACCCGTCCTCCTAAGAATTTTTTTTTCACATTATATTCATTAATATATGTGCTTAAATATATTGTACAACAATAATAAATTAGAACCAATTGCCTAATGATGAAGTGCGATAACTGCATATTCATGTACCACCCACACAGCGCTTAACCGTTTAAAGATCAAAATCGTTGACGCCGAGTCTCTGATAAAGGACCGGACCCGGTGGAATTTTAATCTATGAGTGAGTGCAGGGGGGTAATAAATAAAAGGAATCTCTCATCTTTCCAATGTTTGGTAACTTCAAGGAGTGGTAAATAAATCTATATATACTAACTGCCAAGTGTCAGTCTGTCTGTCACGCTTTTTTAGACACTCCCCGAATAGATAGAGACTTGTAATTTGGTACATGACTTGGCCGTTCGATAAAACCCCCTGGAAAAATCAAATTTTTCGAAAACGTTCTCTAGAGGGGGTGATCCACACCAAAACGTTCGAAAAGTAAAATGATAGGAAAGCATGTTTTGCGATAAGATAGAGACTTCAAATTTGGTGCATAGGAAAACCGTTCGAAAGGAAAAAAGTGTGCAATTTTAGATTTCCAATATTTTCTACTTAAGGGGATGCCACACACTAAAATGTTCGATTTGCCAAGCAAATGAGAAACGACTCCTTTAAAATTTGAGGCTTAAAATTTGGTATATGAGCTAATAATCATTTAATTGAAACACCGAAAGCGAATATAGTTTTTTAAAAATGTTCATTTAAGAGGGTGCTCCAGAGAAAAACGTTCGAAATGTGAATTGATTAAAAAAATATGTTTCGGATGAGATAGATTTCAAATTTGGTGGACGGGTAGATAGTTTGGAATGAAGAAAGTGTACAATTTCAGTTATCTTATATTTTCTAATTTAGGTGGTGGTGCACACCAAAATGTTTGATTTTCGGAATAAAGGAGAAACACCCCTTTTAAAACATGATAGATGCTTGATATTTGGTATATGAGCAAATCATCTGATAGAAAACACAAGAAGAATAGAGTAAAAAATGTATATTTAAGTGGGTGGGTAAGCCACAAAATTATTTGAAAGGTGACATGATAGAAAAAGCATGCTTCCAGATGAGATAAGGACTTCAAATTTGGTGTGGGGGTAAAAAATTGGAAAGGAAGAAAGTATGCAATTTCAGTTTTCCAACATGTGCTATTGTTGCTCACTAAAATATTCGATTTACCTAAAAAAAAATACATCCTTTACAATATGATAGAGGCTTGAAATTTAGTATATGGGCTAACCATTTAATAAAATCCCAAGATAAATATGGTTTTATAAAAAAGGTCCATTAAGGGGGTGCTACACAGAAAAACGTTCGAAAGCTGAAATGATAGAAAAAACATGCTGCGTGATAGGATAGAGACTTCAAATTTGGTGTACGGATAGATAGTTTGAAAGGAAAAAAGTGTGGAATTTCAGATTTCCAATATTTGCTACTTTAAGTGGTGCCGCACACTAATATGTTCGATTTTCCAAATAAATGAGGCATGCTTCCTTTTAAATGTGATAGAGGCTTGATATTTGGTATATGGGCTAATCATTTGATAAGAAAACCAAGACAAACAGATTTTTTCAAAAATGTTCATTTATGGATGTGCTTCACAGAAAAATGTTCGAAAGGGAAAATGATAAAATAGCATGCTTCGGGATAAGATGGACTTTAACCCTTTTGTGACGATTGGCACGCAGGCGTGTCAGCTGTGAACTTGCATTCAAGGACGGACGGCACGCACTCGTAGCGGAGAAAACTTTACCGTAAATGGCAAGTGGCACGCATGCGTGTTTTCACATGGAACGTTTTAATTTGTCTACTAGATGGCGTTAAATGTCCGTGGAACTAACTTCAATGTATTTTGCAGATACATGACCTTGGCATAAAGAGGATCCAATGAATTATTTCTCCATTTGGAGCGGTGAAACATGATTTTGTAATATAAACAGACAGAGCAATTCTCGCAGCATCAACAATTTTATAAATGAATTTCGGGTTTTGTTTCGATTTCAGCTTTATGATTTCGTTTATGAATCATAGGAATATAAGAGAGTATTTTTTTTTGTTTGGGTTTTAGAGGTAGTGAAATTATTCGTTTATTTCGGATAAAAGAATGGGAGCAACTAACGAGTATTTTGTATTCAGATTTGTATGAAAAATATACATCAAATAGAAAATAAATATTTCTTTTATTCCTGAAAAAAGTAGATTTTTGTGTTGAATAGGTGATTTTTAGTGAATTTTTTTCGAGAGTTAGGCTTAGCGCAAAAAAATTATCGTCTCCTGGGAACAGTTCGGAAGCGAAGCGCTCCGTCCTTTGGGCCGCGGCAGTTCCGGAATGCTGCTATCGCGAAAGGGTTAATTTGGTGAATGGGTAGATAGTTCGAAAGGAAGAGTGTACAACTTAAGTTTTCCAATATTTTCTTATATTTTTTTTCTTTGGGAAGAAAATAGTTCTTTAGGCACACCAAAATATTCGATTTGCTGAATAAATGTGAATTATTCAAAAATTTACATTGTTTAGGGGTTGCTTATTGCGAGACCGTTGATTTTCAACAGGCATTTGGCCAGTAATCATATAAATTCTCTTCTCTCTAAGCAGTTTAAATTTCATTGACACTCTTTAATTTTTAGGGAATGTGAAGGAATCCAGATTTAAATCTTCATGGACTGAATAAATGTTTCATAGCTTAACTCCAGTTGTCAAACAACTGGAACAAATGCAATGATTGAATTGTATGTAAACGTATTAGTTTTAAAGTTGAAAGTGGGAAAAAAAAAAAAATACTTTTGGTCGAAACTAGAAGAATCCATTTAAAAAATTCAAACTTTTTACATACTCCCGTCTATAACAGCAAATGGAAATTTTATAGCTTGGGTTTAAGGGAAGAGTTAAAAGGGGATAGCACTCTGCCCGTCTTTGGGCTTAGGCCAGGCTTGAGTTTTCTAACATTGTTTCGGGCCAGACTGAATCTTTTTTTAAAAGGTCCATTACAACCAGGTAAAACATATTTATTTTGAAAATTTTTTCAATGGATTTAAACTGAATATATGAACTTATTGGGTTTATTTCAGCTATGTAAAGATAAATGTTTAAGAAAACAAACTCAATTCTTCATACAAAATTTTCAAATTTATGTTTTTAACACATTTGAGTACAAATCATTTCGGGCCGGCAGAGACGCAGTCATTTTTAGACCGAGTTCATTCTACATTTATAAATTTCTTCAGGCTTGGGCCGGGTTTAAGTATTGGTATTGAGGGTTGGAGGAAAATCTGAAATTTCGGCACATGTAGACCCCTAAAAGGAGAACAACAGAACATGTCACTTAGATCTTGAGAGAGCTATCACATTTTCATTCGGTAACAGATTCACTGGGTAGAGAATGAGGGGAGAAAATAAATAGAGCCTGTGGTTACAATGCAAACTTGATGGCTCTCCTTAAAAAGAAGGCATTGATAATGCACACTACCTAAGTTTGTGTGTGCGTGTGGGGGGGGGGGGGCAATTTGCATGTGACAACATTTCAATTTTCATTCATTGCAAAGGAAAGGCTGGCTTTTGCTATAATTTTACGATAACTTGTTATTTATATATATATATATATATTTTTTTATGGAATCTCTAATCTCAAGGCTATCCGAGAGGACAAACTTCCAAAAATTGGTTGCCCTTGCAAGATTTTAACCCGGCAAGGAAGGGAGATTTCCAGAAGCCTGTTTCGGGAAAGGACTGTTTCATGGAATTTTTCAGAATTTAAAGTTGAAACAAAAAAAAGGGGAGGGCACAGTGGAATTCCACAATGTAAATATATTTCGACCACAGAAATTATAACTTACCTTGTACTGCTGCTTAACAACTCTAAGATTTTTCAACAGTTTATTTAATTGTGCCTCTTTTTGCTCCATTTGAACATTTACACTTTCATTAAATTCAGATATTTTGACCTTTAATTCATCTTCTTCTTTTTTCAGCTGCTTGAGAGTTTTCATTGTACTATCACAATTGCATAACACTTGATCATTCACACTATAATCCTTAGAGATTGAATGACTCTGAAATTTAAACAGAGATTCTCTGATATAGTAAAGGCACAATATATAATCTTCTTCAGACTTTAAGTAATGTTTCAAATCTCCAAGCGTTGACAAACCAACACATCCATTAGTCCCTTTTGGAACAAATAGCTCATTTAACAGATTAAAAAGTTTCTTTATCACATGTCGCTTAGCAGGATATTCAGTTTTCTTAAATCCTAATTGCTTATATAAGTCCAGCTTAATAAGACTATCTGAATTATTAGATTTGTCTCCATTTTCCCATTCGGAATTTGAATCATTGTACTGAGCCCATAGAGAACCAAGACCATTGCATGGGACTTCTTCCTTTTGTTTTTTTTGGACAGAAACTTTACTTTTTCTTCTCAGGCTACGGCGGAGCCCTAACTCTTCAGGCGTAGCAATTGAGAAGCTGTTTGAAATGTCCGATTCTTCAAATAAATTGCTACTACTGCTTTGGGAATTCTTAGGATTTGTTTTCAATTTATAATCCTTTTCAGCATCAGAAATGGTGGCCATATCTATTAAATCAGGCATACGTGACACACAAGATTCTTCTGTAACACGATGATTTAGACTTTCTTTAATGTTAGGATCCTATAGACAAAAAATATTGTTATTCAGAATAAAAATATTTCAATAAAATAGGTTTTCTTCCAATACATATTATATAATTATAAATAATGCTATCTCCCTCCCCTCTTCCTCCAAATAATCAGCACATGACCTTCCTTATAAATTTATTTATTTTTATATCAATTGAAATAGATATGTTCATTGTATCATTTCTGATATGTTCATTGTATCATACAGAAAAGTATATATCTTTAAAAACTTGGAGATTTACATTAATTTCATATTTCATTTTGTGACTTGGAATAGGGTGGAGTGAACCTGACTGTTCTTACTTAATAAAAAAAGATGTTTATATGCATCTGTATCATCTGTAGCAGGAAATCTAAGTGTCGGACAGTTACGAAATTTGGCATTACAGTTTTCAAAGTTAAGCTCTAGCAGGACCCAGAAAAATACGGCTCGAGGAATTTTTTTTAAAAATTCAATTTATTATTTTTTTTTAGTTACCTTTTTAGCATAATTTTGAGCTATTTTTACACAAATTGGTTTCTTTGCAACCTAAAATATTATCACAAAGCTTCAATCTTGACATCACAGAAAAGATCGAAGAACATACTTTCCAACGATCTTTGAACCAAATTTGTAGGACAATTCCTTCATATATATTTATTTATTTTAAAATACATCAAAATTTGCATTTTTTAGGTTATCGAGTGATCCCAACAGAATTTAATAAAAAATAGTGACTTAGGGACTTGGCGAGTCAAAGATAGGGGCAATTTTAGGAACCAAACCCTAAAATAAGGATCTTAGGGATAATGGTATTTTTTGTCTAAAAGTAATCATACAAATTAGATAAATGCACAATTAACAGAAGTTAATTACAATTAGTTCCTAAAAATTTAAGAACTAATTATTACTACTAACAAGATTATTATTAACAAAGTCTGAGGTTTACATCTAACAAAGAGATGCATTTCTTTTAAAATTATGTTTGTAAAACTATACTATAAACGTGAATACTCGTTCTTTACACAGATTAATTAGAATTAGGTAACTATAAATCTTAGTCATTTGACAAACCAGCATATACATCAAATGTTGAAAGAAATATGCTGATATATAATATTTTTAAGTCTTTAAATGCTTAAAGATGCTTTTGACCTCTGTGTAGCAATAAACATATGCACAACACCTATTGCGTAGGTGTCATATGTCCTAAATAAGTGCCATGTCATATACCCTAAATAAGTGCCATGTCATATGCTCTAAACAAGTGCCAAGAATTTGTATACACTGCCTTTGCTAGCTCAAGCTAAGAAGTACAGTTTTTAAAGTTAAGCTCTAGCATAATTAGAAGCTGAGATATGAACAAATTATTGAATTACTTAAAATTTGCCCATGGAGAGGACAGGTGGAGCTCTCTGCATGACGCATTGAAAAATTTAAAATGCAAATAAGTAAAGAAAAAAAAAATAGCAGGAAAGTGAAGTTGAATATTAGACTCTTTTTTAACTTTCATAGAACTACAGTTATTCATGTCTTAAAACTTAATTAAAAAATATCTAAGCAAAAATTTAGAAAGCGTCCTTTGAGGTGCATTAGTTTAGGTTACTATGCTACTGCGCTTATAAATGCTACTGTGTTGTTGTTGTTGAGACCCAGACTGTCCGACCTACCAGAAAGGAAATGCTACTGTGTGAAAAACTTCAAACATGTAAGTGCGGTAGATATTATACGGCATCACGGACAAACAAACAAATTCTTCTATTTATTATTATAAATGTAATTTTGAAAACATATTGTAGTGTACTTTTATGAGGAAGGTTTGCATTTCAATTGAACAGATATATATATCACTAAATTGAAAAGTTGTTAAAAACTCAAGGTTTTCATTCGAATTAAGTAGATATATATAAACTTTTTTGTGATTATTGGCTTTGACGAAAAATTTCACATAATCTCGAAGTTTCGAATGACATTCTGCTTAAATATCTTTCTTTTTATGATTGTGAGGTAGAATCTATTTTCATCTTTTAGGCTTGCATCTAACAGGAAATATTGATCATTTATCATGTACTTTTATTATTTAAGACAACAAAATTTCACAGCATTGCTTGAGAGTAAAAGCAGATATTCATTTAATTTATTCATTTATTATTATTATTTTTTAAAAGATGACAAGGCTGGTCTTATATAAATGAATCCCTGTTTTAAATCCCAAGTAATGCCGGGTAAATTTGTTCTAATCTAAAATAAAAGATTATGCAAGTACCTAAAGCTGAATAAAAATGGTAGGACAGTGCTACGATTAAACCTAGTTGTAACTCCTCATATCTTCATTTTTCATTGAGGTCATTTTGCTATAGGAAACTAATTATATGAGTACAGTTAAATACCTCACCTTGAATTTTCTTTCATTATGATATTTCAGATGCCAATTTTAAGAAATAAAAATAATTGATACAGAAATTCGTTTGCAGTTTATGGAAACGATTTTGATAATAAATTTTTATGAATAAAGGGGGTATTTCTTGTGGCGATTTGCTTCTATTTGATAGCCTTGATTCAATATAGCTCTAGCTCGAATTTTCCAGGAAAGTAAACTTTTCCTTAGCACAGTCATGCCAATTTTATCCCAATCCTCTTGGGTCATTCCCCAAAGTCCATTCAGTGTTTTTGGATATCATTTCCTAAGGCTCGTTTTAACAAATCGAAAGCGCGAAAGTTCACAGAAGAAGCGTTATATGATTTTACAGGTAATTCATCAAATGGGATACATTTTATTCCTGTTTCTAATTCTTTCTTTGCTAAATATGCGGCAGTTGACTTAGACATGTGACTAGAGGCTTTGTACATATGAAGCTGAATTTTATTGATGTACTTTCCATATAAGGCTGGAATTACTTCCTCAAAAATTGGTTCTAAAATATTCTGCTGATAGTAGAGTGAATAAAATTTTTTTTAGCTTTACTTGAGACTTTTTTGAGTTTTAATTTACCATTGTAACAAATTAAATATTTTCCCCAAAATGTTAAAGTTGTTTCTGAATTAAAATTATGTAAAGGTACTATTTCTAAAAATGGTGTCATTGAAATTGTTAAAAATCTCCTCTCAAAAGAAATTTACTTGTGACTTTAACGTTATGGAAAAGTATTCCTGTTTTGATGATTTTATTCTTAATTTTTGCAAGTGGTTCTTGTTTGATTTGCAAAAAATAATGTTATAATATGTTGTATATACTTTGTTTTACTCAGAAGTTCTGAGTTTTTTGCAAATATTTTATGTTAATTAAGCAGTGGAATTTGAGAGTGCATGTACATTGAATTTTGTAAATAGGAATTGGATGTTAGAAGTGGAAAATTTATGATATATCTTATGTTCATACCTGCTCATCTTATGTTCATATTCCTCACTGAAGAAAATTCAGTAGATTTCTTAAAGCACGAGTTTCAATGTCATAACAAACATTGCAGTATAAAAATAACATACATTTAGGAAAAATAGGGATTTTTCTCATCCCCCCCCCCCCCCAAAATTTGAATTATATACATATTTATAAATACATTGCAGACATGCCAACTTTTCAAACAGAAAAAGCAGGCGACTATTTCATCGCAAATATATTGTTTACTTATGACACTTAATATTTGCTTAAAACATTAAAATACTGTATACCATTTAAGTACATTATGGTTTTAAACTTATCTGAAAAAAAAATTCATGAAATATCTTTTGAATTAAAACAGTGTTAGTAACAAATTATATAAAAGAAATAACTTGAAAATATTAATTCTTGATTATTTATTAAATTTTAATGCCCCCCCCACCACCCCCCCAAAAAAAATACTGCATTAAATACCAGGCATAGTACTGGTAGAATATGAAAATTCAGGACAGCAATTTTATAAAATTTCAGGACAATAAATTATAAAGCAAAAAATATATAAAGGTTTTATCTGGTGAAAATTACTTTATAATGAAAACAAATATATGTTTGGTAAGACACAGGTTTTGACTAAAGAAAGTAATAAATATTGATCTTTAATAAAAAAAAATATATGTATATATATATATAGCACTGAATTATATTCCTGCCAAAATGGTTTAATTTTTATTTGCCTAAATAATTTGCTTTAATACCACTTTTTGGAAAATATTCCTTCACAGAGTTCATACTACCCGTTTTTCAACATAGAAAAATTTGTATTATGCAAATACACCTGTCCCCCGATTTACACGGAAGATAGGTTCTGCACAAAACCGTGTAAATTGAAATCTTGGATTTTGCTAAGTAAAATCGTATAAAACGAAAATAACCTCAAAATGTGCATGATTCAGTCATTTATTTAAGTAAAACAAAAGTAAGACATCTTAGAAAACTTAAAATTATACTTAGTTTATAAAACAACAAACATATGAATGTTGTATTATAACAGATTTAATTTATTTTACATTAGGAACAAAGTACAAAAAAACAAAAAGACCCTTAAAAATTAATTATAAGTTTAATCACTGTCATCACTTTCATGTACTATCAGTCTTTTCTTTCTGATAGGTATGATGTCACTTGCATCAGTTGAGCTTTCTTGATAAGATTCTGGCTCAATGGTTGACGAATTAGGCAAGATCTCGGGTTGACAAGACTTTGTCATGAAATCGGTAATTAACAATTGTGTAGGTTTTTTTGCTAAATCTTTATAGACCCCTTCATATTGATTTAAGCATTTACGAAGGTCTCGCTGGAATCGGAGAGCTCGATCAACATTTGTGTCATATTGTAAGAAATGGTTATCCAATTTTCTTCCCAAATCAAGTCCTACGCTTATGATTCTTGCTGTGAACGCAACTAGTTCAGATTACTCACCAGAATCATTGTCTTCATCATGTTTGTTTGTTTCACGAATCATGTTCATTATATCATCTTCATTCAATTCTTCATCAGCCATTATTTCTACAATATCTGCCTGAGCTAAATCTTCAAAACCTTCTCCTCCTATAGTATGGGCTAACTCAGTGATCTGAGAATATTCATGCTCTATTGGTAATTTATCATTTCCACTTTCAACAACATCCGGCCATATTGCTTTTCAGCAGGCGTTGATCGTTGATTGTTTGATCTGAGTGTATGACAGTCCAAGATGATTAACGCAATCTAAAATTGTAAATTTCTTCCAAACATCCATCAGAGTAAGAGATTCATCATTCTCCATTTGTTCTAAGATATACCTGAAAGTTTGCTTGATGTACAGTGCTTTAAAAGTCGAAATTATCCCTTGATCTAACGGCTGTAATAAGGCAGTTGTATTCTTTGGTAAAAAAACAACTTTTACATTTTCGTGTTGTAAATCTGGAGGATGACCTGGTGCATTATCAATTAATAGAAGAGCCTTAAAAGGCAATCCCTTTTTAGTTAAAGAATTTTTGACATCTGGAACAAAGAAGTTATGGAACCATTCATTGAAAGCTATGGCAATGACCCATGCTATTCTATTAGCCATCCAATAGACAGGAAGGTTTTTGATATTTATTCCTTTGAATTATCGTGGTGATTTTGATTTGTTAATCACCAATGGTTTCATCATATAATCGCCAGAAGCATTGCAACAGAAAAGAACTGTTATACGACTTTTCGCTACTTTATGACCACTAGCTGATTTGTGAGCTTTGGCTATAAAGGTTCTTTCCGGCATTTTTTTCCAGAATAATCCGGACTCGTCAGCATTGAAAACCTGATCAGAAGTGTAGGAGTTAGCGGCAGTGATTTCAGCAAGTTTTGCCAGATATGGTTGTGCCGCATCCGAATCAGCAGATGCACTTTCACCGTTCATTCTCAGATTATGTAAAGAATGTCTTTGTTTGAATCTCTCGACCCACCCATGGCTTGCGGAAAAAGATACCTTCTTTTCATCGGACGAAGTTGACGGCGACTGATTCTTAAGTGATTGATAAATCTTCAAAGCTTTATTTGTAACAGCATTGATATCGATCGGGATTCGCTTTTGAGTTTGGTCTTCTATCCATATCACTAAGGCTTTTTCCATATTTTCCATTGTAACATCTCTAACATATGAAGTCGTACTCATACTGCTGCAGGTTCTAGCTGCTACACTTTTTCTAATGGAGTCTTCATTTTTTCTTATTGTCCTTATTGTGGCTTCATTCATGGAGTAAAATTTAGCAACATCCGTTACTCTTTCTCTATTACGTAGAAGGTCTAATATTTGAATTTCAGTTTTTTTGGGTTGCTTTAGAATTTATGTAATTTGGGGGTTTGAAATTTACTTTCATTTCTTTTTTTCCTTGGCTCAATATTCTCAATTTGGTAATACTTAAATAATATTGTTTTGGCTTTTTCATTTATTCGTTAATTAGAATATTTTTAATCTTCTAAATTAATTTTCTTTATAATATTCTTAATTAAAAATGTTTCCATTCTCTAAATTAATATTACTTTTGATTTGTAAATTTATAAAAATTATTTATTTATTTGATTCCCCTTAAAATTCCCTTTAATTTGATGTCTCATTTTCCCATTTTGGTTAGAAATTCCGTTTGTTCTATAATTTCAAGTTATTTCCATGTTCACAGTGCGTTTCAAAAATTTCAGTTGCGGGCATTTTCGGAATCCTGGTTTTGCGGGCTTTTCACCGCGATTGACACGCCGCCTAAGTAATTTTCGCACCTTTTGGAATTCGTGAATTATTTTAATTGGTTCGAGTTCTTACGGATCGTCTGCTCTCGGAGTTTTGAGTCTTAATTTTGGCAATTCTAATTTCGGTAAGCGGATTTTAATTGCTGCCGTTTGTCTAAACTTCTCCATTTTTCCGCACGTATAAATACGCATGCAGAATTTTTCAGTTTCAGTTTTTTGTTGAAATCCCAAGTTTTCGTTTTGCGCAAAAAGCGCATAGTTGATTTTTCGTATGGAACTTATGTTCCACGCGAGGATTCCTATGGAACGTTAAGTTCCTTGCGTTACTTTTTTAATACTTGTTTTAATTCAAATAATGGTTTTTCGAGCTTTTATTGCGAAGTGACTCACAGAAAGAGGTGTTGTGAGAATTTATTACGTGTGCTACGAGAAAGAAGCGTCTCAAGAAAGTTCGTCCGGTAGTTTTAAGAAGATCCGAGTGTACCAGAAGTGGCTGTTAGGTTCGATCTCCTGAGTTTTAAATCCTTTCCAAGAAAAATGCTGAATCCTCTCCTGATTAAAGTTTGGTGATCTTCAGTAAACTAGTTTACAAAATTTGTTTCCAACCTGTGCATCTCTAATTATTGGAACTTCCCCCCCCCCCCTGTCTGATGACACAGCTGGTGAATATTGATGTTTTATTTAAACTCCTAATTTCTTAAATTCTCAATATTTGAAATGTATTTAATCAAATTTTATTCTGTAAATTTGAAATTCTAAAACTTCATTCTGAGAGCAAATTTCTAAACCTTCATAAATTTATAAGAGCCTGGGTAAATTCTAAAATTCTTTTAAATTTTATATTTTTGTTAATAATTTTCTGATGGAATTTAAATAGTATTTTTTTTTTTTTTTGAGTAAAGTTTTTATGCTAATTCCTTATTTCTAACTAAGCTGATAAAATTCTAAAATTCTAATGTTAATTCTTCCTGAGTTGCCTGCCTGTGAGCAGTGTTTTTGTATTTGTTAATTTGAATTAATTTGAAGTTGCAATTTAATAAACTAATTTTCTTTAAACTAAATATTATGTCTTCCTTTACCTCTTTAAACACAGCAGGTTTTATTCTATCTTTCAAACACAACAGTTTCTAAAGAAATAACTTTTCTTTTCATTTGATTTTTCTTCAAATCCTTTGAGATTATAGAACCTTAACAAATTTACGCAAGCTATAAAGATGCAAGAAAAACTATAAATGTTGAAAACTTACCAGATTAAAAGATAAACGCACAATAATATAAGCTTTGCTTCTAAAATGTTTCTGCACTATGTACTTGCATGAACCAGATAGCTTTACTGTTGTGAAATACATACGGGGATTCCCCTATTACGGGGATTCTTCATTACGGGGATTCCCCTAAATGTATATATTTTACAACACCGGGAATCCCCTGTTGTTTTCATCAGTGTTACCAAAGGAATAAAATTCAAAAATGTCATCAAATCTTTGTATAGGCGTATATGGAGCGGAATATACACTTTTATCAATTTTTTGAAATCTGTTAATTTATAAACCGTGTAAAAGCGAAATCATGTAAAATAAGTGCCGTTTAAATCAGGGGATAAGTGTATAATTAAAAAATTAACCGTAATAATTAGCCATAATACGAAAGTAAACTAGTTTAGTCGATCTAATATGCAACATTTAAATGATGGAGATGGATGGGAAAAGATACTAACAACGTACTCTCGGCAATTCACGCGAAGTAACTGAATTGCGCAATCGCACTGTTTATGGAAAAATAATTAAGAAATTAACCATAATAATTAATCAGAATATGAAAATAAGCTAGTTTAGTCAATCAAAAATGCAATATGTAGAGGATTGAGATGTATGGAAAAATATACTATTGTACTTTCGGCGATTCATGAGAACAAACTGAATTGTGCAATCGCAGTGTTTATGCTAAATTAATGAACAAATAACATTTTAGCGATTTATGCTGAATTACAACCTTTGAAGAAGTAGATTTATTACTTTCATAAAATAAGCGCTCGAGATCTTAATTTACATTACACTCGGCCGTAAATCTCTGTTAATTTGATTGGCATTATCTTGCATTTTATTATGGATTTACTACGATCTCAGGAATGGTAGAAATCAGTGCTAAAAAAGCGGAAAATCGGTGTTTCCGAGGAATTATACCATGTCTAGTTAATTGATAAATTTAAAACAAAAAAAGCCGAGGAATTTCGTTAGTAATCCGGAGTCTCCGGCCAAAATCCGGAAAGTTGGTACGTTTGCATCTGTAATCTTATGGACGTACTTTTGATCAAATAGAGAAAAATTTCCCACTTAGCTAAAAAATCCCTTTTATAGGGAATTTTTTGGGATATTTTCCCTAAATGTAGGGATTTTTTCAAAAAATCGATAAAATCAGGATATGTGTCTTCAAAAGCGGGAAATCGGGAGAAACACTCAAAAATCGGGAGTCTCCGCCAAATTCAGTAGAGTTGGCACATATGTATGTTAAATTTTTAACTTGATATTATACTTTATGTGAAATTGAATTGTTCTGTATATTTAATTGAAATCTATTCATTTTTCTTCAACCCAGCTTGCTGTGGCCTTTGTAGGAGCGAACTGCTCCATTTTCTTATAACAATAAAGTTGTTGTGGCAAGTCAGAGGATGACCCTCTTCGGATTGCAGCTTCGGCTTCGCAGTTCTTCAGTCGTGTTGGCGTGAATGATTGGTAGAGACTACTGAAGTCCTTTGTTGCGATGCATACATTTAAAGTTACCGTTGTAACAAAATCCTGCAACTACCATGAATCCCTTTGGGAACTTTTCTGTACATTGTCAAAGCCATCTCATACGGTCATTTTCGTCAGTTGAACAACAGAAAATTGCTCTTTTTTATAAGTCACTTAAATACACCACCCATGCCCCTCATTGAGCGTCACCACAAATTTCCATTTATAAGCAGATAGGTGTTTTTCATATAATTTTCTAGAATGAACTATAATTTTCTAGATGAACTTCAGATTTAAACATCTTTTTTAATTTCAAAAATCTTTATGCATGATTTTACTTACAGTGCCAGAAGACATTCCCAGTTTCGATGCAATGGATCTTTGAACCGGTGGATTTCTCTTAGGATCAGAGACTTCACTTTCTTGATATTTACCAATGTTCGAACGTGTCTTAGGATGCGATTTTGCGGCAATTTTTTCATTTTTACTTTCAGCTAGACCCTTTTTCCCTTTCAAAGTTAATATATTAAAAATCTTTCTTTGAAATGCAATAACCTCGATTTTTACACAGCTTTACAATTTGTTGATACGAATATTTTTCCTCGGAAAGTGCATTTACATAACCTTCAAGCCATCTATCAATTTCAGGAGCCATTTTATCTTTTATTCTACATTCCAATCAAAACAAAACAGTAGCAGATGATTATAATATTGAAAATGCCAAATCTTTATCTCAAAATGCTAATGAGAAACATAAATACAAAATCGTTTCCATAAAGTGTGAACGACCTTCTGTATGTCACAAAACTAAAAACAATATGTAATCTGCCAAAATTAGGGATAGAATCAGACAAACAGGTGTTGGGTTATACTTTTGGGTATTTAATAATGTTAGGAGTTTTGTTTTTAATCTAAACGTGTTCAGGGGTCTTATTTACATGGTCACTTTCCATTTTCCAATTGTTTAGGTTTTTGATATTCTTCTGTTCCAAAGAGGTTCTTTTCAATAGGTTTTGTGTTAAAAACGGCAAAAGTTCGTTCTTTTAGGTTTTAGCAATTTAAATTTATTTAAATTGGCTAATTTGCAATTCCATTTATTGCCCTTTTTATTCCCTTTGATTTGATTCCAAATTTATTGCTCTCGGTTAAAAATTGGTTAATTCATCGCAATTTTACAGTTTTATTCTATTTTCAGCTTTTTAAATATTTCAGAATCATTCATATTTAAATAATTGCCGAATTCGTATATTTCCAAATTGTTTCACTTCATTTCTTTTTAATTTTCGTCTGCTTTGAAATTCCATTTCTCTTCTTTAAAATTTCGAGTTTTTAATTGGTTGATCGTAATATTAAAATCGTCTGCCATTAATTATTTTATCGTTTATCGATAATTTTGTTTACAATCTGTGACAGCGATGTTTCGCAGTATATAAATAAACTCACTCTTTTCTCTTTTTTCTCTTCTCTTCTCTTGATTGGAACTAAAATGTAGTCATATAGAGTTGTTGATTTTAGCGCCTCGGCACGAGCCGAGCGAAATTCGAATGCGGCATGCGTTCTGAGAAACGAACGTTTTATTTCCCGGCCTGGCTGTAAAAGTGTTGTATCCTGATAACAGAGAGTTGTTTACTCGAAATAACGTTGCAAGCGAAGTGATTGATGTCTACTGAAGTATGGTCGGCGCCTTTGGAATAATTGTTTAGTTCCGGAGGTCGGATTTGTTCTTTCATAGTGAACTGTGTAGTTTAAATTTTCCGAGTCCCAGGACCGGGCCTCCAATTGTTTACTTCACGGTTTTGATGATGGAGCTATCTGTTCTTTTGTTCTGAGCGATGTCCACTGGCGCTCTGCTACTCTCGGCTGAGAATTTTATATGATGTGAAGGAGCTGCCCGTTTTTGTGCAGATCAGGTTTCGGGAGTGTTCTTTTCGTGAAGTTTTGGAGCACCATATTCCACTTGAATGTTTGGACTCACTTGATGTACCGATGCTTTACGGGAGGTACGTCTCCATTTGGCCTTTTCTGGAGCAGGAAGGGACTGCACCCAAGCTGATGATGACTGACATCGATTTCATCCTCGAGACTTTATTACGACCGTTCAGCGTTTTCCCGTTTATGGGTGATATCTTTTCATTAATTTTATTCTTTTACAGTACTTAAAGTTAAATTAAATTAGCATGTCTAAGACCCCTCAACTTATATATTTTAAGTTACGAATCCTGGATTATTGTTAGGATGTTCTAAATTCCCCTTTTGGTTAACTTATGTTCTTTTTATTCCAAATTCTAGTTTTGACAAATAATTGAATGAGTTTAACATTGTTAACTTTAAATTTAATATTCTAACGTTTGTACTAATCACTAAACGACCGGCCTTTGTATAAATTCAATTTATGTAAATTATTTAAGATGTTTAATTTGTCTAGTTAATGAGATGTAAAATGTTTTGAAAATTCTTTTAAAATGAAGTTTAAAATTTTAATAAACGTTAGATTTTTGAAAACCTAAAATCTGTGTTCTCTCTCTTTTACTTTAATATTTTTATCTTTAGGAAAGTGCCGTTTTTAATATTTTACAGGCGTACATATTTGTACACGTAGGGAAACTGGTCAATTGGTCAACTTTGGTTTATTTCAGAAAGTTTTTGGGTTTTTAAAACATTTTCAGATTTATTTTAGATGAACTTCACAAGTTTAGGAACTTTTGGAATGTTTTCAGGAATTTAGAATGTTTTGAATGACTTAGAATTGTTTTAGTATTTCATAGTTCTTCTTCTCCCCCCCCCCCCCCCCAACACAGGCATTTAGGGACAGAATCATAAAATGAGACTTTTGGGACATTTCCTAAAAAAAAGGGACTTGTTAGGATCCCTGGTTATATGATACTTATTTCGCAGTATCTGAAAAAAAAAATTTGCACAATTCTATGGTTTGGAAGAAAGTTGTGTTGAAGACCCAGACCGTCCGACTCGTCCAGAGGACTAAGAGCAGCTATTTGGACGGCCGGGAAGGGGAAGAAAGTTGTGTGTATATATTAGCATTCTAATAATAGTGTATATATTAGCATTCTAATAATATATATATATTTTTTTAATTACTACATTATGTTATTTTTGCAATCAAACACACAAAAAAATTACAAACACATTTCCGTTAATAAGGTGCACTCGAATTTACTCTCCGGAGGACTTTCCTGTGCATGCCCACGAAACTCATGGAGCAGTTTAAGCCATGTCTCCTTTCCTAAAGAATGGATTCCTTTCTGTTTCTTTTATTTTTTGCTTTCCATGATTGCAGAGTACATGCATGGGGATTTGGATCGAAACAAGAAATAATTTGGAAATAGAGTAGTATTATCTGCATATGTATTAAGTAGTGGACACTTATTTAGAGCTCAGACAATGGTAATTCATTCTAGCTTCTTGGAATTACACATAAAACAAACATGTATCCAATGAAAAACAAACATGTATCTAATGATATACACTGCATGAGGGAAAAAATGCTAGATATATTTGCTTTATGTAGTACAATTTGATGTTAACAAGTTAGGAATAACTAAATGTGCTTTGACGTGAATAATGTCTATGATTATGGTAACTAGCTGAAATCTGGCTCCACTCAAGTACATCAAAAACTAGTTTATCGACAGCAGCCTTACCAAAATGCACTACAACAAATGCTAGGTTATCGAAAAGTTACTACGAAAAAAAGTTTATTAAATTAGTTGTGAGTTTTATTCTGGATTCATTACTGGATTTGGGGTAATGAATATTTTTATGCATTATTGTCTGACAGTAGTTATTAGGACATAGTTTGAAAATCAATTCAAAATACTTTTTCTGTTCAGATTTTTGAGTTAAATATTACTCACTAATATTTTAATTACTAATATTTCTGAGTTTGGGGATATTTATTTTTTATCCAGTTCAAAATTATTATGAACTAGCCGCCTTCAGCGACCAGCCTGTTCGCTACCCTTGAAAATTCTGACCGTGGCAAACTCGCTGGCGCCATAACCCCATGGAGTTAACAAAGTTTGTTTTAGTTTAATGACGTTCAAACTAATAATGAAATTTTAAGATGAAAAATAATGTTCTAGGTGGAAGGGGTTTCTTGAAAATTGATTTGTAAAGTGAATTTATTCTAATGTTTATGAACTGTGAGATTCTGAGGATTTCTGTACCTGTAACCCTAGGAAAGGGATCCCTTTGATGCGTACTCACAGCCGGGATCAGCTGCTCCTATGTTTTTTATAAAGGTATGCTCCTCTATATGGTTTGTTTCAGTTGAATGATGTTAACACTAATAATTAAATTTTAAGATGAAAAATAATGTATTCCAAAAACAAAAACATTCATTATTTAAGTTTGTATACATTAAAAGCTTTTTTGTTTTTTAATAAAAACGAGAAACAAAATTATAAACACAATAGAAGTCGAAAACCTGTTAAATCAGGACAATATATAGCCCCTGTTTAAATCAGAACAATGTTAAAACAATATAAATAAAATACACTATAAACATGTAAATACACTTAATACGTAATGTTATAAAAAGAGAAAGCGAAGTTTATGTTCTTAAAAGAACAATAATGAAGTAAAATAAATTCTTATCTTGATATGGGTAAACAGCTCCAAAGAAACTGCTAACACAACAAAGTGAAAGGTTTAGGTTGAGTTGTAAGAAAAAACGACGTTTTTAAAAGATTAATAAATGCATTTCAAGCAAATTGAAATTTAAAATGAAAAGTAATTTAATTTGAAAATAACAATTTATTCCAATAAAATGGATGGTTTGTTTTAGTTTAATGATGTACATTCATTATTTGGCAGGCACAAATATCAAATGTTCCAATCGATTTCGCTATGCGTATCTGACACAACCTCGTCAGAACCATGACGTCATACTCGCCTACTTCCCCTCTACCATAGAAACACCGTGCATCTGCATGCGCATGTGGGTAAAAAATAGATTTCTTCTTTCGCGGTTTGACCGAGAAATTGAAAATCACTACTTCATTAAAATCTGGATCGTGCGGCTAATTTTTCTTATTTTTTGACCAGATTGGGCTTGTAAGAAAGCCTGATCTTTGAGCTTTCTAAAAATGTAAATTATTAGTCGAAATTGTCGGTTCTTTTCCCGACGTGAGGATTTAAAAAAAAAGTTTGGTTTTTTTTTTTTTAGCCAAAAGTGACTTTTGTTTTAAAATCTTTAAAAAATATTAGAATTTGTGCCTGAGATTTGAAATTGATATATTTTTACTTGCAATTGTCTGCTCTTTCCGTTTGTATGATTTGTTTTTTTCTACAACATTTCTACGACATTCTACGACATTTTCTTTTAAAAATCAGTTTTCACGTGTCACCTTAAAAATGAAATTATCGATTCCTTAACTCTGATTTCAAAGCAATGTAATGCTCAGAATTCAAATACCGGCAAAAATAAAGTCTTCAAGGTATGATCATTAAATTCTGTCACTGTGAAGTGTCATGCTTTAGCTCTACAAAACTTCCATTCCTTTTGTTGTAACTTAATTTGTTAATTTTTCACAATTAAATTCATCATTTGATAACTTTTATCCAGACACCTGCTGGGTCTTTTTACTACCACGAATAGAGCACATCTGGGACATGCTGGGGCAGCAATTGCAGCCTTCTCAGAATACCACTGAATTAGCCGACTAGTTGCAACATTTGTGGTAGAATCTTCTGCAAAGGGACATAACTTAACTGACTCTAGATGCAAACAGATTGCAAAAATGGAAAATGTTTTTACAGCAAAACAAAATATATATCAAGAATTAAAAAACTGTATATATATATATCAGAATAAAATTGCATCGCCATACCTGCCAACCTGCGAAAATTGGAATGTGTAAAATTTTTCGTGAATAACATTTATAATGATTTTTTTTAAACTACACGCGCAAACGACATTTCTAATGAATTTAACTATGTACAAGTACCTGCATTAAAAAAAATACTACAATAAATATCAGGCATAGTACTGGTAGAATATGAAAATTTAGGACACCAATTTTATAAAATTTCAGAACAATAAATTATAAAACAAAAAATATATAAAGGTTTTATCCGGTGAGAATTACTTTATAAAGAAAACAAATATTTATGTTTGGCAAAACACAGGTTTTCACTAAAGAGAGTAATAAATATTGATCTCTAATTAAAAAAGACAAAAACAAAATATAGCACTGAATTATATTCCTGCCAAAATGGTTTCCTTTCTATTTGCCTAAATCATTGCTTTGATACCACTTTTTGGAAAATAGCCCTTCACAGAGTTCATACCCATTTTTTAAATAGAAAAACTTAAATTACGCAAATATAATTAAAAAATAACCTTAATAATTAGCCATAATATGAAAATAAGCTAGTTTAGTCGATTTAATATGCAACATTTAAATGATGGAGATGGATGAAAAAAGATACTAACGTACTCTCGGCACTTCACGCAAAGTAACTGAATTGCGCAATCGCACGGTTTATGCGAAAATAATTAAGAAATTAACCGTAGTAATTAATCAAAATATGAAAAAAGCTAGTTTAGTCGATCTAATATGCAACATTTAAATGATGGAGATGGATGGAAAAAGATACTAACGTACACTTGTAAATTCACACGATGTAACTGAATTGCGCAATCGCACTGTTTATGCGAAAATAATTAAAAAATTAACCGTAATAATTAATTAGAATATGAAAATAAGCTAGTTTAGTCAATCAAAAATGCAATATTTAGAAGATTGAAATGGATGGAGAAAGATACCATTGAACTCTCGGCGATTCATGATAACAAACTTAATTGCGCAATCGCAGCGTTTATGCGAAATTAATGAACAAAATAACATTTTAGCGATTTATGCTGAATTAGACAACCTTTAAAGAAGTATATTTATTACTTTCATAACATAAGCGATCGAGATCTTAATTTACATTACACGCGGACGTAAATCTACGTTAATTTGATTGGAATTTGCCCTGGATTTTATTATGGATTTGCTGCGATCCCGGGAATGGTAGATATCAGTGCTAAAAAAGCGGAAAATCGGTGTTTTCGAGGAATTATACCATATCTGGTTAATTGATAAATTAAAAAAAAAAGCCGAAGAATTTCGCCGGAGATTGATTTCCTAGTAATGTTAAAAAATTCAAATAAATGCGGAAATGCGTAAAATATAGCAATATATGCGTAAAAGCGTAAAGAGCAGTTAAAATGCGTAAATTTTACGCATAATGCGTAAAAGTTGGCAGGTATGCATCGCATGAAAGATGCATTTTATGTTCTCTCCAAGAAGCTTGCATAAATTATATGCTATAGCATGGAAATGCAAATCTTAATGCAAGTAATTTTCGGTTTATGACAATTTCATTTGATTGGTTAGGAGTAACCCCTCCATAATTAGGAGGTGATGTATGGAAGTAACCATTGGATAACCAGTTTAACAATTTATAACGATTGTGGATACTTTTTAAGGAACATACTCAGAGATGCCAACCAGTTGAAGATTTCACTAGTGAAGAAATAAAATATATACATTCACATAATACAAAAATGCACATACATGAAATACTTAAGCATATGTATAATTATGTATTAATATATATATATTTATATTTACATAAAGTTTCTATTCAGTGAAAATTACTAAACTGAAAACAACATTTACGTTTCGTAAAACAAGTTTCCAGTAAAAATAATTAAGAATATTGATTTTTAATAAAAAAATATATATATAGCAATGCATTTATAGATGTGAATATGTGCATTTATAAATGTGAACAATATTTCTGCAGGAAAAAGATGCTAATTTCATAATATGTAGCATAAGGATTTTTCCATAGAGACTATGGAAAATCCATAGTAATTGGCATTTCTCTGTGAACAGGTAAAATGGATTTCTTGGACATACTAGCAGGTTGTTGGCAGAGAAAGAAAATACATTTGGTGATAAATCCCAAATTGGCATAATATTTGGCAAAATTCCACAAATAGCTGAAAAATTGTAAATAACATATTCTGAATATAAAATTGTAACAAGAAAGATTAATCATGCATAAAGCATTGATTATGAAACACTTTCCAACTTCAATGCAATTTCATTTAAACATGTCTAAAATGCAATACATTCCTTGGTAATATTTTAAAACTCATCACAATACTACATTAATTTATTATATTTGAAAACTTAAACCTTCATCGAAAAAAATGAACTTCATTCAAATGACGGCATTGAAATATAAATTGCCTGGTTTAAACATCTCTAAAATGTGATACATTCCTCGGTAATAATTTTAGAATTATCATAATACTACGATAATTTATTATATTTGAAAACTTCATCGAAAACAACTGAAATTCATTCAAATGACGTCATAGAAAAAATAACACGCCTGGCTCTCTCTATAAAAGCAGCATTTCATTCATAAATAATTTCTCATTCATGTCCTTCATCACAATACTATAATAATTTATTTTATATAAAAATTAAGACCATGGAGCTACAAGTAATTAAACTCTATG
The DNA here is from genome assembly GCA_951213105.1 of Amaurobius ferox. Classification (NCBI taxonomy): domain Eukaryota; kingdom Metazoa; phylum Arthropoda; class Arachnida; order Araneae; family Amaurobiidae; genus Amaurobius; species Amaurobius ferox. Next base: position 61,177,646 of record OX578153.1, read on the forward strand.
CGTAAAACTTCATCGAAAAAAATCGTCCTTCTCTTTGTAAAGTCAATGAATATTTATTTCATTCATATCAGCTATGTAGACTCCATGAACTAAATGATTTAGTGTTAAAGAAATACAGCAATTCTAATACAACTCATTCTACATATTTTGCTGTTTACATTTTACATAGGTGAAAAATAGGCTTTGTTGTAGAAATAAGCAAATTTGGATGAGCATTTAAACTCAAATTTATTGTAATTGCATTGTTTCAGTATGTAGATGCACAGAATTTAACCAAAAATAAAGTGGTTTTAGGACGGATACAACACTCAATATGAATTCAAAAAAACTTTAAAAATCACAATTTTGAGACAAGATGGATGCCATACATCATTTTAAAGTGGGTCACGTGATCTTTTCATATCATGGTCACGTGATCGCTTCATATAAGAGGTGTTATTATTATTTTAATTTTTATTTAAAAAACTACTGAATATATTTCGCTGAATTTTTTTTATATATATTTTATGGAACAATTTGAATATTACCTAAAATTTTCGAAGCAATTTGTGAATTTTAAATCCGCTTAAAAAATGTTTGAAAAATTAGGTCCCATAGGGCTCAATGTATTTCATTTTTTCAATCTGGGTTCAATCCAAAACTAATTGGGTGATATTATTCATTTATATTCCCATAGGTCCTACAGACCGTCTGAACAACATACTAAAATTTCATTGTGATGGCAGTCATGGAAGTCATTTTTACGGCAGTTATTGTGCTAACGGACAGACAGACAGACAGACAGAATGAACAAAGTCATAAACACTTTTCAACTTTGTTGTAAAGCGTTAAAAATGGAGCATTATTCATAAAAATTAAAATTCATAAAAGTTGGCATGTCTGAAGTAATCACATATTTGCCAACCTTAGAAGAACAATATTAGATTTTAATATTTAATAACATTATTTTAAGGATTACTGCCTTGAAACCGTAAAATACATACATAATTATATATACAGTGTGAAAGTACAAATATAAATACTAAATAGTAGGACATGATGATAAAACAATTTGGATTACACACATGGAATAGTTTAATTTGAATAAACATTCACATTTACAATGAAAATTGTGATACTTTGGTCTTTCATTTATATATCAAAATTAATGTAAACATCAATGATGATATGTTTATATTAATTACAGTGAACTCTCATTAAGATGGACAGTTAAGGGCCAACATTTATTGTCCATATTAGCAAAAGTCAGTCCCTTATCACAAGAGTCCATAAATCTGATGTAGAATAGCAATGAAAAATAGTAATGACATATGTAAAATAGTAATAAAAGTTTGTCTTTCTACACTTTATGTAACTGTGCATATTGTGAAATACAACTTGAAAAAACAAAACAAAAAAACTACAAAATTTAATTTATAATATGTACCTATTATATAAAAAAAACCCACTAACATTCAAAGTATAAACCAAATAATGTTATGTCGTACATATTACTATTATAAAAATACAGTAATTTTAATTTGTTTTTTTATTCTGAGTAAAAGATCTTCCTTCTACTTCATTCTGAATTTTAGCCAATTGCTCAAAAGTATATTTAGTAGGAACCTTTGTTATTGTTAATTCCGCTTGGCCTAGTCCTAATCCAGGCCAAATCCATGAGCCCATGAATCCCAAAAAAATCCAAAACTAACGGCTGTTTAGAGATAAGTTCATCCCGGGATAGTCCCAGAGAGTCAAAGAACCTCTTCTATTGATTTATAAAATTAAATAAATGTTGTCTATCTTAACAAATGAACGATACACATTAGGCAATGCTTATACTATGATAATGTTCATAGACTTTAACAGGGAAATCTGTATTTATGCATAATAACAACAAATTCATCTTAAATGGGTGCTGTATTAATGAGAGTTCACTACATACCATTTACAGATAATTACTACACTTTTCAGATACCTGGATTTTCTTTTATATGGACCACTTTTGATCCCATTTGATCCAGATAAATGAAATGATACCGTATATCTAAGCAAAGCATTTTACAGTGATACATACATACATTTGTCGTTGATTTGTTCTGGTCACACCAAAAATGTCCACATTTTGTTAGAAAGAATTCAGGTAAAATGCAATTTTTGTTAAAATTCTAAATAATAAAATATCTAGGAAAAGAATATGTTGTCTAAATTTTTGCAAGAAAGAGAAAAAAAAAGAATAACACTTGAATTTTACTATCACCTTCTTAAGATCCATTCCTGTTTGCTTTTGGAGGTTTAAAATTGTTATTTCAGTTTCATACAATTTAGTTCGAAGGACTTTATTTTCCTCTTCAATTACATCTCCAATACATTCCCCAGCTATTAGATGAAAAAAACATATTATCCTTGATTGAATAACTTAAGGACTACACTTACAAATGTAATATAAATAACAATACATTTTAAATCTTAAAAGACAAAGGGAAAAAGAAAAATTGGCAAAAGAATATGGTATAAAATATTATTATATTATCTAATAATTGTAAAGAAATTTGGTTAAATAAAGTTTGAAGATTTTTAAATTTGAAAAAGAATATTAACTATGTTCAACAGTTAAGAGATGCTTATAGTCAATTATCCTAGTATAGTAATTTATCAATCAGTAACTATCAGCGCAATATTTTAAACAATTATTCTAGTACAGCAAATAAAATATCAGTGTCATAAATAAGAGTACATTACCAAAAATTATTTTCTGATAATAACCTTCATTATTTGAGATATTTAAAACATTGTCTGACTAGTGCACCATATAGCCAATAACTGCACTAGAAGCAAATAGATTTGCTATGTGCCAAATGTTTAGGAACATCCTCTATTTATATAAAGCCGCACATCACTTGTCACATATATTATTGTGTACCAGAGGTATCTCTTTTTCTCCAAAACAAAAAAGTTTGACATCAAGGAGAGTAAATACATATTAATAGAGTTAATGATGAAGATAAAGAGCTTTCAGCACTAAATGACATAATATATTGAAAAGAAAAGAAAACACTACAGGATGCTTTTTTTTTAATATGTGATAATTTGATTCTACACTTATATTCTACATCAGTCCACTCAACCAGCTGCTCATACACTAGGGTGAGTCGGGTGGCCTGGGTTTTTCACTTATATTCTACATGAGAGTTTATACCATTAGTTTAATACTAAAATTAAATTTCTAGGTAAAGTAGTGGAGGAGATTTTAATAGTACGAGATTTTAATAGTACGATAATTATACTTAAATAATTAGTATGAAATGATTAAAAAGCTAAAAATATAAAGCCAATGGCTTTTACATTTGACTTTGTTTACATTAACGTGTTCTTCAATAGAACCCCAACAAAACCCTTCCATGTTAAACCTATCATGTTATATTTTCTTACAAAAACATCAGTCATAAAAGAGAAGAAAAATCATCTAAAATGATTATTGCCAAAGTGGGTTTTCTCCACTTATGACAATTTTTTCTTAAGTTGATTGTTATTTCTGAGTAGACTTTTTTTAGGGGGGGGGGGGGAGGAGATAAAGATTACCAGCAAATATGAAATAAAAGCAGCAGTTTGCTTGCACTGTTACTAGTTGCATTGCTAGTTTTTAAACAGCCTAGAGGCATTCTATTTTATCAGAGTACTGTTGACCTTATATATTATTTTAATAGAATGTCCACTCAGAAAAAAAAATCATTGTTTTTATAATCAAGTTAACCAGAAGAAACTGACATAAATAAAGAAAAACATCATTTTTAATTTCACTTCTTTAAGACTGGTGCTTTTTGAAGAAAAATTAATCTTGGCAGGCTTTTGTTTACCATAAGAGTTTTTTTTTATTGGGATTTAAATTAACTTTTTAGAATTAATACATTTTAAAACTTCTTTTTTTATAAGCAAAACGCCTAAAAAAAACAGCAGTTACTTTTGTATATTGAAACAATATTAAAACTTTTGCATAAGTATTTAACAGGTTTTTATTTATTTTTATAAAATGTATGTATCATGATTTAATAATGATTACAAATAATTCAGTAATAAGTTAATTTAAATTAAAAGCACAAACTCTTTTTTCAGCATCTATGTTTAGTAAAAATAGTGGTAAAATTTTGGTATTTCTTTTTCAAAAACTAAATGAACTTAAAACATTTTCCAGAAATTACAATGGAAAACTGAAACATAGAGGGTGGGGTGATAATTTGATAAGTATTTTCATTGGTCTTAAGCCTATTGTTACACACAGATATTATATGGGTCATTCTTACAAAAAGGGAAAATTTAGCATGAAATGAAAAAAAAATTTTTTTTCCAAATGTATTTAGTTAAAGCATTATACCAAAGTATAAATTTCTAAATAAAATACTAGCAGAAATCATACAACACAAATATAGATTTTAAAAGGAATTAAATTTTTTAAATAACATAATAAGGTTTTTTTTTAGAAAAAGTACAATTTGATGTCCTGTGCTCCTAAAATTAATACTGTTTAAAATATCTAATCTCTGAGAAAACATAAATTTTCATTTTTTTTATTATAAGGCACATATTAAATAAATAGTTAATGCTTAAAGCAAATTATTTGAAATAAATAATACAAATTAATTGACTATTTCAATGGAAGCCATATTTGTCCTATATCTAGAATTTGATTTTCAGCATGTTATATTTTAGCTGTACAGTGACCATTTTTATGGCTGTAAGCAATTTCATGGCTTTTTCAAATTTAAATTTTGAGTATTTTTTATTAGTATCCCTCTAAAATCAATTTTAAATACAAAAATTTAAGAAATAAAATTGTCCTACATGTTTTGGTCACCGATCTAACAACTGCTATTTTTGCAATAATAAACAGATTATAGAAAATTGTACATTTTAGGTTCACAGCACTGTTTGTAGAAAATTTAGTTGTTGAAATAAGTTGCAATACGTGGTCCATTCTGTGAAAAAAGAAAAAGTTGTTTATAGTTCAGGTGAGTTCTCTTACTATGCGTCAATGGTCTAACACATATTTTATTCAACAAGTACTAGCAATTTCATTTCAGTTAGATGATTTGTAATATATAGCAAATATATGGAATATAACACCATGAATCATAACCTAACTTTTTAAAATAAGGAATAAAACTTTGAAACTTGAGAAATGTCACTGGTCTAACAATCACCGGCATAACAGTAACCTTGTTAGACCAGAAACATTATGTGTTAGGCCAGTGACAAGACTTACTTTTATATTACTTTATAATAAAAGTTATAATTATAAGTTATTAAAATTAAAAGTTATAATTATATTTACTGTAGCTTTCAATAAACAAATATTTTTGATCAAAAAAAGAGAACTTATTGCCTTATGCGTTAAATGAAATTTTAACTCTCTCTCTCTCTCTCATAACAATTCCTAATATGCTAGAAAGCAAGACATCTAGAAATACCTGCTATTTATTGGAATGAATTATGTGAAATGTTTAAGTTGTAAGGGATTTTTAATTCTTTTTGATATTGTTATTTATACAATAATTAGGAATAGAATTATTTTTTTTTTGTAGCAGCAAGGAAAGGTTTCTCTTTGTTATGTCTGAATACCGTAATTTTTTTTAGCAATCCCTATTACTACTACTATTATTTTTACTATATTATATTACACAAATTTAGTTTCCATTCCATTTGTATTATTACAGAACAATATATATATATATATATATATATATATATATATAGATCACAAAATTGTTGCTTACTGTTGACATACTTACTGTTGACATGACTTATCTGTACATACACACCCATTATAGTATTACTATATAGTGGTGTATATATATATATATATATATATATATATATATATAGTGGTGTATATATACTAACACAAAGTGTCACCGGTCTAACAAATAATTATTTTTTAAATATTAATGAGCCAATTAAGCTTGGCCACTATGTTTTTTGAGTTCCGCATATTTTTTACTAATTTTAGAAATAAGTAGTTGTGTAAAAAAATTAGAATATTTGGGGGGAAAAAAATGCTGAGATTGTGCTTTTTCTGAAAATGACCCAATAATTACCTATGCATACCTGCCAACATTAGAGAATAAAATCCAGTAGATAGTGCGATGAGAATTTTTACAGCACTCTACAAGTCAAGAGTATAACCTGTTCAATATCACTTAGAGAAAAATAGGGATTTTTTTTTTTTTACATCACACAATATATATATATATGCTTTTTTTCAAAAAATGATAACTCACATTGAAAAAGCCTAATGCATAAAAAAAAAATGTTTTTTTGTTAGTCAGTGTATAAAACAAAATTGTGGCATAACCAGAAAAAAATTTTAGAGGGGCTCACTGAAACAAAAGATGTTCAGTTGTAATTTAGTTAATTAGATGAATTTGGATAGGAAAATGTTTTTGGAACTCCATTGCCTAGAAAATAAGGGGAAAAGAGCATATATTAAAGAAAATAATCCTTCATGTTTATGTAAACTGCAAAAATGTGAAAGTACTGTTTAATTAATTTGAGATTTTATCAAAAATAAGGATAGAAAAGGATGTTTAAACACTACACAGAAATTCTATACATGCGAAATCGTACGCAAAAAAAAAATAATTAATATTTTATGAAAATATTGTTTAATAATGAAACCTACTATAAAGAAATTAATGTTGTGAAATTTCCAATCACATAATTTGAAATTAAACATAGATGGAAACAAATGTTTCACTGGTACTAGGTTCATATACAGAAGAAACAAAATGGCGGCCGCAAGTTCTATTAAAATTCTCTTTAATAGAGAATTATTACTGAAAAATCCCTAACTTTAGGGAATTCTAAATAAATTGATAAAAATTGGGAGATTTTAGTCTAAAATCGGGAAACTGGAAGAAATCACCAAAAATCAAGAATTTCCCGGCAAAAACAGTAGAGTTGGCAACTTCATATGGTAATGATATATGAGAATATATTAAGAGTGATTTTCTGTAAGCGAGCTACGCTTCCTATGGGAGTGTGATAGTTGACATTTTTGATTTTTCTAAAATTTGCACGATAGATGTTCCTATGTATTCTGATTATATATCAGGAAAAAAATAATAAAAAAAAAAATGCCAAGATATGGTTATTTTTTTGGTGGTGTAAAGGGCGGTTTTTCATGCCACAGTCGAAATATGGCAAATTATAATTTAAATTTCTGGAAAACTTCAGATAGATGCCAAATTTTTTTTTCACAATTGGCTTATATAATACTAGTACTAAGTTTTAGACATGATAATTTCTTGGCACCTTGCTGAAGTTAGCCGGAAAGTGACCCCTAAATTGAGGGCCCTGTGAGCAATTTTCTGAAATTTAAAGCTAAAATTTGGCAAACTTCATACAAGTGCCAAACTTTTTGATGTGCATTATGTTTTAACATCAAGTCTAGGTTATTATTACACAAAAACAATTATGGCAACTCTAACCAGTTTTCCAGGAATTCTTACTAAAAATCAAGTTTTCGCAAATTTCGTCATTTTTTAAAGCTAATTATCTCAAAACTTCAGAGTCCTCAAAATATTCTATTTATGCCAGAAGATAATATAATTGTCATATAACAACATCCCATTATTTGTTCTTTGGCACCTTTCTCAGTTGTTTTTCAAAAATGACTTTTGTTATTATCAAAATATTTAAAAACAGATAATTCAGTGCTGCATTTTAAAATATTTTTAATTTATTTTAATTAATTATTTACTTTAATAATATCAATTTTATTATTTTAAAATGTAATTTATATTACACATTTTTTTAAATATATGATTAAATTAAAAATTATATTTGCATCATGATGCCAAATCTTCAGACTGGCACATTGACCTTTTAAAAAAAAAAAAAAAAAAAAAAATCAATTTCAGTTATACATTATACTACAGAAATGAAAATACCCAATCTTTTTACAAATATTTGAGTGGCAACATTTTTTTGCTGCGCCTTTCAACCAAACGATGCCAGTCACTGCAGTTGTTCACTTTTTCTAAACCTAGGAAGAGTAGTGTTGTTTATCAACTCTACGTCTTTTTTTTTTTTTTTTCAAAAAAATTGAAAACAAGGTATCTCTAACTGGAAACGAGGTATCTCTAACCACACTGATTGTATATTTTTAATGGATAAAGATAGCAAATAAGAAAAGGTGACATATCTTACACTTGCAGACAATTGCACCCAAGATATGTATGTTGTATTATGTATTTTCAAATATGTATTATTCCAAGTAAGGAAAGATTTTGCTGGTGTTACCAAAATTGTTGATCAGAGTGACAATGCTGAGTGTTATTCAACAGTCAATGTTATAGCAGGGAAAGCAGCAATTGCATTGAAAATGGGATTTGAAATTATACAGAGTGAATTTAATGAGCCTAACCGTGACAAGAACCAATGTGATAGAGATTCCGCAGTCATCAAGAAGCATATAAAAAGCTACCTCCACAGTGGTCACGATACCACTTCAGCACAAGATATCTTCACATCACTTTTATATCTAGGTGGAGTGAGAAATGTGAAGCCATCTGTTATTGAAATTTTGCATGATCAGGGTCCCCACAAAATGAATGAAATTAAATTCCCTGAGTTTTCCAGGTACGATTTAAAAATTTTCCAGGTTTTAATCTCAAAGCTTATCTCGGTCCTGAATAAGTAAAAGATAGCAATACTCGAAAAGAGTTATTAGAGTATGTAATTTGATCATGTCACAGCATTTGGAATTACGAAATATGTGTGGCTCAAAATTTTAAAATGTAATACAGTTAAGATAAATAAAATAAAAATGTTCCATAGGTATAAAAATATTTAAAATGTTATTTCCAATCAATTAAATAAAATACATGAAAACAATTGCATTAAAGAATGAGCAACATTTATTTGAACCAATTACAATTATTTTACTAAGCACAATGTTCAGATTTTAGCTTTTATTTTATTATAAACTTGATGCATTAAATGGATATATAACAAAGACCAGTGTAATTTATCAAATAATTTCCTGTCATGATTCGAGCTCTTTCAATTGTTTTGCTATGGCCTTTGCTTCTTCTCGCATCTTTTGTTGCTTTGCTTGCAAAATACGTATCTCATTTGCTTTGTGCTTTCTTTTTCTTCTCTTTCATTAGCTTTAGAGTCAATTTTCTTTTTTCTTATCTTCTCCAATGCTTCTTCATATCTACTATGTGCTCCTCTCACACTTTGGATCATACCTTTATTGACATCTACATTAGACACTCCTCCTGCTACTTTCACTGCATCATAAACTTGACGAATGGCCACAAGCGATTGTTCTTTTTTCGAAGCGATTGTTTCTCAAGATTTTCAACTAAAACTTGTTTGTTTATGGAAAATCCACTTTCCACATAGGATCCATGAGATAAAATCAAAATCATCTTAATTACATTCCACAGCTCAAAGAATTCATCTTTATTCTTAAGGATACCAGTAAAAAAAGAATCCAGTTCATCACTTTTGACTGAGAAGTTTAAAAATTTCTCTTTCAATTCCTTTTCACTGCTTACTTGATGTAAAAAAGTCTTGTATTGTCGAACTACTTTATCTGCAGTTACACTTTTTATTCTTTTCTTTTTGAGAAGTTCCTGCACAAGATTTTCCATGCGCTGAGAGCAACGTGCTGGATACTGAACAATTTGCTTTGGAATTAAACAGCTGGATGCCCTGGACGATAGCAAACTTTAGTGGACTACGTTCCATTAACTTTTCTGTTGTTGACTGCAAAAAAGCTCTGCAACTTTAAAAAAAAATAAGTTTGTCCATTTCTGAAACACCACAGGTTTTCAATACAGCCATGGCACTAACTCTGATGTCAATTTTGGTTAATGTAGTTAAGTTGTCAGCTTTCCTAACATCAGTTTGAATCAATTTGAAGCTGCTTTTAGAATTATCCAGTATGTCCTTCTTGATAAATCTTTCCATTACCTCTCTAATGATCTCTTCAAGTGAATCATGAAGACCAACTCCACTTCTCATGCAAGTTTTAAACTGATTCTTCGATGATTAAACAATAACTACAGCAAGTTACTTAGTTAAATCCTAAATAAAAAAATAATAATGGAAAAATGGAAGTACTGGGAGTCTCTGTTTGTTCTGGATAGATAATGAAATATCAATTCATAATTCAAATTGAAAAACATTTATTTAAAAAACTGTTCAAGCTTGAATAAACTTGTCTCACATAATAATAATTTTTAAAAATTCCCTGAGTTTTCCCTGAGATTTCTATGTTTCCAAATTCCCTGAGAATTCCAGGTTTTCCATGTTTTCCAGGTGCGTGGGAACCCTGATGATGAAGGTTCAATTGACAAGATTAACTTGAAAGGTTCAAGCAAGCTTAGCAAATCTACAGAATACTCAGGGAATACATTTTTGGAAACATCATGGCATCGGCCCAGGAAAACAAACAACCATTAGAGTTCAAAATGTAAATCATGAATTGAAGTTCAATATCATTCACTCATTTCCTACAGATTTTCCAACTAGTAAGCCTCCCCAGAAAAAGAAAACACAAACACATGTGCCAACTTCATTCTGCTCCGATATGGAATGTACGTCATCATTTGAGACAGTTGAAGAATTTGACAATCATGTCCTTGATGGACAGCATATCATTGCAGAAGATACTAGTATAACAGGAGACAGAGTAAAGATGATGTATGTCAAGAAAATGAAGACTGGAGTTGAAAATTTGTTTTTACCATCAACATCTCTGCAAGGAGATTCCACACTACTTACAACTTCTACGGACAGAATCTATAATTTCGTGGGATGTGCTTTAAAGAAAAGAAGGAAAAATAATCCCAAATTTTCCCTGAAACAAAAGAAGTTTATACAGGATGCTTTTATAAATGGAGAACAAAGTGGAAGAAAAATTAGTCTTGAAGCTCTAGTTAATAAAATGAAAAGTTCAATTAATGGATATGGTGATAAATTTTTCAGTGCGGATGAGTATTTGTCAAAATACCAAGTGATGTCACAATTTTCCATATTGGCATCACACAAAAAGAAACAGACCCTGCATGCTTACTTGAACACAAAAACAAGTAAACGAGACGTAAAAGTAGATGCGGATGAGAATGCGGAAGATATGTGTTTAGAGTCTGTCTGAGATAGACGAATGCCATTACAAGGAAACCTACCAAACTATTACTGAAATAGAGTATGATTTACTGAAAATGGAACAAATACCAACCAGATATCAGCAAAAATTGAACAATTTAAATACTATAGTGTATACTATTCCAAAAACAGTTACATAGGAAAAGTTATGTGCCCAGAAGACACTGTTACTAAAACACACAAAGTAAAATTTCTTCATAAGACTTGTGTAAACCAATATGATTGGCATAGGCGTTCTGATATTGAAAATATCAGTAACAGTGTCATCTTTGGACCTGTTGAAATAAGTGGAATGCCTCCTTTTTCCTTATCAAATGCAGAACAAAAAGATTTAAAGGACTCATATCAGAAATTCCAAAAACAAGTTTAGGAACAACAAAAGAGTGAAAACTTTTAGAACTCTTATTTCAGCTACTAACTTTAGATATAAAAATAGGTTCCATGCATATTAAGTTAGCTATTGTTAATTTTACATTTACCTTAAGAAAACATTGCAAAACAAACAGCCTACAATAAAGAAAGTTTTGAATATTATCTATTTGTTTGTATACCACAATAGAATTTGTAGTACTACGTAGATATTTGTCATTGAAGTATATGCTAGGTTGACACATTTCAATAACTATTCCAAGTGCATGTCCTTAAAAAAACACGAAAGTTGTCAGATAGCACTACAATTTGTCTACAAATTATAATTATTTCCCTTCTGAAAGTGAAGACTTTCTTATATAGGCCTATATTGGGTTTCTGGAAATCTGGTACAAACACGATTTTTGACAAATTTCTCTCAATAAAATAAAATAACAGCGAAGAAATATTTCACACCGCACCACAAATTTGGTATTGATCAATGATCAATCACAAAATTCAAATTGATAATATAAATGTCAAGGTTACAGTTTGAAGTTTCGATATATAAGTATTCAAATACAATACAGATTTGGAAATTTTTTCAATATTTTGATAACAAAAGTCATTTTTAAAAAACAAATGAGAAAAGTGCCAAAGAACAAATAATGGGATGTTGTTATATGACAATTATATTATCTTCTGGCATAAATAGGATATTTTTGAGACGCTGAAGTTTTGAGATAATTAGCTTTAAAAAATGGCAAAATTTGCAAAAACTTGATTTTTAGTAAGAATTTCTGGAAAACTGGTTAGAGTTGCCATAATTGATTTTGTGTAATAATAACCTAGATGTGATGCTAAAACATAATGCACAGCAAAAAGTTTGGCACTTGTATGAAGTTTGCCAAATTTTAGCTTTAAATTTCAGAAAATTGCTCACGGGACAGCTCTTTACCAAGGCTATCTAAAACAAGGCTCGGACATCTAGAAATCATGGGATACGTGACGTCAGCCGCAGGGGGATCTGCAATCACTCCGAATGTACAAAAGTGTATGGAACTTACAGAAGTGACTTTCAAAAATTCATATTTTTAAATAAAAAAAATAATTTAAATACGTACCCACAGACGACTGAAAACAGGACTTCATAAATGGTGAGTTATTTTTTTATTTTGTCTTATGTCTTTGCATGCAATTTTAACATTTTTGTAACACATAGCAAGTGTAGCGCCGAATGTTGCTATATCTGTACGAATAGTCTTATAGCTTGAGAAAAGTACTCTTAATTCATGTTTAATATTGCCTGAATTAAGAATGATTTGCCTGAAATAATCCTAATAAGGATCCATTCACTTGAAAAACATTTGGAACAAAATTGACTAAAAACTGGCGAGATAGCAGTGTTTCTCTATTCTATTGTATTTATAAAGGTTAAGAGAAAAATGAATTTCAGGGAGGTTTGGATAAATACAAGTAGTTTTAATTAATTTTTTAATTAGATAAATACAAGTAGGTTTGGATAAATACAAGTAAAAGGAGGAATATTGGTTTGTGATAAATACAAATAGTTTTATTTTAGAAAGAATGAACATCACTTTTCACAGAAATATGACCTTGAACGATGTTTCAAGGGGCAAAATCTCTTCTACATTTTTTTAAAAATTGAAATTCTGGCTTTCGCCTTCCCACGTATATAAGCTAATTTTAATTTTTATCAAAATCCATTACTATGATGCAACCTCCATTTGTTGATATGACATGGAATGACCCCAAAACTGTAGCCAGACATTTGGGAGAAGAAGTACTATACGCCCACAGACCTATTGTGTGTGTCCCATTGTCCAGACTGCACCATACCACCCGTTTGCAATGGTGTTGTGAGCATTGCAATTAGACCGAAGAGAACTGGGCTTGTGTACAGATGAGAGTAGGTTCAGTCTGTCATCGGATTGTAGACGCCAACTAATCTGGCGTGAGAGTGGTACTGCTTATCGCAGGGTGGCCACTCTTCGGACATATTGAAATTACCTGACATTTCCAGGTTTTCCAGGTGAATTGAAAAGAAATTCCAGACCAGTAGTTTCAACATAAAATGTGTGCATGTCCCTATTTAGTTACAAATTTGATTAAAGAATCTCAACAATTTAACTTCACTATCCAAAAAAAGTTATATTAAATCAGGAGAAAAAAAATACACATATTTTTTTTTGTTTTTACAAATAAATTCGACTTTTTTAATAAAAAATACATGTAAACGCAGTAAAGCTGGACTACTGAAATTGTTAAAAGAATTTAATGGTTTTCATTGAAGAAAATAAGAAATAATTCAAACTGATGTCCGTAAATATGGGCATTGCAAATTGCTCACAATGACAGATCATTAAAGATATGCAATAATTACACTATAACAAGCCACAGCCATCAAATAATTAATGTCAATTCAGCAATGCCAAAAAAATGTTATTAAAATAAAAAATAATATAATAAAATATATATAATATTAACTTGGTGACATTTATGCAAAATAGAGCACAAACTCAGCATTTTTGCTTACGGAATCAAATGGACATGTGGCAACCTTTATTTAGCGGTTACGAGTACAGCGTAATACTTGGTGAAATTTTTCGAAAATGGCACACAAACTGGGCAATTCTGTTTTTATACGGACAACTAGTAAAAAGAAGGAAAAAAATCCAGAATTTTCACAAAATTCCCTGACTTTTCCCGATTTCCAGGTTGAGTGGCCACCCTGTTATCGTCCAGAAAATATCAAGGAAAGGGACCGATATCCAACATGCAGTATCATGTTATGGACTGGCATCATGATCAACGGCCGCACGTCCCCTACATGTGGTGGCAACTGGGACTATGGCCGGCCAACGATACATTAATGAAGTTCTACTGCCTCACATTCGCCTTTTCCGTGATGCTGTCGGTGATAAATTTGTTTTCATGGACGAAAACGTACCATGTCATCGAACACTTGCCGTTCAGGATTGTCTAGTCAGCGAGGGTGTTCAATGCCTCGTATGGCCAGCATGTTCTCTAGATCTAAACCCCATTGAAAATGTTTGGAATGCTTTGGGGAGGCGACTTGCTGGTCAAAAATATCCTCAACAAACAAGAACACCCTCATCCGTGCACTGACAGAGGAGTGGGATAACTTGTCTCAACAGATGCTGGATAATGTTGTGCAAAGCATGACACAACGTGTGGAATGTTGCATCACACTCCACGATGGATATATCCCGTACTGATACCTTTCTCAAAGGTGCCTGCTGTCGTTCATATGCATTATTCCATTTCTCCGTACACAGCATCAAATGAACACTTTTTCTTTTCAGATGTTTCAAAACCTTCTGTATTTTTCAGAACAATAAATGATCTGTATTCTAATGCCCGAACAGTGTGGCAACAATATTTTATCCTGCTGGCCTCCACCCCCACTTAATGTTGTGCTACATTGCAATTTGTGATCCGTCCTTAGCAATTGTCCAGCAGTGTATGATACAGCCACATGATTGCCAGATATGTTATGAATCATGGTAATGACTTTCTTCCCAAGAGACAAATGAAATTTATATATATATTTGAAAACATTTTTCATTTGATTGAATATTACAAAAATATTAGCTCATAACTGTAAAACATATATTTAATGCCAGTTTTTTATTATGTAAAAATTGTATTTTAAAAGAGATTTTCATACTTGTGATATGCCATGGTAATGATATTTAAATTAATTCATTAAAATTGAAAAAATACAGTCATTGTTTATGGTCTAAAACACACTATATAGTAAAGAACACACAATATTTTATTTGTAACCCTCAAAAAAGTTATTATATAACGGAAGAAAAAGGGAAACAAAAAGAAGCGACTTAGTTTTTCCCCTTTTTGTGAGAATGACCCATATACTGAAACTAAACTTGCATAAATGTAAGCACATTTGAAACATTTTAACGTTCTCAAATAACACTATTTTAATAAATGTTAATTGCATGGCAACACTAACTTAAAAATAAGTTTTCAAAATAAGGATCGCTGAATGTCTGGTTAGTCAAATATTCAAATTTCTTAATTATTAGACAACTATATCATTACTACAAAGACTGATTAGTCTATAAACAAAACACCTATCAATAATTATAAAAATAGAAACATGCCCTCACCAAATAAAATGCAAAATCTCTGCTTTCCATGGTGAATACAGGAAAAATGCTATTTATTTCCGTTCCTCTTTGACACATACTTTTTATAACTATGCTAATTATTATTAACTGTTATTAAAAATAATAATTATAAAAAATCAGCAAGATATTCGACCCCTGATATCTAGTAGAACAATGTAACATTTCAGCAAAGGCAATCAATATAATAATAAAAAATAAATAAATAAATAAAATTAAATTAAATTAAAAAAATGAATGACATATTAAAAACAATTTTAAAGGCTTTTTTTCCCAATAAACGGTCATAACTGGGACTTTTAAAAAATAAAATAAACTTTAATAAGTTTTGAAAATCCTGTACAACTCTATAAGAGTTTGTTGCATTATTTTAACACTATCTTTCTAGATATAGAAATTGTGAAGGAGATTCTGGAATACATATAGATCATGATAACAGATTTAATATCAGGATATTACCAGGGAGTTCAGCTTCTTTTTGGACTACTTTCATTTCAGCGAACTTTTCCTCATACAGTAATTGGGCTTTAATAATGTTGTTGTTTAATTCTTCAATGATTGCTTCAAGCTCTTGAATTTTTTGTTTCTGTAAAGTTATTTCTTCTTCCTTCTGCTGTACTACTTGTGGTAAATGCTCAAAACTCGAAAAATGCAGTGTAGTTTTTATCTTAAATAGAATAAAAGTGAAGCTAATGCATTTTAATTCATATAAATAAATACAAAAATCAACACTGAAAAATACTAATTATATTACATATAGAAGTAAAAAATATAATAATCTTTTATGTATTGTTTATTCAAGATAAAAGTGTTCCACCAAATAACATGCTTAAGATCTTTAATAATTCTCTAGGATTGCGATATTGTGAAAGGTGCATTTTTATAAAGACGCAGAACACTGACACCAGCATGTGTCTAGGTTTTTTTAAAAAAAATTTAACATAGCTAGATAAAAAATCCACATTAAAAAAATTATTTGGTGCTTACATGAATGCATCTTTTTGAACAATATTAATAATAAAATAAAACCAATAACAAAAAATATTCCCAGATGCAGTACTATATATATATATATATATATATATATATATATATATATATATATATATATATATATATATATATATATATAAATATATATATATATAAATATATATATATATATATAATAATTTTTGAAATTTGTTGATTGTCTTTGTCTTTATGACCTGCATTACACTTTATTATTTCCTCTTTATGTCTTAATTTCTTATATTTCTTTGTATTTTGTAGAAAATTTTTGGAATAGTGTATTATGAGTTACTACATACATTCTAACTTTGGATTTACTAATTTAATTTTATTTTCATATATATATATATATATATATATATATATATTACTGTCATTACGCAGTACGGTTTTTATTACTCACTTTGGCAACTGTAAATCACTTTTTTACTCTTTATCGAATGGCAACATAGGTCTAGTCATTTTTTGCTCATCACGATTGTACATTTGATGTGTATTTTAAGGTATTTATGCTTCCTTTCTATTTTTTCAATCTTTATGCTTGTCGTCCTAAAAACACATGTTTATAGATAAAATCTATCTTGTGTTTCAAAAACAAGCATTTTTGTGTTCATTTCGTTTAAAATATTAGGACTTGATAAAGAATTTCTTCGAAATGAACTATCCTTAAGCCTAGAGCTCGTCTACGTGCAAGCTTTACTGCTTGATTATTTTGGTATTCTTTTTTTCGATTCCTCTCCATTGACATTTGTTGATTATCTTTAGCTTTCTGAACTGTAATATGCATTACAATTTCCTCTTTATTGTTGAATTTCATTTTATTTCATTTCATTGTATTCTGTAGACATAAAACATTTTAAGATAGTGTATTATGAGTTACTTCTTCCATTCTACCATTGGATTTAATATTTTATATATATATATATATATATATTATATATACAGTTTCTATTATATATATATATATATATATATATATAAAATAGAAACTGTATTCGGCATTGTGTGGGATTTAAAGCAGGGATTAATTAAATTTTTCAAAAAGCTTAGTCATCTGCTGCACGAGCACATGCTTGCCCTACATAAGCACATAATCATACCTTAGAATGCTGCTCGATTACATAATAGACCTTTGTCCTGGCACTGGGTAGATCAATGTGATCAATATCAAGTGAAGTATATTCAAACTTTAAGCAAATGCATAGAACAAGTAAACAGTTATAAAAATTTAGTAAATATTTGCATTTATAGGTGATTTAATTTTAATGCAGCTATATAGAAGGTCGTTCGCACTTTATGGAAACAATTTTATATTTATGTTTCTTGTTAGTATTTTGAGATAAAGATTTGGCATTTTCAATATAATCGTCTGCTACTGTTTTATTTTGATTAGAATGTAGAATAAAAGATTTGTTTTGATAATGGCTCCTGAAATTGATAGAAGGCTCAAAGGTTACATAAATGCGCTTTCCGAGGAAAAATATTCGTATAAACAAATTGTAAAGTGGTGTAAAAATTGAGGTTATTGCATTTTAAAGAAAGGTATTTTTAATACATTACATTTGAAAGGGAAAAAACATCTAGCTGAAAGTAAAAATGAAAAAATGGCTGCAAAATTGCATCCTAAGACAGTTCAAAAGCGGGTAAAATATCAAGAAAGTATCTGGTCCTAAAAGAAAATACATCGACTCAAAGATTCATTGCATTGAAACTGGGAATATCTTCTGGCACTGTAAGTAAAATCATTCATAAAAATTTGAAGTTAAAAAAGATGTTTAAATCTAGAGTTCATCTGCTTTTGCCAAAGTATATTGCGGAAAGAAAAACAAATTGTAGAAAATTATATGAAAAACGCCTAACTGCTGATAAATGGAAATTTGTGGTAACACTCGATGAGGTGTGGGTGCATTTAAGTGACTGTTATAAAAAAAAAAGCAATTTTCTATTGCTCAACTGACGAAAATGACCGTACGAAATGGCTTCATCAATGTACAGAAAAGTTCCCAAAGGGATTCATTCATGATAATTGCAGGATTTTGTTACAACGGTAAATTAAAACTAAAAAATCTCGAGTAAAACTAAAATTAATTCACTCTACTATCAGCAGAATATTTTAGAACCAATTTTTGAAGAAGAAATTCCAGTCTTATATAGAAAAGACATCAATAAAGTTGAGCTTCATATGGACAAAAGCCTTTAGTCACAGATCTAAGTCAACTGCCGCATATTTAGCAAAGAAAGAATCAGAAGCAGGAATAAAATGTATCCCATTTAATGAAATACCTGTAAAATCACCTGACGCTTCTCCTATGGACTTTTGCGCTTTCGGTTTATTAAAACAAGCCTTAGGAAAACAGCATTCAGACATGCCAACGTTCCAAATAGAAAAAACAAGAGACTATTTTGTCGCAAATATATTGTTTACTCATGACACTTAATATTTGATTAAAACATTAAAATACTGCACCATTTAAGTACATTATGCTTTAAATTTATCTGAAAAAAAATTAAAAAATTCATGAATTATCTTTTGAATTAAAATAGTGTTAGTAACAAATTATATATATATAAAAAAAAAAACCTTGATATTATTATTTCTTAATTTATGAAATTTTAATACCCCCCCCCCCCCCGGAAAAAAAAAATACTGCATTAAATATCAGGCATAGTACTGGTAAAATATGAAAATTCAGGACACCAATTTTATAAAACTTCGGAACAATAAATTATAAAACAAAAAATATATAAAGGTTTTATCCAGTGAAAATTACTTTATATTGAAAACAAATATTTATGTTTGGTAAAACACAGGTTTTCACTAAAGACAATAACAAATATTGATCTTTAATTAAAAAAAACCCCAAAATATAGCACTGAATTATATTCCTGCCAAAATGGTTTCCTTTTTATTTGCCTAAATCATTGCTTTAACCCTTTCGCGACGAACGGCACGCCCAGGTGCCAGCTTCGAACTTGCATTCAAGGACGAACGGCATGCCCACGGGCCGGAGGAAATTTTACCCTAAAGGACGACTGGCACGTATTGGTGTTTCTACGTGGAACGTTTTAATTTGAATGTATTTGTCTCCTAGATGGCGTTAAATGCCCGTGGAAGCAACTTAAATGTATTTTGTAGATGTTTGACCTTGGCACAAGGAGAATCCAATGAATTATTTCTCCATTTGGAGCGGTGAAACACATGGCTCTGTAAAGTAAACAGAGCACTTCTCGTAGCATCAAAATTGAGTTCCGGGTCTCGTTCTGATTTTGTCTTTTATTGATTTCGTTGTTGAATTAGAGGAATATAAGAGAGTTTTTTTTTTTGAGTGGGTGGGGGAAGGGGGGGGGGGTAAAGGAATGTGCGGCAATGAAATGATTAGGTTATTTATGTTCTCATGGAAAGGAAGGCTGGGATTTCGTTAATATATCCCATCGAAAAGGTCCAGATATGGAATAAAAATATATAAATCGTCAGAATCGGAATGAGGCCATAAATGGAATTTCCTTGTGTATACTGGAAAGGGCACGGGATTATCAAGCTCTGATGGTGGGTATGGAAAACGCGTTGTGAAAACATTTCTAAGTGAACTTTTAGGAAAAGGATATACTTTGTATTTGGATATAAATTTTTTACCTCTCCTGTACTTGCAAAGTATTTGTTGTCTAAGAATACGCATGTATGTGGTACAGTTTTAAAAAATCGGAAGGACATGCCAAAGAATTATCCATCTGTACTTAAAACATATATACACTAAAATTTTTAATATTTTGATAAAAGAAAATTTGTATAAAAAATATACATCAAATAGAAAATAAGTATTTCCTTTCTTCCTGAAAAAAGTAGAATGCTGTGTTGAACGGGTGATTTTTAGTGAATTTTTTTCGAGAGTTAGGCTTAGCGCAAAAAATATCCATCTTTTGGGCACATTTTGGAAACAAAGCGCTTCGTCCTTTGGGCCACGGTAGTTTCGGAATGCTGCCGTCCCGAAAGGGTTAATACCACTTTTTGGAAAATATCCCTTCACAGAGTTCATACCCATTTTTCAAAATAGAAAAATTTGTATTATGCAAATATAATTAAAAAAATAACCTTAATAATTAGCCATAATATGAAAATAAGCTAGTTTAGTCGATCTAATATGCAACATTTAAATGATGGAGATGGATGGAAAAATATACTAACGTACTCTCGGCAATTGACGCAAAGTAACTGAATTGCTTGCACAATCGCACTGTTTATGCAAAAATAATTAAGAAATTAACCGTAATAATGAATCATAATATAAAACTAAGCTAGTTTAGTCAATCTAATATGCAACATTTAAATGATAGAGATGAATAGGAAAAGATAATTGTTGGCAAATAAGGTTGTGGAAAATCTTGAATTGAAACTGAAATGCCAAAGTAGCAGATGTTGCGTAGTGGATGTTAAACTTCACAAGAATAGTTTGCAGATACTCACATCAAGACAAGGTTTGTTAAACGAAAAACGTAATTTTATGTCTCACGAAACAAGGCATATATTGAACAGAAAAGATGCATCTTTAACTTTGATGCAGTTCATTGAAAAAGGATGATACAGAGTAATTTTAACATTGTCCAAACCAACAATACATTGACTATCTAACATTAGTCAAATATTCTAAGTAATGCACCTTCAAAGACATAGGAACTTAGATACAAGGCCACAACTGGCCAAACAGTCTTTGAACTACATAGTATACGAATATCACGGGAGAGATTCACTCTCACTATCCACGTCTACATGTTGTTGTGCTGGATTTTTGAGAAAGAGCAGAAATAATTTGCTTTACTGCTATTAAATTGATTTAATCCTATAACACTTAACTTATTAATACTTCAAACCTAATACATGTACTATTGGTACTATAATTTTAAGTGAGCATTAATTTAAAGGTAATTGAATTCAAAAGTAAAATGTGCTATTCACATATATATGTTAATGATCTTTATCTTAAGGACTTTTAATCTTAATCACTTTTTATTTAATAAGAACTTTAACTTAATCTTGTGTTTACTTTAAAAGAAATTGAAGCTGAGCAATCAAATTAATAAGTAAATAGTCATAAATTTTGTTTTCTAGTAAATTGCTCAGATCAATAATGTCATTCTAGCTTGAAAAGGTGAGAATAAACTAACTTTAATTTAAATAATTCTTTACCTGCATAACAGGACTTTAAAATAATTTTAAATACACCTTTTCTGAATTTATATACTTGGGCAGACTGGAATTTTCCCCCTCCCAAAACGTGCAAATTGCTCTGAAAGCAATTGAATGTAACTACGAAGTCATCTGTAAACAATTCCATGTAAAGAGAACATCACAGACTATGTATTGCTTTATTGCACCCAGGATTAAGGAGAATTATTTGTTCTTATGTTATAACTGTATATGATGAAATATTAAGTGTATATGTTGATAACAAATCATAAACATCATTTTTTTTCATTCACAAAACGTATTTTTACGCCTTCTAGGAAGGTTTTTATAATTTTGGCAAAGTTCCTTTTTACAGATTTTCACGTTTTTTTCAAAATGGCTGCCCTGACGCTACTAATTTCAAGCGTCCCGGCATTGTAAACAAGCATATTAAGTTACTAATCGCTTTTACACATGTGGCGTATGGTAGATACTTTTGGCACGCTTAGCTTTATAAAAGCATTTTTTTAGGCCTAGCATGTGGACGTTTCATCGGACGCTTGCGGACTCTTGGCGCGTTAGATTCGGATTGGCGCCGCCAAAAAGGGGTTGCTGGTTCGGAACTTCGTGCCAAGCGAGAGAGCGCTCCTCACTCGGAAACAATGCTGTAGTAGCGGACAGACGTTTTTTTTTCTTGGAGAAACTTTTCAACTTTTGTGGGGAGATCCCAGTAGGATCGTAAGATGGAGCTATTCTTTGAGCGAAACCTCGCACCGTCACCATTATGAGAGGGAGAGATTGGTTTTTCTCTTCCTTCGGAGAAAATAAATTTACCACCTGCTCCGTAGGCTAATTGCCGGAAATACGATGTCTTAATTTTTCACATTTTTGAGCTGAAAGCTCTCCCCGCTCCTGTCTATGTTTTTGGCCCTC
The DNA here is from genome assembly GCA_951213105.1 of Amaurobius ferox. Lineage (NCBI taxonomy): Eukaryota > Metazoa > Arthropoda > Arachnida > Araneae > Amaurobiidae > Amaurobius > Amaurobius ferox. Next base: position 61,200,449 of record OX578153.1, read on the forward strand.
ATCGCCCAACTCTATGTTACGAAGCTAAAGGCTCCCACCATTTTCGCCTGGATTTTCCGGGAGACCGGGCCCAACGCGTCCAGACTTTTCACCGAATGCCGGCCCCAGGACAGCGGACCACCTCCTTACCAGCCACTGATGACCGGGACGAGGCAACCGGACCACTGTAAATTGGCCATGAAAGCTCCTCTCTGGTAGGCAACAAGCCACTCTCGAACTCTGCATGGGGGTAAGTCCTCTCCATTTAAAGTTTACTCAGGAAGATCCATCCGGAGCATCTTCAGAAATCTTCAAAATTTCTGGTCTAATCAATAAAAATTGACTTTAACTAACTCTTCTCGCCTCCTAAACGGAGAAATCTTAAATTAAAGTTGTGAATCCAAGCAGAGAATGCCTAGTAAACAAAATGTTTTTCCTTTTTTTTCACCCCTTAAAAGGGGAAACCAAACCTTAATGAGGATAGTTTCTAAGAGAAACTGATATTTTTTTTTATGTCTAGTTTGATGCCTCAAGGGCTGTTTTAAATTAGTTTTCTTTATTTTTATTACCTATTTTATATACACTCTACATTTTTCTTTACACACCTTTTTGGATGTAATTTCATCTAGATCACTAGAATGTCGTTTTTTTGGTATACCTTATACATTGTGTCTCACCGCTTAAAGGGGGACTTTTGGTATGTCGCACCTCCTAAAGGTGGGCTTGATTTTTATTAGTTTTATCTTACACTTTTATACACTCTTGTTGTCTACGATGTGTATTATCATTCTACTGTTGCCAAACTTAGTTCTCCAACATTTTTGTAACCTGGGTGTAATCGCCTGTAACTGTTTCTCCCTTTTTTAGTTTGTTAAGTTTAATAAATATCTCTTTTTACATTTCAAAATTTTCTCTTTATTTGTGAAGTGGTTGATTTTAATGACTTAATTTTTTAGTTTTCAGCTTAACGATCACGGCCTAACTTTTATTAATCCTTAAAGCTTGTATTCTTAATTTTCACAATATGCTGATGTCGAAAAGGGCACAGCATATTAACTGGTGCCTTAAGACCAGTCTTTGGAGAACTCTGTTTGGTTATTACATGTTTGATTATTGCATGATGTAAAGATTTCCTTTTTGAAAATTTGTTTTATATGTGTTATATTTTGGAGGGAGAGAGAGTTCCAGTCTGGGAGTATGTTTTAAAATTTTTAGTAACTTTTACCTGACCACATCACTTTTAGTTTGATATTTTAATTTTTCTGTAAAATGTTTCCTGTAAGTGGTGCAGCTGAGGGTAATACTCCTTTAGTTGGTAATAAGGAAACCCCCCGCAGAAACATAATGAGTACCCCAAATCCTTTCCAAAATGGGGAAGATCAGATAAATAGAGAGCAAGGTAGTGGGAATGAGCTTGTTTTTACTAGTATGGCAGAAAATAGCAGGGAGAATCAGGACCCTCCCACTTTATCTAATGAAATGTATCCACACATTAGTGGTCAAAATTCTTCCCACTCAGGTGGAAGTCAAATCTTGCAGTATGTTGCACAGACAGCCCCTTTAGGTGGATTTCTGGACAGCATTCCAGTTTTTTGTGGAACAGAAAGAGACTCCTTGAGGATTTCTTATCCACTATAGATATGATCGCAACTTATGCAAATTGGGGAGAAGGTGATAAGCTCTTAGCTATCAAATTGAAACTAGGAGGGGAGGCGGCACGTCTAATAAGAGACAATCCAACCTTAAAAGTCGAGAGAAATTTGAATGTCATTATTAAAGCTCTACGTGACAGATTTTCATCGCTGGAGTATGCACATAAGCATTTGAGGTCCCTCCTTCAGAGTTATCAGCGCCCGCATGAAACGGTGAGGCAGTACGCTGCGAGATTGGAGGCACTTTCCTTCAAAACTGTTCCTGCAGAATTGCTTCAGAATTCCTTGGCCGACAAAAATTGCCAGGATATTCTGACGTCGGTGTTTATTGAGGGTCTTAACCATAATATCAGAAGGTTAGTCCTTCCTCAGAATCACAAGACTTTTCATAAGGCCCGTAATCAGGCAGTGGCTGAGGAGGAAGTATGGAGTCAACAGAACTCCCAACAACCGCTAGAGGAAGTTAAAGTACTCAACCAGTCAGAGGAATTCAAAGATATTTTTCTCAAACAACAAAAAATGATAGCATCATTAACTGATTCGGTAGCGGCTTTGCAATTACAGGTGCAAGAAGTACTTTCTGCACCCAAAGAGAATAAACCAAACACTTTCTCACACAAAAAACAGGGGTCACAGGATGTGAGGAATTCTTCACTTACCTGCTTTAGATGTGATAAGAAGGGACATATAGCCCGAGATTGTAATAAACCACCAGCAAATCGTAACAGATATCAACAGGGTTACTCACGAGAATATATACCACCACAGAATAATCATCAGGGATATGGGTTTCAAGGGGCTTACCATCAGAATTCCCATCAAAACTACTCAGGGCCTCCTCAGCAGAATTTTCATCCTTACCAACCGATGCTTCCACCTAGGCCTTCACGTGATACAAACCCGTTTAACAACCAGACTCAACAGCAGTCATGGCAGGCACCTTCTGGACCTATAAACTAGAACAGGGTGACGGAAGTGTTGACCTTAGCTTACCGTCTCAAACCCATTTTGAGGTGTCATTTCTTGGCATGGCAGTTTCATCTGTTAGAGCCCAACTCCCTTTAGTTTCAGGTACTGTTAAAAATCAAAATCTTGTATTTTTAGTTGACTCAGGTGCATCCATTAATGTAATTTATGCTAGTACTCTAAAATTTTTATCTATTGACCAATCATCTATTGATCAATGCAATATTTTTTTGAAAGGGATTTCTAGGCAGCAATTAAATGTTAGAGAAAAAGTCACTCTGCCTATTCTTTTTGGAAGGGAAACTCTGCAGGTAGATTTTTATATTTTAAATGATGCACTTACTCCTCCACATTATTCGACTATTTTAGGTACAAAATTTTTATCACAGCATAAATTTAAAATTGATTTTGAAAATGAGATTCTAGAAAATGATGTTGTCATTTTGCCTTTTGATTTGTCAAGCCAACCTGGCCATCCTAGACCCACCCCTTAGTAATAATATTGATTCTTCGCCAAATTCTTCCCACCAAGCCCAGGTGTCCTTAAATTGTTTCACACTAAATAAATTCAACTTGGAACCTTATTCTGAATGTTTTGTAAAAGTCCACTGCAAACCTAGTCAAAATTTTTTTTCAGACATTATTTTAATAGAGCCAAATTCTTTTAACAGTAATATTGTTGTGGCACGATCAGTTCATAATTTTGCTTCTAATGATATTTATACAGTCAAAATTGCAAATTTTTCTCGCATAAGTGTACATGTAAACAAAAATACTAAGATTGCCACTTTATCATCTATTTTTTCAGTCCCATCTTGCCCTATTAATACTATTATAAATTCTAATTCAGATGAGGGAGATGATTTTGAAGCTTGGGGAGGAAAATTTGATTTTTTCACACTTGCAAGATTCGCACAAGTTGCCCTTGCAAGATTTACTTAAAGAATTTAAACATGTTTTTGCAAATTCTGTTTCAGACTTAGAGGGCTGTGATACAATCTATCACAACATTAATTTGAACAATTCTGTCCCTGTTAGATTAAGACCTTACCGTGTACCTTTTCATCTGAAGGATGAGTTAGACAAACAAATTCACGAGCTTTTAGAAGCGGATGTTATCCAGGAGTCTGGCAGCCCATTTGCTTGCCCTGTCCTGTTTGTAAAAAAGGCTGATGGCACCTTCAGGCTTGTCTGCGACTTTCGAAAACTAAATGATGTGACAATTGCAGAAAATTTCCCAATCCCCAATATTCAGGAAATGATTGATGACTTAAATGGAGCCAAATTTTTTTCCACCCCTGATCTTACGTCAGGTTTCTACCAGATGAAACTCCATCCAGATGACATTTATAAGACAGGGTTTTCTACGCCATCTGGACACTATGAGTGGAAAAGGGTACCATTCGGACTCAAAAATGCCCCCTCATCTTTTCAACGCCTAATGTCTATTGTATTATCGGACCTTTCTCCTATGCAGATAGGCATCTATATTGATGATATCGTTATTGCTTCCACAACCTTTGAAGAACATCTGAATAAATTAAGAATTGTTTTTGACCGTTTGCAAACCCACAATCTTAAGCTCAAACCGAGCAAGTGTATTTTTTTTAAACCATCCATAACTTATCTAGGATTCCAAGTTTCCCAAGGCATTGTTCAACCAGATCCCACTAATTTACAAGTTGTTGAAAAATTCAAAATTCCTTCATGCAAAAAACACATTAGACAATTTTTAGGGTTAACAGGATTCTACCGCAGATTTATTCAAAATTATGCTGAGAAATCTCTTCCATTAACTGAACTAACTAGAAATTCTTCAAATTCTGTTTGGTCAGAGAAAGCGCAAACTGCTTTCGACACATTAAAGCAAGAGCTGCTTCAAAAACCCATTTTACAACTTCCTGATTTTTCAAAACCTTTTGCCTTGTGCACAGATGCTTCAAAGTATTCTCTGGGGGCCGTTCTATGCCAAGAAGATGAAAATAAATTCCTACATCCTGTTGCTTATGCCAGTAGAAAGTTAAAAGCAGCCGAATTAAATTACAGCACTGTGGAAAGAGAAGCTTTAGGTGTTGTTTGGGCTACTGCCTATTTTAAACACTACCTTTTAGGGAAGCATTTTATTGTGTATTGCGATCAAGCTTCCCTATCTCATGTGATTAAACTTAAAGACCCCACTTCGCGCATTGCTAGATGGATAATGAATCTGACCAGCTATGATTTCAAAATTGTCCACAAACCGGGGAAACTAAACGTTACCGCTGATTTTCTTTCAAGGTGTATTAATACTGTGGAAACTGTAACTGATAGCGACGCCCTAAATTTAAACAGTGATTTGAAAAACTTAACTATTGATCCTAGCCTTTTTAATCGAATTGCTATTTCCCAGTTATCAGATTCAAAATGTAACAAATTAAAATTTTCACTAAATAATAATAAAGATACTTACCCTGTAACTCTCCAATTTTTTGTAAGAGATGATGTTTTATACGCAATTCATAAGAGACCTAAAAACAGATTTCAAACTATGGAAAGAATCTATGTTCCCTTGGACTTAGTCCCTGATATTTTAAATTTATATCATGATTCTCCCACCGCAGCTCATGGCGGTTTTAAAAGAACTCTTGCTAGAATCCAAAAACACTTTTATTGGCCAAAAATGTATGCCCATGTTGTGAACTATGTTAAGTCCTGCCACACTTGTCTGCAAAGACGTGGCTATAAAGCTCATCAGAAGGCACCTATTCAACGATTTCCAGTCACAACCTACCCTATGGAGAGAATTGCAACAGATGTAGTCGGCCCTTTGCCAGAAACTTCAGCTGGAAATAAATATATTTTGGTCGTTACTGACTATTTTACAAGGTGGCCTGAAGCGTATCCCATTAAAAATACTAAATCTGAAACTGTTTTGGCTTGCTTAGAAAATTGGGTTTCTGCTCATGGTGTTCCTCGGCACTTGGTCACAGATAAGGGCTCAAATTTTATATCTAAGGTAGCTAAGAACTTTTATAAGAAATTGGGAATTACAAAACATACTACGACAAGTTACAATCCTCAGGCAGATGGGGTCTGCGAGCGTTTAAATTCAACTTTAATTAAGTCTCTCAGTACCTTAATTTCCAGCACTCAAGATGACTGGGATAGGCATTTGCACTTTGCCCTTATGGCGCACAGAGTAGCAAAGCATAGTGCTACAGGAGAGTCTCCTGCCTTTCTTTTGTTTGGTAGAGACATTACTTTACCTGAGGATTTATTATCAAATACTAAGCGACCAGCCTTTATTTCTGTACAAGATTACTCAGATGATTTGGTTATCCGCATGAAAAACTCCTTCGAAATAACAAATCGAAATTTAGTAAGGGCAGCTGAACAACAGGAGAGTTATCAGCATAAGCATGCGATGCATAAAAACATTAAAGTGGGTGATCTAGTTTTCTTGTACACTCCAGTCGTCCGCAAAGGACAAGCACGAAAGTTGACAAATTTTAATAAGGGCCCATATAGAGTTGTATCACAGAGAACAAATGTAAATTTTGTCATTACAAATACTCTGGCTCCTTTAGACACACAAACAGTTCATGTCAACAGGCTCACTCGTATCACAGATAGACAGCAGGCTCTTATGCCAACAGATGCTGCATGCAGGCCAGGAACTTAACGACTCCAGTGTCACTGATTCAGCTAGTAACTTGCCTAGCGTTTCCAACAGTCCTGAGCAAAGATACATGTTGAGACCTAGAAATAGATTGGGTTGAAAATTTTCCCCATGGGTTGGATTTTTGTGATTTTGTTTATTTTACATATATTATTCATCATTCGTTTTGTCATGTGTTTTTCAGTATTTATTCATTTGTGTCAAATTTTTGAAACATTAGTATTGCCATAGATACACATTAAGTGGCAGATACTTTTAGCTTGTTTCCACTCAAATTTTTGAATCATTTTGCTATTCAATCTTTTACATTGTATTCTGAGTTTAAGTATGTGTTTGAAAGTGTGTATATCTCCAAGGGGGAGATAATTTTGTGTGTTGCATTTAAAAGCAAAGATATCCTGGCCAGGATACATACAAACATAGTGATAGCTAGTAGTGTCTTTTGGGAAATTATGGTGTTTCCAAAGTTTAAGTGTTGGTAATGTTTTGAGATTTTAATGTTTGTAATGTTTTCGAAAGTTTTGTATTTGTAATGTTTTCGAAAGTTTTAAGTTTGCTGATATTTTCAAAGGTAAGTGCAAACCTTTTCAAGTCATAGGTTGCAATGAAATTATTCCTTTTAAATTAGCTTTCTGACTTAATATTTAGTAGTGAGTTATGGTAACTTCACATCTCACTTGTTTCTCTGAATTTTTTTTGGAACTCTTGGATTGTGGGAGGATGTTTTTGACAGATAAATGTGTGTTTAGAAAACTTAATGGAATTTTTAGGGTTGTGTGCTACATTGGGCCTGCAATAGTTTTAGCGAGGGATCTTGTTTGTTCAAGTCCCTCATGTTCAAGTTAATCTCCTCTTTTAGTCTGCCTAGGAAGTGCATTATTCTATCAGTTCTGTTTGCGAAATTTTTATTCCAATTTTTTTTTATAAAATTTGATTCATTATGAAATTCTTGTTCGATTTATTAAATTTACGGTTTTAGAGGAGTTGATGTCGACAGACTCCTCCTGTCGGAAACACTCGTCTCATTGACATTGGGTTTTAAGACCTTTTGGAGAAAATTTTTACATCTTTTCATCTTCTACATACATTGAATTTTGGGAAGAGAGATGTGAGAGTCAAAGAGCATATCTACCAAATACTTTTGGATTCAGAAATTTTTTTTTTCCTTGTCTTTTGTTTCAATGACACTTTTGTTTGGAGGTGGCATGTGCACTTATGCCAGTTACAGGAAAGCTTTTTACACTTTTGGGGGGGAAACTTTTAAAATATTTTGTTTTACTTTTATATTGTGTGACGAACGCCTTTACAGTGTGTTTTTCTTTTTGGAACCCCAGGGTTTCACCCATTTCAGTTTGTACAATTTATATTTTTTTGGTGTATCTTTTTAACATGTTTTCATTTACCTTGCCTCTCCGTCTCCATGTGTTTATGGTTGTAAGATTTTTTTATTTTTCTTTGTGGTCTTGCTTTTCCCTGAAATTTTAAGTTTTACCTTTGCCCTGTCTTAAATTTTTACATTTTCGGCCCTGTTTTCCTTGAAAAAAAAAAAAAAAAAATTAAATAAATAATAAAAAAAAAATTTCTTTTACCCCTTTTGGTCCTGTTATTACCTTAAAAAATTTTTTCATTTTTACTTGTGGTCCTATTTTGGGTTTAAAAAATTTTTTTTCTAGGAAACAAAAATTTTTTTTAGGTGGTCAGGGAGGTAATATGTTGTGCTGGATTTTTGAGAAAGAGCAGAAATAATTTGCTTTACTGCTATTAAATTGATTTAATCCTATAACACTTAACTTATTAATACTTCAAACCTAATACATGTACTATTGGTACTATAATTTTAAGTGAGCATTAATTTAAAGGTAATTGAATTCAAAAGTAAAATGTGCTATTCACATATATATGCTAATGATCTTTATCTTAAGGACTTTTAATCTTAATCACTTTTTGGTGTAAAATGTGCTATTCACATATATATGTTAATGATCTTTATCTTAAGGACTTTTAATCTTAATCACTTTTTATTTAATAAGAACTTTAACTTAATCTTGTGTTTACTTTAAAAGAAATTGAAGCTGAGCAATCAAATTAATAAGTAAATAGTCATAAATTTTGTTTTCTAGTAAATTGCTCAGATCAATAATGTCATTCTAGCTTGAAAAGGTGAGAATAAACTAACTTTAATTTAAATAATTCTTTACCTGCATAACAGGACTTTAAAATAATTTTAAATACACCTTTTCTGAATTTATATACTTGGGCAGACTGGAATTTTCCCCCTCCCAAAACGTGCAAATTGCTCTGAAAGCAATTGAATGTAACTACGAAGTCATCTGTAAACAATTCCATGTAAAGAGAACATCACAGACTATGTATTGCTTTATTGCACCCAGGATTAAGGAGAATTATTTGTTTTTATGTTATAACTGTATATGATGAAATATTAAGTGTATATGTTGATAACAAATCATAAACATCATTTTTTTTCATTCACAAAACGTATTTTTACGCCTTCTAGGAAGGTTTTTATAATTTTGGCAAAGTTCCTTTTTACAGATTTTCACGTTTTTTTCAAAATGGCTGCCCTGACGCTACTAATTTCAAGCGTCCCGGCATTGTAAACAAGCATATTAAGTTACTGATCGCTTTTACACATGTGGCGTATGGTAGATACTTTTGGCGCGCTTAGCTTTATAAGAGCATTTTTTTAGGCCTAGCATGTGGACGTTTCATCGGACGCTTGCGGACTCTTGGCGCCGCCAAAAGGGGGTTGCTGGTTCGGAACTTCGTGCCAAGCGAGAGAGCGCTCCTCACTCGGAAACGATGCTGTAGTAGCGGACAGACGTTTTTTTTTCCTGGAGAAACTTTTCAACTTTTGTGGGGAGATCCCACTAGGATCGTAAGATGGAGCTATTCTTTGAGCGAAACCTCGCACCGTCACCATTATGAGAGGGAGAGATTGGTTTTTCTCTTCCTTCGGAGAGAATTAATTTACCACCTGCTCCGTAGGCTAATTGCCGGAAATACGATGTCTTAATTTTTCACATTTTTGAGCTGAAAGCTCTCCCCGCTCCTGCCTATGTTTTTGTCCCTCATCGCCCAACTCTATGTTACGAAGCTAAAGGCTCCCACCATTTTCGCCTGGATTTTCTGGGAGACCGGGCCCAACGCGTCCAGCCTTTCCACCGAATGCCGGCCCCAGGACAGCGGACCACCTCCTTACCAGCCACTGATGACCGGGACGAGGCAACCGGACCACTGTAAATTGGCCATGAAAGCTCCTCTCTGGTAGGCAACAAGCCACTCTCGAACTCTGCATGGGGGTAAGTCCTCTCCATTTAAAGTTTACTCAGGAAGATCCATCCGGAGCACCTTCAGAAATCTTCAAAACTTCTGGTCTAATCAATAAAAATTGACTTTAACTAACTCTTCTCGGCTCCTAAACGGAGAAATCTTAAATTAAAGTTGTGAATCCAAGCAGAGAATGCCTAGTAAACAAAATGTTTTTCCTTTTTTTTCACCTCTTAAAAGGGGAAACCAAACCTTAATGAGGATTGTTTCTAAGAGAAACTGATATTTTTCTAATGTTCAGTTTGCTGCCTCAAGGGCTGTTTTAAATTAGTTTTCTTTATTTTTATTACCTATTTTATATACACTCTACATTTTTCTTTACACACCTTTTTGGATGTAATTTCATCTAAATCACTAGAATGTCCTTTTTTTGGTATACCTTATACATTGTGTCTCACCGCTTAAAGGGGGACTTTTGGTATGTCGCACCTCCTAAAGGTGGGCTTGATTTTTATTAGTTTTATCTTACACTTTTATACACTCTTGTTGTCTACGATGTGTATTATCATTCTACTGTTGCCAAACTTAGTTCTCCAACATTTTTGTAACCAGGGTGTAATCGCCTGTAACTGTTTCTCCCTTTTTTAGTTTGTTAAGTTTAATAAATATCTCTTTTTACATTTCAAAATTTTCTCTTTATTTGTGAAGTGGTTGATTTTAATGACTTAATTTTTTAGTTTTCAGCTTAACGATCACGGCCTAACTTTTATTAATCCTTAAAGCTTGTATTCTTAATTTTCACAATATGCTGATGTCGAAAAGGGCACAGCAATGTCACGTTACATCATGATCGACAAACTATGATCAATAGGATAGATTACAATCCTTAGAATAGATACTGATATCCTCCTACGCCGGGGTATATATACTAGTTGAACTTTCAAGTTAAGCCCGGAGTATGTAAATTTCCTGTTGAATGGAAATATGCATGTTCCAGTCATATTAAGTCACGATCTGCAGGAATTCAAATTAAAAACAGATGAAATAAAAGGCAAATGTTCCAAATTCTAGACAGTTAGTCGTGATAAAATAAACTTTAGATTTTAACCATATCTTTAAGCAGATACACGAGTTTGTTTACATAGTGTTTCTAACAATAATAACGTACTCTCAGTAACTCACGTGAAGTAACTGAATTGCGCAATAACACTGTTTATGTGAAAATAATTAAGAAATTAACCATAATAATTAATCAGAATATGAAAATAAGCTAGTTTAGTCAATCAAAAATGCAATATTTAGAAGATTGAGATGAATGAAAAAAGATACTATTGTACTTTTGGCGATTCATGAGAACAAACTGAATTGCGCAATCACAGTGTTTATGTGAAATTAATAAACAAAATAACATTTTAGCGATTTATGCTGAATTAGACAACCTTTGAAGAAGTATATTTATTACTTTCATAAAATAAACGATTGAGATCTTAATTTACATTACACACGGCCATAAATCTCAGTTAATTTGATTGGCATTACCCTGCATTTGCTTATGGATTTGCATTTGCTACGATCCCAGGAATGGTAGAAAACAGTACTAAAAAAGCGGAAAATCGGTGTTTCCGAGGAATTATACCATGCCTGACTAATTGATAGATTTAAAAAAAAGAAAAAAATCCGGATAATTTCGTTAGTAATCCGGAGGCCGGAGAAGTAATGAAAAATCCGGAGTTGGCAAGTCTGAGCATCTAACAACACAGAATAGACTTTGGAAAACAACCCAAGAGGAGTGGGATAAAATTGACATGACGGTGCTAAGAAAAAGTTTACTTTCATGGGAAAATTCAAACTACAGCTATAGTCAAGAATCAAGGCTATCAGATAGAAGCATATCGCTGCAAGAAATACGTTCTTTATGCAAAAAATTAATTATCAAAATCGTTTCCATAAAGTGCAAACGACCTTCCATAGAATGCAAGCATATACATATATGTTGAATGTGGATAGTTTCAAATTATTAGTTAATTTTAAAGATGGTTTACTGCTAGCTGTTAGAAAGTAAATTGCTAATCTACTTTTTCATTGCTGCATGTGCAATCATAATATACTCATTTTGCCATCTGTATAATCTATAACACTTAAATAATTACACTAGTCTGTGAAAAAATACTTTTTACTGGGTTTGAAATTTGAAAGTAAGTTTTTGATTTATTTTAGTATGCTCTTTGTTCTCAAATCTTTAGTCAGATGGTTTGTGTCAAATCACTTTGATTATTCGTACAATGAAGCCTAACTTAATATCAATGCTATATTAGCATGCAGAATGGAAACAAATCAAGCGATTGTAAGATGAGTTGCACAAGAATTGGTGAATTTTTTTAACACAAAATTATTTAACCCTGGAATCTGGAATATAAGTGATATGAATGAAATATTCATTGATTTTACATAGAGTAGCAGACGATTTTATAGCATTGCCTTTCTCGATTAAGTTTTTCAGTTTCCAAGTAAAATAAATTATCATTCTAAATGCCTAATCATTCTAAATGCCTAAAAATAATGTTAGTAATTCAAAGCACATTAAAACCCCACAAATATACTAAAAGGGAATTTTAGCTTAGGCCAATTTTCAGTCCAAAATAGCCATTTGAATACAAGTATGGGATTTCATTGAAGAATATCTTTGAAGAAGGAATACCATTACCCAAAATAATTTATAAATTGAGCCTGATCCACCTAAATTTCAACCTACAGAGGAATCTGGCCTATGGGTCAGATCCAAGTTCATAATGTAGAAACTATTTTAGAGAAAACTACATTCAACATTCATATTTTAACAAAAGCAGTGCATAAAAAATGGTTTGATATAAAAGTACAAAATGAATTAATTTGCATAAAAATATCTTGATACCTTTCCTTCTAATCTTGTAATACAGCCTATATAGCAGCTGACATCCCTTTCATATTCTTTTTCCTTCAACTTAAATTGATCTTCTAAATCTGTTTTTTGCCTGCAAGTTTATAGGAAATTATAAAATCACTTATGAGTGAAATAACAAATAACAGAGATAATAAATTTTTTATGCAAATACTGATTAAAAAATATATACATATGAAAAAATATGCCTGCATCTATAAAAAAATAGTAAGCATACAAAATAAAATTTTGAAATAGAGAATGAAGAAAGATTAAACAGTGTTTATAATTCAACTTTCAGGGTATAAAAATTAACTGACATGTCATAATTAAAATAAGATTAGGATTCACAAAAGCTGACATGCGATAGACAGATTTAGAATATTGCAAAATTATATTGATTGGAAATATGCATCAGTAAATTAAAAGAAAAAAAAAACTGTCGATTATGACAATTTTTTTTTACATTTACTAATACTTATTTCCAATTAGTATGAATACACGGTATTGACTGGGATTTAAGATTAAAACCACAAATTAAAATTATACTTGAACATACAGTAAACTCTTGAAAACCAAACAGCATATTAATTGTATGCCCAATAAACACAAAAAGAAAGAAAACAACTGTACAGGCATAATACACCTAACTATGCAGATTTAGGGCATGAATGAATGCGGGTGGCTCCAAAAGAGCCCAGCACAGCGACCAGAGGTACTATCCCCATAAATAAGAAAGTCTCTAAGAAAAGAGACCAGTAGCCGAAGAAAAAATCAGCAGGCACTTGACAGGAATGCCTTGCAACTCCCAGGGCTCGATCACATGTCGACCCAAGTGTTTGAATATATGGGCGGAGAACACCTTACACTCACAGAGTATGTGTGCAGCGGTTTCTTTGCTGTAACTGCAACCTCTACAAAGTGAATCTTTAATGACACCCATAATATTTAGGTGTCTTTTAAGGGTGCAGTTCCCAGTAAGGAGCCCAACAGCCCTTCTGATGCCAGTTCTACTGAGCTTGAATAATTCCTTTTGACGCATACTAGGGCACTTACAGTTTAGTTCTTTCACCTGCCTTTGGCCCTTAGTATGATGCCAGTTCTTGCACTGAAGATTTCTGAAGATGTCATAGACAATTCTTCTAGTCAGTTCTTTGGAACACCCAAAGCCGGCTCGGAACCAACAAAAGGTGTACTTGAACCTTTTCTATCCAATTCATCAACCATTTCATTACCTGGAATGCCTGAATCTCCAGGCACCCAGTAAAGTATGGCTTGATTATTGCTAGCAATCTTACAAAGTGCAGTATAGCACTCCCAGACAAGTAATGACGTCATAGTAGACTTCCCTAAGCCATAAGAGCAGCCTGACTATCAGAATAGATAAGTATTTGGTTGCTCCTGTAATTTCTGGCAGAGCAAATTCGACAACACATTAGAATAGCAGAGTTGGGGCATGATTTACTTAACTGATTGCACCAATCACACAGATGTAAAGATTTTAACTGCAACTTGTCCCATGAGAGAACAACATTGTGTTCTATAATTTCTACAAGTAACAAATTTATTTCAACATTAATGAATTGGTTTAAAATGTAAAATGCAGCAAAAATCAAGATAAATAAGCATATGTATGTATGCTTCGGAAATCAACTGGATTTCCTTCTTCAGAACAAAAGTCTGGATCTAAACACCCAAATAAGCACAAGGACATGTTTGCCAAATTGAAATGGTTAAACAACATCTCAATCTAGTGGTGCCACCTAGTGGGATGAAAGGGAAATAAAGCCAGAAAAATAGAAAAACAAAGAAACAAACAAGAAAAAATAATAGGTAGAAAATATGAACAAAAAATTAGACATGATCATGCAATACCTCAGAGAAATATGGAGATTTTGACAAATCATTAACTAGATTACTGGAACTTTAATTAATATGAAATAATTCAAAGAAATCCAAAAACTGATGACCACTTTTGAATAATGAAGAAAAATCAAACTGGTGACTAGTCATCGAACAATGATCAGTGATAGAAGATTTATTACTTTCTTGATTTTCAACACAATTTTGATGTTCTTTTAAACAGTGCTTTAAGGCACATATAGTTTGACCTATGTTGCCGACTTAACAACTTTTGGTGGGTGAGTTTTTGAATCCACTAGAACTTTATCAAAATCTCCATTAATTTCCACTTTGTATAGTACTTTCTAGAGATTTCAATAGAGAGTACATAAGGAAATCATCATTCATTCGGACAAAGTTGATGTGATACGAGTCAAATTAAATTGTGAGAATCATCAGTGTTTTGAAAACAGATTCGGCTGTTTTATGAATAGAGCAATTAATTGTTGTTTTAATGTAGTTAACCAGTATTTTATGTTATTATCAGATAGCAATAGATTAGCTGTATATTGATCGTGTTTATGCATATTAGTGCTTTTAAATAAAAACATTAGTCTTCCAGAAATTCGGACTCATTTTTGTATCCTGGGAGTATTCCATGATTTGAGAAGCTATATCGTAAAAATAAGAATGAGAACACATACTTATTGGCCAACTCCAACTGATTTTTAAGAAGACTGCAATTTTCACAATCTTCTGTTTCTTTTACAGAATCAAGTTCTCGTAAGTTCTTTTTTAGATTCATTATTTCTTTATCTACAAGAGAAATACAATAAGTTATAAAATTTATATTAACTTATTTCACATATCAATATTTTTTACAAAATAGTACTAACATAATCATTGAAAATATTTCAAAATTAAAAATTTTTTTAAATGGTTTTTAACTTCTCATGTACACAGTTTCCATCCAATATATAAAATATGAAAAGAATCAAAAGTGGTCAAGCAACCAAAAAAATAATAATTTGCCGAAATTCTGTGGAATGACCCAAAATCATCAGCACCGAAAGCTGTTATTTTTAGTATTGCCACATTTTAAGAATATATGTACCGGCCCTCGTACTTATTATTGACACTAAAGATTTGAGCATAGATAAACAGCATCTTACGGACATATGCCGGGCAGTTATGAATGGAAAGGTACCTTGATGATCTTACAAAAATAAATTCGGATAAATTTGCTCATTCCCGATGGTTTACACATGCAAATTGATTGTTAAGACTATACTGTAAGCTTTGAGAAGCCATCAGATAATGTGAAAACTTGGATGACATATGTTATCATGTAAGTACCCATAGATACAAAAATCTGTAGTTTATGGTCCATCCCTCAAGATATATGGATTCCATATTAATGTAGATTATTGATCAGGTAATACAAAGAAATGGATATTTTGCACATCTAGAAAGTATGATTTTGTGCATGTTAGCTGACAAAAGACAGCCTATACAAGATATTGCTGTACAAAGAGTTTTAGAAACTAGATGTTATAAAGCAGAAGATATTGGTGATATCAGAAAATCAAAGATCTTCTTTCTACACTTTGAAGCTGAAGATTACACAGAGGTTATGGATTGGCAGAATTGCAAAAATTTTTTAGCCTCTATCTTTATCTAAAGTAACAGATGAAAACTTGGAGAAATGTTTTTAAAAACAGGGGAAATGGCAACATTATTAAAGTTTCCCTATCATACGCAGTGAGAAGAAAAAATCTATTAAATTTATGCCAGAGGCAGATGTAGTTGTTTGTGGACAAAGCAGGCGAGATGGCTATGTAAGAACTAAGATTCAATCTCAATACTGCATGAGCAAATTTGAAACAAAACGTTATAATTGTTAAGTAAAAAAATGCTTCTTAGTGGTTGGTGATTGGACAAATCTTAGGTAAGAGTTGAGGCAGTCACTTCTTCGGGGTGAGCTCTGATTTATTCTTACTCAATTGCATTTTAATGAAGAAAAAGATAAGTAAAAATTTTTCCAAATATATAAAAAACCATTACTATGATAATGAAACTTTAACACTAATTTATAAGTATCAGAAAGGAAAAAAGAAAAGAATAATTTTACTAAACACAAGATCAGCAAGATTCTCTATATCAACTAGAGATTAACTTTGATCATTTAATTTCAGTCAGCAGCTACTATAAGAAAGCTATTGCAAGATAAGAGATTGCAAGATAAGAGATAAGTGTCTCTAGATATTAGGAATAGATAGGAGGGTTGTTGGGAATTGATGTCTTCCAGTTCCTATTTCCCATGCAAGACCGTGGTATACTTAGAAGTGCATAGCACACAAAGTGCACAGACTGTGCTGTTATACAGGGTGTTCATAAACTGTTTTGACAAAATAAGAGGGGTGATAGTACCCATCAAGGCAAACAATATTTACTATGGAACCTAGGGTAGCATTCCACTCTGAGTGTCAGAAAAGAGTAACTTTGAAAGATGTCCAACAAGCACAAGTCGCCACTTCGGATGACATAGCTGCTGTGCAGGAGAAGTATCACATCTCCAGAACATCATCATAGAGCATGTACTGTATGCAAATTTCCAGTGACAAGAAGCAGCAGCGACAGTTGTAGCTGATTGGCTGATCAAGGTTCAGTAAACAGCCAATCAAAGCAAACATTTTTAAAAGTGGAACAGATTAATATCAAGATAACAACGTCCAGTGCTTCAGATTAATACCGAGATAACGTCCGAAACGACTTGAGGAAGGACATGGTGGATTACATGTACAAGGAATTGGCAGATTCGCATCTAATGTACGGTCAAGCAAATGGGAATGAGCACGAAGCACAGATTGTACCAGGAATGATTTCCGATGCATCGTATGCCAAGCCATTCTACCTTCGCTAGTGCTGATAGACGACTGCAGGAAACCGACTCATTCACTATCGCCTAGAGCGATACAGGACGTACGCGAAGTGTGCGGGTGCCGGAAATGGAAGAGCGTGTCTTGGAGAGATTTGCAGCATCTCCTTCCACAAACATGTGAGCAGGTGCAGCTGACATTGGTGTGTGTTACAATACGGTATGGAATGTTGCACATGCACATGAGGCACGCATGCACCCCTTCCACGTACAAAAAGGTTCAATCTTTAAATGCAGATGACTATTGTGAGGTAGTTGAGTGTTGAGAGTTTGTGAGGTGGATACTCCAGATGATAACTAACAATTCACAGTTTCCTGCCCAGTGATGTGGCATCGTTTACCCGAGAAGGCATTTTCAACACTTGCAATGCACACATCTGGGCTAAAAGCAATCCCCACATCACTGCCCCTCGTAAATACCAGCAGAGATTTGCCGTGAACATCTGGGCAGGTACCCTAGGCGATTGCCTAGTTGGCCCTTATCTACTGCCCAAATGTTTGACCGGCGCAGATTACCGTGTCTTCCTGAAGCAAATGCTGCCCAGTCTATTGCAAGCTGTTCTGCTCATCACACAGACAGCCATGTGGTTATAGCATGATGGAGCCCCAGCACACTTTTCCAGTGCGGTCCGACACTTCTTGAATGCCATATATCCCAGACAGTGGATTGGATGTAGTGAACCCATGGCTTAGCCTCCAAGCTCACCGGACCATAACCCACTGGACTTCTTCTGGAGGCACATAAAATGATTGGTGTATGAGATGTCTGTGGACTCCGTAAAAAATCTCACCACGAGAATCGTTGCAGTGGACAGGATAAACACGACAGCAGGTGTCTTCGAGAGGGTGAGCCAGTCGTTCATTCGCCGGTGTGAATTGTGCAACGGCACCCTTGGCTACCACTTTGAGTCTTTCTCTGGTGTAAATAAATGGGATTGTGCAACTTATAATTACATTAATTCCCCTTATTTACACTGTTGAAAGTTCAACTTTATGCTTTTCTGACACTTAAGTGTGGAATGCGACCCTAGGTTCCATAGTAAATATTGTTCGTCTTGATAGGCACTATCACTCCCCTTATTTTGCCAAAACAGTTTATAAACACTGTGTATATAATATTAAAAATTGTTTATAAAATACCTGCTTGTAATTGAATGGGTGAGTTGAATATAATAAGAGACAATTTGCAGGAAAATGAGTTAAGTCAGCAGAAAAATTTGTAAAAACATTTTATATTTTTAATATTTATTTAAATTTTAAATTAAAACACTGAAAATTAGGTTTATTATAACTTCACATGCTTTATCTGCAAATGCAAATGTCACTTGCACCCTTCTAGTTTTTGTCCATTCTTTCTCTCTTTTTTTTTTAAATAAAGCACACAAATACATTAATTTCCCCCCCCCCCCCTCCTTTAATTTCTCCATATAATAAAACTCGATGATCAAAGACGTCTTGTAAAGCTACTTGCTTAAAAAAAAGTCTGGAAATGTTATTAAATGTTATTTTTAAATAAATTAAAAATGGGGGGGGGGGGGGGGGGGGGAATTCCAGAAAACAGTGCAAAATTTCTATTTCAGAAAATTTTTTTGATCCACAGCTCTAGTGGTAAGTGTTTATAAAAACATCATACCCTGTTGTTCTAACTTCTTTTTCAGACTATTTATTTCAAGTTGGAAGTCTTCAGACCGCACCTCTTCTTCATGAAGAATTCTTCTTGTTTTAAGCAGTTCTTTGTCTTTGGACAGTAACACCTGTGTGCCAAAATATAAATATGTAAACAAGTATTCATTTTCAAAAATACAGAATCAAAATTTTCAACAATTTTCCGTAGGTACAAGTAAGTTCTAGAGAAAAGTTCAGACTGAATTTTGAGGGACCGAACCTAAGTTATTCAATGTAAATACAATCGGAGTCTGAAAAATATTTGACTTTCCTTATATTCCTGCTACTATATATCCTGCTACTAATTTAAAAACATTTCATGAATGTCAAATTTTACTACACAACATTTCCTTTTAAGGTTTCTATATATGTGACGATTTCTGCAAACAGGGTTATTTTGCAAATTGAAAATTTATAATTTTTTTTTGTTTTCCAACATCTAAGAGACCATATACAAAGGGATGACATATACAGTATATAAGTGGCAAACCATATTAAACAATAAATTTTGTTATGTTTAAGAGGCTTTACTCGACAAATGTTTTAACTGATACAATGTTTTAGTGTTCAAATATTGTAAAATCATTTTGTAATAAAAGAGAGGGTAAAGAACTTGTACATGAAAAGTCACTTTTTTTTTTCTTGATTTTAATTAAAGAAATGCAACCTTTCAAAAAAATAATTCTGGTGCAGTCAAAGATGAGATCATTTGTAGTTAAAAGAAGCTTATGCCTACTTTTTAGAACTAAATTTCCTGCTGTTTTTAACAAAATTCTAAATAAAACATGTTATTTTATCATTCCCCCCCCCCCCCCCGGTTTCTCATCATTTTCGATGTTAAAATCATTTTTCATCAATCATACATAATAAAGGGAGATGTCTGTCTGTGCGTGTGCAGTCAGTAGTAGGAAATCTAAGCATCGTATGATCATGAAATTTTGTACACAGGTCCTACCGGACCCGAATAGGTGCACCTTGGTGTTAGTTTTCAAATAAGTTTTCAGTTATTTTATATTTTACCCTGATTTCGGTCGATATTAACACAAAATGTTTTCTTAGTAACCTGAAATATTATCAGTTTTCATCTTGACACCATCGGAAAGATAAAAAATTCTCTTTCAAACAAATTTTAAACAGAGTTTATATGATGGATAAATACATTAAAAAAATATATATACTCTTAGCGCATTTAAAACCTCTCTGATTTTTATATTACGATATATTAAAATTGACGAACCATCCAACAATCTTTGTTTTTTTCAGAAACTGCTAAAATATCACAGGTCACTCCAGAGAAAAAAATTTCATAAACCCATCCATTGATTAATTATTCATTTTTTATCCAATGTATGTCTGATGTTTTTAACAAATGTAGCACACTTTGGATCCCACTTGAGGTCGAAACGTACAGGTAAATGAACTAAACTCATTTTGCTTAGGGGTCATTCCATATCAACACAAAATAGTGACATTTTCAATCTGAATCACACCGATTTTTCTAAAACTTGGCTGTTTTGTTGTCCACTGATATATAAGACAAAATTTGCACAATTTTATCCCTCAATTTTCATTAGTTTTTTTTATGTATAAAAATTTGAAGTTTAAAAATGTGGTAATTTTTTTTTTTATTAATGACCATATTCAAATGTCTGTATATTTTGACTTGTTCTTTGGATTGCACTGAAATAAAGCTTATTTTGTAGCTGAAGGTTTACTAAGGACCTTTCTTGTAATATATCACATGTCTCTGTAAATGATATTTAATTTCAAAGTTACTTGATTCGACCTTAAATAGCACTATATATATATATATATATATAAAAAGAATGTTTCTTTAATACGAAGCATACGTATTATGAGTTACTACATACATTCTAACATTGGATTTACTAATTTATATTTTTATATATATATATATATATATATATACATATATATATATATATATATATATATATATATATATATATATATATATATATATACACATACATACATACAGGGTGAGTCAGAACTCTTGGGCCAAACTTTAAGGGTTGATAACTCACATTTAAACAAGCAATTTTTGTCATACAAAGCAGGGCCGTAACACAAGAGGTGAACCGCTAGGTAGTACCTCATGAAATGAGGAAATAATGACTCTCTCGTGAAAAAAGGAAACACAAAAATGACAAAGTAGGCACGAAGTACGTTTTACTGACAGAAATTGCAGAATGCATGTACACAGTTACAGAAACTGCTCAAAAATGCGACCACCAGCAGTAATGCAGTACCTGCAACGTAGCGAGCGGCGCACGCTAGCAATAACACCCGGCATATCTTGGACAATGTCGGCAGCAACAGCAATCCTAGCAACAAGGTCCTCATCGGAGTCAATAGGGCTATTGTAGATGGAACTTTTCATATGGCTCCATAAAAAAAAGTCGAGACAGGAAAGATCAAACGATCGTGCCGGCCAAACTATGGGACCACCCCGACCAATCAATTTCCCTGGGAGCATCTAAGGTATGCCGTACATCCACGCTGAAATGGGGTGGTGCTCTGTTGTGTTGGAACCACATACATGCTTTAATGTTGGCAGGAACATGTTGCAGTAACCGTGGCAATAACTCCTGTAAAAATGGGAGGTATGTTCTGCCGTCCTCTAGTGGTTCACCTCTTGCGTTAAGACCCTGCTTTGTATAACAAAAATTGCTTGTTTAGATGTGATTTATCACTCCTTAAAGTTTGGCCCAAGAGTTCTAACTCACCCTGTATATATATATATATATATATATATATATATAATATATATATATATGTGTGTGTGTGTGTGTGTGTGTGTTAGAAAAATGGAGTAATAACTAATCCCACTTAATAACAAAACATTAAAACAATAAGATTGGATAAGAGGGTGTGTGCTAAAGAGGAGTTCTCTTCTAAAGAAAGAACTCCCGGGAGGTATTTCGATTTTTTTTCTCTTTGGACGTTTGCGGAGAAGCTGGCGTGTAATGCGTCTTCGGTATGGGGTCGAGAGATCATAGATCCAGAACACTGTAAGAAGTGATGTTATTTGCTTAAGGGATTTATTTGGAATCCAAGCTATAACTAAAATGGAAAATATTGGTGTGCCCATTGCCGGATTATATATCTGAGCAGCAGTGTATGTTGTGATTAGGTGCTTATTTTATTTGGGATGTGCATGTGCACATATTGGGATGTGCATGTGCATATTCACATATTTTGTATTTAAGCATGTGCTCACACAGCAGGTGACTAAGCTTTTTGAAAAGAATTAACGAATTTAATTAATCCCTGCTTTAAATTGTGGGCAACACCAGATACAGTTTCTAGTTTAATATAAAAATAACCTTCAAAGAACTTTAGACTTAATCGTATTAACAATATTTTGGTATAGCAGATGAAATAAATACCTACAGTAGAACTTTGTTAATGCAAACAACCATTGGGATCAAAAGACTGTTAAAAGTAGTTCATGTAATCAGAGTAGGATTTTATCCCACTAAGTTAAAACATCACATCACATTAGTTGAATAATAACTGAAATAAAAGAAAATACATAGTTTTTTGGTCTATAAATACTGTACTGATACTATTCAAATAAAATAACTGCATTTTTGATAAAAATATATGAAAATTTAACAATTACTATTACACTGTATTTTAGTTATAAGACTTAAATTACTGTTTATGTTATTGTTTACATCAGTGTTGAATGGGTTTTGTGTATCCAGTTTGGTGTCATTTCTTGGCAACCTTTTGCACAATAAAAGAAGATGTCTGTGTGGTCTATAGCAAGAAATATAAAGTGTGACGTGGCCATGAAATTTGGCATACAGATTACTTAAGGACACGGGAAAGTGCACTGTGGTAATATTTTTTTTATTCAAATTAGTTTTTTTAGTTATCTTATGTTTTAGCTAGATTTTGAGTGATATTCACACAAATCAATTCCTTAGCAATCGAAAATATTATCACAGAGTTTTTATCGTGAAACAATTAGAAAGATTGAAGAATGTTCTCTTCAACAATGTTTGAATTGCATCCATAGGACAATTCTTTTATATTCATTTATTTGTTTAATGCATTAAAATTCACATTTTTTAGGTTATATGATGCTTCTTTCACAGCATCTAAAAAATTTATAATTAAAAACTTGAAAAATTAGCATAATTCTATATAATAATATATATTTATATATTTATATTTGCAAAAAGTTGAGCATATATCTACATATATATATATATATATATATATATATATATATATATATATATATAATAAAAAATTTTTTTTTAAGTAATTTATTTTTTGTCACTTTTTAAAGTGAATGCTTAAAAATATAGATTATTGTTTCCACGACTGAAGTCTAGATTTTTTGATCTATGACTACACTGAGCCATGCCTATAGAAGGGAGGATCTTTTCTGCTTTTTTATCTAAATAGGTATCTAATGCAGAATGTGTGGTCACAAGGGATCGGATTCATATACATATCTTTTTATTTTCATGTGGTCAAAATGGGTTTTGGTGTTCATAGAGTTGGATATATTCTTTTATTTTGGGTGAGGTTGTTCATTGCTTCGGTCCATCCATTGCTCCGGTGGACTGTATGCAATTCTCACTATTACTTATACGAATAAAATTTATTTATTTTATTTTTTAAATTAATGAATTCAATTTATCCTTGCTTTAACTCCCGGGCAACACCAGGTACATCTGTTAATGAATTATATTTGAAGTTATAACATCATAGTGCACAGCACATATTTTACAAAAAATGAATACTACTGAACTATGCAAATAAAGGAAAAAGTTTTCATTTATACAAAAGGAAGTTCTATTTTAATTGGAACATTTTATCAGTTTGTGAAAAATGGTATTGCACATTAAGTGTGTTGTTCACCTTACAGAAACAAAAATTATTGTCTTACAAAATAAAAGATGTTTGTGCAGTCTGTTCCGAGAAAAGAGTAATACAGGCCTGAAATGTGATATACAGATATTTCAGGACTCGGGAATGTGCATCTTAGCATTATTTTTAACATTTTCCAGTATAGTTTAAAAGTGTTTATGACTTTGATCATTCTGTCTGTCTGTCTGTTCTCACGATAACTGTTGTTGTTGTTGAGACCCAGACCGTCCGACCTACCAGAAAGGTGTAAGGTAACTGTATGGACGGCCGGGAAGTGCCACCCAATTTAGACCGGAACCCAGTGGGGGAGGCATCCACAGGGACCGTACCCTCCTTCCCCTACCACCAACCTCTCGGAAGGACTTACGGACCCACATGTTTAACGTGATCGTACTCCGCATGAACACGGCGGCATTTGTGGTAGCGTGCAAATCTAGCGCGCAAACCACGGGGATACCGCAACCGAGATGGCCAACAGCACGCGGTGTTCCGAGGTGGTCACCCACCAAGTACTAACCGCGCCCAATGCTGCTTGACTTCGGTGATCTAACGAGAACCGGTGTTTTCAGCACGGTACGGCCGTTGGCCCACGATAACTGTTGTAAAAATCATTATCAAAATGGAATGTTAGTATATTGTTGAGATGGTCTGTGGGACAAATAGAAATGAAAAATATCAACCAATTAGTTTCAGATATAATCTGAGTTGAAAAATTGAAATACATTGAACCCTATAGGACATAATTTTTCAAACATTTTTTAAACGAAGTTAAAATTCACAAATAAATTCGATAATTGTAGGAAATATTCAAATTATCACATAAAATGAGTAAAAAAATTTAGCAAATTCAGTTAGGTAGTTTTTAAAATAAAAATTGAAATGATAATTACACTCATGATATATGAAGACATCGTGTGACTCATTGCAAAATAAAATATGGCTTTCATTTTTACCACTGTTACCGTAGGTGTTTAAAGATCATTTAAATGTATATTTAGTGTTGCATACATCATAAAACTACTTAACTTTTGCATATTAGCTGTGTACTTAAATTCTGTACCAATGCAATGCAATTACAACATTTTTTATTTTAAATGATCTTTAAGCTTTCTTTATTCCTACAAAGCCTAATTTAAGCACTTAACTATAGCATGCAGAATGTAAACAAATTAAGCGATTGTAGAGGGAGTTGTATGAGTGTTGTGACACGTCACAATATGTTATTATTTATTATTCAAAATTGACATTTTTTTAATAATTCATTAAATATTTTTTTTATTATTTTAATTTTAATTATTTTATTTTAGTTTTAATTTATTATTCAAAATTATCTTATTCAAAATTGCTTTTAATTTTTATACTCATTAGTAGGCCAAAAAGTCTCATTTTCTAAATTAAATTATAAACACGCTGCTATTCATCCATGTTTATTTCATTCACTGGCAATGCCTCTTTTTACTACGGCTGAATAGCAGTATCCCCTTTCCGACAGTTGATAGGGTTTTCGTTTATTGAGGATACAGTAATGTGGATTGCTTGGGTTGAATCAACCCCTTTTTGGACCTTCCCTCTCAAACTTGTGAAGGGCTTAAGAGAGCGGGGGAATTTTATGCTGACTTCTTTCTCTGAAAAATTTGTGGAGATTAAAGGTTGGTGTATTTAAAGGGGGGGGGGGGGGCTTCGGTGCCCCTTACCTTTATTCAATTTATATTGATATATTTTTTTGAAGAGAATAAAAGAGATTGTTTAGTGAAGTGTAATCATCGTCTATATTTAAATTTGAATAAAATAAATATTTTGTACAAAGATGTTGTGGCTAAAATGGTAAGAAAATCTTGTAATTGGCAAATAGTCATGTGCCATTTTCTCTTTTTGTCAATTGCCTTCTTGAACTATGAAGAAACAATTTTTAGATTACATGAGTAAGCATTCCTCATAACACTGTCAATGAAATATATCTGAAGTGTAAAACATTTTACAAAATTTTTGTGAAGACATAGTTTTTATACTACACATAGATATGATTATAATGAATTCTTCAAACAAATTTGCCATCGATGATGAGACCAACTTTCTTTATGGTTCTTGTAAATCTTAATTATTTCTTATTATTTCAAGAGATACATTAATACTAATTATACAGTATGATTAAGTAATTTGTGAAAGATTGAACCTGTTAATTTTTTTTTTTGCAAGCAAAAAACTCATGACAGATCTTCAATTTTAATTATCTTGTGAAGATCTCTGATGAATATTCATTATTTTTTTATATGTGATTAAAGAAAGCATAAATAGACAATTTTCTTGATACAAAAAAAAATAAAGAAGACTTTAATACTCAAAGAATACAGTGTGCATTATTTTATAATATTGATACAGACGACTACATAACTGAAGTGTTTACAATTTTATTATTGACTTTTTATATTTCTTTATTTTAAAGAACATTCTTTTACATGGAATTGTGAGAGTTCAATAAACATTCTGAGAAAAACTTTCTTACATTCATAGCTCAATTACATATAGTGAGAGATTTCATTATTATTAAACATTAAAATTCAGGTATCATGAACTATTTTTTCTCTTATATATATATATATATATATATATATATATGGAGAAGATATCATGAATTTATTTTTAGGTACAATATTGATGGATGCTGAACAGAGTTTTATAATTCATATTTTAGCTAATGAACAATTGGACAAGAATTCATGATTATAACTTAATTCAAACTATAATTATTCTCCAAGATCCAGGAGAATAATTATAGTTATTCCAGATAAGAAAGAATTGGTAAAATCAAAATTAACATGTACTTGAAGCCTTTTATGTATTTTTTTATATAATTTTTAGGCGCTCACATGCAAAGATGGATTTTAATATATATTATCAAATTACACAACGCACTGCTTCTTTTTATTCAAAATTATTAATCCCACTATACGATCCCCTTCATTAAGTAATTAACTATTAATTAAATAATCTTCCTTCCTTTAATTGCATTTGAGTGTCCGACCCAACTAGATGTTAAAATGGGGGTTGCAAATTAGATTTATATCATTTTATTAAATTCCCTTTGCAGCCCTTATCACAACAATGAGAATTGCTGATTATTTTTCACATAAAATTATTTAGCTCTGGCATCTGGAATGCAAGTGATATGAATGAAATATTTATTGATTTTACATAAAGAGGCAGACAATTTATATTTTGATCATCATTTGAATAAAGTTCATTTTGTGTAACTAGCATTATCTTTTTCGATGATGTTTTAAGTTTTCAATTATAATAAATTAATGTAGTACTGTGATAATTTAAAAATATCAGCACTGAATGTATAACATTTTATAGATGTTAAAAAAAATTGTATTTCAGTTGGAAAGTATTTCATAACCTAATGCTTCATGCATGATTGATTTTTTTTGTTTAAATTCAAATTAGTTTTTTTTTAGTTATTTTATATTTTAGCACGATTTACTGACTTCGGGCAATTTTTAAGATTTAATGATTTTGGGCAATATTCACACAAATTGGCTTCTTAGTGACTGAAAATATATCACAGAGTTTCTATTTTGAAACCATTGTAAAGTTCGAAAATTTTTCTTTTAAACAAACTGTGAATGGAAACTATACAATTAACAGATGAATTTTCATGGATTTAAAAAATATATATACTTTTCATGTGTTCTTCTAAATGTCCATAATTTTTAAATTGAGGTACAAAAAAAATTGATGGCCAATCCAATGCTTCTAATTTAACGCCAACTTCTGCTATAAATATCACACACTGCTCTAATACAAAAAATAATTTCCTGAAGTCATTCGTTTATTAATTAAAATTTTTTTAAGCAAACAAACAGTTAAACTTTTCAATGTCGTGCTTGAGTCTTATGTATCATCTTTTTCCCATGCGGTCGGTTGTAGGTGATCTGCACATACGCTTAAAGCTGTCTAACAAAGAAAGAATTCTGCAGAAACATTTTAAACCATGACTTACCACATTTACACTACTTTTATTTATTTTTCTTTGAACGTTTGTGGACAATATACGCATCATGAGGATTTAGATCCAAAATAAGAGGGATTAAACCCTTCTCTTATTTTGAATCTAAAACAATGAACATTCTTCCCATTTCATGCTTTAATGAGAAATATAAAAATAGTGCTGTTTGTGGAAGATATGGGCAATCAATATACAAATTGGTCTAATTGTATTGAGATTGGTGAAACTAAGATTTAAATTGGTTTCGCTTAATGTAGAATGCAGCAAAGAGTTTCGGTTTTGTGGTTTGAGGGGTCATATCACGCCTGTTGTGCCGATGTACACAGATTGCATGTAATTTCTCCTATTATTTATATGAATAAAATTTCTTATTTTATTATCTTATATGGGTGATTTTCCAATGAATTGCTTTTTTTAGCTTTACATCACATAAAAATGTGATTTAGATTATAAATAAATTTATACTCTGTTATTAATTTTTTGTAATCTTATTTTATACTAGATAAAAAGGAACAATATGGCTTCCATTAGCATTGTTACCAACTGCAGAAATCAAAACCTATTTAAGATAATAGTATAGTAACATTCCTGAGGTAACGCTCATGAGATGTACAAGGGACACATATTAAATTTAAATTTTAAAATATTAATAATTATATTTTGGAGGAATCACTTGCAATTTTGTTAGTTAAAATGTAAACCCATTTTTTCATTCATATACAAAAGCTAATCTAGTTTGAAAGCATAAAAAGAGGCTTCCTTAAGTGTGGTGTTTTGAGTTGGGACATGCAAATTTATTACTTGAAAACTAAAAATAATAGAAAATAGCTAATATTTTAAAAACATAAATATTTTAATGAGTACATTTTATTAATTATACACTAATGGTACCAATATATGTTCTAAAAGTATAAAAAAAAAATAATTTTATTAGCATGAAATATGGGTTCAAAGATTGGGACATCAAACAGGCGGTCATTTTGAAAATCACCCATATAACTCCTCCACAACACCGGGTTCATTTTCTAGTAATTCATACAGAATTCGACAGGCATGTACATAATAACGAGGTTAGTTGACTACATTGTTCCCAATTTGTGAAATAGTTAAGATATAGCTTCAGATTTAAAAATGGTGGCCATTAAGAACAAAATTTTTTCAACGACAGGTGTCTATAATCAAGTGTATATTGGTATGTTATACACCTGGCTATTGAGGTAAATTCATGGATTAAAAATACTTCAAATTATGCAGTTAAAAACTTTTATGTAATCAAGTTTTGTGGACAGTAGGCTAAAGATACCTCATTTAGAGACAAGGAATAACAGAAACGAAACAGATAAATTCAAATTCATACAATTAATTTAATTTCATTCCATAGCCATAAAACAACATATAAAAACGAGTATGTTTTCATATTGAAGACTGTAACCAGGAAATAATGATTTTCATCTTTAAAATATGAATGTAAAATACTTTTACAGTCACAGAACAGCACAAAAGTATTAATAAAAACAAATAAAGATTCAACAGGGTTGAAGAAATTGGGAGATATACATAAAAAATAACCGAATTCCTGAGTTGTGAATTAACAAAGTATTTATAAAAGAAGATTTGACACAATAGCTCTAAAAATATTGGGGGGGGGGGGGGGGGGAATGATTTTATTTTTTTAAAGAAATGAACAATGATGGTAAGAGATTAGTGTTTTCTATCTGAAACCCTTGACTTATTGGTTTGATTATGCAATACAAAATGCCTTGAGATACAAAATATATGCAGTTTGGAAAAAAGAATATTATCTCTTCTAAACAAAATATTTCACCTAAATATTAAAAATAAAAATACTCAGATGTTCTAAGGTAGAATAATTAGAAGATGAAGATGGATGGGAAAGAATTCTTTTAGTAGGGTTCATTAACAACAGTCTTAAGAATAGTTGAAATAGTGACTTTTTCTCGGAAAAAGACATTAAAAGTGACTTAAAAACAAATTTCCTTACAATGAAATTAGTCTTTGTAAACAGACTGGTCTATTTAAATTTTAGTTGGATTTTTATTTTAAATTTAAAACTGTAATTATTTTATAAAACATGATGCAAATAGAAGATCTATCATAAGCATATAGAAAATCTATAATATATCATGCACAGCGACCTCTAGTATGTTGATTTATGAAATACTTATGCAGATGAACATATAAATAGGCTAGTATTTAAGTTTTTAGAAAATAATACAGAAAATATTTTTGTATGGAAATAAATTGTTTTATTGCATTTCAAAATATTTGTCTTTAGCATCAATACATTTTTTCATTCGAATAAATCAATTTTCAAAACAGTTATGCTATTCAGAAGTTGGTATAGCAGAAGCATGTGATTTCAGTGCTTCCTTTAGGCAGCTAAATCATTGACCACACATTTTATTTGATTGTTGAGAACAAGAAAAATCATTGGATGCTAAATCAGGTGAATAAGGACAATGACTCATCAAATCAAATTTTTTATGCTTCAAATGATTGACAGTTTGAAATGCAGTGTGTGAGTTCACATTGTCATGATGAATTGTGAGATTTTGCATTATTCTTCCCGATTTTAGTTAACTATTTCTAACAAACAAATTGTCGTATACCAATCAGCATTTACTGCTCTACGATCCTTCAAAACAACCGTTACAACACGGCCAGATTTACTAAAAATGAAGCAATCATTTTCTTTGAAACCCTTCGAGAGCAAACAACTTTTGTAGGATTTGGTTCATTTAGAAACACCTAAACAGTAGAATGTTGTTTTGTTTAGAGTTCATAGGAATAAATTCATGTTTCGTCACCTGTTACAATATCAAACACATGTTTTGAGGAACTAGAGTTGAATCTTTTGAAATTTTCCTTGCACCATTTAACAAGAACATCTTTTTGAGCTTGAGTCAAATTGTGTAGAATACAATGCACACATACCTTCTTGACTTTAAAAAGATCATGTAAAATTGAATGCACTACGGTCCTTGAAATGTTCAAAGATGTCTGAATTTCATACGTGATATAGCGATCTAAAGTGATCATTTGTTGCATGGCACCAATGTTTTCTGGCATCACAGCAGTTCTTAGTCGACCTTCACAAAATTCATTACTGAGATTCCTAAGTCCAAGATGGAATTCTTTAAACCAATTGTACATTGTTGCTTTAGATGGCACTTCATCTCCAAAAGTTGAATTCAATGGATCAACAAAACAATATTTCTCGAAACAATGATGCAATAATAGACAACTGATAAAATATGAGGGAATTGACAATTTGAAACTATACTGTGAATGATAATGGTGTTAAATTGTTTATATTCACTACACACACAGAAAAATCACCTTAAAAACATCTAATTCGAGCTCGGGTATGTTTAAACCATGTTCTTTCGGCGAAAACTCTAATTCAATTTTCTGTCCCTGCCACAATAATTCTGCTACACATTATACTATCTATATAGGAAAGGTAAAAAAACTGATTTGAAATTGTATTGAATTTGGGGTACTTCATACCAGTGACTGTCACTATGTGTTTTAAATAATGATGCTAGAGATCGCCAGGCTAAAGGCAAATCTGAAAGAATAGCGTCAGTCCACTCACACTTCAAAGCAAAAAAGTGTTTCTCAGGTACTTTATACAAGGTCTTGAAAAAAGAGCAAATACAAAGAGAAAGAAGTACCATTATATTTGAAAATATATTTTTCTTTCATCCAAAATAAAGGAAGTTTTTCTTTCCCATTTTTCTAATTTTAGAGGGTTAAAAATGCCAACATTTTGTTTCCAAATTTCTGATGGTAAAAAAAATCATATTCAATAGTTATATTTGGCTAAGACCTCTGAGAGTGCAAGGCCAAAGGTGGTTGTTTTGCTCACCTTACATTAATATCAGCCTACTCCTTCCACTGGTCAGTGAGAAATGGAAACCCTCCATCTAAAGGAAAAAACACTCCAGCTGTACATCTGGTGCTTTATGAGAAGACAAGATGTAAAACTATTTAAATATCCAATTTGCTTATATTTCACACAACTCTAAATTAAAAATTAATAATACTGATATACATACTCAAAAAGCAATATAGTCCATATATTAAAATATTTTAATAATCAATTCATCGATTAGGTGTCATTTTCATTAACTTGGCACCATTTTTACAAATTTGACAATATTTTCATCGATCTAGGACAAAAAATAGCCAAGATAGTGATACTTAAAAAACATGTGTCACCTAGTATTACAGCCAATTGGTGAAAAGAGCATTTTTTATATACTAGAAGGTATGCCCATTATATAATAGAATTCAAAATTTGAAAAGCATTATCTCACATTTAGAGTCATTTTTATCAATTTGGCTTCATTTTCTTCAAATTTGGCAACATTTAAAAAAGTCGCCAAGTTGGCAACATTCTTTCAAATTCTTAGCCAAGCATAACGAATGGACAGACAATCAGGTTATTCTTTACGTTCTTTCACAGATAATGAATTTCCATCAATTAGTCATCATTTTCATTAATTTAACATACTTTTTATCTATTTGATGACATTTTCATAAATTTGGCAACATTTAAAAAGTTACCAAGTTCGCGATAGTCTGCTAAATTCATCGCCAAAATTTTGCCAAGCATTATTACAGATGGAAAAATATTTTTTTCTTACAGAGATTCTTATTTTCTTTCCAAGATATTGAATTTTCATCAATTGGTCTTCATTTTCATTTAGTATCGAATATTTTCTTTAATTTGGCATTTAAAAAAGTCACCAGTTTGGTGATATTCTGCCAAAATTTTGCCAAGCATTATGGACAGAGAACTATGTTATTCTTACAGTAGATAAATGACTATTGGCATCCAAATACAAAACTATTACCCAAAGTATCTTCTCTTGTAAATAGAAAGAACTAGATCCACGAGAATGATGCTAACAAAATGTATCACAGAATATTACATATAAAAAGTGAACATATTTCATAATAGTTAATAATTTTTTTAATTTTATGTGATTTTTTGATAAATTTATTCAAAAATGTGCAATATCTTGAGAACGATTTATGTTATCGTTCAAAAATGTGTCAATCATTTTCTAATGAAAAATTACATAAGAAATGATTATTTACATGACTTCATTGAAGGTGTTGATTTTTTTATGTTTCCAAAATTTTATTAAAGAATTTGGGGGTCTTCCGAACATTTGATTGCTTTTAAAAACAATTATCATCATTACTTATCATGCTCAGTGGCACTCATAAGGCCTTCAGTCTGCATCGCCACCATGGTCGATCATGTGCCACAGTCCTTGCCTATGACCAGCTCACCCATATCATCTGATATCTTTCTTGTTTTCTACAGTCTACTCCAAGTTAGCTTGGGTCGACCTCCAAATATTTTCCCCTCAGGCACCCAAGTAAGTGCAACAGCAGGGATTTTATGTTTTGGCATTCTTAAGACATACCCAGTCCATCTCCGGTTTTTTATTTCTATCTCCATTGCTTTCTGTCCAGTATGCTTGTAAAGTTCTGTATTAGTAATAATGTAAAACCAAAATACTCCCAAAATTTTTCTCATACATTTGTGTGCCAGGCATTTAACTTGTTGCATTGGTCCTTTATTAATTTCCATATTTCGGCTCCATACAATAAAAAGCTCTTCACTAAGGAATTAAAAAGGTTGATTTGGGTTTTTAAATTAAGGTCAGTAGCTTTCCATACTTTATTTAGGTTTCTAAAACAATTGAGCTTTTGCAATTTTTATTTTTATATCTTCATCTGTTCCACCATCCTTGTTCACCAATACTCCAAGGAAAGTAAAGCTATTTACATCTTCAATGGGTTCATCATCTAGTTTTACATTTTCAGAAGTTTTTTCATTAATTCAAGACTTTTGTCTTATTTTTATTGATTCCTAAACCAGTAGTTTTAGTAAACTTATTAAGGCCATTAGTTTTCTATTGCAGATCACAAAATCTAGAGACCAAAAGAATAATGTCATCTGCAAATTCTAAATCTTCTAAGACAGCTGTAAACTTCCATCTAATGCCTCTTCTATTGTCTTGTACTTGATGGTATTTTTCTTGATCCAGTCAATGACTATAATAAATAATAAACCTGACATCACACATCCCTGTTTTAATTTGGAAGGGTTCTGTCAGTTTTCTACTTACGTCAACACAGCAGCTGCTGTTTCGATATAGCTTCTTCATGATGTTAATATTTTTTTGTGGGATTCCATAACTATCAATTATCTTCCATAACATATCTCTGTTAATAGTATAAAATGCTTTTCTAAAATCAATGAAATTTAAATATAGAGGTGCATTATGTTCAATGCTTTACTCAAAGATGTTAATCAAAGTGAAAATATGTTGAGTGGTTCCAGCTCCACTTCCAAATTCTGCTTGTCTCAAAACCTTCTTATTTCGTTCTTTAATCTGTTGACTATAACTCATAGCTGCCAACCTCCAAATATGAAAAACCAGGAGATTTTTTGTGCGAAAATATAAAAAAACCGGGAGATTTTGCACGACAACACAATCTATACTTCTTACTGTTATACTTAATCTAAACATAAAAAAGACATTTTTTTAACAAATAAAACTGAAATATGTAATGATCATAACATTCAGCAGGTATCACACTGTTAGAAACTGTATCTGATGTCTGCATTTCCTTCAATTGAAATTTTTTTTGTCCACATGTATTTGGGTTTGGCTTGGGCAATAACATCCCCTCTTCCACCATAAATTTTGAAGTCCATTGCACAGATTGAGTCCATTGCAGCGATATGCTAATGAAATCCTGTGGCCGTTGACGTTACCTTTCATGGCACATCATTTTCCAACAAGATAATGCCACGCCACATATGGCTCGCATATCTGTGGACAGTCTCCGTGCTGTTGATACTGTTCCTTGGCCAGTAAGGTCACCAGACCTTTCACCAATCAAGCATGTGTGGGACATGCTAGGCTGCCAGATTCGGCCACCCCAAAATGTAGCAGATCTGGAGCAATAATTCAGGAATGCCTGGCAGAATGTATTGCAGGATGACATTAGGAAACTTTATCACTCCTTACCTAGATGTATAAAAGCGTGCATTGCTGCCAAGGGAGGGTTTACTAATTACTGATTTGAAAATTTAATGTTGTTGGGTTGCTTTAGAATTTAGGTAATTTGGAGGTTTGAAAATTTACTTTTATTTCTTTTTCCCTGGCTCAATATTCTTAATTTGGTAATATTTAAATAATATTTATTGGCTTTTTCATTTATTCTTTAATTAGAATATTTTCAATCTTCTAAATTAATTTTCTTTATAATATTCTTAGTTAAAAATGTTCCATTCCTTAAATTAATATTACTTTTGATTTGTAAATTTTAAAAATTATTTATTTATTTGATTCCCCTTAAAATTCCCTTTAATTTGATGTTTCATTTTCCCATTTTGGTTAGAAATTCCGTTTGTTCTACAGTTTCAAGTTATTTCCATGTCTCACTGTAATTCAAAAATTTCAGTTGCGGCCATTTTCGGAAATCTGTTTTGCGGGCTTTTTACTGCGATTAAAGGCGCCACCTAAGCGTTTTTCGCGCCCCTTTGGAATTTGGGATTTTTTTAATTGGTTCGCGTTTTATTCGGATCGTCTGCTCTCGGAATTAAGAGTATTATTTTGGCAATTCTAATTTCGGTAAGCGAATTTTAATTGCTGCCGTTTATCTAAACTCGCCCTTTTGCCGCAAGTATAAATACGCGCGCAGAACTTCTCAGTTTCAGTTTTTTGTTGAAATCCTTC
Organism: Amaurobius ferox; assembly: GCA_951213105.1. NCBI lineage: Eukaryota > Metazoa > Arthropoda > Arachnida > Araneae > Amaurobiidae > Amaurobius > Amaurobius ferox. The sequence goes on from OX578153.1 coordinate 61,236,070, forward strand.
GTTGTGGTTAGCGCGAGAAGCGCGTTGTTTATTTTCGAATGGAACTTATGTTCCACGCGACCTTTTAATGGAACGTTAAGTTCCTCGCGTTATTCTTTTTTTTTTTTCATTAGTTGTTTTAATTTAAATTATGCATTTTTCAAGCTTTTATCGCGGAATTCGCGACGTAACTCTCCAGAAAAGTACGTGGTGAAAATTCCTTATGCGAGCTGCGTGAACGTAGTTTCTGACGAGGACGGCCGTTCTAAAAAGATCTGAGTGTTCCAGAAGTAGTTGTTAGGTCTGATCTCCTGAGTTTGCAATCCTTTTCAAGAAAATGCTGAATCCTCTCCTGTTTCAAGTTTGGGTGAATTCCAGAAAACCAGTGTAGTTTTATTCCTGTCAGCTCAACTATTAGAACTTTTTGTCTCCAACCAGTGCAGCTCTAATGATTGGAACTTCGCCCCCCCCCCCCCCCATGTCTGATGACCCAGCTGGTGAATATTACTGTTATATTTAAACTCCTAATTTCTTAAATTCTCAATATTTTTGAAATGCATTTAATCAAAATTTATTCTGTAAATTTAAAATTCTAAAACTGTATTCTGAGAGCAAATTTCTAAACCTTCATAATTTTTAAGAGCCTGGATTAAATTCTAAAATTATTTAAATTTAATATTTTTGTTAATGATTTTTTGATGGAATTTAAAATAGATTGTTTTGAGTAAAGTTTTATGCTAATTCCTTAATTTTAACCAAGTTGATAAATTCTAAAATTCTAATGTCTAAAATTCTAATGTTAATTCTTCCTGAGTTGCCTGCCTGTGAGCAGTGTTTTTTGTATTTGTTAATTTGAAATAATTGAAGTTACAATTTAATAAACTAATTTTCTTTAAACTAAATATTATGTCTTCATTTATTTTTTTTAAACACAGCAGGTTTTATTCTATCTGTCAAACACAACAGTAGTTTTGGTGCCGTGTACCAGTCTAGAAATTGCTCTCATGTTTTATAATATTTATTAGTAGTATTAAACTTTCAATTGTATTGCAATTATGGATGATGTTAGAGAAAGTAACTGTATGTATATTTCTGTATTTGGGTCAGATGAAACTGGAGATGGCTCTAAAGATAAGCCTTTTGAAACTTTATTATATGCTATGTTCTCTGTTGGTAAAGAGCCATTTCCTTCATTTCTTACTAATTCAAATGATGGTAAAGATTGGGATTTAATTCCCAGAAGTCAGGTTGCTAGTACCAAGAAAACTTGGCTATCCTTATTGGAAAGAAATTTACCTTCTAAAATAAACATTGAGGTAACCTCTGATAATGTAAATTCTGTTGGTAACAAAAATATTGATTCAAATGTTAATAGTAAACAATATGACTTAAATGAACAGGGATTAAAAATAGATTCTTCTAAATGTAATGTAATGAGTAATTTTAAAACAGTCTCTTCAATAGGAGACTTTTTAGATTCAATCCCAGTATTTTCAGGAGAGGAATCTGGCCTCCCATTAGAGGATTACATAGATAGAATTAAAATGTTAGCTGACCATGCAAATTGGTCTGAGTCAGACAAGCTCTTAGTTTTAAAGTTAAAACTGTCAGGCATAGCTGCAAGATTTATTAGAGATAATCCTAAGTTAAAAGAAGAGAAATCTTTCTCTCAAATTCTTAAAGCTTTACGCGACAGATTTTCCTCAATAGAATGTTTACACAGTAACTTGAGAGCATTTCTGCAGAGTTATCAGAGACCAAATGAATCTGTGCGTCAGTTTGCTGCCAGAGTTGAGGCTTCTTCATATAAAACTGTTTCACCTGCCTTACTGAATGACAGAGTGGCAAACCAGCAAAGACTTGATGTCTTGTGCTCGGTTTTCATTGAAGGCTTGAAGCCTCATTTCAAACGGCTAATCCTACCTCAAAACCACAAGAGTTTTGACTCTGCAAAAAGGCATGCTGTGGCGGAGGAAGAGGTGTGGAGCAAGCAACATGGGGATGATCCCCAATATGTTATGAGTCTTGGAGAGTCTGAAAATAAGCAGCTCCATGATGAGCTTAAGAGAAATAGAATGGAGGTAGAGAACCTCACTAAAAGGCTTGCTGAGTTGCAAACTCAGATTAACACCAAACCGCAGCTGCCTCAAACTAGAGTGACAAAGGATAGCCGAAGGTGTTTTTCATGTGGTCTATTAGGTCACATAAGTGTGGATTGTAGGAAATTTCCTCAATCACACAGGTTCAACAGAAATTCTAGGTCTCTGCCTACTCGAATGTATCAACAACCTTTTTCTTTTCCACAACCTTCACAAAACTATCCATATAATTATTTTCCACAACAAACGCAGGGATTTCAACAACCTACTCAATTTTTTTACCATCAGCCAAATCAAAGCTTTCAGCCTGACATAAATGAAACTAAACCTAAAATGAGTTACAACACTTTTTATACACCTAGGAGTGATAAAAATGACAGTGAAAAACAGAATTTAAACTAAGTAAGGGTGAAGGGAGTTTTCACTCCAACTTACCTTCTGAGGCCCTTGGGGTGTTACCAGTGGTGCAAAATTCAAATTTGATTTCATTACAGAATTTGTCTCTACCAGTGATTTCTGGTATGATAAATAATGTTGATATTCCTATACTTATTGATTCTGGTGCTTCTATTAATGTGTTGTTTACAAATGTATTATCTCATTTAAATATACCTGACAGTCAATTAACTAAATGTAATATAAATTTAAAAGGCATCTCTAGTGATATTATAAAAGTTTCCAAAAAATTGAATATTAATTTAAATTTAAATAACAAAACATTTAATGTTGATTTTTATATTATGGACTGTGATTCTTGTAATTATTCAGCAATACTTGGTGTGAAATTTTTAAAGGGTTATAAGATGTCAATAGATTTTACTAATAATGTTTTATACAATAATATTGTAACTGTGCCTTTTGCAATTAAGGATGAATCTGTACCATTTTTATTATCTGATGCAACTCAATTCTTTAATAATTATGAAATTAACAGAGAAAATATTTTGAATTCTGAGATATATAAGGATAATTTGTGCTATGCACTTAAGAAATACACAATTCCTCCTCTATCGGAGGCTTTCATACAACTAAAATTAAAAGAGATTGTTAAATTTAATTCACCTACTGTGATGATTGAGCCTTTAAACAACAGTAAAATTCTGGTCGCTAGATCAGTAAATAATGTATCTAGATCTAATATATATAATGCAAAAGTATTGAATTTGTCAACTGATGAGTTGCACATAAATAAGCATTCAAATTTAGCAAAAATTGTTCCTATCACAGTAGTATCTTCTTTTTCAGTTAACAATATTACTGAGTCAAGTGCAGAGAGTGGTGATAATTTTGATGTTTGGGGAGGAAATTTTGATCTTTCACACTTACGCTATAATGAAAAAAGACAAATAGAGAGTTTAATTAATGATTATAAGCATATTTTTGCTAATTCTATTCCAGATTTAAAGGGTTGTGATACAGTTTTTCATAACATTAACTTAAAAGGTGATATTCCGGTTAAACAGAAACCTTATAGAGTTCCTTATCATGTAAGAGATGAATTAGATAGGCAAATTAATGAACTTCTTGAGAATGATATTATACAAGAAAGTGATTCACCATTCTCCGCACCTGTACTGTTTGTTAAAAAGGCAGATGGAACATTAAGATTGGTAACAGATTTTAGAAAATTAAATGATAAAACTATTGATGATATTTTTCCACTGCCAAATATCACTGAATTGATTGATAGTTTAAGTGGTGCGAAATATTTTTCTACATTAGACTTAACATCTGGATTTTATCAAATGAAATTGCACCCAGACGACACACACAAATGTGGCTTTTCTACACCTTTTGGCCACTATGAATGGAAAAGAGTCCCTTTTGGTTTGAAAAATGCCCCCAGCTCCTTTCAACGACTTATGTCCATCGTCCTAGCTAAGCTTTCCCCTTTACAAATTTCTATTTACATAGATGATATTGTTATTGCATCTAGAACCTTTGAGGAACACTTAATGAAATTAAAGGTAGTATTAGATAGATTATCTCAACATAAATTATGTTTAAAGCCAAGTAAATGCAATTTTTTTAAATCTTCAATAAATTATTTAGGTTTTCAGGTTTCTGAAGGTATTGTCCAGCCTGACCCCTCAAATTTAAAAACTGTTAAAAATTTTCAAAAACCCACCTCTAAAAAACAAATTCGCCAATTTTTAGGATTAACTGGCTTCTACAGAAAATTTATTGAAAATTACTCCTTAAAAGCTCTTCCCTTAACTAATTTAACTAAACAAAATATTAAATTCTCTTGGACCCCTGAAGCAGAAAATTCTTATCAAACCTTAAAATCCGAATTACTTAAAGAACCCATTTTACATCTCCCTGATTTTTCAAAACCGTTTTCGGTATGTACCGATGCATCAAATCTTACTCTTGGAGCAGTTCTCTGTCAAGAAGGAGAGGATGGATTTTTGCACCCTATTGCTTATGCTAGTAAAAAACTAAAAGATGCAGAAATAAACTATAGCACAGTCGAGAAAGAGACTTTAGGAGTTGTCTGGGCAACATCCTATTTTAAGCAATACCTTTTGGGAAAACATTTTACTGTTTATTGTGATCAGGCCTCCCTTTCAAATGTTTTAAAATTAAAAGACCCCACTTCTAGGATAGCACGGTGGATAATGTCCATGACCCAGTTTAATTACAAAATTATTCATAAACCTGGTCGCCTAAATTTAACAGTTGATTATCTATCTAGATGTGTAAATAATGTAACAGTAAACACTATAGACCTGGATGTTGATACTAACCTTCTTTTAAGAGTACGTAATTCTCAAAATTCTGACCCCAATTGTATAAGAATTGGCTCATGCTTAGATAAAAATATTGACCCATTCCCTAAAAATTTAATGTTTTTCTTAAAAGATGATGTATTATATTGTACTAATAGGAAACCTAAATTAAAATATCAAAGAAAAGAGCGTATTGTTGTTCCACAAAATTTGATCTCTGATATTCTAAATTATTGTCATGATTCGATCACTGCAGGACATGGTGGTTTTAGAAGGACTTTAAGGAAAATTCAGCAACACTTTTATTGGCCTAGGATGTATGTTCAAATTTTAAATTATGTTAAGAGTTGTCCTGATTGTTTACAGAAAAGAGGATTTAAACAAAAACAAAAAGCTCCTTTACAGAGGTTTCCAAATTCTACTTACCCTATGGAAAGAATAGCTATGGATTGTATTGGCCCCATGCCTCTAACTTACTCTGGCAATAAGTACATACTGGTGATTACGGACTATTTTACTCGTTGGCCAGAAGCTTATGCTATCCCCAATATTAAATCTGAAACTATTTTAAATTGTTTAGGAAACTTCTTTTCTCTTCATGGTGTGCCAAAACACATTATCACTGACAAAGGATCTAATTTCATTTCGAATGCTGCCATGAAGTTGTATGAAAAATTAGGTATTGAAAAACATACCACTACTAGCTATCACCCACAATCGGATGGAGTCTGCGAGCGTTTAAACAGTAAAATAATTAACACACTTAGTCATTTAGTGTCTGAAACACAAGAGGATTGGGATCGACATTTATCTTTTGCCTTGCTGGCCCACCGAACTTCAATCCATTCCTCGACTGGTGAGTCTCCAGCTAATCTTCTCTATGGTAGAGAATTAATTTTGCCACATCATCTTCTTTTTAATTTAAATGAACAAAATTTTACCACTGTTAGTGATTATAGTCAGGATTTGGCAATTCGTATGAAAAAATCTTTTGAAATAGTAAAGAAGAACTTACTTAAAGCAGCTAAAATACAAGAGACATACAGAAATAAGTCTGCTGTTATAAAAGATATAAAAGTTGGAGATTTAGTATATTTATACATTCCTGTTTTTCCAAGAGGACATTGTAAGAAACTCTCCAAACTTAATAAAGGTCCTTTTAAAGTTATACAAAAAAACATCTAATGTAAACTTTAAAATTCAACATGTAAATGACACACGAAATATTCAGTTGGTGCACATTGACAGATTAACAAAAATTCCAGAAAGAGATTCTGTGTTCTTTTCTTGTGCACAATCTGATAATTCAACAAGTAATACATCTCATGAGAATGATATAATTCCAACACAAAGATATAATTTACGACAAAGGAAAAACTAGAATGGCATTTTTTTTATTTTATTGTTGCGCAACATAATTTTTTTTAAGTGTATAATTTTTATATGTGTGTATTTGTTATTGATACATTGCAGAATGCTGCAAACTGGATTTAATTGATGTTGATTTAAGATAAAATTTGTTGCTATTGATATTGCAGATTACTGCAGGATTTAGAGAATGATTGAGAAAAGATTAATTTGGATTATATGAATTGATTATATTTATATTGATAGAGATATATAGTTACTTATTTATTGTTATTGAGAGTGCAGATTTATGCAAATATTTGATTACGTGGTCCATGACGTAAGTTCTGATCACATATGTTGATATTTTTTGGTATATATTTGTTGTCGTTAAAAGTATTAGAGTTCTGCAAAGATAAAAGTGGCAGTGTATATAAGATAACTTCAGAATACAGATGATATTGTTTGGTTTTGAATGGACATGAATAGATACTTGTGTCTTTGAAATTTTAGTATATCATTGTTGCTTATTGATAATAATTGTTATGGTGTCAATTGTCATTTGACACTTCTATTGAAATTTTATTTATTTTATACAACTTATGTACATTGTTTTATTTTTTTTTATCACTCTATTTACACATTTTTTTTTTCTTTCCAGCTGGTATTTATATTTTGTAGTGGAAGTGAGAGTTGTTTCTCATTGGTTATTCAAGGTACCTTTTCAAAATTCAATGTTTCGATTCTTTGAAAACTATTTGGCTGGTCCAATGTTTTCTTAAAAATTTATTTTTATTTATAGCTAATGAGAATCAATGTCAAATCCTCTACCTTTACTTTTGTCTACACAAATTTAGTGATCTGATGCACAAAACTTATTCATTGTTATATAATTCTTGTTTTAGTTTATAGTTTGTTAACAAATTGCTTATTCCGAAATAGAGGTTGAATTCGGATAAAAATTGTTATGCTTAATTGGTAACTTCTGATAGATATTTTATTTTATTATCAAAAATTTTTCATTTTTCAAATGAAAAATTTTTGGGGGATAGGTGGAAGGAATGTGTTGGGTTGCTTTAGAATTTAGGTAATTTGGAGGTTTGAAAATTTACTTTTATTTCTTTTTCCCTGGCTCAATATTCTTAATTTGGTAATATTTAAATAATATTTATTGGCTTTTTCATTTATTCTTTAATTAGAATATTTTCAATCTTCTAAATTAATTTTCTTTATAATATTCTTAGTTAAAAATGTTCCATTCCTTAAATTAATATTACTTTTGATTTGTAAATTTTAAAAATTATTTATTTATTTGATTCCCCTTAAAATTCCCTTTAATTTGATGTCTCATTTTCCCATTTTGGTTAGAAATTCCGTTTGTTCTACAGTTTCAAGTTATTTCCATGTCTCACTGTAATTCAAAAATTTCAGTTGCGGCCATTTTCGGAAATCTGTTTTGCGGGCTTTTTACTGCGATTAAAGGCGCCACCTAAGCGTTTTTCGCGCCCCTTTGGAATTTGGGATTTTTTTAATTGGTTCGCGTTTTATTCGGATCGTCTGCTCTCGGAATTAAGAGTATTATTTTGGCAATTCTAATTTCGGTAAGCGAATTTTAATTGCTGCCGTTTATCTAAACTCGCCCTTTTGCCGCAAGTATAAATACGCGCGCAGAACTTCTCAGTTTCAGTTTTTTGTTGAAATCCTTCGTTGTGGTTAGCGCGAGAAGCGCGTTGTTTATTTTCGAATGGAACTTATGTTCCACGCGACCTTTTAATGGAACGTTAAGTTCCTCGCGTTATTCTTTTTTTTTTTTCATTAGTTGTTTTAATTTAAATTATGCATTTTTCAAGCTTTTATCGCGGAATTCGCGACGTAACTCTCCAGAAAAGTACGTGGTGAAAATTCCTTATGCGAGCTGCGTGAACGTAGTTTCTGACGAGGACGGCCGTTCTAAAAAGATCCGAGTGTTCCAGAAGTAGTTGTTAGGTCTGATCTCCTGAGTTTGCAATCCTTTTCAAGAAAATGCTGAATCCTCTCCTGTTTCAAGTTTGGATGAATTCCAGAAAACCAGTGTAGTTTTATTCCTGTCAGCTCAACTATTAGAACTTTTTGTCTCCAACCAGTGCAGCTCTAATGATTGGAACTTCGCCCCCCCCCCCCCCCATGTCTGATGACCCAGCTGGTGAATATTACTGTTATATTTAAACTCCTAATTTCTTAAATTCTCAATATTTTTAAAATGCATTTAATCAAAATTTATTCTGTAAATTTAAAATTCTAAAACTGTATTCTGAGAGCAAATTTCTAAACCTTCATAATTTTTAAGAGCCTGGATTAAATTCTAAAATTATTTAAATTTAATATTTTTGTTAATGATTTTTTGATGGAATTTAAAATAGATTGTTTTGAGTAAAGTTTTATGCTAATTCCTTAATTTTAACCAAGTTGATAAATTCTAAAATTCTAATGTCTAAAATTCTAATGTTAATTCTTCCTGAGTTGCCTGCCTGTGAGCAGTGTTTTTTGTATTTGTTAATTTGAAATAATTGAAGTTACAATTTAATAAACTAATTTTCTTTAAACTAAATATTATGTCTTCATTTATTTTTTTTAAACACAGCAGGTTTTATTCTATCTGTCAAACACAACAATGTGCAATTGCTAACCATTGATGGGTCCTGTGGTCTTGATTTTGTAATCATTTCATTACCTGTGGATGAGCTGTACACATATTTAATTTCAATAAAAACAGTCACTTTCTTCATGGTGCTTTGTTTGCTTTGCAAAAGAGTGTATAAGGAGGATAGCACACAAATACCATTTTTTGCAAAACTGCTGCAAAAAAGTCTTAATTTCATTAATAATATGTTTGAAAAATAGTTCTGCATATAAAACAAAATAATTTAATAAAATTTTAGTCGATGCAAATGCGTTTCTCTCACATTAATTAGATAATCATTGGTCATCTCTCTTTAGTGACGATATGAGAATAATCGCCGTTTGTGAGTGCTAATTACGAGATAGCTGGGAAATGAATTTTTAGATAAAGGAACAGTAAAACTTCAATCTCAAAATTTGTGACTTCGTTTCTCATTCCTGATATTTTCGGAACATTTGTGATCTATTTTCGCTTTTTGACTTTTGTGACCTGTAGATACAAATACAAACGTTACTCGCGATCCATTCCTATACCACTGTAGCACAAAATTGACACATGGAAAACAACTGAAAGTCACGATTTACATTATTTCTGCCTTGAAAGGGGGAAAGTAAGAGCAGCTGAGTGAAAACCAGGAGATTGAGAGACTTACCCGGGAGATATAGAGAAAAACCAGGAGAGTTGGCAGCTGTGAAAACTCTTTCAAAAACTTTAGCTGAAATAGACATTAAAATAATACCTCTCCAGTTTTCATATGAAGAAAAATCACCCTTTTTAGGTATTTTAATTATCATTGCTTCTTTCCATTTTTCTAATACTTTCTCAGTTTTCCAAATAAGGTTAAACAAAATTTTCAAATATCTAGCAGTCTCTTCAACATTAACTTTAAGCATTTATGCAGCTATCATATCATTTTCACAGGCTTTATTACCTTTTAACACCTTCACAACTCCACTAAATGATGCCTGTGCCTTGACGCGGTGGTGGAGCTTGCGTGTTCCGATGATCCTAAGAGCTATGCCGGCGGTAGCTTCGGCTACTGGTAGGGTCTCCCTTGCTGGACAGGTCGAAGGTGAGGTTCCTGACCAAATGAGGCATCCGGGTCCTCCAGGTTGGGGGTTGGAAGTGAGGCACCTAGTCCTACTCTGTAAAATCCTCAGGGATCCATTTCTTTTGTGGATACGAGTGTTGCTATCCCGAGGTACCCGTGCAAACTTTTCCTTCTAGCTGCAGATTGGATCAATGCTAAGCCCCTAGTAAACTTCACTTCTGCCTTATGGGCCTTAGTACTACTCGTCGGCCTCTGCCGTAAGGTATACCATTTGGGCTCGGGAACGGAACCAGGTGGTTGTGTTGCGAAAAGGGCAAAGCGGCGTGCATCTGTAGTTTTGCTTTCAAGAAACGTTTGTAGCAAACTGTTCCAGAGGTCGAGTCCCTTGGTTGCGTTGGTTGGATGGTGGGGAGCGTTTCATATCGAGAAATCCCCCTTGGATCCTTGTTGATCCGATTCTTGGGCCCTGTGCACCTGGGGCACGTTATGGCCCGCTCCTCATCATCTAGCTTTGCGAATGACTCCGGCAGTTACACTTTTCACGTCAGAAAAGTGTGGGGAGACGGAGCCTAGCGGGGGCTCCGATCGAACTGGAAGTAATCCGTGGTTTTTTCTCATTAGTGGTTACAGCATAGAGCAATTAGATGTGCCATTACCTAGTTCTCCGTGCTGTCATGATGAAAGTGTTAAAGGATTGGGTTCATCTTCGGGTGATTCCCAATCAGCCATTGAAACAACCCCTCTGGGGTTGGATCTTGGCAAAAAGAAGGAAACCTGCAGTCCGGCTGTGGAAGGAAGTGGAGTCGCGAGCCTTGGTGACCGACACACTGAAATCGTGGCTGTGACGCAGGATATACTCACTAAAGCACAGAGGCGCAGGAGGAGGCACATGCCTAGGCAGCTGGATCAGAGGCTTGCAAAAGCTGGCGCTGTCAAAGAGAAGGTTGGAGGTACCAAACAACTTAGGTCGGAAGGAGCCACACCTTCTCCAAGAGATCTGGTCGTTAAGAAAAGATCAAGGACTGACATCCAACCTGGAACATATGCTCAGGCAGTCCAGGCTATCAAGATGGCAATTGTCAAGAATTCCTTCCCTTCAAGTAAGCTGAGCAAGGAAGAGGTTGACATCATCCAGGTGGTGACTCTCGATAAGATAGATGAGATCCCCACTGGTGAGCAACTTCCGAAGATTCATGGTTGCAGTTTAAGCGCTGGAGCCTTGGTTCTTCAGTGCAATGATGCAAATACTGTGGAATGGGTTAAGAAAACCTTCCATAATAACAGTCAGGTTCTGGGGGAGGCACTTAAAGTCTTGAGTGCCAATGACCTTCCCAAACCTGTCAAGGTGGCCTTTAAGACCAGAGATGTTTACACCAAGGAGCCGAGCGTTTTGCTGAAACGGCTGAACCGTTTCAACCCGGAGTTGAAGTCTGAGGAGTGGCGTGTTCTGCAAAATTTTGTGGAACCCCTCTCCGTAAGATGGATCTTCGAGGTAGATTCGGAAGCTGCGGATGTGATTCGCAAAGCTGACCTTGGTGCTTTCACCGGTTTGGACCGCGGGGTCTTTAAGATTTTTCGGGACCCAAACGAGAAGCCCAAAGGGACGTTGGAGATGGAGGAACAGCCAGAAGATCAGGCGACCTCCTCTCAGGTAAGTATCAGTAGTCTTGAGACTATGATACCTAAACTTAATGATCTAGAAATTGCTTCTGGTTCTGATGGTACACTACATGCTAATCCTCTGATTTCTGATGATGAGCTGGAAAAACGCATGCAGGATTTTGACAATGAAAATGTGCTTGACGCTGATCACTGTCATGTTACTAGGAGGGCCTCTCTCTCCTAGGTTTTCTCTGCCCTCTTTTTGTCCCTGTTTATGGGCTGTTTTAACGTCGTGCAAATAAATTTGCATCACAGTCGTTCTGCCTCTGCTATTCTTAGCAAAAGGCTGTTAAATGGTAGAGCTGATATTGCTCTCATCCAGGAACCCTGGATCTGCAATAGAAAAATTTTGGGTCTGGGGATCAAGGGATTCAATGTCTTTTATGATACATCCTGTATCAGACCTAGAGTCTGTATTGCTGTTAGCAACAAGCTCAATGCTGTTCATCTTGTTAAATTCCTCGATGGTGACAATGTTGGCATTAGTGTGAATCTTAAAACTAATGAGCATAAGATAGAATATATTTTTGCTTCGGCCTATCTTCCTTATGAAGATAAAGAAACCCTTTCTAATGTCATTATCAATCTTATTGAGTATTGTAATGGCAAAAAAATGATTATTGGTTGTGATGCGAATGCCCATAACACTGTTTGGGGCAGTAGTGATTGCAACCGTAGGGGTGATGATCTTTTAGAACAGATCCTTCTCTTCAATCTCTTTATACTTAATAAGGGTAATTCTCCTACCTTCGTGACTGCAAAGCGTCGCAAAGTGTTAGACATCAGCTTAAGCAATAGTAATGCTTATGACCAGGTGATAAATTGGAAGGTCTTAAATGATATATCTCTTTCTGACCATCAATTAATCTCTTTTTCTGTTAAAGGTCCTGTAAAACCTGCAACTGATAAGTGTAGGAACCCTAGAAGAACTAATTGGGGTTCCTACAAAGATGATCTCAGGGCCAAGTTGGCTAGACAGTGGTTGGACAAGGGTGAGTATTCCTCTATTGAAAACCTGGATTTGGCTGTTGACTCCGTGCAACAAGCCATTATCCAAACTTTCCATAGTAACTGCAGAACCACAAATGCTGACTCCCCAAGGATTGTTCCTTGGTGGTCAAATGAGCTCAGCCGGTTGCATGGGAAATGCAGGAAGCTCTTTAACAGATCTAAAAAGAATGGTGAATGGCAGGTTTACAAATCTGCTCTTACCTCTTATAATAAGGCAGTCAGGGACTCCAAGAGAAAATCTTGGAGAATGTACTGCAAAGGTATTAAAGATGCCTCTGCCACGGCAAAACTTGTTAAGCTGATGGCAAGGGACAGAAATTGTAATTTGAACACTGTCAAGAAGTCAAATGGTGACTTTACTGTTACTGGTGAAGAGACCCTGACTGAGCTGTTCAGGGTCCACTTTCCAGTTTCTTATCCTTCTGATCATTGTGACAATGTTAATGCCTGCTCCACGTCTTCTTCTGATGACAAAAGTTGGAGCATTGCCAGGAGCATGGTTACTCTTGATAGGGTTAAATGGGCAATTAATTCCCATAAATCCTATAAAACTCCGGGGACTGATGGCATCATTCCAATTCTTCTCCAGGAGGGAATTGAGGTGCTAGCTCCCATTCTCTGCAGTATCTACAGAGCCTGTATTGCCTTAGGTCATGTACCAAATGCATGGAGGCATACTAAAGTAATCTTCATTCCAAAGATTGGAAAGGATAATTATTACGAGGCCAAATCCTTTAGGCCTATTAGCCTCACGTCTTTTCTTTTAAAGACCATTGAGAAGCTTATTGATAGGTACTTAAGAGAAGTGATCCTGGCTTCTAAGCCCTTGTCAAGTTCTCAACATGCCTATCAACCGGACAAATCTACGGACACTGCCCTTTACAGTCTCTCCCTTATTTTGGAGAAAAACTTCAATGCCAGGGAAGTTGCTCTTGCCACCTTTCTCGACATTGAAGGTGCCTTTGATAAGGTACCCATCGACACCATCCTTGATGCTCTTGATAGAAAAGGTGTTGATATCACGATCTCTTATTGGATCAAGAACCTGTTATCTAATAGGTATATATGTGCATCTTTACTTGGTGATAGTATGACTGTGCATGCACTTGTGGGCTGTCCACAAGGAGGTGTGCTTTCACCAATTCTTTGGTGTATAGTTGTGGACTCTCTTTTGGAGTATCAATGTTTCTGGCGTTTCCTGCGTTGGTTATGCAGATGATGTTGTCATCATTGCCAGGGGCCAATTTGGCAACACTGTCTCTGACATAATGTCTACTGCTCTTAGGAGGGTTGAGACATGGTGCAAAAATGCAGGTCTTACTGTCAATCCGCATAAGACTGCTTTGGTTGTGTTTACTAGGAAACGCATACTTAATCTTGGGGACATTCGCTTCTTTGGGCAGAAGCTTATTTGCTCCAAGGAGATTAAATTCTTGGGAATTTACTTTGACAAGGGACTTAACTGGAAGAGACACTTGGATTATTGCACGACTAAAGCCAGAAGAATCTTCTGGTCTTGTAGGAATGTTATTGGGAAAACCTGGGGCTTAAATCCTAAGGCTATCCATTGGATTTACTCCATGGTAATCTGTCCTATCATTTCCTATGGATCCATTGTTTGGTGGTCCAGAATTGGATGTGAAACAGCTAAACTAGAACTAGTTAAGCTTCAAAGGATGGTGTGCATTGCAATCTCTGGATGCATGAAAACTACTCCTACTGCAACTCTTGAACTTTTACTCGGTTTACATCCGCTCTACATGCGTATTGAAGCAGAAGCACTTATCTGCATGAACAGACTTAAATATCTGAAATACTGGAAAGATTACTCAAGGTATATCTATCTTGGGGTGAACTTAACAGTAATGTTGCTAGTCATCCTTCTTTCTGTATGCCACTTGATGGCATTCATGTCAAATACACGTTTGATAAGCATTATGAAATTCAGGTCCCCTCGCGGGACGACTGGAAGAGGACTCCCACCTACAATAAACGGAACTGTTTTGTATGGTACACGGATGGCTCGAAGATTGGCACAAGCACTGGTGCTGGTGTTTGCTGCCCTGATGATGGTACTGAGCTGTCTTATCCGCTTGGCAATTTTGCTACTGTCTTTCAGGCCGAAGTCTTTGCCATCCTTATGTGTTGTAGAATCTGCTATGACAGGAAGTATAAGAATAGTCAGATTTTCATCTGTTCTGACAGTCAAGCTGCTCTTATGGCTCTTCGGAAGTTCACTATGACGTCTTCCCTTGTTTGGGAATGCTACAATGCACTCTGTGAAATTGCTAGTAATAACAATGTCATTCTTTACTGGGTGCCTGGTCATTCGGGCATTCCTGGCAATGAGTTGGGAGATGAACTTGCTAGGAAAGGCTCAAGTACTCCTTTTGTGGGCCCTGAGCCAGCCTTGGGGATCCCCAATGACCTTGTTAAAAGAACTGTCTATGACATCTTCAGGAAGCTTCAATGTAAGAACTGGCGTAATACTAAGGGACAAAATCAAGTGAAAATTCTCAACTGCCATTGCCCTAGTACACGTCAAAAAGAACTTTTCAAGCTCAGTAGAACTGGCATCAGGAGGGCTGTTGGGCTCCTTACTGGGCACTGCACCCTCAAGAGACACCTTAACATTATGGGTATCACTAAAGATTCGCTTTGCAGAGGCTGCAATTACAGCGAAGAAACTGCTGTTCACATTCTCTGTGAATGTGAGGCTTACTCTGCTCACAGATTCGAACACATTGGTCGCCATGTGATTGAACCCTGGGAGCTGAATGACATACCTGTCAAGTGCCTGCTTATTTTTGCATCGGCTACTGGTCTCTTTTCTTAGAGATCTTTCTTTTGGGGTAGTATATAGACCCCTGGTCGATGTGCTGGGCTCTTCTGGAGTCACCCACCTTCATTTCATTCATTCATTCAACACCTTCACAGTGTTTTTAATCTCGATGAATGAGATTTCCTCTCTACAAATGTTTAAGATAGGTGGCACATCAAATGTGACCACTGGCTGTTCACTAGTGTCAATGTTGTAAGCATTTAGTGTTTTTTTTCAAAATGCTTTTGCCACCTTTCTCCAACCTCCGCTTCAACAGATAAAAGTCTACCATTCCCATCTTTGAGTCCACATTCATGGTTTTTTAACTTCACCACTTATTTGCTTGGTTATTTGGTAAACAATTCTTGTGAGTCCAGTTTTAGCAGCATTTTGTGCCTCAACAGCTAGATCATCATAGTACTTCTTTCTGTCTTTCTTAGAGCTTCTTTTGACATTCTTATCTGCTTCTCTGTATTTTTCTTTACAAACTTCATACAGTCATTCAGATCTAGTACTGTCAAGAACATTTTATTTTCCTTCTATGTTCAACAAATTTCCATGTTTCACCAGTGATCCATTCTTTATTCTTTCTCGTTTCTTTTTTACCTGTAATATTTTCTGCTATTTCACTGAAAATATTTTGTAACTGACTCCACTGCTCTCTTACATCCTCCAACATTACTTCCCTAGCCCGACAAGCCTGTCCGCTACCCTTGAACATTTTGACTGTGGCAAACTCACTGGAGCGACCTACCAGAAAGGTGTAAGGTAACTATTTGGACGGTCAGGAAGGGCCACCCAATTTCAGGGTTGCCACTCTCCAGAGAATATGAAATTCCCTGACTTTTCCAGGTTTTCCAGATAAATTACAGGTTTATAAAAAACAGCGCAATAAACTATTCAGTTAACCTAGGCTTACACGTATACCTTTTCTCTGTGTTTTAACATAGAGAATATAATATTATAATTGGGAATATATTAATTGGAGTGTAAATATTAAAATATTTACACTTCAATTAAAAATTTGTTACAAATTGGGACAAATAAATAATATTTGACATACATATACAAATAAAAAAAAAATCAATTGCTTTGGTAAATTAGACAAATCATGTACACTTGTTATAATAAATGTGGTAAAATAAATTAACACCGAAAATGTTAATATACAAGTTATGTGATAGTGAGTGAATATAGTATGTAGAAAAAATATTATTTTTGGAGATTTCTTATTTTGTCTTCAATTAGTGCAGCTTCTTTTTGAGCATCTACCATTATTTTGCTTTTCTTCCATTCTAAATTTTTCAGTTCTAAAGCAACACATTTTCGACTGTCTTCCAATTGTTTTTTATTACTTTCTGCTTCTTTCTTTCTTTGCATAGTATCAATGTACCTAGAATGTGCACATTTTACTGACTGAATCATGGCCTTTGTTACATCAATTGCTTCAACTCCCCCAGCATTGTTTATTGCTCCATAAACTTGTCTTAATGCTACAAGGCTTTCTTCTGTTTGGTTATCAATATGGCATTCTACATTAATGGAAAATCCCCTTTCAAGAAATGAATTACCATGTGATAAAATGGAAAGCAATTTTATAAAAAAGGTCAAATCATTAGAAACTTCTTTTAGATGCAGTATTCTAATCCAATGATCGTCAAGCCTAGTATCACTTCTTTTGTAAGATTTCATCATGTTTACTACTGAAGGCTCATTGAATAATTTTTGAAACTCTTGATGAATGTTGTCAGCTTTTAATCCTGATATCCATTTTTTAGAAACCAATATTTCTAGACATGCTGACAAACGCTCAATCACCAAATTAGTTTGAAGAAAAACTGCAGGATTAAGAAATGATATTGCTTTAGTCAATGGAAATCGTACAGGTGAACGCTCAAAAAGTTTATGCACAAATCTTTGATATGCTTTAAGACATGAATTGTTGCATTTTCAAAATGTCTATATTCTTTTTATTCTTTATCTTTCTCAATTCATCTTTTAAAGGAAAACTAAGTGTCACTTCAGAGGCTGGGATCAAGTTAGTGTTGCACCGAATATTCGGTTGGTATTCGGTATACTGCCTATTCGGCAGTTAAACCGAATATTCGGTTCGGCCGAATACTTTAATATTCGGCCTAACCGAATAGTAAAACAAAATTAAAATATTCGACAATTGATAAAGCACATTTTTTATACAATGAATGAAAGTTATAGTATCATAGTACAAAATTAATTCAAATTTTTACTTACCAATATTATCACATTTAAAATAATTTTAATGTAAAAGAAAACACTCTGATATTAAATTTTTTTTCTCAATTTTTCTTAAATCTTATCACAACTTAACCTTACTAACTCATTTAAATATGAAACAGTAACCAGAAAATAAAACTCTTAATATTACGTGTTCAAAAATATAATGGTTAATTTTTTATAAAATATGCAGCTAAAAAAAAATCAATTATCATTTCACCAATATTAAAAAAAGGTGAAGGTGATTAATATATAAAACAAACACTTGGATGAATATTCAATTTTGCAGTATTTTAATTTCGATAGAGATAGATAAGATACTGAGGGTGCCATAGGTGTTCCTTTGTATCCATTAAAATGTGTCAAATAAGATAACCAAAGAATTTCTCTGTGTGTGGCCCCATTGTAGTCAAACCTTCTAATTTCTTTCATGATTTCTGAAGAGAAGATTACTTTGTTGAGTCTTTTGTCACAGGGTGGGTACACCTGTCTGTAACTGTTTAGTTATCTATCAGTATCTACTCTGTTGTAGTTCGCAAGACCAGGTGTGACAACAACTTAAAAAAGAATGGCTGGACATTCTGGCAAAGTATCCTTTGCACTTCAAAAAGAAAAATGATTTGGCAATGTTTGAATTTGACTGCTCAGTTTCAATTTTGATAAAATTATTTATCAATTACAGTACAGAAGAGACTAAGATAGCAAAAATTCACTTGAATAAATTGTAATTCTAATTTGTAATGATATTTTAAGCAACTTGGGTTTGTATGTAAGGTAAATGCAAGATTCTCTATAACATAATATGAAGCCATATGATTATCACATATTAGAAATTAACTATCAATTATCAATTTATGCAGATAAACATAAACCAAATTAGGTAGCCATTTACTATTTTACTATATTAACTTGCTTTTGGAATGATTTATTTTATTTTTTATTTATTTTAAATTAATAATTATACTTAATGTAAATGCAAATAAATTTAAGATGTTAAATGTAAATGTATTTATAAAAGGCACAAAATAGAAACATTTCCTATTTTAAATTGGCATAAAATAGAAATATTACCTTTAAAAAATTTAACCGAATATTCGGTATTCGGCCGAATATTCGGTTAGAATTTTAACCGAATATTCGGTATTCGGTATTCGGCAAAAAATGGTATTCGGTGCAACCCTAGATCAAGTTATCTTTTTCAAGACCATCAATTTTGTAAAGACATGAAGCATTTTTGTCTAAAACACAAGGTTTTACAAATCTCTGCAAAATTGACTGTGCTATAGTTGTCACAGATTCATAAAGAAATGGTGCAAGTGGTTCATCAAATTTCAGGACAATAAATTATAAAACAAAAAATATATAAAGGTTTTATCCCGTGAAAATTACTTTATAATGAAAACAAATATTTATGTTTGGTAAAACACAGGTTTTCACTAAAGAAAGTAATAAATATTGATCTTTAATAAATATATATATATATATATATATATATATATATATAGAATTATATTCCTGCTAAAATGGTTTCCTTTTTATTTGCCTAAATCATTGCTTTAATACCACTTTTGGGAAATATCCCTTCACAGAGTGAGTTCATGCTACCCATTTTTCAAAATAGAAAAATTTGTATTATGCAAATATAAATAAAAAACTAACCTTAATAATTAGCCATAATAAGAAAATAAACTAGTTTAGTCGATCTAATATGCAACATTTAAATGATGGAGATGGATGGAAAAAGATACTAATGGAGATGGATGGAAAAAGATACTACTCGGCAATTCACGCGATGTAACTGAATTGCGCAATCGCACTGTTTATGCGAAAATAATTAAGAAATCAACCATAATAATTAATCAGAATATGAAAATAAGCTAGTTTAGTCAATCAAAAATGCAATATTTAGAAGATTGAAATGGATGGAAAAAGATATCATTGTACTCTCGGCGATTCATGAGAACAAACTGAATTGCGCAATCGCAGCGTTTATGAGAAATTAATGAACAAAATAACATGTTAGCGATTTATGCTGAATTAGACAACCTTTGAAGAAGTATATTTATTACTTTCATAAAATAAGCGATCGATATTTTAATTTACATTACACGCGGCCGTAAATCTCCGTTAATTTCATTGGCTTCACCCTGCATTTTATTATGGATTTACTATGATCCCGGGAATGGTAGAAATCAGTGCTAAAAAAGTGGAAAATCGGTGTTTCCGAGGAATTATAGTATGTCTGGTTAATTGATAAATTTCAAACAAAAAAAGCCGGAGAATTTCGTTAGTAATCCGGAGGCCGGAGAAGTAATGAAAAATCCGGAGTCTCCGGCCCCGGAGAGTTGGCACGTCTACAATACTCTGAAGCCAGCAAAATGCACGGTACTAGGCAGCGCCGGCGCCGCGCCGTCAAAAGTTGGATGGTTGGTTTATTGGGTTGAAATACGCGTTACGCCTAGCCTAGACGGCGGCCAGAAATGTTTGCGTTCATCGAGCTAATAACTGGTTTTTCCGATCCTTGATCTTTTGAACAATCGTTCTTAGTACACATCGTGAATTTTATTTGCATTATTTAAATTTAAAAAAAAATTCCAGATTTCCCGCGAAATTCCCTGACTGTTTTCAAATTCCCTGACATTTCCCGGTTGAGTGGCAACCCTGAATTTAGACCGGAACATAGTGGGGGGAGGCATCCACAGGGACCGTACCCTCTGTCCCCTACAACCAACCTCTCGGAAGGACTTATAGACCCACATGTTTAACATGATCGTACTCCGCATGAACACTGTGGCAGTTTTGGCAGTGGAAGGGAATCGAACCCGGGCCTACAGAGTGCAATTCCCACGAGCTAACCACTGGGCTACCACATCCTCCGCAACAATCTCCATAACTTTCTTTTTATTCACCCAATTTAGACCGGAACCCAGTGGGAGAGGCATCCACAGGGACCGTACCCTCCTTTCCCTACCACCAACCTCTCGGAAGGACTTACGGACCCACATGTTTAACGTGATCGCACTCCGAATGAACATGGCGGCAGTTTTGGCAGTGGCGGGAATCGAACCCGAGCCTAACGAGTGCAATTCCCGAATTTAAAATATAACGTAATATCACGGTGACAATCCCCATAACTTTCTTTTTATTTATTTTTTATTTCTTCCGTTCAATCGTTCCATCATTTAAAATATCCATAAATTAAAATATCCGCTTAAAAATCCATATCGTTCCACCATTTAAAATATTGCATAAAACATTAAATAACAATAATGATTTCACCCTCACAATATCTCCATGGAAACAGCATGACACAGAATCGGGAAAAAATTGGATTTTCGCCGGGTCTGCCAAGAAATTGAAATTCGGAAAATCTTAAAATCTTGATCCTGCAGCATTTTCTTGATATTTCTTGATTAGATTGGGCTTGTAAGAAAGCCAGACCTTTGAACTTCCTAAAAATGTAAATTATTAGTACTTTTTCCGATGCGAAGATTTAAAAAACAAAGTTCGTCTTTTGAGCTAAAAGTAACTTTTGTTTTAAAATCTTTAAAAAATATTAAAATTTGTCCCTGAGATTTGAAATTGATATATTTTTACTCGCAATTGTCTGTTCTTTCCGGTCGTGCGATTTGTTTTTTTTCTATGACGTCTGGTTGGTGGAGAAAAGAGGAGAAAAAGGTGAAAAAACGGTCGAAATCGCATAAAACATTTAATAACAAAAAAATAAATTCAAATTTTAAAAATCAGATTTTACGTGTACCCTTCCCACCCACCCCGGCTCTCCGACGCGAGGTCACTGAACCTATATAAGACAGACAGACACACAGACATTGTCTTTTATTATTTAAGATTATTCGCTAAGGCAGATAATCTGTTTTTCAATCCAATATTGAATTTCCCGTGAATCCTCTTATCCTTTAATTTAGCAAACTTGTATCTAACTGGTCTCGTATTTTTAACTGGTCTCATATCCAACTGATCTCGTTCTTTTTGCATTTAAGTCATTTTAATTTTAAATTCTACAAGGTTAATGGATAGTGCAAACATCTGCCCCTCCCTTAACTCTAACATCCACTATTTGATTTCTTGTTTTTCCCATTTGGTAATATCCAAATTTGTATATTTTTATGCTTGAGCTTGGTGCCTCCAATTACTAGTTGTTTAATTCACAGAATAAAACAAATAACTCTCCATTTTCATTTATATCACAAGCTTCATTGCCTATGGACTTCTTTTCCTTACAAATTCTGGACTCAAAATCTTAGCATTAAGATCTCCAATAATTAGTAAAAGATCATGTTTGGGAATACTATTTGGTACTTCTTGAAGTAGATCATAAAAAAGTTTTTTCACTTCATAGTCAGCTTCATTAGGAGCGTACACTTGAATGTTGGTCATTTTGATAAACTTTGAAATGAATCTTGCTCTTACAATCGTGTCGCTGATGGGTTCCCATTCTATAAGGCTTTTCGTAGCTTTTTCACTCAAAATAAGGGCAACTCCTCTTTCGTGCTTGTCCTCCATTCCGGAATAAAGTATAGTCTTGTTCACTTGTTTTCATTTTCCTCAATCCAGTCTATCTTATATCACTGACTCCCAATATATCCAGTTTATAGTTGTCCATCTCATTCGTAAATTGTCTTGTCCTTCTAATTGGGCAAAATGTTCTTACATTCCATGTTCCAATCTTCAACAAGTGTTTAAGCTTTGGTAGTGACTCCTTCAGCACCAGAGACTCCCTAAGGCTTTTTAAAAACAATAGGTTTCTAGTATTTACCGATTGTAATTATTATACCAAATTTTGTTTGAATAGCTCTATTCATTAGGGAGATATCGTCGCTACAAACTCACGGATGGACACACAGACATCACCTAAAATCACTCGTGTTCAGAGATGTTTAAAACGTACTCTCCATTCAAAAACTTAAATTTTTTAGCCTGTCACAATACTTTCCTTATGCATTATACCATGTATATAAGGGAGTAAAAATCTGATGTGGGCAGCACATGACTTTTCCTACATAATGAAAGTATGTTACTTCTTTTAATGCAAAATAATGATAGCCAATATCCATGGCACAATGATTTCAACGTTGAAAAGTACACCGAAATTTGGAACTTTTCTGGACAACAACATGTAAATTCATTTTAAAGTTTTCTGAGCAAATATAACTTGACAATTGCAAATATTGCTAACATCTGCTAAGCAATATATTTTTGTATCAAAATGTGTTAATAATTATTCATCAATCTGATATCAATTTTGTAAATTTAGCATCATTTTTGCCAATTTGATACAACATTAAAAAGTTGCCAAGTTGACAATATTTCAACAAATTAGTCTCAAAGGTTGCCAAATTTATCGCCAGGTGTTACATATTTGATGATACTACTGTTCATTTTTATGTAATTTTTAGATACATTTATTGAAAAACATGCAATATGTCTGCTTTCTTCAATGAAGTATTGTAACATATTCTTACAAGCAGCAGTTTTATTTATTGTAAAATAAATTGTAAAAAAATTAGCTTTTGTTAATTAATATATATTGATAATGTCACACATGTAATATAGATTGATAAATGTCATACCTGATTTTTAAGTTGTGGTGAGTCAAGAAAGGACTTCAATGGAGAATCTGAGAATATATCATCTGCTGATGGCGACAAGGGCGTGACACTCTTCCTATATTTTGATGAGCAATTCCTTTGTGGAGTAGTCAAGGAATTTCTTTTACGAGGACTTACTGTAAAAATAGAAATTATACATATATATATATATATTCATATCATATAGACATAGAACCTCCATAGAAATACCACTTTTATTGGACATCAATCTCAAATTTTCAAAATATAAATTAGCTGAAGAAAAACAATATAAATAGATGGCTGTACATCTTCTAATAGTACACCTTCTACAGTCTAGCTAAAGTACTCATTCTACACATTTGAAATTATGGAAAGAACTCTGTGATACACTAGAATTTAAAATCAGTGAAAAGTAACTCAGCACTTATTAAATATACTTTAACGTCTAATGATTGAAATACAATGCTTGGTGCTATTTAAAGATAAATGTCTTAAAGACTGTTTACTTATATCATGAAACAGTCTTAAAATTCCAACTTCATTTTATGATTAGTAAAGTTATAAAAGGTTTATCTTTATTGAGAAAAAGAGGAGAAAAAAAGGTGGCTTGGCAGTACACTGTTGTTCATATGACTAGTCTTAGATTTAGATGTCTTTAACACTTACTCCCCAAGCCAAAAATTTACAAATTTCTCTGAGATGGTATTGTAAATCTGCACTTTTTGCTTCAGATGAAAAATTCCTATAAAGACAAATATCTCCCTCCAAATACCTATTCAAATATTCCATAGCATGGAATTCCATTGAGGAAAATTTTCTTCTATGTTTTTCCGGAAAATTTACAAATTCTTTTTTTCTTTTGATTAATTTGAAATTTTTTTCTTTTGATACTTTTTCAAAATTATTATTATTATTATTAATATTTATTTATTTATTTTAAAGCAAGTAATACAAGAAGTCTTTGACCATTGAGTTTTCTAATTTCGGAAACTGTGTATATGTGCTTTTCAAAAAGCACATTTTTATTTTAAAGAAAAAGAATATATATAAGAAACAAAAAGGTACAAAAGACAGTTTATTCATTCCGAGAGAAAGCAGGTAAAGTTTAATTCCTATTCTTTTAGTGTTAATTCCTATTCTTTACTGTAAAGTTCTGTAAAATTTCTAAAAGTATTGAAATATGGAAAGTTTTCACATATTCCGTTGAAGGAAAATGCTTCAATATTTGCTTAACTCATCTTCCAACAAATTATCTCTTCTATCTTACCATACTCACCCATTCAATTACAAGTAGGTATATTTTAAACAATTTTTAATATTATACATAATTTATTTTTAAAAAGGGTTTAATTAAAAACATTTTATTTAAAGACATATATTTAATTATTTATTTTTTATACATAAACTGAGTATATATATATATGTGTGTGTGTGTGTGTGTTTCCTTTCACTTACCAGTATTTAAAAAAAAAATAATATAATGTTCAATAATTTCTATTTCAATTATAAGCAATTTTTAATGCTTTCTCATAATATTATATTTAATAATTTACTTTTTATACTTATAATAAGCAGTAAATTATTTGATTCTAAATAGATTTAACAATAAAATGACTTTTTATGCAATTCTTTTGTGCAATGTTTTAAATTTCAGATTTAAAGAAAAGAAAATTCTTGTTATGGATAAAATAGAATTATTTTATAACTTTTTAAATGCTACATATTTTTATCTATTAGTTGCTTTTTAAACTATAATAAACAGTAAATTATGTATGATTCTGAATAGATTTAACAATTTAAAATTATTTTTCATGTTTTTTCTTTTGAGCAATATTAAATTTGTGATTTATGAAAAGGAAAATTCTTGTTACAGATAAAATAGAATTATTTTACAGCTTCTCAAAAGTAAAATCTTTTGTGCAATGTTTTAAATTTGAGATTTAAAGAAAAGAAAATTCTTGTTATGGATAAAATAGAATTATTTTATAACTTTTTAAATGCTACATATTTTTATCTATTAGTTGCTTTTTAAACTATAATAAACAGTAAATTATGTATGATTCTGAATAGATTTAACAATTTTAAATTATTTTTCATGTTTTTTCTTTTGAGCAATATTAAATTTGTGATTTATGAAAAGGAAAATTCTTGTTATAGATAAAATAGAATTATTTTACAGCTTCTCAAAAGCACATGCATTTATAGAAAATATTAAATTATAGCTGCTAATTGCAGTATGCAGGTTAAGAAATTTTCATGCATATAATTTTTTATATACTTCTAAATGTAATTTTTTTTTTAGCCATATTATGTAGAGATGTGGGTCTAAAAACGTTTCACTATGTTTTTTTCAAAATTTTTTCTTTCTTTATATCTATTAATTAATTTGAAAAAATAATGTAGTACTCAACTGTTTTTTCTCTTTTTTGAAAGACAAATAGTTTTACAGGATGTCTTTGATCATTTAGTTTTGTAAGTTTGGGGAAGAATAGGGAGGGGCTATTGTTTTTTTTTTTAATTTACTTTGAAGAAAAAAGATGGATGAAAACCAGAAGTATACATGTGACATTTTACTCATTTTGAGGGAAAAGTTGATAATATTTTAGAAAGCTTATTCTGTCATTGTTAAGTTCTGTAAAAGTTTTATAAATGGGTCATTCCCCCAAATTTGAACATTTATTTTTAGCTGCTCAACTATTTTTTAAACTTTTTATATTTTATATATATTGAAACCTCTATATTTTCAATAAATTTGTATTTAAAATTATTTTTAACTACAAGGTGTTAAAAAATGCAATTACTCATAAAAAAAGAGTTTACAAAATTGCATGTATTTCATTATCCAATAGACATTTGAATATGTAAACAGATTTAAAAATTGCACTTTTTATAGAAACAAATAAAGTAATAAAGCAAACTTCAGCAGCGCATTTAAGCACAAACAGGACAATACAGCATATAGCTGTTTCGAGGACATGCTGGATCCTCTTTCTTAGTGGAAGAGAACTAACAAACCTGAAGTCAAAGAGATGAAATGGGTGCAAATAGAAGAAACAGGATGGGGGGGGGGGGGGGGGATTGTATATCCAAGACTTCTTGTTTCAGATTGGCTGGACAGTTCTTTATTCTGCTTTTTAATTGGTTTTCTCAGATGAGCTCTTAATTCAGGTCTTGGGTATATAAACCTTTCAGTTTTTTTCTATTTGTGCCCATTTCATCTTTTTGACTTCAGATTTGTTGATTCTCCTGCACCAATGAAGGGAATCCAACATATCTTCAAAACTGCTGTATACTGCATCATTGTCTTATTTGTGCTTAAATATGTCGCTCAAGATTTCTTTATCCTTTGCACAAAATATTTTTTTTTATTTACAGTAGCTTTATTTGAACATATCTAAACCCAATGTACATATAAAAACATATATGTGCATAAAAATTATATAGCTTACTTTTATATTTGGCATGCTTGGACAGAAGATTATGAATATCTTTTTTCGAAATGTTGTTCAAGTCTTGAAAAAATAAAGTTAGGCATTCTTGAATGTCTTCTTGAACTTTGTAATCAAGTAGAGTAAGTGTGTTGATTTTTTCATTCTCAGAAGCCAAAAGCACTTTGACGAGTGCAGATAATACAAATACAGAAACTTTGGCAAGTTCAAATTCAGATGACTCCATACATGCTTCATAGTCTATCAATGTATCACTTTCAATATGATAAATATCTGTAGAGAAAAATATACTGTAATTAAGACTGTAATTTAACTGTTTTATGACAAAGAATGTCACAGTCCTACTTTGTAATCAATTAAGAGTAAATGCAGGGGTTGAAATTCATAGCAGGATGGTTGGATTCCTGGCAAAAAAATCGCAACTTTTTAATCTTTCGCGGTGCAAATGTATTTTTGATAACCTCGCAATACCCTTTTGAATAATTTTATAGCAAAAATTTGCTGTCTGACTGGAGGGAATGTCCAGCATTCCAAAATTCTTTGTATTACTTCGTATTCATGTGCAATGCCAATAGCATATAATCATCTTTTCCCATCTATCTTCATCCCTTTATTATAGCAGATTAGACTGACTAGCTTACTTTTATATTTTGGTTAAGTATAAAGTTATTTTTTTAATTACTTTCTCATAGTGCGATTGCAAAATTTAGTTTGTATTCTCATGCATTAGGCTTGGGCGATGATATAATTTCGAGATTATGATACATTGGCACTTCGGAAATCTAACATCATGTTGTTGTGATATCATAATGTTAACCATGTATTTTACACAAGAAAAGTCAAGCCTTGTTTCTTTGTTACTTGGGGTTTGTACTCATTTTCGTAATAAAAATTATAAGGAACTGGTGAATAGTTTTAAGCACCTTGCAAATAACAATTATCTAAAGATTAATTTTTTTAGCAATCTCTTAAAAATTTCTTTATATCAAGGAAACTATTTATGCATGTTTTCTTTATTAGACTTCTGTACAAAATTAGTTAAGTTAATTTACTAACCTTAAGAAAAAAAAAAGATTTTAATGGCATTATTTGTTAAAAGGGGAAAAGTTGAAATTTGAGCAAATAAGGAATATTATTCAACTGTGATTCTCAAAACACAATTCACTTTTTATGAAAGAAAAATAAATACTTAATATATATTGTTTATTAATTTATTACTAATATTTAATTTATTGTTTAATTCATTATTCAACAAAAAATATGTTTTAGAATAAGATTTAACATAATAAAAACAAATTACCACTTCAAAACCGGATATTTTTAAAACAGAAAAAAAAAAAAAAATCTGATGTGGGCAGTACATAACTTTCCTTATATAATGCAATTTACTACTTTTACAGTAAAAATAAAATAGGTTATTCTTATAGTAGATACTTATATTTTTTCCAAGATACTGAATTTTCATCAAATAGTCTTTATTTTCATTGATTTAGAGACATTTTTATCCATTTGGCGAGATTTTCTTTGATTTGGTAACATTTAAAAAAGTTGCCAACATTCCGCCCTCGCCAAGCGCTATGGACGGAGAAATAATTTATTCTTATAGCAGATAAATGACTATTGGCGTTCAAATACAAAAGTATTACTCAAAGTATCTTTTTTCATGAATGGATCGAGCTAGGATCCATGAGAATGATGCCACGAAATTTAACGCATGATATTACGTATGAAAAATGAACATATGTCTCAACAGTTAATAATTTTTTTAATTTATGGAATTTTTTAATAATTTTTTTTTTAAAAATGTGCAATATCTCAAGAACTTTTCATGCTAGCGTTCTAAAATTTATGTTAATCGTTTTCTAATGAAAAATTACATAAGAAATGTCTATTTGCGTAACTTTATTAGGGGTTTTGATTTTTTAATGATTTTTTCAAAATGTCATTCAAAAATTTAGGGGGGTTCTGAACATTCGATTACATATAAAAACAATAGGCTTCCAGTATTCACGGATTGTAATTTTGGTACCAAATTTCATTCCAATTGCTCCATTCGTTAGTGAGATATCGTCTCCACAGATCACTGACACACACACACGCATATTTTCAAACACACAGACATCACCTCAAAAATGTTTAATTCGTGATCAGGGATGATTGAAACATGCTCTCCCGTCGAAAACTCGAATTCGAATTTTCGACCCCGCCACAATATTTTCCTTATACATTATTATATATATAAGGAAAGTAAAAGTGCATTTAGATTTACAGCATAGAAAGGGAAAGTTAACTTTTATACTATTTGCTAAATTATACAAAATAATTCTTAAGTAACGAATCAAATTATGCAAATTAATTTAGTCTATCTAATGTGCAACAATTAGAGAATGAAAATGGATAGCAAAATATGCTTGTGGACTCTCAGTAAAGCACAAGAATACAAACTGAAGTGCACAATAATGCTATTTGTGAAAAATATTAACCAAAATATGAAAATAAGCTAGTTTAGTGAACATCATGCACAATAATTAAGGGATGGAGATGGATGGAAAAAAATACTTGGGCTCTCAGGAATGCACGAGAATAAAAATTGAACTACATAATAGTGCTACTTATACAAAAAGAATAAACAAAATAAAGCTTAATAATGAACCAAGATATGAAAACATGATAGTTTAGTCAATTTAATAAGCAATAATTATTAGGATGGAGGGGAAAAAAATGTTCACTTTCGGCAACACATGAAACTACAGGCGGAATTTTGCAATCACACTATTTATGCAAAAATATTTAAAAAATTAACCTTAACTTGCACAATACACAGAACAAGAAAGATTAATCAAGCATAAAGCATTGATTATGAAACACTTTTCAACTGAAATGCAATTTTATTTACATTTTAAACTGCTCTAAAAATTGTCATCGACAAAATTAATCTTAAAATTTAATCAAAAAAGACAATGCTAGTTACATAACTTTATTCAAATGACATCATCGAAAAAGACAATGCTAGTTGCACAACTTTATTCAAATGACGTCATTGAAAGTATAATTTTTGAAGTGTTTACGATACTTTTGCAGTTAAAATATTATGTCACGATTATAATATTTTATTATTGTAGAAACTATATCGTTGCTAAATTAGTTCTTTGAAATTGTTGTAACTATGACAAATCATTTCATTTTATAAATCGTCCGCCTTTCTATGTAAAATCAATGAATATATCATTTCATTCATATTATTTATATTCTAGACTCCAGATCCAGTGTTCTCCCTTGAAAATTTTACCAGCCGGGTGATGTGAATCAGCAGCCAGGTGGTTAAAGAAGATGTATTATATTTTACAAATTTTTTCGATTCTCAGAAATGCAAACCTCTTTGTCTGTAAATGTAACTTACATTTAATAATAATAACACATATTATATATAATATTACAATATAATTACAGAGTTTTCCCCAGGATTAAAAAAGGGCAGGGTGCTGTTACAGAAAAAGGGCACATATTTTTATGCTTGAATAACATTTATGCTTGAGAATTTTATGACGAAAATCTGAGCATTGCAAAAAAATGTAAACATTTTGTCGCATATACCTCTAAGTCTAATAGACAAAAATGTAAATATATTTTCCTGTTTTGTAGGAAATAGGAGATAGGAAATAGGACAAGATTGTGAATATATAAAATTAATTTCAATTTTTTAATATTTTAAACTTGTTTTTTGAAAAACTTAAAAAAGTATATGTCCGAGCAAGTGTTTTTTTTTTTTTTTTTTGCTTATTTTCACTCGAAATATCTTCGAAACCATAAAAGACAGATATAAATAGTAAGGGATAAAAATATGTATTAGGAAATTCAGTTGCTAAATCTATATTTATGTTTTAAAAATGTGCTTATAGTTTACGAGTAATCGTTTTGCCGAGTTGAAGAGTGAAAATTTTCCCTTTTTCAAGTTTGTAATGCTATCTCAAAAACTAAACCTGTAAACAATTATGCAAAAATATACCTCTTTGAAATCGCTACAAGTGTATATAATTGGATTTTGGATGAACTCTTTGTTTGCAAAGTATAGTGGTTATAATTTCAATATTTTAGTATTTTAACCTGGGTTTTCCAATGTGTGGGAAAGCTTTAATTTACTTAAAATGTTACTATTGCTTCAGCTGAATCTGTTACTTACTCCTTGGTGAAATATGTGTGCATAAATATGAGATAATCTTATTTTGTTTAAAAAATCAGGGCATTAAATGAGATTCTAAAAATGTGTAATAATTGGTTAGGTTTGAACAAAAGAAATGAAAATATACATATTCAAGTACATATTTATGTGCCGCCAGGCAAGTTTATAGATTATAGGTCAGGCTGATTTCAGGTCAGATAAGTTTAATTTATATACTGAAAAATAAGTTCGTAGAATAATTTTATATTTTAACCTGAAGTCTATAGTCGAAGCATCCAGATAAAATCATTGTGAAAACTAAAGTACTAACTAGCTATAAACAGTTAGCAAGTCATTTGTAGCACTTTGAAATCCTGTAAACAATATAAATGCATCTGAAAAAATCGAATAGCTTTATTGAACTTTACTGAAGTTTTATTTTACAAAATGTTATTCATTCCTAACCATTTTGACTTCATCGGACTGGAGGCACCACCACTAAGGTATGAAAATGTTTCTTTTGTTGAGAACAAATTTATCATTGAATAAATGCTATTTTTACATCAAATACAATTATAGCCTTGAGCAATTGGGTTTATTAGCAATTACAATTATTGAATTTATATAAATTTAGAGTTCATTAAATTTTGATTTTTAGTATTTTCTCATTAGTCAATGAGGTTTGATGATTTTAAAGGCTAAGATATATTTAAATGTTGAAAATATTTGTTAATTGTTTGTTGTTATATATTGATTACAAAAAAAACCCTGATTTAAATAACTAAATAAAATCCCAGAAAGCTCCATAAAATCACCGTATAAAGTTTTGAACTATGGATTAGCAAATGTTTAGCTGCTAAGTTAATCATTATTCCATGGAGCAGAGTTATTAATAGTGCGAGCAGCGTACGTTCATGTGTCTGGGCAGCATCCGTATCTTTAGCCGTAAATTCGCGTAATGGGCGAGTATGCGAACACAACTACTGCATGCGTCCCTAAAGCAAGCGTATCGTTATTAAATGAGCTTGATTATTATTATTATTGCATGTGTCCGTGGAGCGGTTCAAAGACGAGTCCGCTAATATGAGGGGGTTATTTTGTGTTTCAAATCTGCTATGAGGATGTCATGCAAAGGGGCTAATCTGTTAATCCATAAGTCTACACAGGGCCCCCACAAAGGGGGTGTCAATTGGCACCATGGTACTGGGACCCGGCAACTATTAAGGGCCCGTGAATATTGCTGAGGATAAACTATTTATTATAGAACATCTGTGTATGAATGTATAATTTTGTTTTTTTCCTAAATTACTTGAAGATTGTTTGATTTCCGAAATAGTAAAAAGCTCAAAGAAGGTATCCTTAGTTCAATACAAGTCGTCTGAGTAGAGATAGTTTCATAGTGTCATTGTGTTTAACTGCAGAATCTGTCCATTACTTTTGTTAAGAAAAGCAATGTTAGCAAAGCAATAAAAAGGACCGATCACTATAGGGAAAGCAGGGAGCAATTTTCTAGAATTGAACTCATAAAATAGACACTTTTATTCTCCTAGTGGGTAAGTTTGCTCTCCCTCATTCATTTAAGTTTACAGCTCATATCAATCACATCCACTGAGACGATCCTTGTCTACAGATTCCTTTTGTGAAATTATAAGTTTGGGAAAGGGTGATCTTATCTTCCCTTCTCGTAAACCAATTAACGCAACGGGGTGTCCTGGAGTCCAACTGTATGCAGAGCTGTAGAAAGGAAAATTCTAGTTTCTTTCTACAACCTCTGTATGAACCAAAGAGCTACTCTCAGATTAAATTGCTCCTCGAAGGCATGAATTTGCCACCCACATTGATTTCAGTGATGTAATAACCGAAATTTCTTTAAAGAAAATGCGAAAAGCAAATTTATTTTAATTTCTCATACAATAATATAAAAATATTATATGTGTT
Source organism: Amaurobius ferox (assembly GCA_951213105.1). NCBI lineage: Eukaryota > Metazoa > Arthropoda > Arachnida > Araneae > Amaurobiidae > Amaurobius > Amaurobius ferox. The sequence goes on from OX578153.1 coordinate 61,268,821, forward strand.
ATCAGTACAAGTGCATCTCCCAACATGTGACTAAATCTTACAAAAATTTATTCGCTGAAACAACAGATTAAAGAGGAAATATTGATCCCAATGCTACCATCTAAGGTTTAAGGTATGTTCAAAATAATTTTCTTATATTTTTCAAATATTATTTTTAAATATCTTAATCTTGAAACAAAGTAAATCTTAGAATAAATTAAATTTATTTAATCGCATTTCTATACTGCCTTGTAAATTTATTTCTTTAAAACAACTATAGTTAAATATTTACAAAATTTCAGGCAAAATATTGAATTATTAAAAGAATATGAAGGCTTTAGTGCTTATAATGCTTTTTTAAACTTTATATTGTATGATTTTATGTTGAACTTGGTAATTAGTAGAAACTGTACTCATTGAAAGAGAAAATTCATACATTTTCTATTATATATTACATTTTGACAAGGCGTATCTAGGACAGGACGGGAGAGATTTGAGGGCCTGCTCCCTCTCTCGAAATCCTAATTTTAAAAAAAAATTTATTAAATGGGATCTTTTGTTCATACAAATGGTGTTGTGTGGCCTTAACAGTTTGTGCGACTCCACTTCTTCGAAAAATAATTCTGGATACGTGTTTGACATTTTACCTCATAAACATCAGAATTCATACATTTTGGAAGAAATATTTTATGTGCATAATGAATGACTTTTGAATTATGTTAGAATTCTCTTAATGTAATTATAAAAGTAAATTAAAATAAAAGAATTAACTATGAAACAAAAACGTTTTTGATGAACTTTAATTTAGCAACGTTATATTGGTGGATTGTTGTTATTGGTGTTATATGAAATTATATTAATTGTAGTTCAAAAGATATTCACAAAATTGCTTGAAATTTGGTAGCTATATTGGTTAGGTGTTATTCTTTCAAGCTGATTTGATTTTTGGTGAAAATCTAACAATAATAATTGCACTTAAAAAAATCAAAATAAAAATGATAAGGTTCTATTAAATTATACTGTATACTGTAAAGTAAGCACTTGTAATGCTATAAAAAATTAAAATGTTACTACTCCCGCTATGCTGGTATAAATTGCTCTCAACACCACCATTTTTTCGATTGTGTGTGGCATGATACTTGGCGAATTGGCATTTAAATAGAACTAACTTACCATATAAAAGATGAAATTTAATTTAAAACTGCAAAATCAATGTAATTTAGGAAATCTAATTTTGTAATAGACTAATACAATGTATTAAATTCAATGATTTCAATTGGTTAAGTTTTAAAAAATATGTAGATTAAAACCTCTAAGGATAACTTTAGTAGGGCATTTGAAGGATACAAACTTTTATTGTTAACTGTCAAAAAATGGATTTTATTCAAAAACAGAGAACTTTGCGTCTTGGCATTTTTCAGTGAGGCAAAACGATTGATGCACAAAAACGGCATGTATCAGTGCGTGTTGAAAACCCAGACCGTCCGGCTCGCCCCGAGGGCTTGAGCAACGTATCAGTGCGTGTGCTATCAGTGCGTGTGCTATTTTCATCTAAAAAATTACGAAACAAATGAAAGTTAGTTGATCGTCTGATAAGATCCCAAAATATTTTGGACATATTTTATTTTATTTATATATTGCAGCTGAACACTTATTGGGGGGTAATTCAGTTATAACACTAATAACTGTTTCTTCTGGATCGTTGTGGTGGGCAAAAATGCTGCAATACCATTGTTTTTACCAATAAAATTTTTGAAGCATCAATTTCTCAGGATTGTATCTATTGTAGATAAAGCTTGGATAAAGATCTAGCATCCAATTCTGGTGGAGGTAGAGAAGTTCACTAAAGATTTCCATATCCGGTTCTTTTTACATTTCCAGTTCAAATTTTTCCCCTTCCCTTGAAACATCCATTTTCTAAGATTGGTTATAAATAGAGCTTTAGTGATGGAAAGTAGAGGAATGCTAGAAGAATTTTTAATTCTGTTTCAAAAAATTTCCCTTGCAGCATTTATTTCTTGGGATTGGCTACGGATAGAGCTTAGACTATGAATCAAATTTAGAAGGTGTTACAGGAAATTAATAAAAATGTCAACTTCTGATTATAAAAATGTAGCTTGCATTTAAAAAAATTACATTTTCCTTATAACATCTGTTTTTTCACGAGCTTAGATGATGACTGATATGGATTCAGTATCAAATTCCAAAGTATGGAACAGCCTACCCTTTCTGAAATTTCGTTTTCTAAGGATTTCTGCTTACGGTTTTTCATTTTATGGTTCAAAACATATATTTCAATTGATTATGAATAGATCTTAAGGAATAACTGATGTGAATTAAGCATCGAATTTCATGGAGGGTGGTGGATGGGGATTCACAAAGGAATTCTAGAGTTATTTTCTCAATTCTGGACAAAAATTTTCATTTTCCTTCAAACATTTATTTCTTAAAATCGGCTATGGATAGAGCTTAGATGATAACTGATATGGATTCAGTATCAAATTTTTTAGGGGTTAGAAAAATTCATTAAAGATTTCCACTTCTGGTTATATAGATGTCACTTCCGATTTAAAAAATTGCAATTATTTGTATAATATCTATTTTTCAGGAATGACAATAGGAATAGCTTATATAATGACTGATATGGATTCAGTATAGAATTTTGGAGGGAGTAGGAGACACTAATGATGTACATTTCTGGTTCGGGAGATGTCACTTCCGATTGTTCCAAAAATTTGTATGACTATGCGAACTACACCTTCAAAAGAGCATAAAATATTTCTTCTAAAATGGAATCTTCACCACTTGTCATTACATGAAACATCGTTCATAAATTTCTTCTGTGTTATATTGTGTTAAACCTTGCACTTGATATATTTCATGAAATTCAGCTCTACTCCTAAATAAAATAGAAAAGGGAAAAAAAAGGGAGGTCCCCCCCCCCCTTAATTTTTTTTCTAGGGCCCGTGGCTTCACTTGAACCCGCATAGTGCGCGTGTTCATAACACAATGTCACACGATTTGCACGTGTCTGTACAAGGTATATATCGTTATTGCATGCATTGTACGCGGATTACATACAATCGTTAAAAGAAGACGCTTAATTCTGTAAATATATATCCGCGCAGTCCACATATCATTATTTCATCAAGCAGAGTTTTCATTATATATTGTATATAACGCGTAGTGGCCAGATCAGGACCGCCCATACAAATGCCTGGGTTCCCCTTCATATTTCATTTTCCTCTTTTGTGCATTTTTCATGCTTTCTCCTCTCTCAAAAATTGTTGGGGAGTCCGGGTCCCACCACTTGAGTGGTGTCCGATCCTCTCTAAGGGCGGTGGTAGACAAATACACAGTCGATAGCTATTAGACGAACTACAAATGGGAGTACTCTAAGCCATGACTTTTGTGTGTATAGGAGATACGCAGTCTGCAGCAAGAAAGCGTATTAAGAGAATTTCCAAAACACGACTAGGCTAGTATCTAAAGGCAATTAATAAACAATATAAAGAAAATAAGCTCTCCCATATTTCATTCAAGCCGGCTAAAATCACTGTGCTAATCTAACAACTTTTCTCCCCCACTCTTTCTATCATCCTCCGGTTTTGACTGAATCGGCGGAATCAGCATAAACATCTTCCCGCAAATGGCGCAAAGAGCCCTAGTCCGGAAATCTATATTTTTAAATATTTGTTTTATAGCAAAAAATATGCTTACAGGGTTTACATTTACAGAACTTTATAACTAAAATGCATATCAAACATGAAATAATTTAAGAAAAATTTAAGTTGAGAAAGAAAACTGTTTTGAAAGTTTTCATCAGATGGAAGAAGGAATGTACATGCTTATTATTCCCCTCTCCGTTTTGTTTTTTCCTTCTTCCAGTGGAGGAAAAAAGTGATATGGGTCTGTCAATCCTCTTTTTATTGGCACTAGATCACCCTTTTTCTTTCTTTGAAGGAGGAGGGAGCGGCTGGGGGGGGGGGGGGGGGGGGGAGAGATAGACACAATCAAAATTTACGGTAATGAACACAGAGAAAGGGCTCTGGGACTTACCTGAAGTAATACAAGAACTGGTTGATTTTCGTTTAAGGACAAACATTGCTCTCTTAACAAAAGGCTAAGCAGGGGATCTGATCTGCTAACAAAAGGGCAGGGAGGGCGCTGTTCTGGTAAAAAAAGGTCAGGCAGGGCGCTGCGCCCTTTCAAAAGTGCCTGGGGAAAACTCTGAATAATTACTTATTAGTATTAATAAATACTAATAATTCTACACATGAACTTTTCTCTTCTTCTGAGAAGCAAAGTTATCAGCTGCCTTGTTATAATCAAAATCATCTGAATCTGGGCCCCTCTATTGAAATAGCCATGAGATTATTCAGAGTTGACTGTTTCATTCAGTTTCGTAATCAGGTCTTAATTCTACCTAGGGATGAAAATCCTCTTTCACATTCTGCTGTACTGACAGGTATAGAGTGCAACAGTAGCCAACATTGATAAATTTGGAAATGATTCTTTGAGGTCAGGTGTTGTAGCCAATTTCAAAAGTATTTGCTTTGTGCTCAGATTTTTATATGATTGCCCTTTGATCATTTTGGAGACAACTACCCACTCTAATTTAAAAGCTTCATAGTTTAATATTGGTGGATTCCCTTGTTTAGAATAATGATTAAAGAGTCTCTCAGCGGGGCCTCATTTTGGTCATGACTGGAGGTGTTTGTACTAAAAAGTCTAGGGAAAGATGTAATAATAAGCATGTTTGGAAATCTTGCTTCCAGGTGGTCAACAACTATCTCTATGTATTTATCATAGATTGCCATTTTAAATGTATCTGCTTCAGCATCTGAAAATTTAACATGAAAATCAAACCACAAGCCAAGCAGATTGTGGTGGAGGCTTTGAAAGTGACAACCAGGAGATTCTTCAAGTTCTGCAATGGTCAGTTTAATGGCTTCCAAAATTGGTTCTATTTCTGTTAAGCCGATATCTTGCTTTTGCCAAGCTCTAGATAAAGCAGCCAAATGAGGTAAAATGTCAGAAAGCATTAGTAAAGAAGCTAAAAACTTGTACGTTTTGATATGTTTGATTAATCCTTCAGCTGTTACATCATTTCGCTCAACAGCTTCTCTTTCTAGTGCAACCACAACATTAACCAAGCATTCTCTTAAAGACCTAACAGCATTATCATGAGATAGCCATCTAGTGTCACTGGCCATTTTCAATTTAATTTGAGGACATTCCAGTATACTTTGAATTTCAGTTAAGCCAGCCATTCTGACAGAAGAGTTTTGAAAAAAATAAAACAACTGCCTTAAAAAGTCATTAAATTTAACCAAGTAAGGTACTTCGGCTGCAGCTTGGGCAGCAGCAAGAGCCAATTGATGGTTAGTTAATACAATGACAATTTACCATGAGACCATCTGTTTCATCTTTCAGTAATTTTGCAACTCCATTGTGCCTACCAATTATTGTAGCTGCTCTGTCAAATCCTAGACCTACCAGATCGCAAGTTTTTAAATTGAGGCTCAAAATTATTTCAATTATTTTCTTACTGATAGTTTCAGCTTTGCTATCAGTTATACTAGAAGTTGAAGTAAACCTTACAGTAACCCCCTTTGTAACCTAACTAACATATTTTACATATACAATAAGTTGCATTATAACAGCTATATCTGTTGTTTCATCACATGAAATACTGAAATACTCTACAGATTGTAAGTCTGTCAAAATTTCAGATTTAATTTGTGCAGCTAAAATTTCAAGCAGTTCTTGCATAATTCTTTCAGAAGTATAATTAACATTTTTTCCAACATTGAGATGTTTTAAATAGCTACAACCCATAGCTTCACAGTGTTTCTGCAGTTTTTTATATAAAGTAGTATGTGGTAGTTCATTTGCAGCTAAAAAATACATAGATTTTAAAGCACCAACAATAGCTTCTCTGTCTAAACTATGTAAAACTGAAATAGATTTTTTAATTTGCCCTAATCCAGTTTCTGAAAGTGCCTTTATCTCTAGAATAGCAGAATCTTTATGTAGGACACTAGTGTTATGATCTACTAAGCTTTCCTGTCAAAGCCTAGTGCATGGAGTGGTTATCCAAACACTACTTGTAACTCTTCTCTTACCGTATTTCATACAAGTGGAACACAGCATTCCATCTTCTTTGCTTACTAACCAAGGAAATTGTTTAAACCATTCCTTGCTAATTCCCGAAGTACGGTGTTTAGATGTGTGTTTTACATTTGAAGAAGCAAACGATTCACTACCGGTAGTTGCCAGCTGTAGACGTAGTATCACTTTCACTCCCATTATTTTCATGAACTTTGCTAAAGTAACTAAATAGGTTCTTTCCCTGGACTACCCTTCTACTCATTTTAAAAAACACAAAGCAAAATAAGCCCACAAGACGTTTAGAAACACATCGCATAAAACAAGACTATTATTATTCACAAGATGAATTATTATTCACTGTTTCAGGGACCGTACACCAGATATGGCATTTTGTATTATCTTTGGTGCAGAGAAATCACTAAATTGGCACAGTAAACTAACGTTTTGGTTCAGGAAAATCCCCAAATTGGCGCAATAAAGTAGCGTTTTGGCGCAGAGAAATCACAACATTGGCTCTATAAACTAGAGTTTTGGAGCATGGAAATCGCAAAATTGATGAAATAAACTAGTGTTTTAGAGGAGATATCAAATTATTTGATACCACCAATGTGTTGTAACATGTGAAATACCCGGAGAAATGAAAACGGATATGTAAAATTTTGAAAAACGCGTCCTTGGAAAGCACAAAAATACTGCATATTTACATGAAAAAAAAAGTCAAAAATTCCATACAGACGCCGTGCCGCAAACAGCAGAGAAAATATCGGCAACTTTCAGGGGTTCTGACGTAATCCATCACGTCAGCACCGCTGTAGAAACTTTCAACAACAAAAGTTCACATTTTAAATAACCAAATAAATTTACAAAAAATTCCAAAAATAAAATAAAACTATAAAATTTTGAACACCTGTGTATTTAAACATTGAACAACTACAAAAGCAAAGGTCTAACTATAAAATATCTTAAAATAAATAATATGAGGGGAAATAAGTTTTAGCTCATTAAAACCCACCGAGATCACTAATCCAAACAAATTTTTTCCTTTCGCTTTCATCCTGACGGAGTCGAAATAAACACCTGTTCCTGCAAGTGGCGCATTCGTAAAATAACCCTAGTCCTGAAAGCTATATTTATAAATACAGATTTTAGCGCAAAAATAGTTACAGCTTTCAAATTGTTAGAACTTTTAGCCCATATTAACACCAAACATGTCATAATTAAAAAATAATCATAATTTAAGGAAATTATTTTTAATTACAGAGAGCTAGAGATTTTGAGCAAGCATTACGTTGTTATATTGCATTGTACACTGTGTTTCTTTCAGGCATACATCCGGGGGGGGGGGGGGGGGGGGGACATTATGCTAACCTAGTTTCTATATAAGTGACAGCATTTAGATATATTTATAGAAAACTTGCCCCATCCCTAGTTAAAAAGCCCCAAAAGAAACATTGATTGTACAATTTTCTAAATTCAAGAAGAAAAAGCTACCCGCCCCTCCCGAAATTTGGTTTTTAAATCTTGCTTGCGTAGTGCGCATTTTGCTATATTAAATTTTATTACCAGTTTTTCTCCAAAACTATTCAATCGATTGAAATCAAATTTTGTTGCATGGAAGGTGCATTTCTTTGCAAGCAAAATCATGCACATAGAACAAAATTATATACTTTATTTTATGCTTTTTTTTTTTTTTTTTTTTTTTTACCGAAAATTTTAATTTCTATCGCATTTTCCCAAACATAGCGTTTCAGCCTGATGTATTCTAGTATGTAGAATTCGTCGATATGCCTCTAAAAATGTATGCGACGTATATTTACTGGCGTGGCGCCATCACGGAATGATCGGAGAACTAAATTTTCTTTTTTTTTTTTAAAGGAGTTATTGGCTCAGATGGTAGGCAAAATATTGTGTTGTCGGTGGCTTTTTAATCCGGCGCCAAAATTGTTTACTAAAGTTAGTGGCTTCGCAAATTTATGTAGGCTAATCAAAAGACAGGAAGGGAGAACACTGTTGTACATATGTAGGTTAAAGTGTAATTATATGTAACATAGCAATATCAGCACTTCAGCTCAGAAAAATTTGATTGCCTAGTCACCCTCCCCTCTTCGTAGCGAGTGTCGCACTTTCTCAAATATGTTGAGGATCCACTCATACCAAACTCCCAATGTATTCAATAAATTCTTTCTTGCACATGGATTATATTTTATTAATTTATTACGATGCAAAATCTGTTATGAATATCTAACCAATTAAAATTAATTTGACAAACCAAAAATTTTCGTATGCGATATAAAATCAGGAACTCTGGTCCAATACTAAAATAAAAGAGCTGTAATGAGTTTTTTATATAAATATTTTATACCTATTTCATTGTATGTAAAGCAAACAAGATACTTTTTACTTTCCCTACAATACATACTAATTTATAGGTAAAGTATTAGAATCATGTCAAAAATCGCAACTTAGTTTTTGACGGATCTACGCATTTCAAGCACGCTAGAATCTGAAAAAACCATTTTTAGTGTTTTTAGTGTAACATCTGTGTGTATGTCTGTTTGTCTGTGCAATGTATGTATCCCCTCTAACTCAAAACTAATTAGCCATATTTCATAAAATTTAATAGGTAAGTCACTTGTGGGTTCCCCTGGTGCTAATTAGATTTTGGTCAGATTCGGAACAATATATATAACCCACCTGTTTTTTGTAAAATGGTCTGTAAATATAATCCCCATCTGAAATACAAGATTATCAAATGTAGAGTTCCAGCTAGGTCATTTTAGAAGGGTGTGGAGCCCTACCCTTTTCTTTTCAGAACAAAATGCATCTTGACTCTGTTACACTACCCTGTTTTCAGGATATGTTGGATCCCCTTTTTCAGAGCTAGACAGATGAACTGACCTTAAGTCAAAAAGACTACACAGCTGTTTTGAGGATACTTAATTTTTTCTATTTCCTTCCGGTTTGTTGGTCGACCTGTAGGGATTAACAAATTCTATCCTTGACTTCTTCCTTTTCAAAGCAGTGTCTTTCCCAAGAAAAATATAGTCTAAAATTTAAATAACAGTCTCGCACATTGCGAATGGCAGGTGAAGTTGGCAACCATGTTTTTTAGAGTTTTCTAGAACAAAATGGTATGTGGGTGTTTGCTGCAACCGATCAGAGAAAGGTAAAATATTAGAGAATTTGTAAGAGTGAACATATAAGTGTTAGTATTATTGCACATTAATTGTGTTCTATTTATGGTTTGTACACTTTAAGAATAAACTAGTAAATTTCATCAAAAAGATGAATGTGTATTTATTCAAGACCTTCACATGTCTAGTACTGAAAAAAGGGATCCAACATATTCTCAAAACAGCTGCATTTGTATTGTATATTAATTTGTACTTAATTATGTGAAGAATTCCTTAAGCCTCTAGATTTTCAGGTTTTAAAAATTCTTAAGTCTGGCACTATTTTCTTATTAAAACATATACCCTTTTTCTAAAAATATTCCCTTTTGAGAGGCACCCTGTCCTGGTTTTTGGCCTAAAATGAACACTACAAATGCACCAATTAAATTATTGTTTCATGCATAATTTTTGATAACAAAAAAATAAATAAATAAATAAATAAATTGATAAAACCAACCCTATTACTCTAGGACTAACGGTTTTCGAGATATTAGGTTTTTTGGAATTTTGATGAGCTGACAATGCTTTTCAATATAGTTAAAAAACTATTTGATGAAATTAAAATTTGGTAGGAGAGTCATTTGTGGGTTACCCTGGTGCTGATTAGATGTTGGTATGATTGGTAAAAACAGAACTGGCCTTTTTTTTGTGAATGGTCCATAAAAATCTGAAATAAAAAGCTAAATATGCTTACATATATTAATTAAATGCCCATTTTCTACATAAGCCTTGACAACAAACAGAATACGACAATCCCTTATTACTCTATCTAAGATAAACCATTCTTGAGATATTTAAGTTTTTGAAATGTTGAGAAACTAGCAACGTTTCAAAATGCATTAAATTGTCAAATGAAAAAGAAGATGTTTTAAAACTGCAAATTGAATATAATATCAAATAAGTGTTATTTGGGGCAATTAAACTCAATTTAATGGATTACGGGAAAGAAATTAAATTTGAGTCTATAGGGAAAGTCATATGCTACACATATCAGACTTTTCCTTTTGTGTGGATATATAATTTGCAATCAGTGTGTATCTGCATGTTTATCAATTTGAGAGCTTTGATGATTTCTCACGATACTTTAATTGAAGATAGCAAATTTTTTGATGAAATTAAGATTGTAGGTTCTAAAAAAATTCCACTGCGAAGGAGGGAAGAGCATGTTTCTAGAAATAAGAGATAGTCACGTGGTGAACTATGAGACCGAAGAATAAATACATCCTGCAGGAGGGATACAAAGGAAGGGAATCAATGACAAAATATGCAATAGTTTAGTGTTTGTTCTGCAGATTATCTAGGGATGGGATAGGAGATAGGCATTTGTTCTGGAAATATAGTTAATCCTCAGCTGAAAATTTGTCTGCAGAGGTTTAACTTGATCTGCAGTGTATATCGTTCATTACTCTACTTTCTGATATGGAGTCCTAGTAACATGAGCAGCACTTCTATTCCGAGTGTGCTCAACTTTTAGGTCAAATGATGACATTATAGCAGAGGGAACCAAAAGAAAATGGTGGGCAAAATATATAAAAAGTAACTTTTAAATTAACTGAATTTTTGCAGCTTCTTTCTTTTTAAGAAACAAATTAAATTAAAAGCTAATGAAAAGAAAAGTAACAGAATAAGTTAAAAATTAACATAAAAGTAGCTTTTTATGGTATTTATTCACAAATCTATTCATATATACTAAGATCACATTGCACAAGATCAAACATATCAAATTACATAAAATAAGGTTATAAAAACACTACTTAAATCTTATTAAAATACAGTAAATAAAATAAATAAATGGAGTTGCTACTCTTAAACAGCATAAAATTTTCTAAATACGTTTTTAAAATATTTTGAGCTTTAAAAAAATCCACATCTTTTCTTTGTATTTTTAAATTAACCGAATAACTGAATGTGCCTCATATTGCCTTTGCAGACAATGCAACACAACTGACAGCACAATATATCCGATCTAAGCAACTTTTAAAATGAGTTTAATATATTTTGATTGTGAGTCTAAAACTTGATTTTCTCATATATTCATATTCCATAGTTCTATTTATTTTACAATCAATATCTGAATGAAAAAAAAATGTTTCTTTTCTGGATTTAGTACCCAAGTTATTAATTTAAAATATTTCATAAAAATTCTTTAAAAGTTTCTCTTTTAAAGTTAGCAACAACTTAGTGATGCCGATGGATGCCGATGGCTGGCTTATCTGTATTAATAAAAACTTCTTTGATATCATTAACAACTATGGTATAATTCAAATTATTAATCTCCTATATAAGGTGTCCCAAAAAGATTGAAACACACTTTAATTCTTTACCTGTTGGAGATAAGTGGGCACTGTAAATTGCAAAAATGTTAAAAGTAAGGTAGGAAATAAGACTACGTTAATTTCAATTAAATATAACTTGCCAATTTTAAAGATACAGATATGGGGTTTTTTTAATGATCTTGTTACATAAAAAAAATAAAAATTTTCTGATTGACCAAATTTGTCTAAGAGGGTCGTATAAAAATTTAAAAAGTGTAACTTTTGAAAATGAATGGGAGGACTATTTCATTAACGTAGTCTTATTTCCTACCTTACTTTCAACATTTTTGCAATTTACATTGCCCACTTATCTCTAACAGGTAAAGAATTAAAGAGCGTTTCAATCTTTTTGAGACACCCTGTATACTATAACTACCATCATTGTTTCAGGTATTTTTGTTTTTTATAAGGAAATAATGCCATGAAAATCTTAAAATTCAAATAATTTGAATTTTAATCAGGAGAATCAATTAATAAAATTCTATCTAGTTCTAATTTCTCGCATACTGGAACCATATATAAAATTTATTATCAGTAGATGCATTTGTTCTTGAGTTGTTTCCATGCCTCACATCTTTCCAAAAGTGTTCATGAGGTTAGATTTAAAAATGCACTTATCCGTCAAAATCCTGAATTAGAAAATTTTCAGAAAAATAATATTTTATACAATAGTATGAGAAAGTAAAAATACCATATGTATAATTTTTTTTAATTCCACGACTTTTCCGGGTTTTAGACTCAATTAAAGATTTTTCTGACTTTCTGGTTATTTTATTTAATTTTAATTCACTGACAATTTTTCAGTTAATGTGGCAACTCTGAAAAATCAATATTAAATAATTAAAAGATCATAATAAAGGTGGCATCACATCTATTCTAAATGCAGTTATAAAATCAACGACACAACATCATAGATAAAAGATAATTTATGGACAACGACACATCATAGATACAACGACACAACATCATAGATAAAAGGTCAAATATGACTTTTTATCTATGATGTTGTGTCTTTGATTTCGTACCTGCAATTGAAAGATCATTTAAGAAAATGTGCCATACATACCATTAATAAATTCTTTTAAAAGTTTATATCTTTGTGCAACTTCAAACTTAATATCATCAGTGTCACATTTTGATGGCTCTATAATAGACATAATAACATCAGTAGATTCATTCTTGACATCTAAAAACTGACTCTTAACAGTGTCTGTTTTATTCACAGAAACCTCAGACTCTTTTCGAGTGACATCAGAATCTTGGCTTATCTTTTCAGACTCTTTGTTTACTTCTTCAGACTCTTTGATTGCTTCTTCAGACTCTTTGTTTACTTCTTCAGACTCTTTGATTGCTTCTTCAGACTCGTTGGTTGCATCTTCGTCTTTGATTGGAACTTCAGAGTCTTTGATTGGATCTTCAGAGTCTTTGATTGAATCTTCAGAGTCTTTGATTGCATCTTCACACTCTTTATTTGCATCTTCAGACACTTTATTTGCATCTTCAGACACTTTATTTAAATCATCAGATTCTTTAACATCTTCAGATTGATCCATTGCAGTTTCAGAACTGTCATCTTTAGATTTAACTTTTGCATTTTCGGGTTCATCATTAACATCAGCTTCTTTTGTAATATCCAAAGGATTTTCCTTCTGTTCAAGTGAAAAATCTGCATTTTGATAGCCATATCTGTAATTAAATAAAATTAAAATTAGATTAATGGCTTTTAAAACAAACCATCAACAGATAATGTAACAAAATAATGTAATTACTCAAATATATTATAGAAAGAAAATTGGTTTCAGTGAAATATACTAAATCTTCTACCATACACTAAATTAAGTATTTTTAATCAACACCAATATATTAAATGTAATTTACTAATAATAAAAATAAAAATTATAATATTAAAAAAGTTGAAAGTTAGTACTGTCTGTGCATTAAAAATAGCATTACTTAAAACTGTAACATCTAGTTTATTTTTTCATGGCTTACTGTCATGGTAATTGAGTTATATATTTAAAAAGTAACAATTCACTCATTACAATTTTCGGTTGATCGCTAGAATAAACCCTAACTATTTTTTCAAAGTACAAAATAGTGCCAAATTGGTGCAATATACAGGGTTACAATTTCATTTCGTTTACTTCATCAATCTAGTAGCCCAAGGCTTTCCAGACATCCACTCAGCACAGAACTTTTTGGGAATCTGCATTTTAATAGGCAATAAGTGTTTCAACAGTATTCTGTGCATTTCATCAGATATTTTTCGATCGAATTTGTTGACCCTTGTTTCTACAGTTCTTTTTCGATCGATTTTGCTGAGCTTTGTTGCTGCAAACTTTTTCAGGATAAATATTTAATACTTTCCATGTAATTCATGTACATCAACATTTTATACAGATTTTCAGTAGACATTTTAGACATCTGGTAAGTGGCAAATGGATTTGTGCAAATGTTTTAGAAAACGTGTTCCGATGTGGAATATATGTGTATGTTCAAGAAAACGTGTTTATGTGGATGTAAGTGAAAATATGGATATAAGCGCATTTACATAAAAGATAATTCTTTTATTTATTCATCCCATGTTTTGAAATTGTCTTTTGTATTTTCCCGTGTTTATAAAATGGTTCTCCTAAGTATTGTTTTTTCTTAAATTTCTTTAAAGTACAATCATTTTTCTAAGTCTATTGTTTTTCTTAAATTTAGTTGAAGTCCAATCTTTTTCTAAGTATCGATTTTTCTTAGTATTTCATTAAAGTACAATCGCTATTTAAAATTTTGTATTTTTTCCAAGTATTGTTTTTTTTTAAATTTTCAAAGTTTCGAGTTAAAATTTTTTTGAAATTGATTTAAAATCACAAAATATTTTAAGTATCGCAACTTTCAATATGGTTTCTAAAATTTTAAAAGCTTTTATTCTGCCATTACGCAATATTTTTATGATGCACAAAAAATTTATTTTGTAAGCTTTTTATGAGTATTATTAAGCAATATTTTTATAATGTAAAAATCTTATTTTGTAAGCTTTTTATGAGCATTATTCACGTTTATTTAAATTGAATTGCACTTTCATTTACATTCAAAATTGCAGTTCATAAAACTGTAGAATACGTACATCACTTTGGTAGGAGGAGCCTATTTTAAAACACGGGAATATATGTCATTTTAGTGGGGAGGAGTCAATTTCAAAGCACGGAGAAACACGCAAACTTGGCAAAAATTTGTACTTAGAAAAAGAAAAAGAGTGGAGGTCTATTCTATCGATCTACCCAATTTTCAAATTAACTTTTCAACATGGATAATATTTCTCAATATGGCTAAAAAATGTTATTAGTCTACACAGCATAAAACACCCTTAATTTTAAGACTTGAAGTAAAATAAGAGTATATTTCAATGCACACATAGAAAAAAGAAATAATAATAATAAAACACGAAAAAATTCAAAAGTAATATTCTTTTAAATTGGAGAGTTCCAATCCTAAAGTAAAATTAAGTTTTTCAGGTAGAGTAACTACCCTAAAGCTAAAAATTTTAATTTATAACCAACTCCTGTATGCTGGATTCAATAACTGCCAGGCCCAGCAGTCAATTCTGATTTTCATAAGAGACTGGTTTTCAGCAGTATCTTACAAATGCAAACCTTTTGAGTTTTAATGAAAATTTACTAATTTAATTATTTTTAAAATAAAATCTTGATAGTTGATCATGGCATGTCTAAGAACTCTACTACACATTGAGGAATTTGTTTCTATATTTCTGCATAATTGTGATCTCATAGACAAGTGATGTGATATTCCACGATATACCTACTGCATATGTCATGAAAATTGGGATAAAAAAAAGCAGCAAATTAGAGAGGTTGTCTTACATCTAGGTAAATGCAAAAAAAATGTCTTCTTTTTGTGTGTGAAATTCAGGTGAAATTGTTTTATGTATTAAATACATACTCAATGTTTTCATTTCTTTTCTTAGAAGGATTTTTAAAATTAATGAAATGTTTCATACTATGTAATTGCATATTATGAAACATAATAACTAGTATATATACAAAATTTCGAACAGTCAACTATGTGCATAAAATAGTGACAATACTACTGAAATTCTGCACTGAGTTAAACTAAGGACTCTGAGCCAAAATATAAAGGTTAATGACCATTTAGTACAAAACTTCTATCAGCAATTCTCATCCTTCTTAGTTCGGGATAGTTTTTTTTTTTTCAGATTTAAGGGACAATGGAACCAATAAAGATACCAAATTAGTAACTTTCTCGTCTTAGATCCTCAAAATTGTTTCACCAAGTGTAAAAATAAAACCTTTCATTGGGCCTGAATTCTTGTGAAAAAGTTATTGATATCTAATTTTCCAGTTTGCAGACACATGTTAGTGCATTTATGGATTTTTTAAATACCACATTTAATAAATTTATGTTATGACTTATTCAAATATCATGAGTATCTGAATATTTTTACAATCCCTGATTAATTTCACAATATTTTGAAGTGTTCCCCCCCCCCTCCGTAATGTATCACGCGAGATGAACTCCTATTTTTGTAATTGCAGAGAATTATTTAGGAATTTTCACAAAGAGTCATGTAATTGGGAATTTATGCATTTTCGCCTATAAATGTATTATAATCTTAATAAATGATTACATTTTAATCATTAAATGAAAAAAACCTTCACATTACAACAATACAATGTATGGCTGAATTTCTGAAATTTGTCAAATTTCAGGTTCCAAAAAAATTTTTTTTTAAATTATGTTTTCTAGAAACTGTTTAGCATGATTTAAGGAAATTTTAATGCATATATTTTGAATGTAAATACGAGGTGCCATCCGAAATTTCCCGGATTGGTGCTGTATAACCAAAACGTTAAATAGTTTCAAAGCGTGCCGATAGATGGCAGTAGGTACCTGTTTTGTGAGCTAGTGTGCGAAATTTCTGTTGGAAAAACGTATGTAAACATCGCAATTCATTTTTCCCTTGAACTTGTTTTTCATCTTTTAAATTTTTAGTGAACGACTCACCTTGTTCTCAGGAGTGAATCGCGATGTTTTTCTGGCATGCGAATCATGCAAATCGTGTACTCGACGCGTATGCAAATAATTTGCATATCCGGGGGTGTTTCCGGCTACGATGGCATTCCGGAGCGGCCACATTCTCAAATATATATAGTGGACCAATCTTAAAGCACTTCAAACCATCGAGACTCCAGAAGGCCATCGACCTTTTGTAGAGACAATAGATGATCTGACCAGTAACTTAGATAAACGTAGTGAGAGATGCAGTCGTATACTCATAGTTGAGTTTGGTGTTTTTACGACATTGTAGAAATCACGAACGAAGTTTTTAACGTGTTAAATTTACTTAGAATTATCTCTTTAGAAGTTATAGAATTGCCAAGCATGACACCATTTATGGTGACTTCGACAAAGAGCATGCATCTATAACAAGGTAATATACCTATGTTTTCTATTACCTAGAACTCTGAGTTGCTTTAAGATGGTCATATATGCACGTATCAACAACTTTTGAGATTGCTAGTTCATTCAATATATATATTGTTGCTTTACCTTTAATGATTACCAAGTGTTGTAATAATTACATGATAATGGATTTCTTCATCACCAATAAAAGCGATTAGACCTACCTAACTTCGTCTTCATTTTACCTACTACAGAGATTTCTCACTCTGCTATGCATCAATGCAACTAAACTAAAATTCATTTCTTCACGTTGGAAATTTTTGACAAACATGAAAACAATTTCGTAGTGAATGAAGTAGTTCTCGCTAGTATAGACACCATTTTGTTTGAAGTTGTTTACACTGCATTGAGATTTTTATGATGGACGCAAAAAAAGAACAGAACGTTTGCATTAAATTTTGTGCGAATCTTGTTAAAAGTGCAACAGAAACTGTGGAAATGATTCAACAAGCATTTGGTGAACAATCACCGAGTCGAATCCAAATTTTCGAATGGCATAAGCATTTTAAAGCTGATTGACCATCAGTTGACGATGACTAACACACAGGAAGACCTTCGACGAGCACAACACCGGAAAACATCAACAAAATTCAGCAGTTCATTCATGAAGATTGACATCAGACTATTCCAGATCTCTGTGATAAAGTTAGAATTGGATATGGAACATGTCAATGAATTCTCACTGAAGAATTGGGTGTGAATTGCATCGCCGCCAAATTTGTTCCCAGGCTGTTGACAATGGATCAAAAGCAACATCGAATTGATGTTTGCACGGAGCTTCGACAGCTGGTTTTGGATGATGAAACCTTCATGTCCAGAGTAATTACTGGCGATGAAAGTTGGATTTATGGATATGATCCCGAAATTATGCAACAATCTTCACAATGGAAAAGCCCAAGTTCACCAAGGCCAAAAAAATGCAGACAAGTGAGAAGCAATGTGAAGAGCATGTTGATTGTGTTTCTAAACATTAAGGGAATTGTGTATTCATGCCGGTGGGTCACACTGTCAATTCACAGTTCTACTGTGATGTTCTGTGACGCCTTCATGAAGATGTCAGAAGGAAACAGCCGGAATTGTGGCGAGCAAAACACTGGGTTCTTAGTAGTCACGATAACGCATCCGCCCACTGTTCATTCAACACACAACAGTTTTTGATCAAGAATTTGATGACCATCATGATCATCCCCCACCCACCTTACTCACCAGACTTAGCCCCTGGGACATTTTTTGTTCCCAAAAATATAATTTAAGTTAAAAGGATGACGTTTTGATACCATTGAAGAAAATCAAATAGAATCGCAGGTGGTGCTTGATATGCTTACCGAAAAAGACTTCCAGAAATCCTTCTAGCAATGGCAAAAGCACTGGGACTGATGTATAGCTGCAGGAGGAAGCTATTTTGAAGGTGACAGTGAACATTAACTTATATGGTTAGTTTTTAAATTTTCATGGTGCCAATCCGGGAAATATTGGATTTCACCTAGTATTGTTTAAAAATATTTTTCTGTTGAAAACCATGTTGAACAGATTAAATTCTAAACAAATACTGCAAAAAATATGTCTAAGTTATGGGTTTTTTTTTTTTAACTTAAGGGACACAAAATTGACAATTATAAAAATTTAGCTAGTATATACAAGTATTCACAGAAATTGAGGCCCCATCCACCATTTTCTAAAATGTAGAAAATTTTTAATTTGTGCTTGTATACCGCCTGTACATAAAACTCCTTTTGTACAGAAATACATTTATTAATATTTTATAACATAGAACTTTTGTCTACAATATTTTCATGTACAATTATGTATTATGTATAAAACTTACTCCTTCAGCATTTGGAGAAATAAAACCCCATCATTCAGCTCTTTGATGTTTGAGAGATTAGATGAAAACATAGAGTTGTGCTGTAAAGTAAGAATAGGATAAATATATAGAATAGGTTTACATATTTCAATTATAATGCAGTCAAAGCTGCTTGAAGTAGAACCTGCAGGAAATGAAACACTGTCATAAGTAGAAAATATTTTTAGTCCCGTCCCAAAATATAGGAAATTTATGATATTTCCCTTGTGTGAAACGGAACCCGCACAATGCGAAAACAGACGACCAATTTGAAGTAATTTAGTAATTTGTTAATAAAGCACATGTTGTAATGAACTAAAAACAGAAAAATTATCCAACTGTTTTGCAGCTATTTATTTCCAACAGATTGAAGAAGTGTCACTTGTAAATAAAAACGGTACTACAAAAAAGAAATTATAGGGTTCATGCTCATCTTACAAAACAAAATTCCCTGCGTTTTCTCTGTTGTCTCCAATAAAATTCCAGGTACTGTGTACTACTGTTTTAATGCCAATTTTAAAAAATAATTTCAGATTTAAATGATATTTACCATGAACACATGACAGTGAAAAAAAAAGAACATTCAAAATAACTCAAAATTTTCTATATTTGTATACAATTTTATCTGCATATACCATACAACCTTGAAAATCTGGACTAGCAATGTATTTATAGCTATGAATATATCAATTTTAAGATATCCTTGCCAAAATAATTGCTGTTAAATTTACCTAAATCATTATTTTAATACCACTTTTTGGAAAATATCCCTTCTAAAGGTCCATACCCATTTTTTAAAATAGGAAAATATGTATTATGCAAAAATAATAAAAAAAAATGAACCTCAATAAGTAACCAGAATATAAAAATATGGTAGTCTAGTCAATCTAATAAACAACATTTAGAAGATGGATGGGAAAAGATCCTAATGGACTCTAGGCTATTCACGTAAACATATGTAAAAATAATTAAAAAATCAACCCTTAATAATTGTCAAAATATAAAAAAAAACGCTAGTTTAGTCAATCTAATATGCAATATTTAGAAGATGGGGATGAATGGAAAAGATACTAATGGTCTTTTGGCTATTCAAGGGTACATAAAGTGAATTGCGTAATCGAGCTATTTATGCGAAAATAATTAAAAAAATTAATCGTAATAATTAATCGGAATATAAAAATAATCTAGTTTAGCCAATCTAATATGCAATATTTAGAAGATGGAGATTGGAAAAATATACTAATTGACTCTCAGAAGTTCACGAGAACATAAACTCAATTGCGCAATTACACTGTTAATTGCGCAAATAATTATAAAATTAACCATTCAGCGATTTACGCAAAATTTAACATGCATTTATTACTTCCATGAAAAAAAAAAAACGATCTTTTACATTCCATGCAGTGGTAAATCATTTTCACAGTGATTTGATTAATCCGTAAATCCACGTTGTCACATTAATTTGATTGGCTTTAACAGCCATGAAGCTATATATCTATGTTGTCATCTTAATTTGATAGGTATTAATGAACATACGGTCGTAAATCCCTGTTGTTACATGATTTGGTTAAATTACCGTGCACACAGCCATAAATTTACATTGGCTTTCACAGAAGACAATTTTCCATAGGCAACTATGCAAATTTCGTAATCTGCAGTATGAGGAAGTTTCCCATAGAAATTTATGAAGAATCCGTAGTACTCGACATCTCCGTGAGCAGGTCGATAAGTTGAAAATTTCCTCATTTTTCCAGAATTATGAACAAAAAATCGATTTTCCCTGCAATTTCCTTGACATTTTAGTCCACTTCCAAATTCCCTGTAAATTCCCGATTTCCAGAGTGCGTACGAACCCTGTTTAAAGCTGTTTCTGAACTTCAAGAATTTTCAGTTAATCAGGGAAATTCTGCAATGTTAGAAATATTAATCAATGCATGATTTTTGACTGAAAGTCGCATCATTAGTAATATATATATATATCTTAAAAACCATGTTGGATTATGGCAAAAGATTGATCTCAATAAAAATTTAAAGCTCATCTCAATAAAAATTCAAAGTTCATCTCAATAAAAACAGTGTTTATTTTTTTGTTAGTGTAAGTAGTAATATTTTCCCAATAAGAAAATTTATTTATTTTTTAAGGTAATGGTAAAAACCTAACAGTCATGAACAGGGGGTATACTAGTTTTTTACTCCTGTGATCGCAGTATGGAAAAATGTGCTTATATTTAGAATAATTAAATTAGCAATTATTGTATAAAATAGTATTAATTAAGTGCATCTAAATAAACTTCTCGGAATTTTTTAAGTCATATATAGGCAAGCAATTACATATGGACTATCTAACAGCTAAATCTTACACTCAGCTTTCCCTGAAATAACCTGCATGAAATGGTTATTTCAGAGAAAGCCAGTTCCCTGAAATTCCTTTTAAGGCAGGTTCGGCTGCATTTACTTATTTATTTTCAGCATAAAAAATTGTTAATGGTGAAATAAAAAAGTACAAACAGATGAATAATAAAGATATTATTTTTAAAAACATTTTTCATTTCTTACAATAATGCATGCTTTAGAATCTTTTGATTCACTACAATTTCTGAAGCTTTTAAATAGTTTAAAGTTGTTCATACAGCAGAATTTCAAATTCAGCAACATTGGTTCAATTAATTTTACCAACGAGGAAAATAATTGTTTACTAAATTTGGCTCATGAATACAAGCTTAAAAATTCAATGAATGTTGGACACTGATTTATAAGATATTTCAATACATGAAACTGAAAATAATGTTCATATAAATTTTAACAAGATTAAGATACACATGCTGCCTTACAGTACTTTTTAATCTACATAAAATTAAATGTATAAGTTGTCATATAAACAAATTATAATGCAATAATAAGTATATAAAGGTTTAATCTCAGCCAAATGAAAGACAGAATGTGAGTTTATTATTTGACATGTTAAATTCTATAATTTCCAACAAGGGATGACAAATAAATTCATATGCTGCAATATTTCATAACCACATCCAACCTGTAGAGTTTGCATGTTTGTACTATCCATATTGGTTAACTTCATACAGCAATGGATACCAACCGGATCAATAATCTAAATAGAGGACTCTAGATGATTTACTGCAAAACCTATTTATGTAGGTATTTGACAAAGCTGAAAAGGCTTTTACATTAAAAAGGCCCTCAAGTGAGATGATTATATCGTACAATCCAGCAATTATCAAGATCCTTTTATTTTCATGGCACTACAGATATCAAGTAAATTACATAGTATAAAACTGTAAGCCCTTTAAAGACTGCTACTAAATAATGAAATAGGTGAATTCTGAAGAAATTATCCATTGTAACAGTATTTTAAGCTAAAAAATTAAAAATGGGAAAAATCTCATTTAAAAAACCCTATACTTCTTTATTATAGCGGCCCTCGAGGAAGCGAACGAGTTGTATTGCCAATGTAGGTTGTAAAATTTCGACAAATGTTTGCAGTTCTAAAGAAACAGCATGTGTTTATAATATTTTTAATTATTTATTTTTAGATTTTACAATCTACTTTGGCAGGGGCCAACGGCCCTACCTACAGTACTGAAAACACCGGTTCTCGTTAGATCACCGAAGTCAAGTAGCATCGGGCGCAGTTAGTACTTGGGTGGGTGACCACCTGGGAACACTGCGTGCTGTTGGCACATTTCGGGCACGGTATCCGTGGGTTTGCGTGTTGGATTTGCACGCTGCCACAACTGCTGCAGTATTCATGCGGAGTACGATCACGTTAAACATGTGGATCCGTAAATCCTTCCGAGAGGTTGGTGGTAGGGGAAGGAGGGTACGGTCCCTGTGGATGCCTCCCCCACTGGGTTCCGGTCTAAATTGGTTGGCACTTCCCGGCCATCCAAACGGTTACCTTACACCTTTCTGGTAGGTCGGACGGTCTGGGTCTCAACAACAACCTACTTTGGCGATACATCTCGGGCGGCTGGTAATTTCATCTTTATTTTTCATTGGGGACTGTTATAATAAGGAAGTACAGGTTAAATTATAGTTGACATTAATACTATAAGTGCGACACACAAATAATTGTTTTGAATGAGTAAATATTAACTTATTTATAATCAAAACAATAATCAGAATCATGGATATGTGACAAGTTTGAAATAACTCTATAAGTTGAGCAGTTGATGCAGGTATTTTGAGCAATTTCATAATTACTCATCTCAGAATGTTGTTTTGAAAAAGGTTTAGTCATTTTATCATTTCACTGAAAATACATACCAAAAATACCCCAGAAGTAAATCATGTTGAATAATAAAAATAAACAAATATATTTAGAGATTAGATTCCATCTTTGTATCAATAAAGAGATATATGATTAAATTTTCCATTATTTTCATATATTGTTTAAAATTTCATATATTTTGAAATTACAAATATGGTAATATATTGTTTTGAAATTTCATATATTTTGAAGTTACAAATATCTTGATATATTGTTTTGAAATTAAAAATCGGGGATGTAAAGCATGTTGAATAATAATAATAATAATAATAAAAAGAAATAAGTTTAAAAATTATATTACATCTTTGTACGATAGGTTTTCTAGGTACATATTCCACATTCAGGTTTTCTATTATAAAAAACCCAACTACGTTATTGGGTATTCCATGCTATAGAACACTAAGCTAAGTTCGGCTTAATGTTCTATAGCATGGTTTACCATAAATAATGGCAATTACAATGGGAATATAATACAGTACTATGCATTCATACTTCTTACATAATAAAAAAAGATATCTTTGCTTCTGCAGTCTACAGTAGGAAATCTAAACTTAGCATGGCCATGAAATTTAGTACACACGTACTTCTGAATCCAAATAGGTGCATGTCACCATTTTTTAAAAATTCGAATTAGTTTTTTAGTTATTTTATGTTTTAGCCCAATCTAGCCCGATATTCACCAAATCAGTTCCTTAGCGACCGAAAATATTATCAGTTTCCATCTTAACACTATTGGAATGGTAGAAAAATTCTCTTTCACAAACAAACTTTGAACAGAATCCATAAATTAATTGTTTTTAAAATACCTGCCTGTAATTGAATGAGTGAGTATCATGAGAAAGAAGAAACAACTTTCAAGATCAATTAAGCATATATTTAGTGCTATATTTGCAAGAAATTTTTGTTTATTGAGTTCCTAATTTTGAAAAGGAAAATGGATGTGTGCGGAGCATGTGCGCTTTATTTTAAAGGAAAAGAATGGATGAGAACCAAAAGGGTACACATGACATTTTACTCATTCTAAGAAAGAAGCAAGTAAAGAATTTTCCTTCAGCAGAAGAACTTGTGAAAACATTCCATTTTTCAAAATGCTTGAGAATTTATTACTGAAGAAATAAGTTTCTTAAAACTTCACTTGCTTCTTTGAGAATGAGCAAAATATATCTTGTACCCTTTTGATTCTCATTGATTACTTTTCTTTAAAATGAAACACACATATTACAATACATATATGATGTAAGATTTCTTACACCTACCAGAAAAACAACAGGGATTGAAATACCAGTTTGTTGCTTTCCCCAGCCCCGGGCCCGTGACCAGAAAATTTGATGCCAGAGGCAAGATTTAACTGAGTGCTCTTCTACTCTCCCTTTATAGTTCCGTTAAAAAAAAAAGATGTGTTCAACACAGGGCTTTTCCTGTAGTTTCACAAATTTTGAATGTGCAGGAAAACAACAGTACAGTTTGTTATTATAAATCTACTAATATCACGATAAATACTAAATAATATTTTCACCATTTTAGATAAAAAAACATGCAAATCTTATGAACGGCGTATGTAATCATTCTGAAAGTTGTCATTCACTTTTAATTAAAAATATACTAATAAAATGATTTTTGCAATAAATTCTAACAATTATATTTTTATATATGTTTCATTTTTATATAGTATTTTTTTATATGTATATTATGTATCTAAAATAAATGTTCAAAACATTGAAGGTGTTTCCATGGTTTGAGCTCCCAAATTAATCAATATTAGAAGGAAATCAGTACAAAATGAAAGAAATTTCTGATATTTTGAGGACAGCTTGTAATAATTTCTAAATAATTAATTGCAGCCACTCATTTCAGGTTAAATGGATGTATGTGCAAACTATTCGTACTCATTTTATAATAGTGAGTTATTTTTTCCAATGAAGAAATATGAAATTTCTCGAGAACAGCATATATTATCTTATAAATCATGACACTCGCATTTAAATAAAAATCGCATAGAAAATACCTATTTTTGTTCCATAACATTTTCATACATTGTGTTTTTAAATGTTTATTTGATTTTCTAAAATAAATGTTCAAAAAATGGAGTTTTGGCTCAAATTAAAATTTTTTTTTTTTATCTAGTTCTAGATTTTTCGTTGACATAACGTTTCATGAAAATCTATTAATATTTGTGGCAGCTATTGTGTACACAAGAAATGGATCACAGACAGACACACATTAAAAATAGTCAAAACCTGTTCAAAAAAGTCCTAAAACATAAATTGGCAACAAGATCTCTAAATCTAAAAATTTTATGAAAAGCATACTTTCTCTATATTTTAGACGTGAAAGTAAAAATAAGTGGAAAATAAGTTTTAAATAGTCGTAAAAAATATATTAACATTAGACTTAACCTCCTTAATCCCATCATTACTATAAATGCAAAATGAAATCGTTAATCACAGTATCATAATCATCAACTCCTGTTCTGTTTTGTTTAGGCTGCTAACTCGACGTAAACAAAGTGTGTTTCTAAATGAGGAACGCATGTGAATCCAGTCCGAATAATTATATCTACAAATATTAGCTGTAGAGCAAATATTATTTTTAAAGTGTTCAAGTTTTCAGAACTCTAGTCCAAATTGACACCAAACAAAGAATAATTGAGCTAAAATTTTGTAAAGTAAATGAAATCTGCAATTTATTGGGCAGATGGGGAAGTGCATCATTCATGATCTTTCAGTCTTTCTTTACTACTAATTCTTTTGGGGGGAGGGAGGGGGGAGGGAGATAATATAGGAGATATTTTTCATTTTTCTTTTCTACTTTTGATTCAACTAATGAAAATTGAATTACAGGAAAAGATGCAAGTAAAATAAGTAAAGACAATAAATAGTAGAATAACAAGGTTGAATATTGAACTTTAACTTTCATACAATAATGGTTTTTCATATCCAATGCAAAGCAAAATTTAATAAAATATGAACCAGATTTTGGAGAAAAAAATCGTGCCCTCCCCCTGTTAATTTTTTATTTTCTTGCCAGATACATAACTGGAACCATATGTGCATCAAATTGTAAGATTCCATTCTTTCTAATAGTGAAAAACATTTTAGGACATACATGAAAAATAGCCTGTTGCATATAGGTTTACAAGTTGCATTTGATCTTTTTACCTAATAAAGGAAGATGTCTGTGTGCAAAATGTGTAGCGAGAAATCTAAGCATTATGCAGCCAAGAAATTTGGTACACAGGTTCTGCAAGACTCAGGAGGATGCACCTAGATGTTTTCTTTTTAAATTCAAATTAGTTTTTTTGATTAACTTACGTTTCAAAAAGTATCGATAAGGGTTCAAAAGATAGCGGAATGGATCCCAATCAGGCAACTCTGTTTTTAACTGGATGGAAACATCAAGTTTAATATCTACACCAGGGGTGGCCAACCCAAATCACCTTGCGGGCCACTTCGGAAAAACATTATAATCCCGCGGGCCGCATATATATATATATATATATTTTATTGCCAATGGCTAGGCACTTGACTCATCCTCAATTGACTTGACTCATCGCTGCAATGCAATACTGCCCACTTCTAAGTATGTATAAAAACAGAAGCAACGTGATAAAATAGAAACAGTTATGGGATTTATCTGTTACAAAACACCACACTAGAAACAAAAATATTGCACAAAATAATCGTATTTTGTAAAGTTGTAATGAATCTCGCGGGCCGCAAAATTATTCAAGGCGGGCCGCATGCGGCCCATGGGCCGCGGGTTGGCCACCCCTGATCTACACTATATATCTAAGACTAGTTTTTTTTAAGTCCTTTCTGGCCGATTTGCTCAGTTTTAATAAGGGATTTCATTTATGTATCAAAAGTTAAAGATCTCCATACCATTCTAAAGATAAATAAATAACAGAAGGATTGGGCCATTGACTATAAATATTTTAACATAGCGCCGAATGACCTTCGACTTGAGAGTTTCCCTTTCATACAGATGCACAGAATCCAACAGATTTATCCCTGGCCTCCAGTGTCTATTTTTTGTTTTAAAACAAAAAAGTCGTTAAAAAAAACCCATTTCCTCAATGCTAAAGTATTAAAAAAAAGGAAGAAAAAATATCTGATCTTTGGGATCTCAAATATTGGTTTATAGTTATCAGGAAAATACTGATGTATTGGCAAAACTGTAAATTACTATTGGAAAACCCCTAGTGTGAAGTAATCCATTATGTTTTGCAACTTATGTTTAAAAAACCAAAAACAGCACTGTCATGCTTTTGAAGTTGAGTTTGTTGATAAAGGAAGCTTGTTTTTGTTGCAAGCACAAACTACATCATAATATTTCATTCTTGCTTTTAAGCTTCCTTGCCCTTTAAATGTACAATATACCTAGTTTGGATAAAATGTGAGCTATTGTGAGTTACTAGTAATTTTTCACTGGAATTTGATTTACTACAGATTAAGTTTTCTTACACGAGTTCACTGAAACACAGAGTCCTTTCCAAACATAGAATTACAGTAAGGACTATACATTTAGTATGTTATGAGTAAAGGTTTGTTATAACTCAATTGCTATAACCAGTTTCTATTGTATTTAGAATTACTGTAAATATAAAATTCAATACAAATGTTTACAAAAAATGACTAATTATAAAAGTTCCAGTAATATACTATAAATAGTTTTAATATTTAGTAAAAATTAAAAACAATTGGATAAGATAAAATGTCAAGCAGGAGAATAACAAGCAACAACAGCTAGTTTAACGTTTAACTTTTACAGACTCTATGGAAAATAAACAGGTATTTATACTAAACAATTGCATATAATTATTTTGTATTATTACTTATTATATAATCACATGTCACTTCTGAGCCAACGAATTTTCTGTTACTGTAAATGTTTCGATTTACAATTGTATCTTATGATGGTAAAACGCAAGATATATACCTCTAATTCGGATAAAAACATTTATTTTTTAATATAAATTGCAAGATCTACTTAATATAAATAACAGATTATAAGCAGATCAGAACGAAAATAATTTTAGGAAACACACTTTTATAATATTATTAGAATCGAATTTTCCACAATATACTATTTGGTCTAGATTTCTACAATATTACTAATCATAGAATTTATTTCACATATTTAATATCAATAGATTAAATAAACAGGAACGAAATACATTCAAATTTTACTCCAAACAAGTTTTTGAACATAAAACATGCAAACAAAAATATTCTCAAAAAAATTTCTGTCAACAAGAGCATGCATTCGCAGTTACAAGTAAACAACTTACCCATTGTTGAATAGCTGTATTTTTTGAATTATGAAGAAGCATCGTGATTGATTTGTACTTATATATACATATATAAGAAAGACCGCGAATATTAAACTAAACGGAAAATTCCGTTGACTTGTCTCGTCCGTCAGCACAATCCGACATCTAAATAGTCCGCGATTCAATCTCCTATTAAAATCCTTCTGCTTTCTTCAACTGAAATATTATTAAACGACTTCAACTACAACTTCTTCTCCATAACCGTGAAACCGAAAGTGTTGCCATAAATTTTAAACAAATGGTATTTAGAATCCATGGACAAAATAGCTGTTGCAGGTTGTTCCCAAAACTCATATGATTAACAGTGAATTTGATTTGTTGCTTAAATCTAACTTTATGACAATCGTCACTTGTAAATAGTTACACCAGAATTATAAGATTTATATTCAGGATCCAACTTTAGCCTTAAAATTTCAAAAACTCACTCAGTAAAGGTTGCTATGTGGCTATCTTGCCGGGAAGCCGGGCAACCAGCCAGTAATTTGTCGATAACAAGGCGCCTGGAGCAGAGCTCCGTACCCCAAGTCAGCTAACATATATGTGCGTCACAGTCTTCCATTGAACCCATTCCTTCAATAGGGACCAATAATGTTGATGAAAGAAGTTAGGATTAGTAAACAGTAGTCTTATTGTAGAGGTTTGAAGATAAGGTGGGTTGGAGGAACAGGTGAATATTCTTTGCTGGGATGCAGAAGAGATTCAGTCAGGAATAAGCAAGGGACGTCTAAATCGGGATTCAGTATAGCTCTGGGTCTTTTGGGAAATTCACAGGAGTCGTAGTCGGTCATATTATAGATCAGTTAGTTGGTGATCCTAGCAAGGTTATCATAGAAATTGGTAGAGAGTTTTCGCATCTCTTGCTTAATAGTTTTAATTTCGAAATCCCGATGTATTACAAAGTTTTTTAAGTATCTTGGGACCTTTCTGATAGAACGTAGGATTTTGATCTGAATGATTTAGACTTTTTTTACATTAGATTTCTTTTTTTTTTACATTAGATTTCGCTCCGTGAGGTTGGTGGGAGGGGAAGGAGGGTACGGTCCCTGTGGATGCCTCCCCCACTGGGTTCCGGTCTAAATTGGGTGGCACTTCCCGACCGTCCAAACTGTTACCTTACACCTTACTGGTAGGTCGGACGGTCTGGGTTTCAACAACAACATTAGATTTCGCAGCGTAGTCCCAAATTGGGGAGGCATAGAGGATGATGGGGGGATAACTGATTTGTAAAGTAGGATTTTGTTTTCAATGCTGACATCATTCGAGTACAAGAGGGAGCTCAGTTTTGTTTTTACAAAGTTTATTTTATATTTGAGTTTTGAAATGTGGGGTTTCCATGTTAGTCTGCTGTTATGAGTGACACCGAGATATTTACATGCCCTCTCAAAGCAAACTGGCTGATCGTTAATTATGATTGGTTGGGGCGGGAAACGTTGATGTGAGAAAAATACAGTTTGACATTTGTTAGGGTTTATTTTGATGCGGTATTTCTGTAACCAGGGTTCGAGAGCGTCGATGTGATGTTGTATGTTTCGGTGTAGGTAGTTGGTGTTGAGGTGTGTGGCAAGAATGGCAGTGTCGTCCGCATATAAACAAGGAATGGTGTTGTTGGTTCTAAGGATATCGTGTATGCAAATGTTAAGAAGAATGGGACCAAGTTTACTACCCTGGGGGACTCCAGACAGGATATGTTTGGTGTGTGTGTCTTATTCAGAAGGACATGAAAGGTTCTGTCGCTGAGGTAGGAGTATAAAATATGTGTGAGAGAGTGTGGCATACGGAGCTGAATAAGTTTGTACATGAGTCCGATGACCCACACCCTATCGAAGGCCTTAGCGACGTCAATAAGTATACTTCCAACTGCTGACCGGTTTTGGAGTCCATCAGAGATGTACTCCACCACGCGGACCAGTTGGTGTGTTGTAGAGTGGAGCGGTCTAAAACCAAATTGCTCTGGGATGAGAATGTTGGTATTAGCAAGGAAATTGTTAATTTGGATGGCGATAAAATGTTTAGCCAGTTTGCCAAGAGAGGACAACAGGCTTATGGGGCGAAAACTTCTTGGAGAGTTTAAATTTTCATTTGGTTTAAGGATTGAAACAATAGCGGCGTGCTTCCAGTCTGGGGGAAATAATTGAGATCGAAAATGTAATTGATTAAAACAGTAATTTAAAAGATTATATTAATAGTGCAGGATTTAAGAGCTTTGTTTAAAATATTGTCATGGTCGGGGCCTTTCTTGTTTTTCAGAGTGTTGGTGTAGTTAACTATGTCAGTGGGGAAGGGCGAAAGTATATGGAGCACGAAAAAACTGCTTCACGGTATCCTCGGCTTCCTCCATGAAATTTGGGCAGAAAATATCTTCGTGTGGTGTGAATTGTTTTTCATATACATCAGCGAGTAGATTAGCTTTGTCTTGTTCTGTGTAAGCAGTGGTATTGTTGTGAGTAAGCAAGGGAATATTTTTGTGCTTTTTACAAATACGTTTAAAGAAGTCCCATAATGAATGATCGGTAGGGGAGAAAGATTCGACATATTGCTTCCATTTGGCTTGTTTATATGCTAGAGATTAAAAGTTTTATTTGTGCCGTTAGGTGATTCCATCTAGTTCTGTGGTCAGGATTTCTTGTGTGCTGCCAGTGTTGGCAAGCTCGGTTTCTGAGCTTAATTTGGCTAGTGATAGAATATGGGAGTTTTTGGTAGAGTTAGGGAATGTAGGTGGAGGTGCTGTCGGAGAGTGCTGAGCTAAATGTTTGGGTTAGTGTTTTGATCGCCCTGTCAACATCATCGGTGGAAGTAATTGTTAGAAAGAGGATGGGGGACTCGTTTAGAAGTTAAACAAAAATCTTCCAGCTAACTTTAGTAGGGATAGAGGGGCGGTAAGATGGGTATTTAGTTGTAAAGGTTATAAGATTGGTAGATGGTCCGAGTTAAAAAGGTTAAATACATTTACAGAGGCTGGGAAGGGACAATAAGACAATCAATAGACATATTTTAATAAGACAATCAGTGGTGGTAGGGTTGGTGTGATTACGATGTCTGGTGGGGAGAGGAGGAAATTTAATGTCTAAATTATTATCAATACAAAAGTTGTTAAGTTTTCTTCCTACCCAGTTAGTCCTGCGTACATTCCATCTAGGATGGTGCGCATTGAAGTCACAAGCTAGAATAGTAGGGGATGGGGGTTAAATATGAGATCTAGATCGTTATAAAGGGGGTCGGGAGAATTAATTCTGTTGTAAATGGAGCCAACGATGAGTTTTTGCTACCTAGGAAGTAGGATTTTCACCAATGTGTTTTCCAGGTGATGTGTGTTTGAACTTGGGAGATGTGTGTGTGGGATGTGATTTTTGATGTAAACTGCTGATCCGCCATAACTTAGTGGCTGACCAGTGGCGCTGTGTCTTAGTGTATAGTAGAGAGTAAAGTTTTGAATTTTTAAACGATCTGGGTGTTTTGTTTTGAGTTCCCGTATTAGAATGATGTCAGCGGTGTTGTTAGTTAAGTGGTTTCTTAGGTCGTCGATTTTATTGCATAAGTCGTTAGCATTCCAGCAAAGGATATTTAATTTGGATGGGTGTCTATTCATGATTGGCAGGATTTATCTGGGCACCGAAGATAGATTCAATATCACGGATAAATACAAATAGCTTGTTAAGGGGACCCTCAACTTTTTCCATAACGGTGATAGCTATTGTGATTTTAATTATTATGTCCTGAATATTGAATTTTGAAAAAAAATTTTGAATTGCAGTATTTAAATTCATAATTTCACTGATTCCTCCGGGGGAAGAGGGACTTTCTGCTTCATCGTGAATGTCGGGTGGATGGCAGGTTTTGCTGGCTAGTTTGATTATATGCTTGTTTGTTTTGAATGGATTTACTAGTCTTGTTATTTGATTTGGTACTATTGTTTGCTATAGAATTGTTAGTTATATAGTTTGATTTTTAGGTGGGAGAGCTACAGGAGTTGGTGAAACATGCTGGTTATTTTCAACAGGAGCAGAGCATAAGGAGAGGAGGTGGGCTTAGTTTTTTTGACAATGGAGTTGGAGCTCTTTGCAAAATAAGGTTCTCTGGGAAGCTAATTTCACGGGTTTCTTTTTCTTTTTCCTCAAGATTTCTTTTACTATACCTTTCATGTATGACTGAAAAAGGTTCTAGGTCAGGACAGGCCGTGCTAGTGGAGGACTCTGAAGGAGGAGGTGCTGAATGGTTTCTGCACTGAAGTTGTTGGTGGGATGGGAGCAATTGGATTTGATTGTTTATAGGTATGGGTGACACTAGAATTAAAGTTTTGATGGGAAGATGGTCCAGGTTGATTGTTTTGATTTTTATTGCTGAGGGTACTTGCAGTTTGGATTTTGGGGGAGGATCCCTTGTTGGTTGGGGCTTTTAGGCATCCTAAATAGTTGCCCGGATGGGGTCCTTTACAGTTTATGAATTTTTCTGGGAGGTTTATTGATTTGGTACATTGTTTGGTTTGGTGGGGCTCTGCACATTTTAGACAGGCGGGGAGAGCTTACAATTGTCAGAACTATGTCCCCATGATTGACAGTTGTAACATTGAAACCAGGGAAAGGGATCGTAATCTGTTATTTTGACAATGAAGTCAACCACTTCCTCTAGTTCATAAATTTCATCAAAGTTATCGGAGTTGTAGATATTCACAAGGAAGATTGGAAGCCGCTCTTCCGTTTTAAATTTCCTTAGTTGGGACACACGTTGGATGTCAAATCCCTTAGATACTAGGTCCTCTTTAATTTCTTGGCCATTAATGTCAATGGAAATTCCTTTTAAGAGGACCTTCTTGGGCCTTTCCGATTTTATGCTCATACTATGGAATTGGATTTTATTTGCTAACAGGCATTTTTGTAGTGCTCTATACTGTTCGACATTTTTGGATTTAGTCTGATGTACTCGCCTGCCATCTGGAGGTTTTTTTAAAACTAAGTCTTTAGTGGCATTGTTTAAAAGTGCCTTCCAGTTTTCTACCATCTTTATGTAGAAGCCGGGCGAAAACGCTTGACCAGAAAATTATAAAGATCGGTATTTTGAACAGACATCCAGTGGCGGAGTTATGGATCCGCAGCTCCTGCGACTGTAGGGGGGGGGTGCGCTCAGAAGTTTTAGAAACAATTCGTAAATGTTAAGAGGGTTTATAGGAGCGCTAGTTATTAAAAGAAACAAGAAAAGATGAAAGCGGTAATTTTATTTTCTGGTATTGAATATGAAATATGTAGTATTATGTCTCCTCAAACTATCCTTGAAGGCAAGATACGCAGATCTACGTTTTTCAACCATAGTTTTATTTCTGAAATCTGCACATTCTATCAGCGACTCTCACTCTGCAGCATAAGCAGCTCAAAAACAGAATATGACACCCTATGAGAAGATCGCGAAAATTCCTTTGGTATTAAAACACTAATTACATATTTAACTTTTAGATTAAAACAATATTCATGTATAACATAAACACTTAAATCCTCTACATTTAAAAAAATGGTAGTTGTTCCAGTTCGATATGGCCCAAATAGCTTTATGTGATTAATATATTTTTTTGTAGATGGTTTGTCTTCTTTAGACTTATTCAAAATAGTTAAAAACACTAAAATATCGAAATTAGAACCACTTATAAAGTAGTTCAAAATATTAAAATATCGAAATTATAACCACTATTTCGAAAACTAATAACCTGTTTGGAAATCCAATATGTTTTTAGCTTTCAAAGAACAATAAATTACTCTCAAGCTGTTCATAATACTAGCACTTTTAGTTTTCGTACCCCGACAATAGACTTCATGTCAAATTATTTTACTAACTTGCTTGGTGGTGGATAAATTAAACTTATATAGTATCTCTGACGAGATTTAAGATTCAGGAGAATCTATAAACTTTTATGGAGGGACATAAATACGTTATTAAATTTCATACATGAATTTCTTCTCTTCAAACCTCATCAATAATTAAACATATTTAGAATCCCAAGTTCACTTCACTTCCTTATTTCTTTAAAAGAAAACAAAATATCTCGTGTTTATGCACATATATTTCTCTAAGGAGAAATAATATCGAAATTATAACAACTATAATTTGAAAACTAAAAACTTGATAGAAAAATTATAAATCCTTGTAGGACTTTGAGAGGATTATAAATTACTTCTGATAGTTCGTTGCTAGCATTTTTGCTATAAACAATATAATCTTAAACGAAATATTTATTATAATGTTACGAAACGTATCCTCAGGAATCGTGAGTGTATAAGCAGGGTACAAGAACGAGATCAAGTTTCTAGATAACTTACGTTTATTCACAAGCATAAAATAAACATAAACAGTATACGATAAAACAGCAGTTAAATGCTCCACTAATTTCACAGAATAAGCGATATTATTCTCAAAATGTTGAGGACAGTAATTTCATAAAACAGCCACTATTATTCTCAAAACATTGACAAAAATCACAGTCCAATGTAGCCCGTGTTACGTCCATTCCTCAATTCGTCAACTGAACTCCAACGGAGTGAAGAGTCCCTTTTATAGTCTCTCTAGAGAAAATTCTGGAAACTTCTCTGTAGAAATTTCCAGAATTATATGATATCTCTTAGACTAATCGTTATTTCGTGAAGTTTCTGGAACATTACGGAAGTTACCAAATGTCGCCAAATTAAAGATAAATAGCCAAATCTGGCAACCATTCTTCTGACTTGAAATTCTAGAAACCATAAAGTGACGTCAGGGAATGAATGTTACAACTGTCTTCTGGAGTAAACACTCCGATGGTACCTTTTGGTCTGAAATAAAGACGAAAGATAAGACGGGGGAAGCCAGTGAGAGAATACCACACTTTCGCAACACTGCCCTCTTCGCAACACTGCACATCTCGGGTATTATCAATTTATCGTGGTCCAAAAATGAAGCCAATCTGTCGATATGGACGACTTTTGGCTTGGTTAAAGACGATTTCTGGATTTGATAATGACACTGTTTATTATTTTCATGATGACGTAGAGTTCTTGCCGTTATGCCGTAGTTTTGGCGAAAATCCTGGTTGTCGCCGAGGACTGAATAGCCACACTTTATTGCCTTCTTGGAATCGTACTCCATTAGCCTTAACAGCATACCGGATCTTCATTCTATCGGTAACAATGCTGATCCTCTGACGAGCAAAACGATGAACCTCCTCCAACCGTGTCTGCAGATTTTGCGCAAATTCATCAAGGGATGAAGGAGAATCACATGGTCTTCCAAACATAAGGTCACATTGTAGACGTAGGTCCCGGTCAAACAGCATTTTTGATGGAAAATGACTAATCGATTCGTGGATAGCACTTCGGTAGGCCAGAAGAAACAATGGTATGTGACGGTCCTAGTCTTGCTGGTTTCTGGAT
Organism: Amaurobius ferox; assembly: GCA_951213105.1. Classification (NCBI taxonomy): domain Eukaryota; kingdom Metazoa; phylum Arthropoda; class Arachnida; order Araneae; family Amaurobiidae; genus Amaurobius; species Amaurobius ferox. The sequence continues at coordinate 61,304,743 of OX578153.1, forward strand.
ACGAATATAAAGAGATGATTAAGTACCGTTTCGTTGAATCTCTCTACCATGCAATCCGATTGCGGATGAAGAGGAGTAGATCGAGTTTTGCCCATTCCGAGTAGTTTGAACAGTTCCGTGAATATGCCAGAACTAAAGTTCGTTCCCTAGGCAGAATGGGTGAGAGGGAACTCCGTAACGACATATTCAGTTCCGAGTTAGAACTTCACTAATAGTTGTAGACTCTTGGTCAGTGATTGCTTAAGCTTCTGGCCACTTCGTGAAGTAGGCTATTACTACTAGGATGTATCTATTATTGTCTAATTTTCGTAGTAATGGCGCCAAAACATCGATTGCAATTCTATCGAAAGGAGCTCCTACATTGTAATACTGAAGAAACGCACGTGTTCCCTTCTTTGGTCCCTTCCGAGCGCACTTTTTGAACCAGAGCTCAATATGGGACCTCACCACATTGCACCAGAAGAAACATTCACGGACTTTGTTCAGCGTCTTGCTGATGCTAAAATATCCTCCAGTGGGACTGTCATGCATATCTTATCTCGTATTTCGTCGCTTCTTGCCCAACTTTCATCTCGTCTTGTACGGCTTTCATAGCCTCTTTCATCTCGTCTTATCAGGCTTTCATCAAAGCCATCATCCCGTTTTGTCCGGCTTTCATCAAAGCCATCATCTCGTCTTGTCCGGCTTAAATCATAGCCATCATCTTGTCCTGTCCGGCTTCCATCATAGCCATCATCTTGTTTTGTCCGGCTTTCATCAAAGCCATCATCTCTTTCAACTGTTCCTCCATTGCTTTTCAAGTTACAACCATATGCACTTGTCAAGTTTCCAGAAACCTCACTCCTGACACCAGTTTGTTACGAAACGTATCCCCAGGAATCGTGGATGTATGTATACGCAGGATACAAGAACGAGTACAAGTTTCTGGATAACTTACGTTTATTCACAAGCACAGAGTAAACATGAATAGTATACAATCAAATAGCACTTAAATGCTCCACTAATTTCACAGAATAAGCGATATTATTCTCAAAATACTGACGAAAGTAATTTCATAAAACAGCAGCTACCATTTTCAAAACATTGCCAAAATCACATTCCAATGTAGCTCGTGTCATGTCTATTACTCCACTCGACAACTGAACTCCAACGGAGTGATGAGTCCTTTTTATAGTCTCTCTATAGAAACTTCTGGAAATCTCTCTGGAGAAATTTCCAGAATTATCTAATATTTCCTAGACTAATCATTATCTCGTGAAGTTTCTGGAACATTCCGAAAGTCGCCACATGTGGTCAAATTGGCGAAAACTCGCCAAATCTGGCAACTCTTATTCTGATTTGAAATTCTAGCAACCATAGAGTGACACCAAGGAAAGAACGAGTTTACCGTTGTCTTCTGGAGAAAACACTCTGATGGCACCGTTTGGTCTACGATAAAGACAAAAGACAAGACGGGGGACGTCAGTGAGAGAATATTACACGTTCACAACAATAAGCATTGTAATCCTAATGACGAAACATTTTCTATCCTCTTCAACTAGATACGACGATTCCTCGAAAACTATAAGAGCTTTGTGAAAATAAAATTATAGACCTAGAAACTGAATTTCCTACTGAAAATTTTGTCAGTTACTATTTATATCTATCTTTTATAGTTCAGAAGACATCTCGTGTGAAAGTAAATACAGTAGAAGGAAAACTCGCTCAGTCAATACCTTTTTAGTCTTTTTAAAAAAAATAAATAAATAAAAGTAATAAAATATTGAAATTATTTTTGTATATTCATAATATGTGCCATATTTTCTACGAAACAAGCAAAAATTGTTTACATTTTTGTTTATGATTTTATAATTGGCTTGATTTTCAAACTGCTTGTCACGGGTCAATTTTACCATCATGCACTAATGAATTCTCTATGTAAAAAAAAAAAAGTTAGCTATTACAGCCGCCATCGCTGCTGAAAAAGTATTTTTAAAATTTTTTATTAACGCTAGAGTCGGACCTATGACACCAGATGATTTGCAAGACTGTTTAGAATGCGTTGCCTTGTCGCCTCCTACTTTGGATTAAAATTTCAAACTGCTTGTTTACTATCGGATTAAAATTTCTATTTTTTATACAATTTTGAAGCAATTTTTTTTTTATTTGCACCATTTTCCCTTCATTTATCTTCAAAATCTAACCATTGTTGTAAACGATGTTACCATTTCAAAAGAAGTAATATTTAAATGTGGAAAACAGCAAGAAGTAATATTAATTTCAGTTAATTAAAAGAAGTAATATTAAATTTCAGTTACACAATTACAACAACTTTCATTGTTGAAAGTTGTTGCAATTATGTAACTGAAAGTTACATATTTACAACTGTGTAAATATGCAGCTGAAATTTATATATTTATACATCGCGGGTGGAGGAAAGAGCTCACGAAGCGAGATCGCGGTTGAAGAGCGTTATGCCCCTATTACAAGACAGTAATTTGGGACAACAAACCGTTCGTAAAACAGCTCAGACAGCAAATTTTGCCAGAACATTTTAAGTTTAACCCGATAATGTTGTTGTTGAGGGAACGGCTGTGCGAAAACATCAGCAATTTCCTTGCTAATAACAACATTCTCATCACAGAGCAATTTGGTTTTAGACAGCTTCACTCTACAACACACCAACTGCTCCGCGTGGTGGAGTCCGTCTCTGATGGACTCCAAAACCGGTCAGCAGTTGGAGGTGTACTTATTGACGTCGCTAAGGCCTTCGATAGGGTGTGGTTCATTGGACTCATATACAAACTCATTCAGCTCCGTATTTCACACTCTCTTACCAATATTTTATACTTCTACCTCAGCGACAGAACCTTTCATGTCCGTCTAAACAAGACACACTCACACGCCAAACATATCCTGTCTGGAGTCCCCCAGGGCAGTAAACTTGGTCCTATTCTTTTTAACATTTACATAAACGACATCCCTAGAACCAACAACACTATTCTTTGTTTGCATGCGGACGACACTGCCATTCTTGCCACACATCACAACACCAACTACCTACACCGATACTTACAACATCACATCGACATTCTTGAACCCTGGTTAGAGAAATACCGCGTTAAAATAAAACCTAACAAATGTCAAACTGTATTTTTCTCACATCAACGTTTTCCGCCCCAACCAATCATAATCAACAATCGGCCAGTTTGCTTTGAGAGGACATGTAAATATCTCGGTTTCACTCAAGACAGCAGACTAACATGGAAACCCCACATTGCAAAACTCAAAGATAAAATAAACTTTGTAAAAGCAGAACTGAGCTCCCTCCTGTACTCGAATGATGTCAGCATTGAAAACAAAATCCTACTTTACAAATCAGTTATCCGCCCCATCATTCTCCATGCCTCCCCAATTTGGGGCTACGCTGCGAAATCTAATGTAAAAAAAGTCCAAATCATTCAGAACAAAATCCTACGTTCTATCAGAAAAGCCCCAAGATACTTGAAAAACTTTGTAATATATCGCGATTTTAAAATTAAAACTATTAAGCAGGAGATGCGAAAACTCTCTAGCAATTTCTATGATAACCTCGCTAGGATCCCCAACGAACTGATCTATAATATGATCGACTACGACTTCCGTGAATTTCCAAAAAGTCCCAGAGCTATCCTAAATCCCGATTTAGACGTCCCTTGCCGATTCCTGACTGAATCTCTTCTGCATCCCTGTAGGGGATATTCACCTGTTCCCCCACCCTCCTTATCTTCAACACTCTACAATAAGACCACTGTTTACAGCATTTTTTGTTTACTACTAACTTGTTTCATGAACATTATTGGGCCCTATTGAAGGACTAGGTTGAGTGGAAGACTGTGATCCACATATATGTTACCTGACTAGGGATACGGAGTTCAGCTCCAGGCGCCCTGCTATCGACAAATCACTGGCTGGCTGTGCGAAAATCGACCAATCAGAAGTGCGTAAATCCGAAACATCACAGGTCACGTGCTTTCGAGTTATTTTATTTCTTACTTTAATGGCGACCAAGATGGCTGATAAACTGTTTTGGAATGCGGAAATGGAAGCTGATCTTATTGAACTTATTCAATCCAAACGGAACCTTTGGGATGTTAAGAGTACTCTTTGCAATAAGAAAACTCTAAAGCTTTTCCAATTGCTGCTTGAAGTAACGTCACCTTCTTTCTGTGTTGCGTGGAGTGACGTCACAAACGTCCCAAAGCCGGCCGAGAATCAACTATTCGTATTACGACTACATAGCGGATGGGACTAAGAAGCTCGCGATCAGAGTTCTGGCGCTTACTGGCTATTAGTGAGAGGAGCTACTCAGCTCTGGAGGATGAATAGAAAGACAGTGGGTACTAAGGAGGCGATTGTATGCATAGGTCTTGTTGAAAGGGCCTTGTCGACCTCCGGGGGTTTGCGAATGCCAGCAAACAAGGGGCGAACCTCAACAGAATGAATGATGCGGAATGAAAGGAGCTCACCGAGTAACCCCCTCCCCCCTTCACGACTCGTGAAAGTTTCCATTTTTGTGGGGTGCTCCACACCAAAACTTTGGAAATGCGAACTGATTATTTTTTAAAAAACGTCCTTTCTGAGGAGATAAACACTAAAAATTTAGTACAAAGGTAAAACGTTCGATAGTAATAAGAAAAATTACAATTTTTCAAAATGTGATATTTCGCGAATTTTACCCATCCAAATGTTCGATTTAGAGAATAAAGTTACGAATATGTACACTGTTACGAATATGCAAAATACACGCGTTTGCGAATCCAGTGGAACGTTCTAGAATTATCCACTACTTTCGATGATACTGTGGCGATTGGAAGTCGTCGGGCCCCGAACCAGGTACCCTTTGCTTACAAGACCGACATTATAATCATACAGCAAAAGCTAGCTTCGGCTCCGTTCTTATAATTCGGGTACAGGTTCCAAGCATCTTTGATCAGATGTCTTTGCTGCCGCAATACCATCCCATATTTAGAGATTTCTATGAAAGGTATATAAGGAAGTCACCTTTCATTTGGACAGAGTCGACGTAATACGAGTCAAAGTGAATTTTGATACACGTTAGTGTTTTGAGAACAGATTCTGCTGTTTTGTGATTTGGTTGAATATTTAATTGTTGTTTTATTGTACTTGACAATTGTCCAGTGATCTTGTAAGATAGCTGTAGTGTTATTAAATGTATATTATTCCTGTTTACGCTTATTAGTGTTTTTAAATAAAAGCATTAGTTATCCAGAAATTCGGACATTTTTGTATCCTGAGAGTACACCCACGATGATGCGTTGTAACAATACCCTCTTTTAAGTGACATAGAGCCTTCAAATTTTTTTTTAATTCGCTAAGCCTCACTAAAATAAATCGAATAATTCAAAATTTTGCTTCTGATAATAATCAAATTTAAATACACATAATTAAATAGCGATGTAGATTACTGTTCACGGGCCCTAGACAGAAAGGCAATTTTCCGTAGGAAACTATACCAATTCTGTAATCCGTAGTATGAGGTTGTATGTCGTAGAAAAAGAATCTGTAGAAACCGGCATCTCTGCTCTTGCGTGAAGCAGTGGCAATCGTCGTTTGCGAAAGTGATCTTCACAATCGAGCGGAAACGGATTACCAAAAGAATGAGAAATCTCAAAATTAATGTGCTTTCAAATTCCTATCATTCGGAAATTTGTTACCGATTTCCGTTTTAATGACTTTTTTTGGAATTTTCCGCAAACATCGTGATTGACCACTTTCTTTTTCAAAATCAATGCGTAAAAATACGCCTTACTTAATTTTGAAAGCGTATTTTCCTATTTTATAGCGTGAAATACGCGTATAGAGGCGTTATCTCGATCTTTGCAGCCGCATATGCCGTATATCTGGGAAGCTATAGGAGCGCAGTCGGTAATACACTTTTTTTTTTGGGGGGGGGGGGGGGGGAAGAGAGAAAGAAAATGAAACGAAAAAAATTTCTAAAAATCCGATCATCTAGAAATTTCGTATGCAAATTTCTTTATACCAAGTATGCAAATGATTACATTTGCAAGGCCAATGAGTGTTAACTTCGGTCACAGCTCGCGTTTCTACTGCGCAACTAGCATCCTATAAAACAGGTTAAAAATGTGGACGGTTTATCTGCTCGTTATCGACGTTGCAGTTCCGTGGAGCCACAACCAATAATGCCATTACGACGTTGCCGAAGACCTTATAAGCAATAAATCGACTTCGAACGTGGCTAACTGGTGATATCGAGCAATAGGCCGCCACCTGCACCGAACGGACACTGCTGCATGCAAAAGTGCTGGCAGCAAGCTCTGGAAGTCCAAGGTGCATAAATGCGAGACAAGATCAGATGAATGTACGACAGGCCCGAACTGGCCCAACGGCATCATTGTGAGCCGTCCAACGTGCTGCAGCCTCTTCCATACTACTAGTGATACCTTCCACCATCTCACGGCGCTTGGCTAAGGTGGGGGCTACGTTCACGGCGGCCTTTAAGACTTCTGCCCATAGCCCCATAACATCGACAGAGTCGTTTGGAGTAGTGTCGTAGCCGAGCATCATGACTGACAGCAGACTGGCCTCGCATAGTGTTCAGGGATGAATCACGCTTCAGTCTTTCAGCAGATGACCATCGGGTACGTGTGTGGAGGCGTCAGGACCGACGGTCCCAATCAGCCTTTGTTTTACACAGGCACACAGATCGGTCGTCCAAATGGTTGCTCAAGTCCTCTGGATGAGTCGGACGGCCTGGGTCTTCCACAGGCACACATATATTACCCTTGGTGTGATGGTGTGGGGATGCTATCTCTTACGATAGCAAGTTGCCCCTAGTCATCCTGCGTACAACTTTAACAGCTCAACGTTATGCTGATGAAGTTCTTCTGCCGTATGCGTTACCCTTCATTGCGCGTCATTCTGGGGTCATTTTCCAACGAGATAACGCCACGCCACATAGGCTCGCATATCTGTGGACTGTCTTCGTAGCTGTTGATATTGTTTCATGGACAGCAAGGTTGCCAGACCTTTCGCCAATTGAGCATGTCAGGGACATGCTAGGCCACCAGATTCGGGCACCCCGAAATGTAGCAGACCGGAAGCAACAATTGAGGAATGCCTGGCAGAATATATCACAGGATGATATTGGGAAACTTTATCATTCCTTACCTAGACGTATACCAGCATGCATTGCCGCCAAGGAGGGTTTCACCAATTACTGATTTGAAAATTCAATGTGCGATTGCTAACCATTGATGGGTCATGCGGCCTTGATTTTGTAATCATTTCATTACCTGTGCATGAGCTGTACGCATATTTAATTTCAATAAAACACTAGTTTGTACTGGAGACGCAACTGCCTATGCGTCTGTCAAGCTTGCAGGTTTATGTCTATATTTTCGCTTCTATTTGTTTAACAATTTATATCTTTATCGTTATTCGTTCCCTGTCCGCGTAATTTTTTCAGGAAAAGAGACTGCCAATGTAGGTAGCCAGCAGTGGCATAACGTCCATTGAGGCTAAAAAGCTAAGCCTCCCCTGTTTAAAGAATTATATAAACATACTTTTATTTATTATAAATTTTTAAATAACTTTCCGAATATATATGTATTATTTAGAAAATTGTTACCTTTTATTTGCTTAAAGTGACATGTTTCAAAGTATTTTTTCCATTAAAACACATATTTTAATTATTTAGAAGCTGAAATCATCCAGCCTTTGTGGCCTATAAGGAGAAGTATTAAATACATTATGGTATTAAATCCACCCAATTGTTAAGCTCCTCTCTAGCTGATTTACTAACAAGGAAGCTAGCTTACAGAAAGGTGCGGCCATTGCTCCCCCCACTTTCAGCTCTTTGTAATCGAACAATGATTGGAAGTGGGACGTGACGTTTCATCAATGATGGATAGATGATGGTGGATAGAAAGAAAGATACCCCATTTCGGATCAAACGTTATTCTATTAATTAATATTCACAGAAAATAATTATTATTTATAATACTAAAGAATTTGAGTCATTTTTCATAAATAACCTAGCATTTACATAATTTTAAACAATATCAAAACGAAGAAATATACTAATAATGGCTATCATTAAACTTGAGTAGTTTGCAAAGTAGACTTATATTGGCATCAATATGGCGAAGCACCCGTTTACGTATTTGAGAGTTTTAGGAAGAATAAATCTGATTTCGCTTTAAAAATCCCATGTTACACGATAATCTATCTCAGTTAGATAAAAGTGGTTGGTAATTTTCTAAGCATATTGTAACTATATTCTTAGCATATTGTAATTATAAGTTATTTTAAAGTCTTTATAGTATTGGTAAATAATTATTATACAATATTGTTTAAGGAATTTTTTTTTTTTCCCCAATGGCCAGGCAGTAGACTTTTCGTCATTCGTCCTATATTCGGCCGTAATCGTGAACCATTTCGCCGTCCTAGGACGTTGCCCCAGGCGCACCAGAGGGGGGCGGAACACACTGCGCCCACATAACACAACATCCATGTCTTACGTGGGACTCGAACCCACAACGCGGCGGCCGATCGATCGTTGGAAACGCTCGCCTAGACCGTTCGGCCACCACGCCGATGTTTAAGGAATTGTTAACTACAGTAATTTTCAACAAAGCTTATGTTCCATATTTCTGACCAATTTTCAGTGCACCCTTTCTACATGGGCGCCAGTAGAACGTTTTCCGGGGGAGGGAGGGGGGGAGTAAACTCACGTACAAAATATGCAGCATCGTCTAGCTTGATGCTCGCCTTTGTTATTTTGAATGTCCAATGGAGGTGGTGTCCTCCCTTATGAGCGGTCATGACTTCATATTTAACAAGAAAGATCAATCATGCATAAAGCATTGATTATGAAACACTTTCCAACTTCAATGCAATTTTATATAAACATCTCTAAAATGCGATACATTCCTCGGTAATATTATTAAAATATCACAATATTACATTAATTTATTATATTTGAAAACTTAAAACTTCATCAAAAAAATGAACTTCATTCATATGACGGCATTGAAATATAAATTGCCTGCTTTAAACATCTCTAAAATGAGATACATTCCTCGGTAATATTTTTAAAATTATTACAATACTACAATAATTTATTATATTTGAAAACTTAATCGAAAACAAATGAACTTTATTCAAATGACGTCATCGAAATATAAATCGCCTCTATATAAAAGCAGAATTTCATTTACAACATTTTTCCATTCCTTTCATTCATCCCAATACTATAATAATTTATTTTATTTAAAAACTTAAAACCATGGAGATACACATAATTTAACTCTATGCTTAACATTTCATCGAAAACATCGTCTGGTTCTCTGTGTAAAATCAATGAATGTTCATTCATATCAGCTATATTACAGACTCCATGAGCTAAATAATTTTGCGTTAAAGAAATGCAGCAATTCTTATACAATTCATTCTACATCTTTTGGTATTTATATTCTCCATAAGTGAAAATTAGGCTTTGCTGTAGAAATAATCAAAGTTTGATGATCATTTAAACTTAAATATATTGTAATTGTGTTGTTTCAGTATGTAGATGCACAGAATTTAAGCAAAAATAAAGCGGTTTTAGAACGGATACAACACTAAATATGAATTAAAAAGAACTAAAAATCATGATTTTGACACAAGATGGATGCCACATTTTATTTTGAAGTGGGTCGCGTAATCTCTTCATATAATGGTCATGTGATCTCTTCATATAAAGTGTGTAATTATTATTCTAATTTTTATTTTAAAAACTACTGAATATATTTTGCTGAAATTTTTTTTATATATTTTATGGGATAATTTGAATATATCTTAAAACTTTCGAAGCAATTTGTGAATTTTAAATTCGCTTAAAAAATGTTTGGTTTGATTGATAATAACCCCTAATTGGGTGATATTATTCATTTATATTCCTATAGGTCACACAGACCGTCTGAACAACATACTAAAATTTCATTTTGATAAAGTCATTTTTACGGCAGTTATCGTGTTAACGGATAGACAGACAGACAGAATGAACAAAATCATAAACACTTTTCAACTATGTTGTAAAGTGTTAAAAATTTCATTTTGATAAAGTCATTTTTACGGCAGTTATCGCGCTAACGGACAGACAGACAGACAGCCTGAAAAAAGTCATAAACACTTTTCAACTATGTTGTAAAATGTTAATAAAATGGTTGTAAAAGTTAAACTATTTTAGAAATAAGGAAATATTTAAAATGTTATATTTTGAATGTATTTATCTTACATATAGGTAACATACTATTTTAAAATATCGTGCATTTCATTCACTCTTAGCATTTTTATGTTAAATTATTTTATTTTACTCACCAGGGAAATAAAACTTATTGAAAATGCGAATTCCAATATAAATTTCATTTATAATACAAAAGCCTTTTCCAAGTTAAAATGCCAATAGCTCAGCCTTCACAGTCAAAAATATCACGCTACTCTACTGGTAGCCAGTTAAATTTAATACCTTCTGCCACCTCAGATTAAAAATGTCTAACTCAGTAGCCTTTATATTTTCCTAAATACATACGTAGTATAATGTATAAGGAAGTATTGTGACGAAGTCAAAAATTCGAATTCGAGTTTTCGAAGGAAGAGCACATTTCAAGCAACCCTGAAGTCGAATCTGAACTTTTGAACAGATGTGCGTGTGTGTGTGGAAACTATATCTCATGAACGGAGTGATTCGAAAAGAAAAATTGGTACGATTATTACAATCAGTGAATACTGGAAACCTGTTGATTTTAAACGCAATCGAATGTTCAATAGACCCCCCCCCCCAATTTTCGAATGAATTTTTAAAAAAGATTATTAAAAAATCGGAAACTTTAATGATGTTAAATAAATATTCATTTATTACATAACATTTTCATTAGAAAACGACTGGTACTAACTTTAGAACATTAATATGAACCGTTCTCGAGACGTAGCACGTTTTGGGATAAATGTATCAATAAAATTACAAAAAATTAAAATAGGTGACATTCGTAAATAGGTTGACATTGGCGATAAATAGGGCGAAATACCGCCAACTTGGCGACTTTTGAAAATGTCGCCATATTGACAAAAATGGCTCTTATGCCCAAACATTTGGTGAAAATTCATTATTTTCTAATCATTAAAATCATTTTATATATGGAGAACATTACTCAGCGGATGCCAGCAATATTTCTATTTGTCAAGTTAGATTTATGCAAAACAGTAGCGTATTTTGAAATTCAATTTTTGGGCGTGAGGTGGGGGGTTCAGTTTTAAATTAAGTTTATATGAATCTTAAGGGGGTATAAGTTAGACGTCTACATGGACTCAGGCCTGGCCTGTGGACTTGACTGATGGCACGAACTGACTCACGGTTCGGGTTCGGACCATGTTATTATTAAATTCGGGTCGGGTCGAGTTAGGTCAAAATAAATAAAACAACCAAAAATAAATCAAAATTGAAACAGAAAAATTTGAAATTACATATGAAACAAAATTAATTAGCGGATGAAAGTCTTCTTGTTCCATATTAAGTAATAAAGTTTGCTCTGTACGGAGAACGCAGATGGGTAAATTAGAACCGGATACAGAAAAATTATAATTTCAGATAAAAAGTTGAAGACTTATTTCTTCGACGACATTTCGAAGTCAGAATCAAACATTGCTTTGCGCAACATTCAAGTTGTTTGAAACTATAGTAACAGAACAAAATTAAAAGTTCTGGCCTGGATGCAGCAAAATAAATATAAGGCGCCTATGTACCAGATGACATGCTTCGTAACATCACGTGATCTATACATTTAATAGGGAAGAAATACAATCCAAATTTAATTTTTAAGGAAATGATCCTTCGTTTATTTTCATTGGTAAAGTGTGAGTTTCAATTTGTTATATTTTTAAATTTGTCGTAAAAAATGTTTAATCACTTTTGTACTATGACTTTTGTACTGTTTACTTAAATTTAACACTGATATTTTATTTTCAATTTCTTCTGTGATTTTAATTTCAATTATTAGATTCCGATTGTTTCTAAATTATCAAAATTAAATAAATTCTGTTCTTAAATTAAAACCCAGTTCCGTCGATTTCTTTCCGATAACAAATATTGAAGGAAAATATTTTCGAGCAAACTGTTATAATTTAAAATTAGTATATAGATATAACGAATTATTGTCCTTGAATTTATTTATATTTGTATTTAAAATATCTTACACTCTTTTTTTAAATTATTAAATTAAAAATATAATTATGTCTTAATCAAAGAAAACTATGTTATAATTAATAACTATATCATAATCAAAGAAAATAAAAAGAAAAGAAAATTTAGAAAGATTAATCACTTTGAAATGTTTTTAAAAACACTAATAATTATGGCATTATGGCATATGCTATGTTTGTTTTGCTGCCACTGAGGTCAAGACCACTGAGGTCAAGAATATTTGGTGCTGATGTGCTTTCTATAATAAGAGGGGCATTGCATTGTTCACCAATCATCAATAACTTAATTGGTGAAGAAAGACTTTTTTTTAAACATAATCTCAGTGAAGAGCCGTTTTCTCATTTCATCTTTGGTTATTCAACCAAAAATGATAAATAAAAACTCACTTTACAGTAATGCTTTTTCTTGATTTCTATAGCTTTTCAAAGTTTAGGTTCTTTGATTTATTACTATATGTAATATAATTTGTGTTTAATTCCTTAAATGGTAAATTTGGATCACAATACGAGGAAACAGGCTTTAATGTACTGCAAAAAAATTTCGGGCGGGCCGCGCTGGGGCTGGCTTTGAGTACTTTCGGAACGGGTCGGGCTCGAATGAATTATTTAAAAAAAATTCTTGTGCTTTGGCCGAGGCAAATCTTGATATTTTCGGGGCGGGGAAAATTTTAAAATTAGACCCTTGCAGACCTCTAGTCTCTAAATAACTGGATTTTGATCTTAGCTTCTTCACTTTCTTCTGCCGACTTCAGGAACCGGAATTTTTCCCAAATTTGGATTTGGGTTTTACTGCAGAAGGAGAATTTTTCACGCTATTGCAATAATGTAGTAGCCGGAACACTTCTTTTTGAATTTTTAGTTTCTAAAAGCTCCTTACTCATTCCTTTTTTCTTAAATTATTTATTTATTTATTTTATATTATTTATTGGAGGTAAAAGGGGGGGGGGCACTTTTTTAGTTCAAGGACTTCAGAACGACAAACTAAATGGAGATTGAGTATTTTTTTTTATCACATGTGTGTTTGGGAAGGAAGCCTTTTGAAACTTTTCAATTTCGGAGGGGGGGGGGGGTAAACTGCCTAACCCCCTCCCCCCTCACACACCGTAAATATGCTTCTGAAGCGAAATATAAGAGGATTTGGTGCTTTAAAATAGTTTTATGCATTGCCATACAAAAAAGCGCCAAATGTTAATGTGCAATTGAACGTTTAAAACAATGTGTCATGGATCTTGAACATTATTTTTCTGTGAAAGATGTGAGTTATTGTATTACGTAGGGAAAGCTATGTGCTGCCCATTTCATATTTCTTACCATCTAAAAGCAAGTTGATCTGAAACCAACCCAACTATTTTGAGACCACCTGGTAACAGCGAGCTATAAGAGACTCCGTTTCCAAAGGATATCAAAGGTCACTTTCTGCTTCTGCAGTTTACAGCGTTTGCTTGAAGAAGAGAAAAAATAGCGGATGTAATTATGGTGCTAGTGGAAATGGAGGTGGAGTTTAGAAAATAGATTTATATTGAGAAAATCTAAATCACCAACTCTCTTTTCTGGGAATTGCGATTCATAGATGGTAATTCAAACGCGAAACTCCAAAACGCCATTTCGTTTATAATTGCATTCTTCAATAGCCTCCTGCATCTACAGGTTTTTTCTCTGACGGAAAAAAAAAAACAATCTATTTATTTGAAAGGAAGAAAATGATTGCAAAATTTGCAAGTCATTTTGGAATGTTTATCTTAAATGAATTCTAGGAATAACCCACTTATGTTGTTCATGTAAGGAATTCTGGGTAATAGAAAAAAAAAAAAAAAGAAGAAGCAAGGTTCATTTGTACTATTTTTATTCTCTTTCGTTGTTCAACTTAATTTAAAATGATTAAACAAAAAAAAATATTACAATAGTATTTCTCCTATGCTATTAAAACTATTAATGTAAAACCCATAAAACCAGTTTTTTCGTAGAAGACGTGGACGGAAGGTAGAAAGAAACTTTAAATTTGAATAAGGTCTTTCACCTTAAAGTCTGACTCCGAACATTGAGGCTTTGGACCACCTGTGGATTTGGTGTTTATTCCTCATAAAACTTTCTCTTTTAAAATATTAATATTCTTTAAGTGAAAATCACCAAATAGCGTTTTAATTATTGTTCAAGAAAGAAACAGGAAAGATCAATCATGCATAAAACATTGATTATGAAGCACTTTCCAACTGCAATACAATTTTGTTTAAACATTTCTAAAATGCGATACATTCAGCGGTGATACTTTTAAAATTATCACAATACTACAATAATTTTATTATATTTAAAAACTTCATCCAAGACAAAAGAATTTCTTTCAAATAACGTCATCGAAATATAAATCGCCTGCCTTTCTATATAAAAGCTGTGAATATTTCATTTATAAACTTTTTTCCATTCTTTTCATTCAGCGGTTATATTTTTTTAACACATTACAACAAAGTTGAAAAGTGTTTATGACTTTGTTCATTCTGTCTGTCTGTCTGTCCGTTAGCACGATAACTGCCGTAAAAATGACTTAATCAAAATGAAATTTTAGTATGTTGTTCAGACGGTCTGTAGGACCTATGGGAATATAAATGAATAATATCACCCAATTAGTTCTGGATTGAACCCGGGTTGAAAAAATGAAATACATTGAGCCCTATGGGACCTAATTTTTCAAACATTTTTTAAGCGGAGTTAAAATTCACAAATTGCTTCGAAAATTTTAGGTAATATTCAAATTGTTCCATAAAATATATATATTAAAAAATGCAGCGAAATATATTCAGTAGTTTTTTAAATAAAAATTAAAATAATAATTACACCTCTTATATGAAGCGATCACGTGACCCTGATATGAAAAGATCACGTGACCCACTTCAAAATGATATATGGCATCTATCTTGTCTCAAAATCGTGATTTTTAAAATTCTTTTTAATTCATATTGAGTGCTGTATCCGTCCTAAAACCACTTTATTTTTGATTAAATTCTGTGCATCTACATCTGAAACAAAGCAATTACAATATATTTGAGTTTAAATGCTCATCCAAATTTGATTATTTCTACAACGAAGCCTATTTTTCACTTATGTAAAATGTAAACATCAAAATATGTAGAATGAGTTGTATTAGAATTGCTGTATTTCTTTAACACAAAATTATTTAGATCATGGAGTCTGCATAGCTGATATGAATGAAATATTCATTGATGTTATAGAGAGAAGGGCGATTTCTTTCGATGAAGTTTTAAGTATAGAGTTTAATTATGTGTAGCTCCATGGTCTTAATTTTTAAATAAAATAATTTATTATAGTATTGTGATGAATGAAATGAAGGGGAAATTGTTCCTGAATGAAATGCTGCTTTTATAGAGAGAGCCAGGCGTGTTATTTTTTCTATGATGTCATTTGAATGAATTTCAGTTGTTTTCGATGAAGTTTTCAAATATAATAAATTATCGTAGTACTATGATAATTCTAAAATTATTACCGAGGAATGTATCGCATTTTAGAGATGTTTAAACCAGGCAATTTATATTTCAATGCCGTCATTTGAATGAAGTTCATTTTTTTATGATGTAGGTTTAAGTTTTCAAATATAATAAATTAATGGAGTATTGTGATAAGTTTTAAAATATTACAGAGGAATGTATTGCATTTTAGACATGTTTAAATAAAATTGCATTGAAGTTGGAATGTGTTTCATAATCAATGCTTTAAGCATGATTGATCTTTCTTGTTAAAATTATCACAATACTACAATATTTTATTTTTACTTACTATCTGAAAACCATGGAGGTAAGAGTACTTTCTAACTCTATGCTTAAAACCTCATCGAAAAAGGTAATACTATGAAATCGTCTGCTTCTTTATGTAAAATCAGAGAATGTTTCATTCATATCAGCTATATTGCAGACTCCAGAGCTTAAAAATTTTGCGTTTAAAAATTCAGCAATTCTTATACAACTCATCTTATAGCTTGATGTGTTTACATTCTCCATACGTGAAAATGAGGCTTCGTTGTCTAAATAACGTTTAATGATCATTTAAACTCAAAAATATTATAATTGCGTTGGCGCAGTATATAGATGCACAGAAAAGAAATAAAGCGGTTTTAGGACGGATGCAACACTAAATATATATTAAAAAGAACTTTAAAAATCACGATTTCGACACAAGATGGATGCCATATTTTATTTTGAAGTGGATCACGTGATCTGGTCATATAATATAGGTGCAATTATTATTTTAATTTTTATTTAAAAAACTACCGAATATATTTTGCTGCTTTTTTATATATTTTATGGGATCCTTTGAATATTTCCGAAGCAATTTGTGAATAACTATGTCGTAAAGTGTTAAAAAGAATCTTCCTTAATGAACCTTTCTTCTGTTTGAAGTTTTTTCGTATTAACAATTTTACCTTCTCTTCGCCCAGTCTCGATGGCTAAGACTCACTAAATGTGATACTTACACATTTAGTAAAAGTTCTGAATATCGAAACCGTTTCAAATGTAAGCATAAAAAGAGGATGGTGTACACTTTTGAGAGGCAAAGAGGTTGTTGTTGATACCCAGACCGTCCGAGCTACCAAAAAGGTGTAAGGTAACTGTTTGGACGGCCGGGAAGAGCCACCCAATTTAGACCGGAACCCAGTGGGGGAGGCATCCACAGGGACCGTACCCTCTTTCCCTACCACCAACCTCTCGGAAAGACTTACGGACCCACAAGTTTAACGTGATCGTACTCCGCATGAACACGGCGGCAGTTTTGGAAGCGGAGGGAATCGAACCCGGGCCTACCGAGTGCAATTCCAGAGTGCTAATCACTGAGCTACCGCGCCTAGAGGCAAAGAGGTTGTTGTTGTTGTTGTTGTTGTTGTTGTTGAGACCCAGACCGTCCGACCTACCAGAAAGAGGCAAAGAGGTGTAAATTTTTTGAATATCTCCTTGCATCGCAACTCTTAATTCCAATTTTCGATTTTTTCGTTGATCTGGAATCTAAGAGGGATCGAATAGGATCAAAACCTAAATTCTGGTTCGAGTGGAAGTGCTCGATCATTTTAAAAGTGGTTTTGATTTTTTTTTTTTTAAATTATTCCTTTACACCGTGACTTCTAATTTGAATTTCCGAAGTATTAGATTTTTTCGTCGACCTGGAAGCTGAGATGGATCGACTGAGATGAAAATCAAGATTCTAGCTAGAGGGGAAGTGCTCGATAATTAAGCAAAGCAGTTTTGCGTTTTATTATTATTGTTACTATTATTCATTTGCATTGTCATCCCTAATTCGAATTTTTCCTTGATCCGGATCATGTGACACCAAAACCAGGATTCTAGCTATAGTGGAAGTCCTCTATAATTTTGATATGTGCCCAATCAGTCAATTAGTCAGTTCATTACATAGCATATAAATAACTGTTGCCATTCAGAAATTTTAATTTTAAATCCACATTAGCATCTATCAGTACACACTGGCGGATTACGAAACACTTTCTCTGCAAAATGAACGTTTCGAAATTATAAAGAAACCATATGTACGGGGATTCTAGGACAGTCCTTATCAATTTTGTGAGGAACGCTCAATGAGCATACACTTGTACTAAAGTAACCGTGCCCGATCGGATTATAATGATTGCAAATCATAATTAAAAAGTTAGGAAATGAACTCGGCAACAAAGCGAGATGGACGTGAAAAGTCAATTATAAAGTTCTAGAGCATTGTCTAATGTAGAGTGGTCTTTTGGTTGCGGAACTCCTTTAAAATTCAAGTTGGTGGCAAAACCGTTACATGACGAAAACTGCCCAAAGTGGTTCAAACTACGCATACAAAATTTATACTTTTCACTATCCCGGCAATACATGATAATGTATAGGCACAGTATTGGAATTGTGTCGAAAATAGCAATTCGAGTTATTGACGGATCTACACGTTTTGGGACCTCTAGAACACGAAAAAACTGTTTTTAGCTTGACGTCTGTGTGTGTGTGTCTGTGCCGATTTTGTATCCACTCTAACTCAAATACTAATTAACCGAATTTCATAAAATTTTATAGGTAAGTTACTTGTGGGTATGCCTGATGCTAATTAGATTTTGTACAATTCGAGAATAAAAAACCTGTCTTTTTTAGCGAAATGACCTGCAAAAAATTCCTGTATCCACTCTAACTAAAAAACTAATAAACCAAATTTCACAAAATGTAGTGGATAAGTCACTTCTGGGTTATCCTGGGGCTGATTAGATTTTGGTACGATTCGGAAAAAAGGAACATGCTTTTTTTGCAAAATGGCCGGCAAAAATCGTCGAAATCTAAAATAAAAGATTATGTTTGCTCAAATATATCAATTAAATACTTGTTTTATATGTAATTTTTGACGATAAGAAGAATAAGACCCACACCATCACTCTAGGATTAGCCTTATCGAGATTTTTTTTTTTTTTTTTTTTTTTTTTTTGCATTTTTGCGTTTTTGCTAAGCTATCTTTGAAAATAATTTCAGTTACCAAATGAAAATTGAATTAAAAATGAAAATTCAGTGTAATTTAAAATTATTATGTGTGTTATTCCGTGCAATTAAACTCAATTTAATGAATTATTGAATAAATAAAGAGAACGTGATATGAGTCTGCAAGAAAAGTCAGGTGTTGCTTACATCAGATTTTTTACTTTCCCTGCAATACATGGTAATGTATAGGGAAAGTATTGGAATCATGGCGAAAATCGCAACTCGATTTTTCGACGAATCTGCACATTTTGGGACCTCTAGAACGCGAAAAACTGTTTTTAGCGTGACGTCTGTGTGTGCGTCTGTATGTGTGTCTGTCTGTGTATGTGTCTTTGTGTGTGTCTGTGTCTGTCTGTGCAATGTATTTATCCATTCTAACTGAAAAACTAATTGACCGAAATTCATAAAATTTGGTAGGTAAGTCCCTTGTATATGACCCTGGTGCTGATTAGATTTTGGTACGATTCGGTATAAAAAAATCTGCCCTTTTTTGCGAAATGACCCGCAAAAAATGCCTGTATCTTTTTTA
Source organism: Amaurobius ferox (assembly GCA_951213105.1). NCBI lineage: Eukaryota > Metazoa > Arthropoda > Arachnida > Araneae > Amaurobiidae > Amaurobius > Amaurobius ferox. Next base: position 61,324,024 of record OX578153.1, read on the forward strand.
TCTGAAAAACTAATAAACAAAATTTCATAAAATTTGGTGGATAAGTCAATTGTAGGATACTCTGATGCTGATTAGATTTTGATATGATTCGAAAAAAATGAAACTGCTATTTTTTACGAAATGGCTTGCAAAAATCGCCAAATTCTAAAATGAAATACTATATATGCTCAAACGTGTCCATTAAATGCTTGTTTTATACGTAATTTTTGACGATAAAAAGAATAAGATCAACTCCATTACTCTAGCATTAGCCGTTCACGAGATATTTTAATTTTTTAACATTTTTGCTGCGCCGGCTTGAATATACGTGCAGTTACCAAATAAAAACAAAAATTGAATTAAACGTGCAAATTCGGTGTTATTTCAAACCAGCATCGTGTTTTTTTAGGCAATAAAACTCAATTTAACGAAAAAAAAAAAGTAAAATAAATGTAAGTCTGCAGGGAAAGTCATGTGCTGTCCACATCAGAATTTTTTTTAATTTAAGAAATTTTACAAGGAACTATCATGTTGCGGGACCCCTGAAATACCTTCGCAGAATCCTGTAACACACTTTGAAAAACTCTGCTAATGAGTACACAGAAGTCGATCACGTGAAACGTGTATATGAAAGCTACTAAATATTTGTCAATACATCGTGTCATCAAGGCCTGTAACACGGTGACAGCTGCAAGGCTTGTTAAAGCACGTGGGCATTCTTTCTCGCATTCCATTGTGCAATGTTGCTGCCGGAGGGCATTTTGAATAGGCTGCACATTAGATTCTTGCTCATGCGAGTGTTGTTTCTTTTAGTATTCCTGAGGCAACCATTCGCCAATAATCCTATTTTGTGTGAAACAAATACTGTAACAATTGTATGGTCTATTTCTACTCAATAGACAATGCTTTACAACTTTGTAATTGGCTTGTTCCGTCTATCTCGCTTTGCTGCCGAGTTTGTTATCCTAGCTTTTTAAATTTTCTGCTAGGGGCGCTGCAATCAGTGTTATTCGATCGGGTATGGCAATTTTACTAAAGGCAGACCTTACACGCATACATGGATGCTTCCTTAAGTTATTAGGGACCCTTCCTTCGTCGACTCACACCGTCCAACTTACCCGAAGGTGCAAGGTATCTGTTTAGAGGGCTGGGAAGTGCCACCCAGTTTAGACCGGAACCCAGTGAGGGTGGCATTCACAGGGACCGTACGCTCCTGCCCCTACCACTAACCTCTCTGAAGGACTTACATATTTGAAGTGTCCGTATTTGAGGATAGTTTGATCAGAGGCGGGAATCGAATTCATGTCGTCAGAGTGCAATCCCTGCGTGCTAACCACTAGACTGCCTCTCCCCTTATTAGGAACCTTGAAGACCTCAGACCGTGCGACTCACATAGTGGGTTAAGAGCAGCTAGCTGCACGGCCGGAAAATAATACCTCCTGCACTCAGGAGGCACCCAATGTCTGACAGTCCCGGCAAAAGAAAACATTTATTTAGGTCTAAAAAGATAAAAACTGAAGAAAAATTTTGTGGTTAAACAGACAGTTTTACATTATACACTACGTGACAATGAAAATGAGACACCAAGAAGGAGTGGGAAGAAAGTGATGAAAATCGGCAAACAGGGAGAGACAGCAACGAACAATAAGTCATGTTTATTGCAATATGATACACCTATACACTGAGCGATAACACAGTCCGATCAGTAGGTTATAGGACCACCGCGGGCGGCGATACAGGCAGCAACACGTCTAGGTACAGAGTCAATGAGCGCGCGGATGGCTTCCCATTCCCTATCAACCATTTGCCAGAGTTTGTCTTCTAAACGCGGAGGTGGCAGCGAATGTAAGCGACATCCAATTGCGTCCGAAACGTGTTCGATTTTTGAGAGATCAGGGGAGCCTGGTGGCCAGGGAAGCACCTGGGTATTTTGCAGGGCATGTTGGCTGATGCGTGCTGTGTGTGGTCGGGCGTTATCCTGCTGGTAAATATCATTCGGTACCCCCTGAAGGAAGGGTAGTGTCACCGGTCACGGAATGTCATCCACGTATCGTTAGGTGTCGTAGGCGATGGCGCCCCAAACCATAATGCCGCGTTGTCGCGCGGAATGGCGTTCCACAGATGGGGTCTGATTGGACCTGCTACCACTTCGGCGTCAGACTCGTACACGCTAAAACAGAAGCGGAACTGTCATTGCTAAAACAGAAGCTTGACTCGTCTGAGAACACGACCCTGTGCCATTCCGTCGCCTACGTGGCTTTATCCCGACACTGTTGCAAACAGAGGCGTCTGTGCTGTTAGGTCAATGGCAGTCTTCTTAACGGACGCCATGAGTGCAGGTCGCCGACGACCAATCGGCAGATAATGGTCCTGACCTGGTCGATATGGGAGCATCAAGGGTGTCCTACACATTCTGCAAAAGGGCGACGGATGTGGCCTGCGGGACCGCCAACGCTTGCCGGCGGATGCGTCTGTCTACGTGTGCTGACGTCGCTTTAGCAGTACCGGCAACCCTCAACCACATTCCCTTGTTCTAACCATCTTCGCCACAGCCGGTGCACCGTGGACGCGTGTAGGTGGCTGTCCCCCGAGATTTGACGTATGGACCAACCTGCCTTCTGAGTCCGATCACCATACCCCTCGTGAAATCGTCTGTCTGCTCTAACTATCTCGGTTGGCGACAGCCTGTCATTCTCTGCTACTACACGCTTCCTCTGAGACAAAAAAAATTACAGAATGATTTCCCTGGCAGGTCGATTTTGCAGGTTTCTTCCCTTATATCCCACTCAACGTGCGCGGGACAGCTGCGCATTTCGCATCATTTACATAACTCGGTGAGCTACGTCTACCCTGCAATTTGCATATTTTTCTGTCCACTCTTTCTTGTTATCTCGTTTTCACTGTTACGTAGTGTATTTGAACTTGACAAGTACGTATATTTTTTAAAAAATGTGAAAAGGGTTATTGCGGATATAGATAAAAAAAATCATTGAAAAATAGAATTTAGCGCATGAGGTGTATTAACATAATGAAAAATAGATTAAAATTAAAGAAAATAATTAAAAATTTTAAAAGGAAAATTTAAAAAATATTTAAATAAAAGATGTATGGAAAAGGAAAGAAATTTAAGCACATGGAGAACAAAAACAGAAATTTAAGAAATGTGGAATAAAATTTAAAAAAGAAAATTCAGAAAATATATAAATAAAAAAAGTCAAAAAAGAAAGAAAGAACCGAGAAAATAAGAACAGTTAACATGGCTTTTTTTTTTACAGTTAGGGACCTTGTATCCAATAGGAACCGTGCATATTAAGAAAATGCTCAGTATCTGTATCGATATAACATGGAAAAGTTGAAAACTGTGTGTGGAATTGGTAGCTAATGTCTTTCTTCTTATCAAATGACAGTAGGAAAAACGGGGAATTTAAAAATACCCCCATCTTATGATTTGCAGAACTTCCTAGTAATTTCTCGCAAATCATTCGAAATTGAAGCAAAATACCTGGATTGTAAGTGGCACTAACTTTTCACTTATCTTTTGGCCACTGTAAGGTAATATATAAATTACTCAATTAATAAAGGCATGGAGACCAATACACACATGATTCAATTGTTTTTCTAGGATAAATACATTATTTACTTACAGGTTATGCATTTACAAACATTATATTTCCAATCTGAATTATCCGAAATAATAGGCAGTCTTTTGTCTTTGTAATTATGTTTTTCCCCGACATCTACAAAGGATATTTGGAATTTTTTTAACGTTTCGGGAAAATAATCGTACCAAATCAGCACCAGGGTAACCCACCAGTAACTTACCACAAAAAACCCATAAGTAACTTTAGTGCCAGAGTTGGACTGGGCGCGTTTTTCGGTCCGGGCGATTTTGAAGTTAGCGGCTCTAGCTCAGTGATGGGGTGGGGGTGGAAATCAACATAATATAACAAGAAAGATCAATCATGCATAGAGCATTGATTATGAAACACTTTCCAACTTCATTGCAATTTCATTTAAACATCTCTAAAATGCGATACATTTCTCGGTAATATTTTGAAAATTATCATAATACTACATTAATTTATTATATTTGAAAACATCGAAAAAAATTAACTTCATTCAAATGACGGCATTGAAATATAAATTGCCTGGTTTAAACATCTCTAAAATGTGATACATTCCTCGGTAATAATTTTAGAATTATCATAATACTACGATAATTTATTATATTTGAAAACTTCAACGAAAACAACTGAAATTCATTCAAATGACGTCTTAGAAAAAATAACACGCCTGGCTCTCTCTATAAAGCAGCATTTCATTCATAAATAATTTCCCATTCATGTCATTCATCACAATACTATAATAATTTATTTTATTTAAAAATTAAGACCATGGAGCTACAAGTAATTAAACTCTATGCGTAAAACTTCATCGAAAGAAATCGTCCTTCTCTTTATAAAATCAATGAATATTTCATTCATATCAGCTATACAGACTCCATGCACTAAATGATTTTGTGTTAAAGAAATACAGCAATTCTAATACAATTCATTCTACATATTTTGCTGTTTACATTTTACATAGGTGAAAAATAGGCTTCGTTGTAGAAATAATCAAATTTGGATGAGCATTTAAACTCAAATATATTGTAATTGCTTTGTTTCAGATGTAGATGCACAGAATTTAATCAAAAATAAAGTGGTTTTAGGACGGATACAGCACTCAATATGAATTAAAAAGAATTTTAAAAATCACGATTTTGAGACAAGATAGATGTCATATATCATTTTGAAGTGGGTCACGTGATCTTTTCATATCATGGTCACGTGATCGCTTCATATAAAAGGTGTTATTATGATTTTAATTTTTATTTAAAAAACTACTGAATATATTTCGTTGAATTTTTTTTATATATTTTATGGAACAATTTGAATATTACCTAAAATTTTCGAAGCAATTTGTGAATTTTAAATCCGCTTAAAAAATGTTTGAAAAATTAGGTCCCATAGGGCTCAATGTATTTCATTTTTTCAACCCGGGTTCAATCCAAAACTAATTGGGTGATATTATTCATTTATATTCCCATAGGTCCTACAGACCGTCTGAACAACATACTAAAATTTCATTTTGATTAAGTCATTTTTACGGCAGTTATCGTGCTAACGGACAGACAGACAGACAGAATGAACAAAGTCATAAACACTTTCAACTTTGTTGTAAAGTGTTAAAAATGACCACAAAATCCTCTGATTTTCCAGGGAATGTTATAAATTATATATCTAGTCTGTAATAATAAAATGCAATGTCCATCTGTGTGTTCGTTCCGCCTCTAGAGCAATAAACCGGTCACGCTCGGTTATGAAATTTGCACGCAGATAGTGGCGAAGCGTCAGGGAAGGCAAGGTGGTCAATGTCTACCCAAATAATTTATGACCAAGTAAATGTTATTTCAATTGTGTGTAATTCAAAATAAAATGTTTTCTGTGTAAATACATGCAGGGAGATATCGACAAATTTTTGCTCTGCTTATAGCCTGTTTCCTCTTTTTTCTGCTTGCTTTAAGTGAGAAAATAGAGAGAGAGATTTGATGATTTAAATCATGAAGAAATCTCCGATGAGGCCTATGCCTACGCCCAGCATTTTTAGTCATCTTTAAAGTTAAAGAATATGGAAGAGTATCATGACCTGTGCATAAAAATGATAATCTTCTGTTAGCGGACATTTTTTAAAATTGTCCCGTTATTTGTCTTTCAGTTATTATGGAATAGATGTTGCTTACTGTTTAACATTGCCATCTCTTGTCTCGAATGCAGCCTTAAAGACTAGTGGAGTATCATTAGAACTGATCACAGACCCTGATATGCACGTTTATTTTTAGAAGATGGTGTAAGAGGTAGTATTAGTGTTATTAGTAAAAGCCCCAGTCAGGCTAATAATAAGTATTTGGAACATTTCAATTCTATACTAAACCTAGCAAATACATAATGTACCTGGTTACCAATAATCTCTATACGCATGTGCTCTAAGCCAAGCACTCCTTGTATCCGATTTTAGATGACTTGATACTCAGGAAATTCAGAACTTTGATCCAGTTATAGTAGAAGATGGTTCAGCTATGGGGTATATTATCGAGGCGGATATTGACTACCCTCAGGATTTGTACAATGAACACAATGACTATCCTCTAGCACCTGAAAGGATGCATATTACCCTATCTCTGATTTTATAATGTAACCGGAATTTATCTGAAGAAATGGATTTGAAAATGTGCAAGGATCAGATCAAATTAACACACAATTTGAATTATAAGGTCAAATGTGTTCTACATTATAGAAATTTAAAACAGTATATGAGACTATACTCAGAGAATACCTAACCTGCAGCACTGTGAAAGAAAGCTACGAGGAACTTTTCACTCAGTCACCCGTGATTGGGTTACCAGGTCAAGCACCTGATGTGAATTTTGACGACAGAGAATTATTGTGAAAGAAAAATTTCGCTCGCACAGTATTCTTAAAGTACGATTTATTATATGCTTACCAAAAATATAATCTATATATACTAATTGTCAAGTGTCCGTTTGTCTATCTGTCACGCTTTTTTAGGCACTTCCCGAATAGATAGAGACTTGCAATTTGGTACACGGCTCGATCGTTCGATAAAAACGTCTGGAAAAATCGAATTTTTCGAAAACGTTTTCTAGAAGGGGTGTTCCACACCAAAACGTTTGAAAAGTGAAATGATAGGAAAGCATGCTTTGCTTATAAGATAGAGACTTCAAATTTGATGTATGGGTAAATCGTTCGAAAGGAAGAAAGTGTGCAATTTCAGATTTCCAATATTTTCTACTTAAGGGGGTGCCGCATATTAAAATGTTCGATTTACCGAATAAATGAGAGACGGCTCCTTTAAAATTTGATAGAGGCTACAAATTTGGTTTATGAAATAATCATTTGATAAAAACACCCAAGACGATTATAGTTTTTCAAAAACGTTCGTTTAAGGGGGTGCTCCAGAGGAAAACGTTCGAAAGGTAAATTGATAAGAAAACATACTTTGGGATGAGATAGAGATTTGAAATTTGGTGTACGGGTAGATAGTTTGGAAGGAAGGAAGTGTACAATTTCAGTTTTCCGATATTTTCTACTACTTTAGGGGGTGTTGCACACAAAAATGTTCGATTTTCGGAATGAAGTAGAAATACTCCTTTTAGAACGTGATAGGGGCTTGATATTTGGTATATGGGCAAATAATTTAATAGAAAACCCAAGAAGAATGGAGGTTTTCAAAGATGCATGTTTAAGGGGGGGGGGGGGGGAGCGGGTACTCCACAGAAAAACATTCGAAAGATGAAATGATAGAAAAAGCATGCTTCGCGATGAGATAGAGACTTCAAATTTGGTATACGTGTAGATATTTAGAAAGGAAGAAAGTGTGCATTTTCAGTTTTCCAACATTTGCTATTGTAGGGGGTGCCGCACACTAAAATGTTCAATTTGACGAACAGATGAAAAACGCCTCCTTTACAATGTGATAGAGGCTTGAAATTTAGTATTGTTATAATAAAAAAGGACGGGCTCGGCATTTGTAATTGGATTGCACAAGCAATTGGAGCGCGATCGCTGCGGGCGGTTTCTCTCGGGCATCGGAGAAGATGGGAGATCCGCGCTGATGTGACAAGGGTTGTACACAGCGATTGGAGCTGATGGTGGCGTGATGATAGTAGAAGATAAGCAATGATGACTCAAACCTTTTGAATTTACCTTTTTCTTTATTTGATGAGAAATTACCATGTTCCAAATCATATACATCAAGAAGTATTAGACATCGAATTTGTTGACGATGATACTTGAAATTACACTTGGATTTCCGACATTACAGAACAATATTCGTCGAATACAACGGCGGATCCGATAGTGGTTTGCGTCGGTTAGACATCTCAAAATAATCAGTCTATGATGAACAAATCTCGTGACTCTTTGAAATTACATTAAAACGCGACTTAAACAATTTACTTCATTATTAATTTAATTTTAGATACATTCTATTAAAATACATTTTGTTCTTTGCCCCGCGGGCAAGAACACGTCCGACTGCTTTGGAATTACATCGCCAACTAAAACTATTCACCGAAAACAGACTTAAGCATCTTTAATGTTATTACGCGTTCATGACGCAAAGAAAAAGAGTTCCAATGTTAAGGAATATGAAATGCAAATACGAAGTACATGTACTAAAACGCGTGACAAATTACTACGCCAAGGTTTACCGAAACTGGCGGGAAATATCCAAAAGGGCCGAATACAGAAATGGCGCTTTATCGAATTTGGAATAAATTTCTGAGAACAAGTTTTAGAATCGAAAGTGAATTAGAATTTGCGGGAAGTTAAATTTTGAAAGAAAATAATTATTAAACGAGGTCAAGCATTTCATAACAGTATATGGGGTAATCATTTGATAAAAAAACCCTACGATTATTACGGTTTTTCAAAAATGATCATTTAAGGGGGTGCAACACAGAAAAACATTCGAAATATGAAGTGATAGAAAAACATGCTTCACGATAGGATAAAGACATCAAATTTGGTGTACTGGTAGATAGTGTGAAAGGAAGAAAGTGTGCAATTTCAGATTTCCAATATTTGCAATTTTAGAGGGTTCCGAACACCAATATGTTCGATTTTCGAAATAAATGAGACACGCTTCCTTTAAATGTGATAGAGGCTTGATATTTGGTATATGGGCCAATCATCTGATAAGGAACCCAAGGTGAGATAGAGACTTTAATTTGGTGTACTGGTAGATAGTTCGAAAGGAAGACGTGCGCAATTTAAAATTTACAATATTTTCTTTTTTAGGGCGTTTCGCATACTAAATTATTCGATTTGCCGAATAAATGTGAAACGCGAATTATTAAAAAAATAACAATATTCAGTGGTTGCTTATTGCGAGACCGTTGATTTTCAACGAGTATTCTGCTAGTATAATTACATTTGCTTAAGAATGCGAATATAAACTCATATATGTACATATAAAATTAAGAAAAATTATAAAATTAATTTAAACTAATCGGCTCATAACGTCATTTCAAGGCTTCGTAGAATTCATGTTAACCATATCTATTCATTACTCATAGTAATATGAAATTTGATATGTGGTTATTTTTTGCGGTACATTTTAGTTTCATTTTGAACCTTATCAGGCTAGCCCGTCCTGCGTGAGCCATATAGATGTACTGATTTTTGGGGAATAGCTCGAGAATTGGAGACGTTATAACCTCCAAATTTAGTATGTCGTTTTCTTTTATGGTATATTTTATTTTTGTGATGTTTTTGCTGTTCAACCATGTTTGTATATCTGTTTTCTTAGATGACTTTGAAATGTTTTCAGAATGTATATTATGATAAGGAGCATTATCAATAACGACCACACTGTTTAGGTCGATATTCGGAAGGAGGTTTTCCTCGATTGAGGTTTCATAGGATTCATCATTTATTTCTCCGTGATAGTCTACAGCATATTTTATGGTTTGTAACATTTCACAAGCATTTAACACTAAACCATCGTCGTTTTCAGAATGTATTAAAATATATCTGGGCCCTTTACCCGATCGGGCTTACATTCCAATTGACGAACCCCTTGAAGAAGCTTGATTCACAGACTGAATTGTGAAAAAATGTTGGGAAAACAAATATATTTAGTAAATAAACATAGGATATCAAATCACAGATCAAAATTAAACTGGATAATAGAATAAACGATATGAGGTTTGGCTTGGCTGTAAAAGAAAAACAAAATTTCGCTAATAAAACTTCCGATAAAAATAAAGCGAAAATAAATTTATATTATTTATTTATTTTTTAATTAAAATATATTTTTATCATGTTGTGTATGTATTTAGGGAGATATATTCTCAGAATTTCAAATCTGTTTAAATTTTGGTTCTATCTTCAATAGTTTTGAAAATAGAAAGTTTGACAGGAAATAACAAGAAAGATCAATCATGCTTAAAGCATTGATTATGAAACACTTTCCAACTTCAATGCAATATTATTTAAACATGTCTAAAATGCAATACATTCCTCGGTAATATTTTAAAACTTATCACAATACTACATTAATTTATTATATTTGAAAACTTAAACTTTCATCGAAAAAAATGAACTTCATTCAAATGACGGCATTGAAATATAAATTGCCTGGTTTAAACATCTCTAAAATGTGATACATTCCTCAGTAATAATTTTAGAATTATCATAATACTACGATAATTTATTATATTTGAAAACTTCATCGAGAACAACTGAAATTCATTCAAATGACGTCATAGAAAAAATAACACGCTTGACTCTCTCTATAAAAGCAGCATTTCATTCATAAATAATTTTCCATTCATGTCATTCATCACAATACTATAATAATTTATTTTATTTAAAAATTAAGACCATGGAGCTACAAGTAATTAAACTCTATGCGTAAAACTTCATCGAAAAAAAATCGTTCTTCTCTTTGTAAAATCAATGAATATTTCATTCATATCAGCTATGCAGACTCCATGAACTAAATGATTTTGTGTTAAAGAAATACAGCAATTCTAATACAACTCATTCTACATATTTTGCTGTTTACATTTTACATAGGTGAAAAATAGGCTTCGTTGCAGAAATAATCAAATTTGGATGAGCATTTAAACTCAAATATATTGTAATTGCGTTATTTCAGTATGTGGATGCACAGAATTTAAGCAAAAACAAAGTGGCTTTAGGACGAATACAACACTCAATATGAATTAAAAAGAACTTTAAAAATCACGATTTTGAGACAAGATGGATGCCATATATATATATATATATATATATATATATATATATATATATATATATATATATATATATATATATTAATTCAATTCAATTAACGTGGCAACAACAGATCGAAATCCAGTTACAGTAGTCACACATGCCTCCATGCCTTATTCGGGATTATTTTGAAGTGGGTCACGTGATCTTTTCATATCATGGTCACGTGATCGCTTCATATAAGAGGTGTTATTATTATTTTAATTTTTATTTAAAAAACTACTGAATATATTTCGCTGAATTTTTTTTATATATTTTATGGAACAATTTGAATATTACCTAAAATTTTCGAAGCAATGTATGAATTTTAAATCCACTTAAAAAATGTTTGAAAAATTAGGTCCCATAGGGCTCAATGTATTTCATTTTTTCAACCGGATTCAATCCAAAACTAATTGGGTGATATTATTCATTTATATTCCCATAGGTCCTACAGACCGTCTGAACAACATACTAAAATTTCATTTTGATTAAGTCATTTTTACGGTAGTTATCGTGCTAACGGACAGACAGACAGGCAGATAGACTGAACAAAATCACAAACAGTTTTCAACTTTGTTGTAAAGTGTTAAAAAATGAACTTTAACTTTTGCAAAAACGATTTCTGTCTCCTGCATAGGTTTGCCGCACGATGGCTTCTCGCCAAGCTGACTAATTTCGCCATGTAAGGGGATGAAATACAAATATTTCATTTCCCCCCTATATGCAAAAAATATTTCAATTTTTCTTTAAATCTATTTTATTTAATCTTTCTATTCGCTTTGTAGATGAAACATTAAAAAAAAATCTTTAAAAATTATTTTTATCAACTTTTATGGCGCATTATTCCTTTCCGAAGAAAAATAAATCTCATACCTCCACTACCGGATTCATCAAGTATAGGGATGAAACTTATGAATATTCATCGAGTATTAACGTTCAAGCAAGAATCCTGGTTGAAGCTCTTTGTGCAGTTTAACGCCGAGAATAGAATGCTGGCGAGAAATTCCTTTGAAAAAAAAATCTGTTCAAACTTGTGAACAATGCAGTGTTTTCGGAAAACAATGGAAAACTTGAGAAAAAGAATGGATGTTAATCTGGCATAGACTGAGAAGAGATTAAAAAACATTTACTTGCATCTCCTTCAAAACTCGCTTTCACTCCTTCAAAATATTTAATGAAGATTTGGTGGCAGTTCATATGCATAAGACTCATTTGAAATTGAATAGACCCATCTGATGCAGGTTTTTCAGTGCTGGACTCGAGTAAAATACTCATGCAGGAATTCCATTATGGTTTTATTAAAAAGATGTACGGAAGCCGAGCTGAATTACTTTTCACAGACACAGATTCACTGTGTTATTAAATTGAGATGGAAGATATTTACAAAGGTTTTGAAAGTCATCAAGATTATTTCGACTTTTCGGATTATTCATGCAATCATCCATATCATTTCAATAAAAAAAATCTGATGTGGGCAACACATGACTTTCCTTATATAATGCAATGAATTTACTACTTTTACAGTTAAAAAAATGTTATTCTTATAGTAGATACTTATATTCTTTCCAAGATATTGAATTTTCTTTAATTAGTCGTCATTTTCATTGATTTAGCGTCATTTTTATCAATTTGGCGAGATTTTTGTTAATTTGGCAACAATTAAAAATGTCGCCAAGTTGGCGACATTCCGCCAAATTCGTCGCCAAAATCTCGCCAAGGTTATGGACGGCGAAATAAGTTATTCTTAGGGCAGATAAATGACTACTGGCGGTCAAATACAAAAGTATTACTCAAAGTATCTTTTTACATGAATGGAACGAACTAGATCCGCGAGAATGTCACCAAATTTATCGCATGGTATTACATATGAAAAGTGAACATGTTTCTCAATAGGAAATATTTTTTTTTTATTTTATATAACTTTTTGATAATGACTTTTTGATAAACGGTTTACGTTAGCGTTCTAAAGTTTATGTCAATCGTTTTCTAAAGAAAAATTGCATAAGAAATGTCTATTTGCGTAACTTTATTAAAGGTTTTGATTTTTTGACGATTTTTTCAAAATTTTACTCGAAAATTTAGGAGGGTTCTGAAAATTCGATTACGTTTAAAAATAATAGGCTTCCAGTATTCACGGATTGTGATTTTTGTATCAAATTTCATTCGAATCGCTCTATTTGTTCGTGAGATATCGTCTCTACAGACTCACTGACACACACACACATACACAGACATCCCCTCAAAAATGTTTGATTCGTGATCAGGGATGCTTGAAACGTGCTTTCCCGTCGAAAACTCGAAATTTTCGACCCCGTCACAATACTTTCCGTATACATTATGTATATAAGGAAAGTAATAAAAAATAAAATGTTTGGGAAAATGAAATACGAGTTGAATAGAACTCTTGCCCTGGAGTTTGTAGGTCTGAGATCCAAGATGTATAGCTTAAAAACACCATGTAAAAGAAAACTGCTAAAGGTGTTAATAAGAATGTCGTAAAATGATTCATTCATCATGAAGATTACTATAACTGCCTAATAAGATGCAAATATACTAAAGTTAAGCAATTTAAAATTGCAAGCAAAGATCAACAGATTTATACTGTGAAATAACTTAAAATAGAGTTATCTATCCCTATGATGATAAACGTTATGTTTTAAAGGATGGTATTAAGCGTTTAGCATATGGTCATTATCAAATTTAAATGATTATGCCATGTTAAATTAAATTGTAGCGGTATATTGTGTATACACCGAGTGGTGGTGGGACTATAATTAAAAAAAAATTAGTTATAAAAAAAAAAAATTCTTCTTCTTGCGTGCAAAATTCACAAAAGCAGCATTTTCATTGGAAAAAAAATATCTTATGTGTCCAGTGCACAACTTTCGCAAAATTTGGATATTGTAAGAAAACAATAACACGGATTAGAGACTTCTTTTATCGATTTTTCAGAAAATCAATAGGATTGTGATAATTTTTGTTATTCCCGAATGAAATAAGCCTACCAAATTTCGTATAATCCGCTTGAACATTTCTAGAGAAATCGCTTTCCTTGCGCAAAACTAAGAATTCTAATATCTCGAGAACGGTTCTTCATAATTGCAAAACAATAGTGCATATTTATGTATGATTTCAAACATACTAACAAAGTATTCATTCATTGATAACAGCGAACATATCTAAATATTTTATGAGGATTTCGATCTTAAATCAAAGACCTGCAATATTTCAATTATAGCGCATGTCATCGTTCTGTACTTATTTCATTAGCTACTAAATAAAATAATTACATGGAAATATAGCTGTTTCTTTAAAAATGTATATAACACAGTTATTATTTTTTAGACTTTTTGCATGAGAAATAAATGTTCGAAAAATTGAGAATTTTCTCTTAAACCATAGATCAATAGACCTCTGACTTTATGATTTTCATAATCGTGCACAGTTTCACTCGATTTTCTCCATTTCTTTGAGTAATGCAGTGCTCCATATGCAAAGTAGATTATTCTATATCACGAGTGCGGTTTGTGATAACTGTAAAACAATGATGTCCATTCGTTTCAGGTTAAAAGTACATACAAAATGTTCACTCATTTGAAAACAGTAGGTATATTTAGCTTTTAATGATTTTTCGAATGTTAGATCAGAAACGTGCAATACTTCGTGGATATTATTGTCCTAAAAATTATGTCATTTGCTTTTAAATGAAAAATGCATTTAAATGTAAAATGATCATTTTCGTAACATTTCAAAGTATTAATTACGATTCTGAAAAAATACAGACATATATACTCGGAAAATTGAGGGCTTTCCCCTGTCGTCGTTCCCCCCTCCCCGAAAATCAACAAGTCTCTGGCGTTCGTTGTTTGAAAAAATTGAAAAATCACTCGACTTGCTGATTTTGTTCACGAGTTATCGTGTCCACAGACAGACAGACATTCCAACACATAGACATAATTATAAAAAGAAAAAATATTCGTGTTCAGGGATGCTCAAAACATGAGATCCATCAAAGTCGTACTTCTGACTCTTTATAATATTTTCCGTTTACATTATACGATGTATTGTAGGAAAAGTAAAAAGCAATGTACCCCCAAAGGCTGGGTTTCATTCCCATATACCAGAGGCAATTCAATAAAATCCAAAGAGAAAATAATTTACCGTAGAATTCTGCAGATCCGCTCTCCCCGAGAAAATGCTCTCTTCTGTGCCCCCCCCCCCCCCCCCCATACACTTATATCTCAATTTGAAATTCTGAAAAATTCCATGAAACAGCTCTAAACATCGAGAGACAAAAAGAAAAAAATTCATCGAATAAAATAAATTGATAAAAATATGCTTTATTCCTTTTAGTTGAAACTTCCGAGTAAGCCTCATCCTCCTTGCATATTCCCCATTTTCCATCGCATTTGAGGGAGCAGATCGACAGAATACAACTTGTTCCTTTTAAAAAAAAAATTCCCAGTGAGCAACCCTCCCCCACACTCCCCTACATTTTCCTCGATTTTCAGTCGCATTTGAGGGCACGGATCTGCGGTGATAAAATTTAGAATCTGCAGGTGAAATTTGCACAGGTGGCATCCTTATTTGTCCAATACAAATATAGAGGGATTGTCTGAGGATTGGCTACATTTCTAAAACCTTTTACAGGAGGGTTTGTGTTATAAACATATCGATTTCAAGGAGATATCACGTTAACGAAAACAACCTGTTCGACATCCCGATTTGTCGCCTCTGACCCAAATAATTCTCTTTCTTCCTCGATTATATTGAAGGAATTTATACCACTCAAGAGGCTCCGGAAGAAAATCACTTCTGGAGTAATTAAGTGAAGACTTTTGAAAGGATGTTGAGTTGTATTGCAAAATCCATGTGCTGACATATCTAATCTAATAAATAAAAGGAATGATGTCAATAATCAACACGCGCGTGCGTTTGCGTTATTTTTAACAACGAAACGAATGAAATCAATCTCATTACTTTAGAATGGACCCGTTTGTCGCATGGTAAACCCATGAGTCAATATTTTCGGGAATGCGACCTAGAGTCTTCTTATTTATTTTTGGGGGTCAGCCTTTTCGTTCGGCCATCTGCACTCGAAATAGAAAACCAGGATGTCGAAGTTGCTCTGGATCTCGGATTCGTACCGAAAGATTTAACGGGCGTCCTTTTCGGAAGGGTCATAGGGTCCTCGGCGACTTTCAATTAGTGGCCGAAGGAATATCAGTTTCGCAGGGGCTTGAGAAGGGGCTTTTTGTTTTTGGAAGGCCTAAAGCCAATGGCGGTGCTTTGGGGTCAAGGGGTTAAGACCCTGAATCCAATGGGATGTTTGTATGCGCCTCAGGGGCGTGTTTTAAAATCTTGGAGAGAGAGAGTTTTGCAGAATTTAAAAGAGGAGCGAGGAGAAGGAACTGAGTTTGGAGTGAGTAAAGAAGTGTTCATAACAAGGTCCTCTGAAAAATGCTGTTCAGAGAGATGTCGTTTATTCGGCGATTGTTCGGTGAGTACCACATTTAAGGGCCTATGCCTGATTTGCATATTTTCTCTCTCTCTCTCCGGATTTAAGGATATTTAAAATATTGCATCGGATTGTTTAAATTTAATTTTTAATTACCATCTTTCACATTTTAGTCTATGGGACTACATATACGTTTGTAATTGTTTATTTGTTATCTTAAAGGGGTATACTTTCATTTTGAATATTTTGAATTTCATGGTATATGAAACATGTTATTTAACGCAAACTTGCCTTTGGCAGTACAGTTTTTTTATATGTAAAGAAGTAAAGTTTTTATAGCTAAGAGAGTAAAATTTTATACATTTTTTACGTTCATGTTCAGGCATTTAGAAATTTTGCATTTTGATTTAAAATGTTTTGTTCTCGGAGGGAGAGAAGAATAAAGTGCATATTGGCTAGGTCTCTTGGTGGTAACTTTGCCGTCACTAAGGCCAGTCTATATATATATATATATTGTATTTTGTATAAAAATTATTATTAATACTGTTGAAGCAGTTTGCACAGCACGAAAACTCCAAGGTGATGCGCACGGAAGGTGCTATATGATATGTTCATTTCAACAATTTTCATCTCGGGTCAGCAGGTGACCGGATGTTGGCACATGCCAACACTATATAAACAATTTTTGATGACGGAATAAGGCATTGTAATATGTCGATATGTCGTTCAGATCAGCACAGAGACAATTACTATGTTAGTTCTCCTCTATGGACGGGGTGCAGAAGATTCCTCCGGTGTTTGTTTTTTCCTCTACGGACGGGGTGCAGAAAGTGCACGATACCACACGAAAGAACTGTGTCCTGCACTGTGCGGGGTGACTGCGGTTCTTTTCAGTACTGATGTTATAAGTGTCAAAATACGCACACTGGTTTTAAAAATATGTACAAAAGTGCTACACAATGGGTAGCAATTCTTGCCATTATAGAGCATTTTGCATCAGTTTTTTTTTTCAGTTTATGCCAAGTACAAGGCGTATAAACATTTATAGCCACAGACGTGCCTTTCGTTATAATCAATTTCCATGTATCAGACTTTGTATACTGAACAGGCAATTACACGTTTCCTGGGATTTCTACCGTCTGTTTTCTACTGTGTCCGTGATTTCTACTGTCTCGTTTTACAATGCATACATTTACACGTTTCCAGTTTTCTACAGGACAGTTTTCTACAGTTTTACATGCTCCAGTTATATATACTGGGAAAATTTGCCCACGTTTCCACTTTTCTACAGTTGTCCACGTTCCAGTTTTTTTACGGTTCCAGATTCCAGTCAATTTATACGGTCAGACAGCGGACTTGGTGTTTCATGTGTGGTTTTCTGTTTACGGAGAGGTAAACCAAGACACTCTCATCTATACCTTGTAAACAGATACTGTGGTGATAAACTTGCAAATTTGGTGGACATTTCGCAAAACTTTTTGGTGGACAATTTGCAAAAACTGTTGGAGTACAAAAAACAAACAAACAGTATCAGTGAGAAAAGTAATTTGATTTGAGTGACTTTTACAGCCTAGTGCAACACAAACAACAGACTCTCTGTTTTGTTGAAGTCACCATTTTGTTGTATATTTTTATTCACCATGATTGTTTTATTTTTATTTTATTTTATTGTGTCTATATGGACAATTGTGTTTCTTTTATGTGCAATATGATGTTTTTTTTTATGTGTTTTATTATACAGGAGGAAACTTCTGTTTTCAGAGGTTGGTTTCTGTGTGGCTGGAAGGAAAGCAGATTACGCTCCAGCACATTTTTGATTTTTCTTTATGATTTTGATTGTAAAATTTTTTTGTATTTTGATTTTAAATTTTTTAAATTTTTGGATTTTGGATGTTGTAGTGGGGAAATGGAGGTATTTTTGGAAAGGCGTATTGCGCCCCAGCATATTTTAATTTGCTTAAATTTTTTTGATAGTAAAATTTAAAAAAAAAAAAAATTTAAATTTTTGAAATTTTTGAAATTTTAATTTTTGGATTTTGGAATTTTTAAGGGGGAAATGGAGGTATATTGTCGCATGGTAAACCCATGAGCCAATATTTTCGGGAATGCGACCTAGAGTCTTCTTATTTATTTTGGGGGTCAGCCTTTTCGTTCGGCCATCTGCACTCGAAATAGAAAACCAGGATGTCGAAGCTGCTCTGGATCTCGGATTCGGACCGAAAGATTTAACGGGCGTCCTTTTCGGAAGGGTCATAGGGTCCTCGGCGACTTTGAATTAGTGGCCGAAGGAATATCAGTTTCGCAGGGGCTTGAGAAGGGGCTTTTTGTTTTTGGAAGGCCTAAAGCCAATGGCGGTGCTTTGGGGTCAAGGGGTTAAGACCCTGAATCCAATGGGATGTTTGTATGCGCCTCAGGGGCGTGTTTTAAAATCTTGGAGAGAGAGAGTTTTGCAGAATTTAAAAGAGGAGCGAGGAGAAGGAACTGAGTTTGGAGTGAGTAAAGAAGTGTTCATAACAAGGTCCTCTGAAAAATGCTGTTCAGAGAGATGTCGTTTATTCGGCGATTGTTCGGTGAGTTCCACATTTAAGGGCCTATGCCTGATTTGCATATTTTCTCTCTCTCTCTCCGAGATTTTAAAACACGCCCCTGAGGCGCATACAAACATCCCATTGGATTCAGGGTCTTAACCCCTTGACCCCAAAGCACCGCCATTGGCTTTAGGCCTTCCAAAAACAAAAAGCCCCTTCTCAAGCCCCTGCGAAACTGATATTCCTTCGGCCACTAATTCAAAGTCGCCGAGGACCCTATGACCCTTCCGAAAAGGACGCCCGTTAAATCTTTCGGTCCGAATCCGAGATCCAGAGCAGCTTCGACATCCTGGTTTTCTATTTCGAGTGCAGATGGCCGAACGAAAAGGCTGACCCCCAAAATAAATAAGAAGACTCTAGGTCGCATTCCCGAAAATATTGGCTCATGGGTTTACCATGCGACACCGTTCTCGAGATATTAAAGTATTTTTTAATTTTGAGAAGTGAAAGATGGTTCAGGATGCACAAAACTGCAAAATGAAAAAGGTGCATTTAAACTGCAAATTTGATATAGTTTTAAATAAATATCAATGTTATTTTGTGCAATTAAATTCAATTTAATGTATTATGAGAAGAATAATGATAGAACGAATTTGAATGTGAAGGGAAAGTCACGTGCTGTCCAACGTCATAGTTTTTCTTTCTCTGCAATACATGGTAATGTATAGGGAAAGTATTGGAATTTTATCGAAAATCGCAACTCGAGTTTTTGACGAATCTCGAGTAAGATCACGCTTCACAGAAAGTTAACAATCACTGTTTTAAAGATCACGTTTTACAGAAAATTAACAATCACTGTTTTAAGGATCACGTTTAACAGAGAGTTAAAGATCATGTTTTACAGAGAATTAAAGATTACTCCTTACAGAAAGTTAGCAATCACTATTTTAAAGATCACGTTTTACAGAAAATTAAAAATCACTGTTTTAAGGATCACGTTTTGCAGAGAGTTAAAGATCATGTTTTACAGAGAATTAAAGATTACTCTTTACAGAAAGTTAACAATCACTGTTTTAAAGATCACGTTTTACAGAAAGTTAACAATCACTATTTTAAAGATCACGTTTTACAGAAAATTAACAATCACTGTTTTAAGGATCACGTTTAACAGAGAGTTAAAGATCATGTTTTACAGAGAATTAAAGATTACTCCTTACAGAAAGTTAACAATCACTGTTTTAAAGATCACGTTTTACAGAAAGTTAACAATCACTATTTCAAAGATCACGTTTTACAGAAAATTAACAACCACTGTTTTAAGGATCACGTTTTACAGAGAGTTAAAGATCATGTTTTACAGAGAATTAAAGATTACTCTTTACAGAAAGTTAACAATCACTGTTTTAAAGATCACGTTTTACAGAAAGTTAACAATCACTGTTTCAAAGATCATGTTTTACAGAAAATTAACAATCACTGTTTTTAAGATCACGTTCCTAATCTAAAATTTTAAAAAAATGTTAACTTTTATCAAATGAATCTACTTTTTATTAGAACTTTCAACCCGAAATGAATGAACATTATTATTTAATCGTTATTACGAGCCATTATCGACATATCAGAAATGCTACATAATTCTGCACAGAGTGCACATAATGCACAGAGTGCTACATAATGCACAGAGTGCTACATAATTCTGCACATTCCACAATAGTATCTCTCTAATGAATCAATCAGTTTCCATGAAATTCGGTATTTATTGAAATCGGTAATGACAAAAATCATATTAATTATAGCAAAATCGATTTTAGATAAATAAGTAAACCGATTTGATTAGATGAATAAAGGATGTGTTTGTTCTTCATAAAATTCTAAAGTTTTCCCCTTACCATTTGAAACAATTAAAATTTTAACATTTTAATAATTTAAATACCAGAAAAATTTCAATAAATATATTTATTTTAAGCAACAGATTTTAAAGTAATGCAGTTCGTACTTTATCTGTTTTATATACATACAGTTGAATGTGATTAATTATAATTAACAGATCAAAATTCACAGCTCTAATAACAGATCAAACACATATATCTCAATATGATACAGCGGCGCTGATTTCGTGGGTGCAAGACATTTTTTGAACCCCGCATAGCCTCCAATCATTTTGTTATGGGTTCCTTGGACCCCTAATATTTTGTGCGTATTTAATGGGCCAAGTTTCAAGTCATTTCCTGTTTACTAAATATAAAGTGTGTATAGATATTTACCCTTCAGACTGTTTATTGTATTCTGAATTCAAGATTTTAACTCAGAAATAATTTAACGAGAAATGCGTTGACTTTTCTAACATTAATTTATTCTTTCGTAAAGATACCAAAGAATAAATTTTACATTTTTTCCCTTACTATTATAAAGATAATTGAGTTGGAAATTCGCACAGTGTCTGTATATTGTATATAAAAATACTGCGCCTACAAAAGTAAAAAAATCTGATGTGGGCAACACATGGCTTTCCTTATATAATGTAATGAATTTACTACTTTTACAGTAAAAAAAATAGGTTTTTCTTATAGTAGATACTAATATTCTTTCCAAGATATTGAATTCTCGACAATTAGTCGTCATTTTCATTGATTTAGCGTCATTTTTATCCATTTGGCAAGATTTTCGTTAATTTGGCAACATTTCAAAAAGTCGCCAAGTTGGCGACATTCCGCCAACTTTGTCGCCAGAATCTCGCCAAGCGTTATGGACGAAGAAATAAGTTATTCTTACAGCAGATAAATGACTATTGGCATTCAAATACAAAAGTATTACTTAAAGTATATTTTTTCATGAATGGAACGAGCTAGATCCACGAGAATGATGTCACCCAGTTTATCGCATGGTATTACATAAGAAAAGTAAACATGTTTCTCAATAGGAAATATATATTTTTTTTTATATGACTTTTTGATAATTTTTTGAAAAATGTACAATATCTCGAGAACGGTTCATGTTAGCGTTCTAAAACTTATGTCAATCGTTTTCTAATGAAAAATTACATAAGAAATATGTATTTGCGTAACTTTATTAGCGGTTTTGATTTTTTGACGATTTTTTCAAAATTTCATTCGAAAATTTGGAGGGATTCTGAACATTCGATTACGTATAAAAACAATAGGCTTCGAGTGTTTACGGATTGTGATTTTTGTACCAAATTTTGTTCGAATCGGTCCATTCGTTCGTCAGTTATCGTCTCCACAGACTCACTGACACACTCACACACATACACACAGACATCACTTCAAAAATGTTTGATTCGTGATCAGGGATGCTTGAAACGTGCTTTCCCGTCGAAAACTCGATTTCGAATTTTCGACCCCGTTGCAATACTTTTCTTATGCATTATGTATATAAGGAAAGTAATAAATGAATTAAATAATTACTTAGAGAATTTTTTTCCCCTGTACTAACTATAATGTTCTTCATTTTAGCACTTCAGACGTCTTATTGTTGCCAGATAATCTGACTGAATGAAATTTAAATTAGACTTCTAGATTAGAAGATTTTGAAAAATGTATGGGTCATGTGATTTAAATTTCCAGAAATTTTTTAGATAAATAATTTCTGGATATAATTTCTGTTATATCACAAGCCGGCGCCTATAATATGACATAAACTTTAATTATACTAAATATTTACAAATGTAGACTTTTCAAGTTTTAAGCATAACTGATATTAAAACTACAAAAACTGCGCTAAAGGCAACGCACAGCACACAAGAAATAGTGCCGACCAGGTTTTGAAGACAAAAAATAGCCTGCAGAGATTTTCCAAGCAGATGAGAAGAAAGAACACACTTCTTCTCTTCTGTCTGGCAATCATATTTCGACCCTTCCGTCTTCTTTTTACTCCAATTTTCATCCTGTTTCCTGAATTTTTGTTTCCTCCGAAGTATTTCTTTACGATGCTTTTAGCTTTTAGCTTCAAAAACCAGTTGGTTCCTTCATTTTCTGTTCTACTTATTTTTCGTATTTGCTTAGAAACTGCTATTTTTACAGCTGGATTGGACGATTCATGTAGTTTTCTAAAACCGGTTAGTTGCTTTTTTAAATTTAATAGTACAATTATGCTCGTCGTTTTATTTACTGAACAAGCGCTTTTAATTCTTTGTTGGACGTCCACTTTGCTCTTTGGTATTTTACTGTTTATTCATATATTATACCACTCGTTCCTTCCTCTATGGTTTTCTACCTAATATTCCTCCTCTTGTGGTTGGCAATCCCCTTTCTCTGCATTTGTCAAACAGCAACTCTTTCAGGAGTTTTTGTCCGGGGGGGGGGGGCGAATAGAAGCTTAGAGAGGTCAAGTTTTCTAATATAATTTTTAATTACTATATTTACACATATAAAAAAATCTGATGTGGGCAACACATGACTTTCCTTATATAATGAAAAGAATTTACTACTTTTACAGTAAAAAAATAGGTTTTTCTTATAGTAGATACTAATATTCGTTCCAAGATATTGAATTTTCGGCAATTAGTCGTCATTTTCATTGATTTAGCGTCATTTTTATCCATTTGGCGAGATTTTTGTTAATTTGGCAACATTTCAAAAAGTCGCCAAGTTGGCGACATTCCGCTAAATTCGTCGCCAAAATCTCGCCCAGCGTTATGGACGAAGAAATAAGTTGTTCTTACAGGAGATAAATGACTATTGGCGTTCAAATGCAAAAATATTACTCAAAGTATCTTTTTTCATGAATGGAACGAGCTAGATCCACGAGAATGATGTCAACCAATTTATCGCATGGTATTACATATGAAAAGTGAACATGTTTCTGTATAGGAAATATTTTTTTTCATTTTAAATTGCTTTTTAATAATTTTTTTGAAAAATGTGCAATATCTCGAGAACGGTTCATGTTAGCGTTCTAAAATTTATGTCAATCGTTTTCTAATGAAAAATTACCATGAGAAATGTCTATTTGCGTAACTTTATTAGTGGTTTTGATTTTTTGACGATTTTTTCAAAATTGTATTCGAAAATTTAGGGGCGTTCTGAACTTTCGATTACATATAAAAACAATAGGCTTCCAGTGTTTACGGATTGTGATTTTTGTACCAAATTTGGTTCGAATCGGTCCATTTGTTCGTCAGTTATCGTCTCCACAGACTCACTGACACACACATACTTTCACACACACACACACACAGACATCACTTCAAAAATGTTTGAATCGTGATCAGGGATGCTTGAAACGTGCTCTCCCGTCGAAAACTCGAATTCGAATTTTCGACCCCGTCACAATACTTTCCTTATACATTATGTATATAAGGAAAGTAAAAATTACTTTACATTTGACAGCAGTAATATAAAATGTATTCGGAGGAAGGATAATGGTCGCTAAAATGCCGGATGTATGTCTCAAAGAAACACTGCTGTCAAATTTGCTATTCTAACATCGTTTGCCGATCTAGTTTTGATGAGTGAAGGTTTTGCTTCTTATTTATCCCGACGAAGAAGGCTGTTTCTTACCGATCGATACAATTAATTTTGTGTCATATGTTGCTTGTAGTTTTTTTAGATTTATTATATTAGCAGCAGTTTCAGTTATACGTATAACAGATATTGACTGACTCAAATATAGATATACTTTTGATCCGTGGAAGACCGACCAACCAGCTAGTTTTGAATAGCACCCCCTCACTTTACCAAAATGCCTTTCTTCCAACTATGTAAGTATGGAGGTGAAAAGTTTAGGTGGGGGTCCTAAAAAGTTCAGTAACTTATCTTTTATCTCACAGAAAATTAAACAGATTTATATGAAGCACTGAGTTTCTCAATTGACAAGTTACATGCGAAATCTTATACAGTTTCATGATAACCACTTGAGTTCTACATTTCTGTCAGTTAGATGAAAAGTGTGGCAGTAAATTAGTCAGTGGAATCCGCTCATGGAGCTATGCATCGTCTTGAAGTATTGCTTTAATTTATTACCCAAGTTGTGGAAAAAAAAGCTTCTCGACATATTTACTCGAGACTACTGACATATTTACTCGAATTTTAACAGCGCCATTTTCATGATAGCTTCTTGGAACTCATAAATCTGTTAGACCAAGATAAATATATCAGTGTGGGCGTTTCCTATCATTTTAAACACGTTGGCTACCGCAATGTATTATTATTATTATTATTATTTTCTGTAATACTATGCTCTGAATTGACAAACTGATTGGATGGCGGCATTGAGTGGCATATCAAAATTATCAAAAACTTTCACTTTGCTAGAATCTTGGTATTGGCGTCATTCAACCCGTCTCTGCTTCGAAACTATAGAAAAATCTGATGTGGGCAACACATGACTTTCCCTGCAGACTCAAATTCATTTTCTCTTTTATTTCTTTAATAATTCGTTAAATTAAGTTTAATTGCACAAAATAATACTGATTTTGTACTTTTAATGCAAATTTTGTTTTTAATTGGTAATTGGACATTTTTTCAAAGGTGACGTAAAAAAATGCGAAGAAACTCAAATACAAGAACGGCTAGTTCTAAAGTAATGGGGTTGGTCTTATTCTTTTCCTCGTCAAAAAATTACGTCTAAAATATGCATTTAATTGATATATTTGAGCATACGTAGTCTTATTTTAGATTTTGACAATTTTTGTGGGTCATTTCGTAAAATAGGCAGATTCTTCTTTTCCAAATCGTACCAAAATCTAATTAGCATCAGGGTATCCCACACGTAACTTATTTATCAAATTTTTGTGAAATTTGGTCAATTACTGTTTAAGTTAGAGTGGATACATAACATTTTTGAGGGCTATTTCGCAAAAAAAGACGGGTTCTTTCACCCCGAATCGTACCAAAATCTAATCTAGGGTCAGACACAAGTGAATAGCACCTCACTCAAATTTTATAGGTAGGTCACTTGGGGGTGATCCTGACTCTGATTAGTTTTTGGTACGATCTAGGATAAAACAACCCGCCTTTGTTTGCTAAATGACCCGCAAAAATTGCCTGTTTCCCCTCTAGCTGAAAAAATAATAGATCAAATTTTACAAAATGTGGTAGGTAATTACCTATAAAATGTTATGAAATTCGGTCTATTAGTTTTTGAGTTAGAGTGCTTACATACATTGCACAGACAGGCAGACATACACACGTCACGCTAAAAATAGTTTTTGAGTGCTCTAGAGGTCCCAAAATGTGTGGTTCCTTTGAAAACTCGAGTTGCGATTTTCAGCGTGATTTCAATACTTTCCCTATACATTACCATGTATTGCAGGGAAAGTAAAATAAAATTTTAAATTAATAAATTAAATAAAAAATTAAAAATTTTAATAAAAAATAATAATAAAATTTTAAAAATTCGAATTGAGGGTAACGATATGAAAGGATTTTAAAAAAAAATCTTACACCACTTTGCCTTTCAGAAGTAATAAAAACACAATTTGATAACACCTTTCGCTGTTAAGCGTAAAGGTTAAACAAGTAAGGCAAAGTGTCACACGCGGAAATAAAGTTCAACATATTTTCCCATTTGACACGTTAACAGAATTATAAAATTTCACTTTCCTTGCAATACATGGTAATGCATAGGAAAAGTATTCGAATCATGTCGAAAATCGCAAGACGAGTTTTCGATGGATCTACACGTTTTGGGACCTTTATAACACAAAAACACTATTTTTAGCATGGCGTCTGTGTGTCTGTCTGTCTGTGCAATGTATGTATCCACTCTAACTCAAAAAATAATGGACCGAATTTCATAAAATTTTACCGATAAGTCACTTGTGGGTGATCCTGATGCTGATTAGTTTTTGGTACGATTTGGGATAAAACAACCAGCCTTTTTTTGCTAAATTATCCGCAAAATTTGCCTGTATCCATTCTAGCTGAAAAAATAATAGATCAAATTTTAAAAATGTGGTGGATAAGCCACTTATGGGTTACTCTGGTGCTGATTAGATTTTAGTACGACTCGGGAAAAAAATAACCTGCCTTTTTTTGCGAAATGGCTCGCAAAAATCGTCAAAATCTAAAATAAAAAACTACGTATGCTCAAATATATCAATTAAATGCTTGTTTTGTTTTATACGTAATTTTTAACGATGAAAAGAATAAGACCAACCCCATTACGCAAGGGCTAGCTGTTTTCGAGAAATTTTAGTTTTTTCGCATTGTCGCTATGCCACCGTCGAAAAAAAAAAGTTCAGTTACCAACTGAGAACGAAAATTGAATTAAAATTGCAAATTCAGTGTCATTTTAAATAATTATAGGCGTTATTTTGTGCAATTATACTCAATATAATTATTATTGAAGAAAAAAAGAGAACGTGAATATGATTCTGCAGGGAAAGTCATGTGCTGCCGACATCAGATTTTTATGCTTAAATTTGAAGATATTTTCATATTCAGTAAATTTATTATGTGTGTTGGTGTCACATTTAACGACCATTAGCCATTGAGAACGCAAGAAGCACGAGTGTAAATGGTTAGTTCTACAACAATAACATAGCTTTTAAAAAAAAATTATGATCAAATATTATGATACAGGATTACACTACACCATTTGCATTTATATTGAACAGTATACCCGTTCTTCGTACGGAATATATATTATAAGGAAGCTTAAAATTCACAAATATGTGCAAATTCCTGTAGTATAAATGAAATTGTTATTAAAAACATTCTATTAGAATATTTAATTCTTCAAACCAGAAGAATAAGAGTCTCTGTTCTCGCTATAGAAATTTATCTTCACAGGCAGATCTGAAGATAAAGCATCCAGGTCCCGATTGTAAAAAAATGTACATAATATATGAAATTGGATTAATATATGCCAAAATGAAAGCGCTATGGAATGGGATCATATACCAAAATGAGAATGCTGAAATGGTATTAGAAGATATGCACGCACCACCTTAATTCTGTTACAATTGGCTAAACACAATATATGAGTTTGAAAAATCTTTGCCAAAATAAAACGAACGACTTAATAAATTCGAAATATAAATTATCATCATAACCTTGACACGGCTTCAGAGATAAGCATATAGTATGAAAAAAGAAATGGTCAAACTTTAAGAGGTTATTTCTCCAGATTCAGAGCGTAATTTGAAAAACAAATTTTAGATTTGGATTCAGCAGAATCGAGTTAGTTAGTATACATGCATTTTTTTTAGCCTTCGGGGTTGCAATACTGACATACTGACACACTGATATACTGACACTGCACTTTTATAATAGTGATATAAGAAAACGTTGGATTAGCTATGTAATGCATGTTATAGCTATGCATTTTACATAATGCATTTTACAGCTATGCATTTTAAATAATGCATTTTATAGCTATGCATTTTACATAATGCATTTTACAGCTGTGCATTTTACATAATGCATTTTGTAGCTGTGCATTTTACGCAATGCATTTTATAGCTATGCATTTTAGTGCTATTTATGAGTTTGAAACAAAAATGCAAGTAAGGTAATGCCAATAAAAAGAATCTACAACATTTTGAGGCATCTAGCGGTCGCTTGGGATGCTTGGATCTTAGGACGCTCTTACGCTAAATTTAATAAAAAATGCAATTTCTTAATATTCAACACACGCGATGTTAAGGCAAAGAAGCCGAACCTATCTTTCTCTCAAAACATGTAAAGCAGTCAACACGACATGATAAAATGAAGTATTTAACAGTGACTACTAACGGAAACGCTGAGCACCCAATCAAACTTTTACTGATAAGACTGAGTGTGGAGAACTTTTTATCTTCGAAAACGGTCAAACAGCTCATTCAAAGCAACAGAAGAATTTCTGAAGATTTTTTGTTCTTTTATTAATACAGTGATCGCAGCTTACTTGAATCATACCGGTGCAAAGTATTTTTAACACTTTACAACAAAGTTGAAAAGTGTTTATGACTTTGTTCATTCTGTCTGTCTGTCTGTCCGTTATTAACACGTTACAACAAAGTTGAAAAGTGTTTATGACTTTGTTCATTCTGTCTGTCTGTCTGTCTGTTCGTTAGCACGATAACTGCCGTAAAAATGGCTTAATCAAAATGAAATTTTAGTATGTTGTTCAGACGGTCTGTAGGATCTATGGGAATATAAATGAATAATATCACCCAATTAGTTTTGGATTGAACCCGGGTTGAAAAAATGAAATACATTGAGCCCTATGGGATCCAATTTTTCAAACATGTTTTAAGCGGATTTAAAATTCACAAATTGCTTCGAAAATTTTAGGTTATATTCAAATTGTTCCATAAAATATATAAAAAAAAATCAGCAAAATATATTCAGTAGTTTTTAAATAAAAATTAAAATAATAATAACACCTCTTATATGAAACGATCACGTGACCATGATATGAAAATATCACGTGACCCACTTCAAACTGATATATGGCATCCATCTTGTCTCAAAATCGTGATTTTTAAAGTTCTTTTCAATTCTTATTGAGTGTTGTATCCGTCCTAAAATCACTTTATTTTTGTTTAAATTCTGTGCATCTGCATACTAAAACAACGCAATTACAATATATTTGAGTTTAAATGCTCATCCAAATTTGATTATTTCTTCAACGAAGCCTATTTTTCACTTATGTAAAATGTAAACAGCAAAATATGCAGGCTGTGTTGCATAAGAATTGCTGTATTTTTTTAACGCAAAAGAATTTAGCTCATGGAGTCTGCATGGCTGGTATGAAAGAAATATTCATTGACTTTACAGAGAGAAGGGCGATTTTTTGCGATGAAGTTTTAAGCATAGAGTTTAATTACTTGTAGCTCCATGGTCTTACGTTTTTAAATAAAATAAATTATTATAGTATTGTGATGAATGACATGAATGGGAAATTATTTATCATTGAAGTTGAAAAGTGTTTCATAATCAATGCTTTAAGCATGATTGATCTTTGTTGTTGAGTCAATAACGCGATCAATACAATAATTTAGTCGAAAAGTTATGTAGTTGCAAGTGGTAAATTGGAAATTTATACCTATTTAAAGGTACTTATTAAGAAAAATCACTTTTAGGTAGACTACCCGACCGTTGGTTGATCTGTCGGTCTATCGCCAAATCGGTACAGCCCCGTTCTCTCTTACACTACTCCACGAAATAAAGACCAAATTTTGTGCAAAGTTATTAAATAAAAACAAAAACCAAGTCACGATTTTTCATTTATTTATTTATTATTTTTTTCCAAATTTTACGTGAGTAGTATGCAGCATGTGTAAGATGCAAATTTTGTATAGCATTGCCCATTCAACTGACTGAAACCAAATTTTGTATAAATGATGTAACCTACTTGTGAAAACAATGTCGAGATTTTGTTTTTAAATGTTGCCCCTACGGTGCGTATTTTTCACTACAAAATTTTGTAAGCGGTTTCTCTCCAAAACTACTCGACTCAATGAAACCAAATTTTGTACAGATGTGGGTTATTGATGAATGTGAAAACAACCTCACGAATGTTTTGAAATGCTGCGCGTATCGTTATCTGCAGTGCGCAAAATACATATGGACATTTTTAATCTTATTAGAATATTAGAATAAATTACCTGGTGTTGACCGGATCCTAAATAAGTGCCTGCTGCATAAATATTATTAATACAGATAACATAACTTAATTTCCAAATCGTCTGTTTTGAACCCCCCCCCCCTTTCGTTTCTGCAGTCGCTCGCAACTATTTGCTACGTATGCGCATAAACATCTACTTCTCCCCATACCAATGCCCAGAAAACTGGAGAAAGAACGGGATCAAGTATTTCGTTTTTTATGCTTTTGATTGAAAATTAACAGAAAATAGACTAATTAAAAAAATATTTTTTATTTTCGTTAGAATGGGAAGATACACATTCATATTTTTGCCAAACTACAGAATCTATATATACTAATTGCCAAGTGTCCGTCTGTCTGTCCGTCTGTCTGTCTGTCTGTCTGTCTGTCACGCTTTTTTTAGGCACTTCCCGAATAGATAGAGACTTGCAATTTGGTACACGGTTCGGTCGTTCGATAAAAACCCCTGGAAAAATCGAATTTTTCGAAAACGTTCTATACAGGGGGTGCCCCACACCAAAACGTTCGAAAAGTGAAATGACGAGAAATCATGCTTTGCGCTGAGATAGAGACTTCAAATTTGGTGTATGGGTAAATCACTCGAAAGGAAAAAAGTGTGCAATTTCATATTTCCAATATTTTATCCGGGGTGCAGCACACCAAAACGTTCGAAAAGTGATATGATAGGAGAGCATGCTTTGCGATGAGATAGAGACTCAAGTTTGGAGTATGGGTAAACCGTTTGAAACAAAGAAAGTGTGGAATTTCAGATTTCCAATATTTTCTACTTAAGGGGGTGCCGCTCACTAAAACGTTCGAAAAGTGAAATGATAGGAAAGAATACTTTGCGATGAGATAGAGACTTCAAATTCGGTGTATGGGTAAATCGTTCGAAAGGAAGAAAGTGTGCAATTTCAGATTTCCAATATTTTCTACTTAAGGGGGTGTCGCACACCAAAACGTTCGATTTACCGAATAAATGAGAAAATACGCCTTTAAAATTTGATAGAGGCTTAAAATTTGGTATATGGGCTAATAATTTGACGAAAACGCCCAAGACGAATACAGTTTTTCAAAAATGTTCGTTTAAGGGGGTGCTCCAGAGTAAAACGTTCGAAAAGTCAATTGATAAAAAAAACCATGCTTTGGAATGAGATAGAGATATCAGATTTGGTGTAAGGATACATAGTTTGAAAGGGCGAAAGTGTACAATTTCAGTTTACCAATATTTTCTACTTTAGGGGGTGCCGCACACCAAAATGTTCGATTTTCGGAATAAAGGAGAAACGCCCTTTAAAAACGTGATAGAGGCCATATATTTGGTATATGGGCGAAACATCTCATAGAAATCACAAAAAGAATAGAGTTTTTTAAAAATGTATAGTTAAAGGGGTGGGTACTCCACACAAAAGCATTCGAAAGATGAAATGCAAGAAAAGCATGCTTCACGATGAGATAGAGACTTCAAATTTGGTGTACGGGTAAAAAGTTGGAAAGGAAGAAAGTGTGCAATTTCAGTCTTCCAACATTTGCTATTGTAGGGGGTGTAGATGTCTCTCTATCTACTCGTTCGAAACGTTCGAAAAGAGAATTGATAAAAAACCATGCTTCGAAATGAGATAGAGATATCAAATTTGGTGTAAGGGTAGATAGTTTGAAAAGAAGAAAGTGTGAAATTTCAGATTTCTAATATTTGCTACTTTAAGGGATGCGCACACTAATATGTTCGATATTTTGAATAAATGAGGCACGCTTCCTTTTAAATGTGATAGAGGCTTGATATTTGGTATATGGGCCAATCATCTGATAAAAAACACAATACAAACAGAGGAAGAAGTGCGAAAATTTAGTTTTCCAATATTTTCTCCTTTAGGGGGTTCTGCACACCAAAATATTCGATTTGTCGAGTAAATGTGAAACGCGAATTATTATAAAATTTACATTATTCAGGGATTGCTTATTGCGAGACCGTTGATTTTCAACGGGTATTCGACTAGTTTTGTGATAATCTTTTTTCGAATGCGGCGAAATAAGAAAATAAAAAAAAAACTTCTTTCGATGTATTTAAAAATAAATAAATAAATAAATAAATATGAAGAACTTGTCTTACTGATTCGGTTCAGAAAGAATGTTCTTTGATATTTCCGATGATGTCCAAATGGAAACTCTATGATAGTATTTTTGATCGCTAAGGGACCGATTTGTGTGAAAATCGCTCGAAATCATGCTTAATAAAATAACTAAAAAAACTAATTCGAATTTAAAAATAAAATAAAATAAAACAAAGAAATAAAACTCTACGAGGTCTGTCGTACCAATAATCCAGCTAATGCAATATCGAATTTCGGGGATGTTTCAAACTTTTAATGCAGCACATAACCAAGTCGTGCATTCACGCCAGTCAATGTGTACGTAACAAAATTAAACAGCTCACATCACCAAGAGCAAATCAGAAAAGGTGGTGTGACATCACAGGGGGAATAAACAAGTGTGTTCTCACAGAGTGAGAGTTTGTGACGAGTCGTAAGAGATTCGCCAGCATGCAATAAACACTTAAAATAGGAGTATCCGTCGCTGCTAATGATATTACGTGGAAAATATAATCCTGTGGCATCACGAGGAGCAACCATCCTGTCATACTTAAACGAAAATGTGCCATCAATGAACCGAATTTGAATCAATGAAAGTAACAGTAATTAGCAAATGTACACAGTCAGAATAATAACTACTGAGTGACAGTAAAGTGTTTGCTGAGTTTCTGATAAGTGGCCACACTTCATCTTGATCATCAAATATCGCTACGTCAAGCACAGTGTCCCTCTGCATCTAATCCATGTGTGTAAAAAATGGTGATATGCAAAATACGATATGAGTATTACTCCAACTCCGTCGCTGCTAACGATATTACGTGGATATTATAATGCTGTGGCATCACGATGTTGTACTTAAACGAAAATGCGCCATCAATAATCGAATTCGAAACATCAAGTATCATAACAGTAATAGCAACTGTGCAATTCAGCATAATAACTGTAAGTGATAGCAAAATGCTTGCGGAATTCTTGATAAGTGTATTTTGATCATCAAATCTCGATACGTCAAACATAGTGTTCCTCTGCATCTAATCCATGTGTGTAAAAAATGGTGATATGCAAAATGCGATGTGAGAATTACTCCAACTCCGTCGCTGCTAACGATATTACGTGGATATTATAATGCTGTGGCATCACGATGTTGTACTTAAACGAAAATGCGCCATCAATAATCGAATTTGAAATATCAAGTAACATAATAGTAATAGCAACTGTGCAATTCAGCATAATAACTGTAAGTGATAGCAAAATGCTTGCGGAATTCTTGATAAGTGTATTTTGATCATCAAATCTCGATACGTCAAACATAGTGTTCCTCTGCATCTAATTCATGTGTGTTAAAAATGGTGATATGCAAAATACGGTATGAGTATCAGTAATACGCATTCCTCGCTACGATTTTCTTCTGTGATGTGTAGATTTATGACAAAGTTGACGATCTGATGATTGTAGCCGCTGCTCTGCAAAATGAGGTAACCCTATTTATTCTATGTTAACATTGGGCACGGAGGTACCTACAAATTTTAAGTATTGATATCAACAGAGTAAGAACTCAAACTTGAGTAAAGATCCCTGGATTCAATTATACCGGGCTGTGAGGGATTCTCTTGGAATTTGTCGTTTTAGTTTTCTAATCATTTTTTTATGAATGAATATTTCATAGTGGAAACATCCTAAAGATAATTCTATTTATGGATGTGTCGAACAGCTGAGAACTGTCAACTTCCACTATGAATTACAATGGATAAATATTTTTCTCTCTCAGTAACGGTTTTCTTCTTCAAACCAACACCAGTAAAATCAATTTAATAATACAATAATCCATTTTATACTGAATAATATTATAAATTTTTGGTGATTAGAATGGGATATGTCGATGAAAATCAACACACATTAATGTATATGATGTTGGTCTGAGAATATTGCAATATGCTACAAATTTAATTAGTTCAGTGATTGATAACTTATTTAATGTAATTTTATATTTGTTATAACATGCCACACCGTATGCGTAAATGTACTAATACGCTTTATGATTATGTCCTGATTAACTATTAATACTTATGTGAGTTTAATGTATGAACTTAAAAAAGAATCAGTAAGGTATTTGCCAGTCAATTTGTTGGAGCCGGTCCCTCGTCTTATAAAAAAAAAGAAAATTTCCGGGCCGCGGTCTCACAAAGATTGAGAAACACTGATATAGGCTACTACGTCGATGTGATTTTCTCAGTAATGTAATTTTATTGACGTGAGAAATAATAAAGGGAGATGACTGTTTTCTTTGCGGCGAAATTTACTCTTTGCGCCGTCATCGCTCTTAGCGACATGACTCACGGAAAGTCAATTACGGGGCACTCAGGACGAATAACGAAGTTATCTTTTCCCTCCAATCTAAATAGGGTTGGGAAATCATAGAAATATGAATTTACATAAATAGCGCTCAGGGAATCTAGTGGTGTTCTTGCGTTAGAATTAAGCCCCTCGAGTCCCATAATGTGGAATAGAGGAGTAATTCCTCGTCGTGAAATAAAGAAATTTTTTGAAAGGGTATAAATAATTGTGTTCCGTAGACAAAGCCTTGAGTCGGTAAGAACAAACGGAGAGGGAGGGGGGGGGGGGTTTCAGCGGAAAGCGCAAGATGTATCAGAAAAAGCAAAAAATATTGGTAGGAGTGAGGCCCCATTACGAAGAAGTAACCCTTTCTGGCAGCTAGTGCGCAGATATTAGTATAAAACAGGTGAATTCTGTCGATAGATGTAGTAGATTTTCAAATTCAATTTTCTAGAGCTTTTAGGATAAAAGTATGTTCATTATTTTCCTCGTAACATGGGAGTCATTTTTGGGGACTCAATATAACCTTATTTATCTTTGTCTGCTAAGAAAAGCGGGCGTTTTTGTTTTGCGTACCGACTGTTTTGGAGGGGGAGTTCTGAAAATACCTGTGCCGGGGGGTTAAAAGCGTGCCCGTATGAAAGCTAGTTGTTAACGTATTTACTGGTGAAAGTAGGGGGGGGGGGGGACTTTTTCTCTCAGTTTTTGAAATATGGGACATCCGCGATAGCTTGCTGAGTTTGCGTCTCAGCAATTTGCACATTTGAACACGATTTCATAACTTGTGGCGTATTCCAGTAAGTATACACTTTGGTGATAGAAAGCAAGTATTTGAAGAGTGATTCCAAGTCTGGCAGGGAAAACATTGGTTAATGCCTCTGAGCAAGCCTGCACCTTTCCGTTTAAATTTTCCCTGCTAGTAACTATTTAATTTCATAAATGTTTAAATGATCCTGAGTTTTTGGGGTTTGTATATAGAATAATGGTATTAGGATTTTCGGGGTTTGTATATAGAATAATGGCATTAGGATTTTCGGGGTTTGTAAATAGAATAATGGCATTAGGATTTTCGGGGTTTGTATATAGAATAATGGCATTAGGATTTTCGGGGTTTGATTATAGAATAATGGCATTAGGATTTTCGGGGTTTGTATATAGAATAATGGCATTAGGATTTTCGGGGTTTGTATATAGAATAATGGCATTAGGATTTTCGGGGTTTGTATATAGAATAATGGCATTAGAATTTTCGGGATTTGTATATAGAATAATGGCATTAGGATTTTCGGGGTTTGTATATAGAATAATGGCATTAGGATTTTCGGGGTTTGTATATAGAATAATGGCATTAGGATTTTCGGGGTTTGTATATAGAATAATGGCATTAGGATTTTCGGGGTTTGTACATAGAATAATGGCATTAGGATTTTCGGGATTTGTATGTAGAATAATGGCATTAGGATTTTCGGGGTTTGTATATAGAATAATGGCATTAGGATTTTCGGGGTTTGTATATAGAATAATGGCATTAGGATTCTCGGGGTTTGTATATAGAATAATGGCATTAGAATTTTCGGGGTTTGGGACATTTTGTATAGCTGAGTTATGCTGCTAACTTCTATACTTTGCATTTCCAGTTCATTTTTGATTAGTTTGACGTCTGCAGGGACAGGGAATCCTCAAATTACCATTTTAAGTGGCTTTTTGTCATTTAGGGAAAAGGTTCTATATGATACTTTATCCTTAATGAATTTTTTTTCTTTCTGGTTTTCATATATTCATCATGCGTGTTTACATCTAATTTAAAATGCTGTCTTTTTTCGGGTCTCCCTTGAGGGAGGGCGCAATATATTTAGACTGGCCGTTTTCCCTGGCCAATTGGCGGAGGAGACAATGGCGAAGGGGTGGGGGTGGTTTTCCTTTAGGGTACTACTAGTGTCCATTGCATTTGTTGCATCCGGATTAAGCACAGCATGACTGTATTCATGCCAGTAATTTTATCCTCTCTTTTAGCCGCAACTTTTGTCTTCAAACAGTTTCCTGGGAAGATATATTTCTTTTCAAGATAATGTACGTAAAATAAAAAAAATATCTGATGTGGGCAGCACATGACTTTCCTTACAGATTCAAATTCCTTTTGTCATTTTTATTTTATTAGGCATTAAATTTAGTTGCAGAAAATAACATGTATATTTTTCTGCTATTATATCCAAGTTGCCTTTTTAGCGCATTTTCGTTCCATTTGGCAACCTAATTCAATTTTAATTCTTTAGCTCCTCAAAATTCCAAAAAACTAAAATATCTCGAGAACGGTTCATCTTACAGTCATGGTTTTAGTCACACTAACTTTGTTGTCAAAATTTACCTGAAGAACAAATACTTAATTAATATATTTCAACAATTTTAGTCATTTATTTCACATTTTCACTGTCTTTGTGGGTTATTTCGGAAAAAAGAGTCGGTTATATTTTTTCTGAATCATATCAAAACTTAATCAACATCGTGATAACCATCAAGGGATTGACTACTATGTTTTAAGAAATTTCATTAAACAGCGTTTTAACTACAGTGAAAAACGTCTTCAGTTCCTCAAAAATGAAAATTTAAATACCTCGAGAATTGTCCATCTTAGACTAATAGGGTTAGTCTTATTCGTTTTGTTATAAAAAATTATGTATAAAACAAACATTTAATGTATACATTTGAGTGATTGTAGTCTTTTATTTTAGAGCGGATATCTTTAGATTTGCGGGTTATTTCGCGAAAAAAAGCGGATTCTTTTTTTCGCCAATGTCTGCAAAGGAGGATCGAACTGTTTGGGATAGGGTATGTCAAATACCTGTCTTTTTGAGAGGTTCTTCGTTTGGGATGGACACTGTTCCACGCGTAAGAAAAAGGTTAAGTTGGTATGGATACATACATTGCACACACAGACACACAAACACACACAAACGCCACGCTAAAAATAGTTTTTTTGTTTTCTACAGGTCCCGAAACGTGCATATCCGTCGAAAACTCGACTTGCGATTTTCGACATGATTCCAATACTTTACCTATTATACATTACCATGTATTGTAGGGAAAGTAAAAATCTGATGTGGGCAGCACATATCTTTCCCTATATAATATAATGAATTTATTTCTTTCACAGTGAAAAAGTTATGTATAAAATCTATCGCACAATGTTTTTATTATTGAATTGCACATTTAGCTCTTTTCCGGATGACTACATGTAAAACTATTTTAAAGTACCTAATTATATTATATTACACGTATCAATATTGATACAATCCGCAATAAGTAATATAGTCTATATATTAAAATATTTTAATAATTCATTCATCAATTTGGTGTCATATTCGTTAACTTGGCATAATTTTTACATTTTTGATGCTATTTTCGTCAATCTGGGGCAAAATATCGCCAACTCAACGATATTTCGCGAAATGAGTCGCCAAGTTATCCAAATTTATCGTCAAGTGTTACAGAGAAATGGAAAGAAAAGTATTTCTTATATATAAATGGTTGTTGGCGAATTGTTAGGAGTCAAAATACAATACTATTACCCAAAGTGTCTTCACTTATGAATGGAACGCACAAGATCCCCGAAAATGGTGTTAACAAATTTCTTGCATAAATTTTACATATGAAAGTGAATACATTTCACAATAGTTAATATAATTTTAATTTTATATGATTTTTTTTTTAATATATTTATTTTAAAAACGTTCAATATCTCGAGAACTGTTCATACTAGTGTTCTAAAATTTGTGTCCATCGTTTTTAATGAAAAATTATAATGATTATTTCTATTTACGTAATTATTAATGATTATTTATGCAATTATCTACGTAACAGTGTTGAAAGTCCTGATTTTTTGATGATTTTTTTCATTCGAATACTTTTAAAATCAATATTGCGAACATTTGACTGCATTTAAAATCAATAGACTTCCAACATTCACTAATTGTAATTTTTGTACCAAAGTGAGTAGGAAACGCTCCATTTCTTCGTGAGATATCTTCTCTAGACATACACATCCTCACAGACATCAGCGCAAAATCGTTCGATTTGAGTTCAGGGATGTTTGAAGCGTGTTCTTTTGTTGAAAATTCGAATTCGAATTTTCGACCCGTCATAATACTGTTCTTATAAATTATACTACGTATATAGGGAATGAATGAATGACATGAAGGTGGGTGGCTCCGGAAGAGCCCAGCACATCGACCAGAGGTCTATTGTACTACCCCAACAAGTGAAGCGGCCCTTAAGAAGAGACCAGTAGCCGAAGCAAAAATCAGCAGGCACTTGACAGGAATGTCATACAACTCCAAGGGCTCGATCACATGTCGACCCAAGTGTTCGAACCTATAGGCGGAGAACACCTCACATTCACAGAGAATGTGTACGGTAGTTTCTTCACTGTATTTGCAGCCTCTGCAAAGCGAATCTTTCGTGACACCCATAATATTAAAGTGTCTTTTAAGGGTGCAGTGTCCAGTAAGGAGCCCGACAGCCCTTCTGATGCCAGTTTTACTGAGCCTGAATAATTCCTTCTGATGTATGCTAGGGCAATTGCAGTTGAGAATTTTCGTCTGCCTTTGGCCCTTAGTATTACGCCAGTTTTTGCACTGAAGCTTTCTGAAGATGTCATAGACAGTTCTCCTAGTTAGTTCATTGGGAATACCCAAAGCCGGCTCGGGACCAACAAAAGGAATACTTGATCCCTTCCTAGCCAATTCATCAGCCAGCTCATTTCCTGGAATGCCCACATGTCCAGGCATCCAGTAGAGTATGACTTTAATATTGCTAGCAATATTACACAGTGCATTATAGCACTCCCAGACAAGGGAAGACGTCATAGTAGACTTTCCTAAGGCCTTAAGAGCAGCTTGACTATCAGAACAGATAAGAATCTGGTTGCTCCTCTAATTTCTGTCATAGCAAATTCTACAACACATTAGAATAGCATAGACCTCAGCCTGAAAGACAGTAGCATGACTGCCTAGAGGGTAAGACATGCTAGTGCCATCATCCAGACAGCAAACACCAGCACCAGTACTGGTGCCAATCTTCGAGCCATCTGTGTACCATACAATACAATTTTGTTTATTGTAGGTGGGAGTCCTCTTCCAGTCATCCCGTGAAGAAACCTGAATTACATAGGGCTTGTCAAATGTATATCGGACCTGTATACCATCAGATGGCATATGGAAATAAGGATGATTTATAACATTACTGTTGCGACCACTGCAAGATAAATACTTAGAATAGTACTTCCAGTGTTTCAGATATTTAAGTCTGTTCATGCAGATGAGAGCCTCAGCTTCAATGTGCATGTAGAGAGGGTGCAATCCGAGCAAAAGTTCAAGAGTTGCAGTGGGAGTGGTTTTCATGCAACCAGAGATCGCAGTACATACCATCCTTTGAAGCTTAATTAAATCTAATTTAGCAGTTTCACATCTGACTCTAGACCACCAAATAATGGAGCCATAGGAGATGATGGGACAAATTACCATAGAATAAATCCAGTGGATAGCCTTGGGATTCAGACCCCAGGTTCTCCCAATAGCATTTCTACAAGACCAGAAGATTCTTTTGGCTTTAGTTATGCAGCATTCCAGGTGTCTCTTCCAGTTGAGACCCATGTCAAAGAAGATTCTTAAGAATTTTACCTCCTTGGAGCACATGAGCTTCTGACCAAAGAAGCGAATGTCTCTAAGGTTAAGAATGCGTTTTTTGTGAACGCAACCATGGTTGTTTTCTGCAGATTTACAGAAAGTCCAGCATTTTTGCACCATGTCTCAACACCCCTAAGAGCGGTGGACATCACATCAGAGACAGTGTTACCAAATTTGCCTCTGGCAATGATGACAACATCATCAGCATATCCAACACAGGATACACCGGAACTAGTTAAGTTGTCTAGAAGAGAGTCTACAACTAAACACTAGAGAATCGGTGAAAGTACGTCTCCCTGTGGACAGCCTGCCAGAGCATGCACAGTCTTGTTGTCACCAAGCAAAGATGCACAGATATACCTATTAGATAATAGGTTCTTGATCCAACAAGAGATCGTCATGTCAACACCCTTCCTATCAAGAGCATGTAGGATGGTGTCAATAGGAACTTTATCAAAAGCACCCTCAATGTCAAGAAAAGTGGCTAGAGCAATTTCCTTGGCATTAAAGTTTCTCTTCAGAATAAAGGAGAGACTGTAGAGAGCAGTATCCGTAGATTTACCCGGTTGATAGGCATGCTGAGAGTTAGACAGAGGCATAGAAGCCAGAGTCACTTCCCTGATATACCTGTCAATGAACTTTTCAATAGTCTTAAAAGAAAAGACGTAAGGCTAATAGGCCTGAAGGATTTGGCCTCATAATAATTATCCTTACCAATCTTTGGAATAAAGATTACCCTTGTATGCCTCCAGACAGAAGGTACATGACCAAAGGCAATACAAGCTCTGTAGATTCTGTAGAGAATGGGAGCAAGCACCTTAATTCCCTCCTGAAGAAGGATGGGAATGATGCCATCAATCCCTGGAGTTTTATAAGGTTTAAAAGAGTTCAAAGCCCAGTTAACCCTATCCAAAGTGACCACACTCTTAGCAATGCTCCACTTACTGCTGTTACAAGTAGAAGTGAGGTGAGCAGCAGGAGTGGTGCTGAGACATTTAGAATCAGAAACTGGAAAATGAACCCTGAACATTTCATCCAGGGTCTCTTCTCCAGTCCCAGAATAGCCACCATTAGGTAACCTAACAGTATTTAGGTTGCAATTTCTGTCTTTTGACATGAGCTTGACCATTTTTGCAGTAGGTAGCAGAAACGTCTTTGATGCCGTCGCAGTAGTTTCTCCAGGAGTTCCTCTTGGAGTCTCTGATTGCCTTATTGTAGGTAGTTAGAGCAGATTTGTAGACCTGCCATTCACCACTCTTTTTGGCTCTATTAAAGAGCTTTCTGCATTTGCTATGTAAGCAGCTGAGCTCTTTTGACCACCAAGGAACTAACCTTGGGGAGACAGCTTTAGTAGCCTTACAATTCTGGTAATATGAAAAGATAATGGAGATCGTTGCACGTGGTCAACGGCCAAATCTATT
This sequence comes from Amaurobius ferox, assembly GCA_951213105.1. Taxonomy (NCBI): domain Eukaryota; kingdom Metazoa; phylum Arthropoda; class Arachnida; order Araneae; family Amaurobiidae; genus Amaurobius; species Amaurobius ferox. The sequence goes on from OX578153.1 coordinate 61,365,912, forward strand.
TCAGCTGTAGAAGAGTACTTACCAGAATGATCTGCAAGCTTTGAAAGAAGATCTTCTCTGTAAGAAACCCAGTTGGTACGTTTGGGGTTCCTACCTGCTGCCATGGTCAATTTTGTAAGACCTTTAACAGAAAAGGTGATTAAACGATGGTCAGACAAAGATATATCATCTGAAACAGTCCAGTTTAAAACACAGTCATATGTAATATTGTTACATATACTCAAGTCGATGACCTCACGTCGATTTATTGTAACGAAAGTGGGCGAGTTGCCCTTGTTGAGAATAAAAAGGTTGGAGCGGACAATGTGCTCCAAGAGATCATCGCCACGACTATTACAGTTACTACTGCCCCACTCAGTATGGTGGGCATTAGCATCACAGCCAATGATCAGTCTTTTACCCTTACTACAGTACTCAATGAGACTAGTAGTGACATTGGTAAAAGTTTCTCTTTCTTCATAAGGAAGATAAGCAGAAGCAAAGATGAATTCATCTAAATGCTCATTAGTTTTGAAGTTCACTCTGATGGCAACATTATCACCATCAAGGAATTCCACAAGGTGAAGAGCATTGAGTTTGTTACTAACAACAATACAAGCTCTAGGTCTGATACAAGATGTATCATAAAAGACATTGTAGCCCTTGATCCCAAGACCCAAAATTTTATTATTGCAGGTCCACGGTCCCTGAATTAGAGCAATGTCAGCCCTACCATCCATCAACCTCTTGCCAAGAATAGCAGAGGTAGAACGACTATGGTGCAGGTTGATTTGCACAACATTAAGACAGCCCATAAAAAGGAAAGAAACAAGGGCAGCAAAAAACTAGGAGGGAGTGGCCTTCCTAGTATCATGAGAATGATCAGTGTCAGGCACGTCATTCTCAAAATCCTGCATGCGTCTTTCCAGCTCGTCATCAGAAAGCAGTGGATTAGCATACATCATGTGATCAGAGCTGGAAGCAATTTCCAGTTCAACAAGCTTAGGTATCATAGTATCAACATTAGTGATACTCACCTGAGAGGTTGCCTGATCTTCTGGCTGTACCTCCATCTCCATCTTCCTTTTGGGCCTTTCGTTTGGGTCCCGAAGAATCTTGAAGACTCCACGGTCCAAACCGGTGTGAGCACCAAAGTCAGCTCTGCGAATCGCATCCGCAGCCTCCGAGTCCACCTCGAAGATCCATCTTACGGAGAGGGGTTCCACAAACTTTTGCAGAACACGCCACTCCTCAAACGTCAACTCCGGGTTGAAACGGTTCAGCCGTTTCAGCAAAACGCTCGGCTCTTTAGTGTAAACATCTCTGGTCTTGAAGGCCACCTTGACAGGTTTGGGTAGATCATTGGCACTCAAGACTTTGAGTACCTCACCTAAAACCTGTCTGTTATTGTGGAAGGTTTTCTTAATCCATTCCACAGTAGTTGCATCATTGCACTGAAGCACCAAGGCTCCAGCATATAAACCAGAACCATGGATCTTCGGAAGTTGCTCACCAGTGGGTATCTCATCTATTTTACCGAGAATCTCCATCTGGATGATGTCAACCTCTTCCTTGCTCAGCTTACTTGAAGGGAAGGAATCTTTAATGACTGCTATTTTTATAACCTGGACTGCCTGAGCATATGATCCAGGTTGGATGTCAGTCCTTGATCTCTTTTTATTGACCAGATCTCTTGGAGAGGGTGTGGCTCTATCCGACCTAAGTCGTTTGGTGTCTCCGACCTTCTCTTTGACAGCACCAGCTTTTGCAAACTTTTGGTCTAGCTGCCTAGGAATGCGCCTCCTCCTGCGCCTCTGTGCCTTTGTGAGCACTTCCTGCGTCTCAGCCATGGTTTCAGTGTGTCGGTCACCAAGGCTCACGACTCCACTTCCTTCCACAGCCAGACTGCAGTTTTCCTCCTTTTTACCAAGATTCAACCCCAGAGGGGCTGTCTCAATGGCTGATTGGGAATCACACGAAAGTGTAACCAATCCCTCAACACTTTCTCTATGGCAGCATGGAGAGCTAGGAAATGGAACATTTAGAATCTCCATGCTGTATCCACTAATGAGAAAAACCACGGATTACTTCCAGTTTGATCAGAGCCCCCGCTATGCCCCGTCTCCCCACACTTTTCTTACGTGAAAAGTGTAACCGCCGGAGTCATTCGCAAAGCTGGATGATGGGGAGTGGGCCATAACGTGCACCAGATGCACAGGGCGCAGAGATCAACAAGGATCCAAGGGGGATTTCTCGATATGAAACACTCCCCACCATCCAACCAACGCAACCAAGGGACTCAGCCTCTGGAACCGTTTACTACAACCGTTTCTTAAAAGCAATACTACATATCCACGCCGCTTTGCCCTTTTCAAAACACAACCACATGGTCCCGTTCCCGAGCCCAAAACGGTATACCTTACGGCAGAGGCCGAAGGGTGGTACTAAGGCCCATAAAGCAGAAGTGATGCTTATTAGGGGCTCAGCATTGATGCAATCTGCAGCTAGGAGGAAAAGATCGCTTAGGTACCTCGGGATTGCAACACCCGTATCCACAAAAGAAGTGGACCCCTGAGGATTTTACAGGGCGAGGCAGTATGCCTTACTCCCAACCCCCAACCTGGAGGACCAGGATACCTCGTTTTGTTGTGAACCTCACCTTAGACCTGTCCGGCATGGGAGACCCTACCAGTAGCAAAAGCTACCGCCGGCATAGCTCTTAGGATCATCGGAACATTCAAGCTGGGTATATAGGGAAAGTAATTAGTAATTATGTACTTTCATTTATTTATTTATTTTGATCGATAATATCGATTTCCATCACATCCCCTATAATTCATTGTTTAAAATCCTAGGGCTGAAGTTTCAAACAAGCACCGGTATTTAAAGGACTTTAAATACAGTTGTATTAAGGACTTTAGGACGTTAGCATGGAAACAACAGCCTTCGTAAATTTGAAATTCGTTCGTAAGTAAATCCGACCACATAGCTTCACAATTCATAATTTACGGTTGTTACATTTAACTGCGGTAATTTTCGGCGCCCCTGGAGATTGGAATATTTCACAGCACGTAAATGTCTGCTTAGAATTCTATCGAGTTGGAATTAAAATTTTTCGGCAGATATCTCGGCTAAATGCTTACTGTTTTAAAATATGTTTCGAACGCTGACTTAGAATATCCCAAATAATTCATTGTCTCAAAAGTTAGGACTGGATTTTCAAACAAGGTAATTAATTCATTTCAAGTACCAGTAGTTAAAGGAACTTTAAATACAGTTACTTTAAGGACTTTAGGGCGTTAGCATAAACCGTTCACGAGATATTGTGCGATTTTCGAATGCATTTTAAAGAAATTAGGATCTTCAATATTGTTAAATGAATAATAATTTCATGCGTAATTTTTTAAAAGAAAACGGATGAAACAAACTTTAGTGCGCTAACATGAACCTCACTCGAGATATTGCATTTTTAACACTTTACAACAAAGTTGAAAAGTGTTTATGACTTTGTTCATTCTGTCTGTCTGTCAGTCTGCTGTCTGTCTGTCTGTCTGTCCGTTAGCACGATAACTGCCGTAAAAATGACTTAATCAAAATGAAATTTTAGTATGTTGTTCAGACGGTCTGTAGGACCTATGGGAATATAAATGAATAATATCACACAATTAGTTTTGGATTGAACCCGGGTTGAAAAAATGAAATACATTGAGCCCTATGGGACCTAATTTTTCTAACATTTTTTAAGCGGATTTAAAATTCACAAATTGCTTCGAAAATTTTAGGTAATAGTCAAATTGTTCCATAAAATATATAAAAAAAAATTCAGCGAAATATATCCAGTAGTTTTTAAAATAAAAATTAAAATAATAATTACACATCTTATATGAAACGATCACGTGACCATGATATGAAACGATCACATGACCCACTTCAAAATGATATATGGCATCCATCTTGTTTCAAATTCGTGATTTTTTAAAGTTCTTTTTAATTCATATTGAATGTTGTATCCATCCTAAAACTACTTTATTTCTGCTTAAATTCTGTGCATCTCTACATACTAAAACAACACAATGACAATATATTTGAGTTTAAATTCTCATTCAAATTTGATTATTTCTACAATTAAGCCTATTTTTCACCTATGTAAAATGTAAACAGCAAAATATGTAGAATGAGTTGTATTAGAATTGCTGTATTTCTTTAACACAAAATAATTCAGTCCATGGAGTCTGCATGGCTGATATGAATGAAATATTAATTGATTTTATAAACAGAAGGACGATTTTTTTCGATGAAGTTTTAAGCATAAAGTTTATGAATTGTAGCTCCATGGTCTTAATTTTTAAATAAAATAAATTATTATAGTATTGTGACGAATTAAATGGAGAAAGTTATGAATGAAATCCTGCTTTTATAGAGAGATCCAGGCGTGTTATTTTTTCTATGACGTCATTTGAATTAATTTCAGTTGTTTTCAATGAAGTTTTCAAATATAATAAATTATCGTAGCATTATGATAGATTTAAAAATATTACCGTGGAATGTATTGCATTTTAGAGATATTTAAACCACGCAATTTATATTTCAATGCCGTCATTTGAATGAAGTTCATTTTTTTCAATGAAGGTTTAAGTTTTCAAATATAATAAATCAATGTAGTATTGTGATAAGTTTTAAAATATTACCGAGGAATGTATTGCATTTTCGACTTTTTTAAATAAAATTGCATTGAAGTTGGAAAGTGTTTCATAATCAATGCTTTAAGCATGATTGATCTTTCTTGTTATTTATTTATTTATTTTTTCAAATAATTGTTTTCACAAACATTACATAAAATTGAAAACAGTAGCAAGTATTATCAAATATTCGTTCCATTCACGAGAGAAGTTAATTTTTGTAATAGCTTTGTATTTTGAGGCCCAAGAATTCGTCAATTGTCATTTCTTTCGCGGGATATTAATTAAATATTAATTTAATTCTAGTGACGATTTTTGGACTCCAAAAGCACCCAATTTCAATTGCGTGCTGTTATTCAATACCAAAAATATTGTGCCGTGGATCTTATACGCAAATTATTTCACTGTGAAAGAAATAAAGTCATTGCATTATTTAGGAAAATTCATGCCCACATCAGATTTTGACTTTCTCGTGCGTAGTATTGAGAAAGTATTGTTTTCATAAAAATTTTCGATTTCGAAATTTTGATGCCAATCTATGTTTTAAGACCTCATGAACAAGTTTTGGCTATATTTAGAGTGATGTCCGTCTGTCTGTGTGTGGTCGATTTCTTGTGTACACTATAGCGGCCACAAATATTAAAGGATTTTCACGAAACTTTGTATCCGGCTATAAATAGCATTTTTTTAAATTCGGGTGAAAACTTTGAAATTTATTTGAAATTTCAAGTTTTTATTTTTAAATTGCAGCATAGGACAAAATTTGACATAATCATCTATAAAAGGATTTATTGATGGTTCAATGATCACGAGACTTTGTAGTTTCAATCACTGTTGTGAAAAATAGCCGCGATACAATGTTACTTTCCTTATATACATAATGTATAAGGAAAGTATTGTGACGGGGTCGAAAATTCGAAGTCGAGTTTTCGACGGAAGAGTACGTTTCAAGCATATCTGATCACGAATCAAACATTTTTTAAGTGATGTCTGTGTGTGTGTGTGAAAGTATGTGTGTGTGTGTGTGTGTGTCTCTGAAAGTATGTGTGTGTCTGTGAAAGTATGTGTGTGTCTGTGAAAGTATGTGTGTGTCTGTGAAAGCATGTGTGTGTATGTGTGTGTGTGTGTGTGTGTCAGTGGAACTGTGGAAACGGTAACTGACGAACGAATGGACCGATTCGAATGAAATTTGGTACAAAAATCACAATCCGTAAACACTGGAAGCCTATTGTTTTTAAACGTAATCGAATGTTCAGAACCCCCTTAAATTTTCGAGTGAAATTTTGAAAAAATCGTCAAAAAATCAAAACCGTTAATAAAGTTACGCAAATAGATATTTCTTATGTAATTTTTCAGTAGAAAACGATTAACATAACATTTAGAACGCTAACATGAACCGTTCACGAGATATTTCACATTTTTCAAAAAAATTATTAAAAAGTCATATAAAATAAAAAAATATATATTTCCTATTGAGAAACATGTTCACTTTTCATATGTAATACCATGCGATAAATTGGGTGACATCATTCTCGTGGATCTAGCTCGTTCCATTCATGAGAAAAGATACTTCGAGTAATACTTTTGTATTTAGACGCCAATAGTCATTTATCTGTTATAAGAATAACTTATTTCTCCGTCAGTAAAGCTTGCCGAGATTTTGACGACGAATTTGGTGGAATGTCGCTAACTTGGCGACTTTTTGAAATCTTGTCAAATTAACGAAAATCTCGTCAAATGGATTAAAATGACGCTAAATCAATGAAAATGACGACTAATTGTCGAAAATTCAATATCTTGGAAAGAATATAAATATCTACTATAAGAAAAACCTATTTTTACTTTCCTTATATACATAATGTATAAGGAAAGTATTGTGACGGGGTCGAAAATTCGAATTCGAGTTTTCGACGGGAGAGCACGTTTCAAGCATCCCTGATCACGAATCAAACATTTTTGAAGTGATGTCTGTGTGTGTGCGTGTGTGTGTGTGTGTGTGTGTGTGTGTGTGTGTCAGTGAGTCTGTGGAGACGATAACTGACGAACGAATGGACCGATTCGAACCAAATTTGGTACAAAAATCACAATCCGTAAACACTGGAAGCCTATTGTTTTTATACGTAATCGAATGTTCAGAACCCCCCTAAATTTTCGAATGGAATTTTGAAAAAATCGTCAAAAAATCAAAACCGCTAATAAAGTTACGCAAATAGACATTTCTTATGTAATTTTTCATTAGAAAACGATTGTCATAAATTTTAGAACGCTAACATGAACCGTTCTCGAGATATTGTGCATTTTTAAAAAAAATTATGAAAAAGTCACATAAAAAAAAAATTCCTATTGAGAAACATGTTCACTTTTCATATGTAATACCATGCGATAAATTGAGTGACATCATTCTCGTGGATCTAGCTCGTTCCATTCATGAAAAAACATACTTTGAATAATACTTTTGTATTTGAACGCCAATAGTCATTTATCTGCTGTAAGAATAACTTTTTCTTCGTGCATAACGCTTGGCGAGATTTTGGCGACGAATTTGGCGGAATGTCGCCAACTTGGCGACTTTTTTGAAATGTTGCCAAATTAATGAAAATCTCGCCAAATGGATAAAAATGATGCTAAATCAATGAAAATGACGACTAATTATCGAAAATTCAATATCTTGGAAAGAATATTAGTATCTACTATAAGAAAAACCTATTTTTTTACTGTAAAAGTAGTAAATTCATTACATTATATAAGGAAAGTCATGTGTTGCCCACATCAGATTTTTTTTACTGTAAAAGTAGTGAATTCATTGCATTGTATAAGGAAAGTCATGTGTTGCCCACATCAGATTTTTTTTGTTCGTGACGTCATTATCCCATTCGGGGGGCCAGTTACCCATCCCGGTACATTGCCAAGTATAGTATCATTCAAAAGATTTTTTTTTTCAAGCATTTTAAAGGTGAAGGGCAACACACTATAATTGTTATCATTTGAACACATGATACCGATTTTTCAAATTTTTTCTTGTAAAAGTAAAAAAAAAGCTGCTAAAAATGAATTCTGGTATGAGAAAGTCGGGAGAAGCTACAATCCAGTTAATTTTTGCAGTTAAGTAGTTTTTAAGTACTCCAGCCCTTCAGCGGAAAAAAAAGCCTTCTATTGCTCCCAAAATGCATGACAGTAATTTAAATATAACATCAGCAGTTGGCTCTCTTCAGTAGGAGCCTCTTGAAGGAAGGCAAATGTTTACAGTCAGAAAACAGTGTAAAATATCTGCAATAAACTGTTCATTCCCAATTTGTCAACCTAAAATTACATTTTCCGTTGTCTTCACCCCTAAAATATATACTTCGAAAGATAGACAAGAAATGATGCCTTCTGCAAACATCCGCAGATGCAATCCCATATAATCTTTAAAAGTGCCTTAGAAAACGGAGGAGCCGTTTGGCCGTAAAATTGACAATAAACAATCTAAAGAACTCGTCGCATGTCAAAAACACAGTTTCTTCGAGTCGTCCAGAAAAATACAAAAAATTAATTCTTCCTGTTTTCAAGAGATGAACCAACATTCATATAAGCTTCTCCCGGTCTTAAAACAAATAATTTTGCTATAGTTTTTCTTTGTTGCGGTTTGTTCTGAAGAAAAGAATCATGGGGGGCACTCGTATGCAGGTGAAAATGGTTCGATATATCAACGTAATCAGTGAAATAAATATTTATTTAACTATTAAAACTTTTAACTTAAAAAAATAATAGCAGAAAAGCGTTTTTATAGTCCCTGAACCCGAGTTCCAAATTTCGGAACAGCGCTATCTATACAAATTGTGGACTTTCCTACAATCATTTATCACGCCCCCCCCCCCTTATTTGTTTCTCCTCTCTTTGTGAATTCTGATGCTTTTTCTACTATAAAAGAACAACTGGTGGTCCGGTTCCCTCCGGAGGCTGCGAACCTCCAGTCCATTAGTGCGTAGTTGTCCTATATTCTTTACGATATCTACATATTCGTGTATGAACATCCCTGCTCAGAATCACTGTCACGGTGCAACGACTAGTATCGTTGGTCTAGTTTCGCGCCAGTTAGCGCTTTCCAATACCGAACAGTCGAAAAGTTGCACTGACAGCAAGAAATCTTGCTATGTGCTGTAATTTTGCGAACCTCTGGCGACTGGCGAAGTCTGTCATACCACGCAGACTGCTTCAAACAGAGGTGTAGATATAGTAAATGGCGCCTAAGTTCAGGGTTTAGAATGGACGTCTCGTCTCGTGCACGTTCATAAAATCTGAAATCTAGGAGAGATGTCGAAATTAAAATGTGAAATTTGTGAGAATCATATATATTTTCTTTTCTTTTCTCAACACTCTCAACAATTCAGCTTCTCACGCTCAAGTGAGAATAAAATTGATTCTACTGTGTGTGTGTGTGTGTTGTATATATATATATATATATATATATATATATATATATATATATATATATATATATATATATATATATATATATATATAGAGAGAGAGAGAGAGAGAGAGAGAGAGAGAGAACCAGTGGCCATAAGAACGCCAAATCTGCGGGGTATGTATTTCAGAACATGGAAAAACGAATGACGCAAAAAATTAGTTCCAAAAATAACCGATAGGGGAAGAGATGGCGCTGCGAACAGTTCCTAGTAAAAGCATAATTCAATATAGCTGCTTGGCAGTCGTGATGCATATTAATTACGAATGGAAAGTGGTATAAGCGATCATCAACTGTCATAAACCTTGAATATGAAATTTAGGTAAGCATTTTGCAAATGTTCCATACGGCATCAACAAAAGAAGAAGACGTCGCTTTATGCAAATTGTTTAAACACAATTTGCTATAAAGGCACGTTCAAAGATTTATGGAAACATTCGACGATCACTATGGGACTTTCATTGTCTGACCGCGCTGTATTATTAAAGTTGTTTTCGAAGAATGAAGGAAACTCTGCTGGCGCTCTTCGCGAGTACAGACGTTTGAAATCGTTGCGTACAGGTCTTCTGATAGCATGTGGCGTCCGGAGAATGGTTCAACTCTTTGAGGAGACTGGGAGCGTCTCAGTTCGACCAGGACGAGGCCGAAAACTTGTGACAACGTAAGTGGCTGAAGAGGTTGTAACGGTTGTTGTTGAGCAGACCAGTCACAATGAGGCAGGAATCAGTAGTGCTTGAGCAAGACAATTGGATTTACCCTATACAACAGTACGGAAGTGCTTGCTGAAAACTTTAGAAAGTTATCTGTATAAGATCCAGCCTCACCAAGCATTACAAGGTTCTGATACAGATATACGTGAAACGTTTCCTTTGACATTCTTTGCACACATTCAGGTAGACGCCAACTAGCTCTGGACCATCTTGTGGAGTGATAAGGCACATTTTTCTCTGTGGAACAGCAAACACCTAAAACAGTCGCATCTGGGCAATGGAAAATCCCCCCCAGTTTCAACAGATCTCCTTACTCTCTCCAAAACTAACCGTTTGGAGTCGGTTTACAGCAACATTTCTGAATGGTCCCTATTTTTTATTATTTTTCTTTAATTAAGAAATTCATACACAGAGACCAAAGACCTGTTCAGTTACTGCACAGGGGACATGTTATAGGGACATATTGTGGAACTTGGTTATTCCTCATTTCCAACAACGAGAATATCTCAGCTCTATCATATTCCAATAAGATGGAGTACGTCCCCACATTGACCGTCTTGTTCAACAGTTGTTGCAACAGCATTTTACAGAAAATTGAACAGAATTACTCCCCCCAAAGTTCTGCTCTGCTGCCTCATCGTGGCGGGGGAGTGTTCCTGGGCGGAATGGGTGAAGTACGTCGGGAGTATATACGCCTGGTAGGGTCACCCAAGACGTGAAGGCCATTCCATTATGCTCAGCTAAAGCACTGCAGGCAGAGGCAAAGTCAGACTTCATCCTTTGGTGCCTCGCGGTCCTCGGACCTTCTGAAGCTGCATTCTCTACTCTTTATCATGATTCGTTGGTTTAAGAATTTTGAAAATACTGCCACGTCCGTCGCGCAGGATAAAAAGGGGCGCGTTTGGAGTGTTAGTAAGGCCTCCGTTCGAAAAATAAGCTACATTCTACATCAATTCTTTCTGGGTCTGGAACTCTGAGGATATTGCAATGTAATATCAATGGACTATGTACGACCGCTATGAGAGTTAAGCTTGACCAATTGCTGGACTTCGCCAATCAACACCAGGTGCAAATAATCGCAATTCAAGAGACAAAAGCTTACTAAAGGAGGTGGTGGTTTAATGTTTCTAATCAGAAATATTAATTATGAAAGCGTACAATTGAACCCTCCTCAAGACTCAGAGCTTGAAGCACAAGCTATTAAAGTCAAATGGAATAACAAAAGTATTAACATTTAAAATGCCTATCATCCTCCTAACAATAGTGGATTTTTCTCTGATACTTTGATGCCAATGTTTTCGGAAACATCTATAATTTTGGGAGATTTTAATGCAAAGCACCCACTATCGGGAAGCTCTGTTGCTAATCAAAGAGGTAATGGCCTTTCAAATCTTGTGGATGACAACGCTTTTTGCATTCTGAATGATGGGGCACCAACATATCGCTCATATATGTAGTTACGACAGCCGAGATGCATTGGATCTCGCGTTTACCAGCTCAGATATTTTTTCAAGTTGTAACTGGACTGTCCTAAATTCGATTGGGAGTGACCACTCACCAGTCCTCATAGAAATTAGGAATTTTCACAAAACCCCTAATAGCAAAAATGCTTACTGGAACATCAAAAAAGCTAACTGGGAGGTATATAAAACCTCTCTGGACAGTTTTCTGAATCATGCTATGGTCTTTAGTGATCTTGATGGTAAATGGCGGCATTTCAGAAGTTCTGTCCTAAGGGCCGCTGGGCTGGCCATTCCCAGAGGCAATAGGAAAAAATTTAAGCCAAACGTTATCCATAATGCTGGGGCCCTTTCGCCTCTTATACATCAGAGAAACGCTCTTCAGCGCGATCTTCTGACTTCTCCTTCTCCGTGCCTTAGGTCTGCTTTGAACCTGGTAAACGCAAATATTAAACGTTTGTGTAAGAAACTCAGGGTTTTTCAGAGTTGGATGCTCGCAATTTTTCTCTGAAGATTCCTGAGGTCATTACCTTCTTGTGCCCAGACCTCCAACTTAGCGCTTGGGAAAAACAACGCCATGAACTTCCCTCAGATTTCCACGAAATCTAGCCATTTTGCCATTCCACTTGTCATCAAAGAGCGGGGGAGAGATCTCGACGCTACGAGAATGTGTGGTCCCGATACGACGGGGTCATGAGAAACAATCTCAAAGTTCACGTTGTTAGGTGGTCTCAGAATTTTAGCATGAATATATACTCAATGCAAGGCACGCATCTAGAGAGACGCTTAACATCCGTACGTGAAACAAGTCGATGCCTTACGACTTGTCGTCTCAGGCCGATTTTACCCGGCTTTTGTAATCTTCAATATTTTTTTTCTGCTGAGTTTGAAATAAAACCTTATTTTAATTATACTTTTGATTAATAATTTAATACTTTTGATTTGAAAGTTTCTTTGATTTTGGAAACATTTCCTATTTTGCATTTTATCAATTTTATAATCGTCACCTTGTCGGAACCCTGGATACGACTCTCACGTTATCCAAGAGTACGTCTACCTTTAAGCAGTTGGTGTTCCCGAAATGACACCGACAACCTGATCACAGGTATTTATTTCATATTCGGCTGAGCCAATACAGTCGAACGCAGCGATTTTACGTCAGCGAGTAAGAGAACCCTACAGTTTGTATGCGGATTTCAGGAGAAACCGTTGGAACAACTTGTGTGTAAACTTGACTCTCGTACTCTTACCTCAAAACTTTGGAAATTGCCAAAAAATATTGATAGGATACAGCCACAGGTTGAAACGACCAATTCTTTTAACCACCCTGATGGATATTTGTGCAGTGACAGCGAGGCTGCAAATACGTTAGGTAGACATTATCAGAGGGAGAGTCGACTTTCTTTTAATATAGAAGGCAAACTGATTGCAAAATCAGCCAGAGTTTTTATTCATAAAACTCGCTGTAATCCCGGTGATTACCCAGTTTTTAATAAGGATTTTACCAGTGAGGAACTGGATATTGCCTTCCATGATATGGATCCTAACAAATCGCCTGGCCTGGATGGGATCCATGGTCATATGCTGGCCAATTTGAGTCACTTGGGCAAAAATTTTCTTCCTGATATTTTTAACACATCTTGCAATATTGGAGGACTCCCGAGGGAATGGAAAGATGCTCTTGTCATCCCCATTAGAAAACAGGAAAACAGGCTAATGATCCAAACAGTTTTAGGCCCATCGCCTTGACCAGTATTTCGTGCAAACTCATGGAGAGGATTGTCCTGCGTAGACTTACTTATCATCTTGACCACAATGGTCTGCTACCTGCTGAACAGTATGGCTTTAGAAGGGACCACTGCACGATGGATCAGGTTTTATATTTTGGTGAAAAGGTCAGGGACGCTCAAAATCGTAGGTCTACATACCACACTGTGGCCGTCTTCCTTGACCTGTCTAAAGCCTTCGACAGGGTTTGGAAAAACAAACTCATTTGCAAACAATATGGTAACTTTAATATCAGGGAGAGGTTCTTGCCGTGGCTCGCTGACTTTTTAAAGGCCAGGTATATCAGAGTGAAATTTAGAGACAGTGCTTCTGGAAGATTCAGACTGAGTCAGGGTATTCCCCAGGGCTCTGTGCTTAGCCCTACTCTTTTCTCTCTTTTTATTGCTGATATAGAGGCAGGGACTAATGCCAATCACTGCATGGGATTGTATGCTGATGATATAATTATTTGGAGCAGCAAATCCAGTATCACTTCTGCCCAGGAAGATATTAATTCTTCCCTCCTTGATTTCGAGAATTTCGCTGTGGAGCATAAGATCGCTTTTAATCCCTCCAAGTCTGTTTCCAGTGTATTTACCACCAATAGACATCTGTATAACCAGGAGTCTGACATCTTTCTTCTGAGTAGGAGACTAAATTGTGAAAAACATCCCAAATATTTGGGGTTCATTTTGGACCAGGAGATACTTAGCCGTGCTCATATAGACAATTTGGTTTTGAGAGGTAAACAGAGACTCAGAATTTTGAAATATATTTCTGGTAGAGATTGGGTTGCGGATGCGCGGACCCTGAAAAACACATACACTGCTCTTATTTGACCGATCCTGGAGTACGGTGTTCAGGTCTATCAGACTGCCTCTATTCGCAACCTAGATAAACTGGAAAGGGTTCAGCTTTCTGCTGTCAGAGCTATACCTGGTCTCCGCAATAGCTGTCCGAGGGGCATTGTACTGTATGAAGCTGACCTCCAACTCCTCAGGCTTCGGAGTAGGTTTCTCCTGGTCAAATATTTTGCAAAGCTCATCAGTTATGGAGATCAGCACAGAACCACAGCAACAATCGCCATCTTAAGAGAGAAAGTTCGCTTAGCCACGCTGAAAGTGAGGGTTGGCTGCAAAGCGAAGTTGCACATGTCTCTCTGGCCTGCTGCATGGAGGTTACTGCGTCGTTTCGTGATCGGGTCTTTTTCAGGACTGAATTCTGCTCATACACTAACAAGGGCACGCAGCATCCAGATTATCTTAAACAGCTCGCTTTGGAAACAATTTATAAAATTCCCGGTTACGCGTTGCAGATTTATACTGATAGAAGTAGGGGTGATTGTGCCATCTCCGGTAGCGGGGTCTACATCAAGCAGGGGAATATCATTAGGACATGTAGGAGAAACCCCAACTGCTGCTCAGTTTTTCGGGCGGAACTCATAGCCATTAAGGAGGCCTTGAGTTATTGTGTCAAAGAGGGAGTCACAGATATCTGGATTCTGAGTGATAGCCGTAGTTCTATTCAGCACCTGGCTGAATGGTGGAGACATGGTGACGGAACGACAGTGAATATTTTTCAGCATTTGGGTTAGTTGTGTGCCCATAATAGGATATATTTTCAATGGGTGCCATCTCACGTGGACATTTACGGTAATGAGATTGCGGATGGTCTGGCCAGAGAAGGCAGCCTTAAGAGTTCGATTGACGGTGGCTGTCTTTCTTTCTCGGAACTTGCCTCACGAGTCAAACTTGAAATTAACTCCTTGGAGAAAGGCCCCCGTGCATGAGTGGTATGATTTTAGCCGTCCTGGTGCTGGTTTGATTGGGGCAGGCAGTAGGGGCGAACAGAAGGCTCTGGCCAGACTCCGCAGCGGCCATCTTCGTGCTCTCCGTAATGTGTTGGGGTTCTAAGGTTTATCCCCTTTGCCCGAAGTGCAATTTGGTTCAGGCCTCTCCTGCCCATGCCTTGACATGTATTGGATGCCAGAGGAGTCAGCTGTACTCCAGGCCTGGAGTAGTTCTCCATCTTTTGAGGACTCACGGGTTCATGGACTTGAGATGTTGCTGTCGGTCAAGTGGGATAAGAAACAACAACAACAGAAAATTGAGTAATCAGTCGTGTATTCCCATCTTTATGGCTACCCTATTCACCAGATCTGAACCCTTGTGACTTTGGGCTGTGGGGTTGCCTGAAAAACATGGTTTATCGGGGAGATATTCGTAACCTTGCAAATTTGAAGGACAACGTCATCTGGCACACGCGCAACATCACAAAAGACCAGTTATGTGCAGCTGTTACACGGTACCATTTGTTGCTTCTTCAACACGGTGGACTTATTGAACACTGCCAATGACGTATCATTTTACAGCCTTCTTCCCTTCTTCGTTCCATATGTAACACGTTCTAGATGCATTAATTAAATTGACATTTAGGTGTTTATGACTATTGTCAGTATCTATCGCACGTTTATACCACTTACAATTCTTAATTAATATGCATCACGACTGCAAAGCCGATTCGTTGAATTATGTCTTCACTAGGGGACTGTTTGCAGAGTAGACTGTTTGCCATCTCTCCCCTTATCGGTCATTTTTGGAACTAATTTTCTTGCGCCATTCGTTTCCCCATGTTCTGAAATGCATACCACGCAAATTTGGCGTTTTTGTAACCACTGGTTTTCTCTCTACTACAATGATCTGAACAGGGATACTTTAATTCTATATATATATATATATATATATATATATATATATATATATATATATATATATATATATATATATATATATATATATATATATATATATAGTGATAGTACTCAGCAATGCGTACAATATTTGCCATAGAACTTAGGGTCGCAATCCACTCACAGTGGCAGAAACCCAACATGCAAAGCAGGTCAGCTGCTGAAGCGGCGTTGACGGTTATTTTTCCAAAGCGAAACTGTCACTATCCCCAGGCCACTACACCCCTCGTAAACACCAGCAGAGATTTACCATCAACATCTGGACACATATTCTTGGTGATCGGCTGGTAGGAACTTACCCTTTGCCAGAACGCCTAACGAGCACCGTATACAGTGTGTTCCTGAAGCAAGTGCTACCCGGTCTGTTGCAGGGTGTTCCGTTCACCACACAACGTGACATGTGGTGTATGCATGATGAGGCCCCAGCACACTTCTCCACCGCCGTCCGACACTTGCTAAACACGACTTATCCCCAGCTGTGAATTGGGCGTGGTGGACCTGTGGCTTGGCCTCCACGCTTCCCGGACCTGAATCTACTAGACTTCTTCTCCTAAGTACACATGAAAGAATTGGTGTACGAGACACCTGCAGACCCCTTCAAAGATCTCTTCGCGCGAATCTCCGTTGCTGTGAACAAGATCAACACCACACCAGGGGTCTTTGGAAGGGTGAGAGAATTCGTCCTTCACTGGTGTCGGCTGTGTTACAAAGCCACTTTGAACAGCTTCTTTAAGTAATTCTCTAGTGCGAATGGCATTGTGCTATGCATCTGTTACTTCAGTCTCTTATTTCAACGCTTTACAACACAGTTGAAAAATGTTTATGACTTTGTGTATTCTGTCTGTCTGTCCGTTCGCACAATAACTGCTGTAAAAATGACTTTATCAAAATTAAATTTTAGTATGTTGTTGAGAGGGTCTGTGGGACATATGGGAATGTTAAGGAATAATATCACCCAATTAATTTTGGATTGAATCCGGGTTGAAAAAATGAGAACTCTGTGGGACCTAATTTTTCAAACATTTTTAAGCAAATTTAAAATTCACAAATTGCTTAGAAAGTTTTAGGAAATATTCAAATTATCCCATAAAATATATAAAAAAATCTCAGCAAAATATGTTCGGTAGTTTTTAAAATAAAAATTAAAATAATAATTACACCCATATAATATGAAGAGATCACGTGACCAACTTCAAAATAAAATATAGCATGCATCTTTTTTCCCAGAGTAAAAATCGTGATTTTAAAAGGTTTTTTAATTTATACTTTGTATTGCATCCGTCCTAAAACCTCTTTATTTTTCCGTAATTTTTGTGCATCTATATTCTGCGCCAACGCAATTACAATATTTTTGAGTTTAAATGACCATCAAACTTTGATTATTTCTACAGCGAAGCCTAATTTTAATGGATGCAGAATGTAAACAAGTGATTATAAAGATGAGTTGTATAAGAATTGCTGATTTTTTTCACCCAAAATTATGTAAATCTGGAGTCTGGAATAAAAGTGTATGAATAAAATATTCATTGTTTCTACATAGAGAGCCAGCTAATTTATATTTCGATGACGTCATTTGAATAAAGTTGATTTTTTCGATGAAGTTTCCAAGTAAAATAAATTATCACAGTTCTGTGATAATTAAAAAAATATCCCCGCTGAATGTATCGCATTTTGCATTTCAGTTGGAAAGTGTTTTATAAGCAATGCTTTATGCATGATTGATCATTCTTGTTTTTCTCTAATAAAGGAACGACGTGAATAAGTCACCTTTCTTTTTACTGCCACTATGAGTGAATTACGACCCTAGGTTCTATTGCAAATATTGTTCATCTTGCTGTGTACCATCACCCTTCTTTTCTGTTGCAGGAGATCGCGGACACCAATAAAATTTACAGTTATGCATACAGAAACGTAGAATTTCAGTATTACTGAACCAGGTATAGCCCTTGAGAACGTAGATGGTTTCGGAAATACTTGTAAATTTTATTAGATTGTATTTTTCTTGTGTGATACTCTCACAATTTTTGGGTGCCAGAAAAGATCTAGCTCCATTTGTTGATTTATCAGTTTGGATCTATTCAGCTTATACACTATTTATGCACTTATACCATATATGTTAATGCAGGGAACGAGGGTTTTAGTACCTGTATTACATATATGATTTTTTTAAATTTAAATATTAATTTCATTATTGGGTGTAGTTACAGGCTTAAATTATATTAAGGCTTTCTCAACATGGTCAATTTCAAAATTTTACCTTCTATATGAAACAGGGAACGAGAGGTATTTAATACTTGTTTTATTTATAAAGGAATAATTCTCAAGCCAAATGTTGGGTCTATTTTATTTTATTTTTATTTTTACTTTTTACATGTGCTCTTCACACAACTTTCAATAAAGGATAAGGCACGGGTAATTAAAATATACATGTAATAAAATTTCTTACAATATATATATATATATATATATATATATATATATATATATATATATATATATATATATATATATATGTAATGAAAGATTTTAATCGAAAACTATGCATAAACTACTGTATGTACAAAAAAACCCATCTCTAGCATATCTGTTACAAATGAGTAACTATAGACCAAGACTAAGGATAAAAATAGAAGGTAACATATTACTACAATGGAAAGGGGGATGAGAAGAATATTAGGATACAAAAATCACAATTAAAAAGTATATATAAATATAAATAAAAATGAAAAAGAAAACACGGCAAAAATGAGAAAAGGCAATAATAATAAGCTCAAGATAAAAGATAAAGACATAGATAACAATCAATTGAAACTACACAAAAAATGGCGGTTAGTTCGAAATTGCATTCTCATCAGGACAGCCATACAATTCGAATTAAAACCGATAGAATAGCCAGTTTCTGACAATGGCGATAGTATGTAACTATAGACACCATTGGAACTGTCTACTGGCTAGTGGAAGGAGAAAAATAAATCAATTGAATTACAAATCAGAAAAATAATACCTCCTCGAACAGAAATATTAACTCACAAGCATTGCTACCACGTGTAGGTTGAACAAGCGACTGAGCATTTCACCTCACTATATATATATATATATATATATATATATATATATATATATATATATATATATATATATATATATATATATATATATATATATATATATATTTCCCCCCCAAAAAAATTAATTTAAGATTTATATAGTATTATTTCCTAAGCAGAAACAGAATAATTCCAAGAAGGTCAGTAATAGTAAGTCCTTGGAGAAAATGATAGTTTGAACTAATGTACGGTTGTAAATGTACGTATTACAATGATATATGGTTGACACAGGCAGCTGAATGCATATAGTTCATCACTTTGGTGACGACTCACCTGTTGCTAACTTAAAAATAAATCAAAGAATAAATAGAAATTTTAAAAGAATATCTTAGAAACGAAAACGCGTAGATCTATCTTTTAATTTTCATACTCAATGTGATACACATTAATCAAAATAATATGAAAACGGAAATATTTGAAAGCTGATTTTAGCCCCTGTCACACCAGAAAGATATTTTTAGTTGTTACCCTCTGAAAAATGATCCCTTAAAAGCTCGAAGAAGCTTTCCCCACATTTAACCCCGATCATTAAGTATTCTTCCCTTTCTTTTTCTTTTTTTTTTTTTTTTGAATAACTTCAGGTTCTCACTGAAGTATTTCATCATTAATTGTTCATGAGACATCCGTCTCCTGGTTGTACGAAATAAAATGACCTGTGAAGTGATTTCGACTTCATACGAGATTCTCGTGGGCGGAACGGCAACCAAGGGACACACTACGTAATCAATCGATACACGAGTAAATCATCCCGTTACCATAGTTACCAAGATCTCGCTACCCAATATATTCCACGAAATACTTATCTATACAGCTAAATAAAGCTTTGGTTTTTGTATGCCCAGGAACTGGGATGCAGTACAAGTAATGAATGCTGAGGGTTTCTTTAAATTAATGATGGGTGGGGGGGGGGGGGAGTGCTGGAGACGAGGAGGAGAGTCCGGTTGCGACGGTGAAAAATGTTCACTAATTAGGAAAGATTTAAATATAGAGGGTGAGAACATTTCATTGCTGCGGCTCAATTAATAAGCAAGTAAAATAAAAAAATATAGTTTTCCAACGGTAGCCCCTTTTGTAATTGTATATAACTTGAATGTATGAAAAACGTATTTATGAAAATGTATGTAACTTAAATGTATAAAAGGCAAAGATACAGCTAAATTTGGACTTTCTAGCTGCTCCGGTTCTCAAATTTTACTCCCAAAACGAGTATATTCCTATGGATGGCCCAAGACTATCTAGCCCGATAAATCCAAAGAATTAAAATATACTGCAAGAGAGAATGCCATACTAAATTACATGTTATTATGATTAATGATACTTAATTAGTAAGTACCATTAATCATAAATTAGTTCTCTAAGATTATTTTAGTTTAGTCGGTATTGGATGAACCGTGTTTTGAAAAAATACAAATTTTTATTGAAATGAACACACTTTGCCAGTACAGTTTAATACAGCTATTACGAGAGCATATAAAAATCGAAAAAATTGCCGTTATAAGCGATCCCTCGTCATGCAAACTAAGGATTCTAAATGTGGCGCATCAGCGGCCATCTTGATATCCCAGTTGAAGCAATGGCTGTCGAAAAGAGGGTTGCTTTTTCGTCCTCTTCTCGGAATCTCGAGAAAGTGAAAACATTCTGGACTACGTTCTTGAATGATGGGTGCATTTTTGTAAAAGCAGAAGCGCCTATTTTACAGCTAAAATGGGTATCAAATATCAGCCATGTAACATGCATGCGCTATCGAAATTGCACAGGCCGATGATAATTGTCTGTCAAATTGGCAGTTGCGTCAGCCTGTATATTTAGAAGCTCTAGATGACACCACTCAATTTTCAAATCGTCTGTTTTGAACCAAAATCATACCCCCTTCCGTTTCAGTCCAACAGTGGCGTAACCAAAGCGAGGGTGTCACCCCCCCCCCCCCCCCATCCATGCCAACGGCCTTACCGTGCTGAAAACACGGGTTCTCGTTAGATCACCGAATTCAAGTAGCATCGGGCGCGGTTAGTACTTGGGTAGGTGACCACCTGGGAACACTGCGTGCTGTTGGCACATTTCGGGCGCGGTAGCCCGGTGGTTTGCGCGCTGGATTTGCACGCTGCCACAACTGCCGCCCTGTCCATGCGGAGTACGATCACGTTAAACATGTGGGTCCGTAAGTCCTTCCGAGAGGTTGGTGGTAGGGGGAGGAGGGTTCGGTCCCTGTGGATGCCTCCCCCACTGGGTTCCGGTGTAAATTGGGTGGCACTTCCCGGTCGTCCAAACAGTTACCTTACACCTTTCTGGTTGGTCGGACGGTCTGGGTCTCAACAACAACAACAATACCCCCCCACGCCCCAGAAATCCATCGAAACCCATTGAATTTCGAAAAAAAAATGCTATTTGAGCAAATAGGAAACAACCAATTGATTACCCCTCCCCTTAACTTTTTTTTTCGATAACGCTACTGCATACAAACAGGGACTGATCAAGCCAAAGTAAAGCCCATGACTGTTGTTAATTTGCCCCATACATATACAAACACATGCAAAAAATCAACACATAATACATTTGGAAGCCCAGGATCACAGCCTCGAAGGCCTTTTAGTACATGTGAAAATCTTACAAACTTTTTACTTCAAAGTAATATATTAAGGCTTTAAAGGATGTATAATATGACTTTAAAGGGTGTATAATATTTAAAACTATTGACATATTTTAACATTTAAAATAAAAACTAATATTGCCAGTTTTAAATTAATTAAAAAATTGTTTCTGCTTTAATTCTAAATCACATACAGGATTTAGGGGCCCCTTAAAATTTGGGGACCCAGGACCGCGGCACCGGAGGCCCGTGCGTTAATTAGGCCCTGCATATAAATATCACATACAAATGGAAAAAAAAAAACTGATCAAAACAAATGCTGCGTACTTGGATGTTACTTTTTAAATTCTGATTGGGATTTTTACAAAAATACAAATCGACAGTCCTTTGTTTCATTTTTGATATCGATGATTTTATTACGTAACTTTCGGCCTTCAGAAGACTTGCCGTTTCTTCAACAGGTGGCATTTGACGCAATAAAAAAACCCGATTACGTTTAAAGCTTGCATAATTTCTGATTGAGATGGTACGCTTCCAATTCTACAAGGTAGGATCAAAAAGTTTGCAGACTGTGCTGATATCTCCAACCCTGATTGCAGGAGAGAGGAACTATTTTACCGTGGCGTAGAGGCACGTGTGACGTGAGATGTGAAAAGGAAGAAGCAGGTTCGCAGTGCAGGGTTTTTCTAGACAATGCGTGTCTGGAAAGCGCAAGAACAGCGTGCGAATATCAAATTCTGCCAGCGTTTTGGGGGAAATCGCCGACAGTAACATTGCACCTGCTGCAGCAGAGGATGTCCTGTGAATACCCTTTAATGTGTCGGAAATTCAAAAAAGTAAATTAAATGTATGTGTCATCCTGCATGGACGTGTGCTCGTTAAATAGGGGTGTCCGATATTCAGGAGCGTCTGTTAAATGAAGATGTCTAATTTTTAGTAGTGTCCGTTAAAAAGCCTCGCACTAAAGAAATATGAGGAGCCTCAAGCCTCCCCCCCCAAATTTTCTAAAAAACTATACGTCTATATGTCTTCTTGTTCTGGAGGGTTGTTTATAGCTTCTCAAAGAGGTTGATACCCAGGGGCGGCTCTTGCATAGGTACTGCGGGAGCGACAGTGCTCTCTCTCTCATCCTCGCGTGCAGCTTCCTACTTGCGCATGCGCACAACAGTCAAACACCACGCCGCTGGAACTGTGAAGCGTGGTGTTTGACTGTTGTGAGCATGCGCACATGGGAAGCTGCTCGCAAGGCTGAGAGAGAGAGCACTGTCGCTCCCGCAGTGCCTATGCACGAGCCGCCACTGTTGATACCTTTACTTATTTGTAAAATGTATTTTAAATGCATATTGTTTTAAAATATACGATAATGCTGTGTTTTAAATTAATTCTTAAAATACAGCATATTATCGATTATTCTTTCAAAAATATTTAAAGCAATAAAATATTTCACTTTTTGTCGTATCACGTCAACTTAGTTCAGCTAAACAACGCTTCGTTTATACCCTCCATAGAAATCTCTAGAAAATAGGCGCAAAGTTGAAACTTTTAAGATATTGAAAAAATGCGAGTAATTTCCAAAATTCACCAAAATGTCGCCAAGGTCAAGCGATTCGGGCCTTCAAATAATAAAAATGATTGCTTGGAAATGGTGTTTTTCCTCGGAAATTGGCAATATGTCACAAAAGCATGGTCCCTGAATCCTTTCACTAGGACGCCAAAAGTGCAGTTACGCCACTGTTAACATAGGTAAACATATTGAATCCAACAAATACTTATCTCATGCATAACAATGTCCAAGCTGTATATGCCAGACTTCTGTGTCTCAATTGAGATGAGTGTTATATGTTAAATCTTCAACGACTTTCTGACTAATTAAGCAAATTATTAGGCAGAAAACAGATTTTCTGTCTAATTATGCATATTATTGGACAAAAAACAATCCACACAACTCCAGATTTTACATAATGAATCTAAACGTTAATTTTCACTTGTTTACTACGTGCTTATATCGAGTACTGGCTTAACTTAAGACTTATAATTAAGACTTATAATTATGGCTACGGGGAATAAGAAGATTACTGCATCAAAAGCTTTGAGTGGCTAAAACAAAGGATCTGCTGACAATGACAGCTGTAAGGATTAAATTCTGCTGGAGGGGAAATAGCACCAACATCGGATTAAGACTTTATCTGACAGCATACATAAATTTCTTGCTCATTATTTTATGCTAATTCTAATGAATAGTGTCTATTTTCAAATCATTTTAACTCTTTTGAATTCTTTTCCGGTAATCACATATAAACATGAGAGTAATGAATTTTAGTTTCAAGCAATGAAGGATTAATAATTTTCGAGGCCCTAATTGGAATGTAACCTGAGAAATGCCCGGGAAAGGGTAGGGGGTATTGGAATTATAGAGAAAGTATAATAATAAAAATTAAAAGTATAAGGAAAGTATTGGAATCGTGTCGAAAATCGCAACTGGAATTTTCGACGGATCTACACGTTTTGGGATCTTCAGATTACGCAAAAACTATTTTTAGCGTGACATCTGTGTGTGGTCTGTCTGTGTTGTTGTTGTTGAGACCCAGACCGTCCGACCAACCAGAAAGGTGTAAGGTAACTGTTTGGACGACCGGGAAGTGCCACCCAATTTACACCGGAACCCAGTGGGGGAGGCATCCACAGGGACCGAACCCTCCTCCCCCTACCACCAACCTCTCGGAAGGACTTACGGACCCACATGTTTAACGTGATCGTACTCCGCATGAACACGGCGGCAGTTGTGGCAGCGTGCAAATTCAGCGCACAAACCACCGGGCTACCGCGCCCGAAATGTGCCAACAGCACGCGGTGTTCCCAGGTGGTCACCCACCCAAGTACTAACCGTGCCCGATGCTGCCTGACTTCGGTGATCTAACGAGAACCGGTGTTTGGGTCTGTCTGTGGAATGTATGTACCCATTCTAATTCAAAAACTAATTAATCAAATGTACAACACCTTATGACGATTCTTTTAAATTTGAAATATTAAAAATTTCAGAACGCCGCCGAAGGAGCTAAACAAGAAAGATCAATCGTGCTTAAAGCATTGATTATGAAACGCTTTCCAACTTCAATGCAATTTTATTTAAATAAGTCTAAAATGCAATACATTCCCCGGTAATATTTTAAAAATTATCACAATACTATATTAATTTATTATATTTGAAAACTTAAACCTTCATTGAAAAAAATGAACTTCATTCAAATGACGGCATTGAAACATAAATTGCGTGGTTTAAATATCTCTAAAATGCGATACATTCCACGGTAATGTTTTTAAAACTATCATAATACTACGATAATTTATTATATTTGAAAACTTCATCGAAAACAACTGAAATTCATTCAAATGGCGTCATAGAAAAAATAACACGCCTGGATCTCTCTATAAAAACAACATTTCATTCTTAACCTTCTCCCATTCATTTTATTCATCACAATACTATAATTTATTTTATTTAAAAATTAAGACCGTGGAGCTACAAGTAATTAAACTCTATGCTTAAAACTTTATCGAAAAAAATCGTCCTTCTCTTTGTAAAGTCAATGAATATTTCATTCATATCAGCTATGCTGACTCCATGGGCTAAATAATTTTGTGTTAAAGAAATACAGCAATTCTAATACAACTCATTCTACATATTTTGCTGTTTACATTTTACATAAATAAAAAATAGGTTTCGTTGTAGAAATAGTCAAATTTGGATGATCATTTAAACTCAAATATATTGTATTTGCTTTGTTTCAGTATGTAGATGCACAGAATTTAAGCAAAAATAAAGTGGTTTTAAGACGGATACAACACTCAATATGAAATAAAAAGAAATTAAATAATCACGATTTTGAGACAAGATGGATGCCACATATCATTTTGAAGTGGGTCATGTGATCTTTTCATATCATGGTCACGTGATCGTTTTATATAAGAGGTGTAACTATTATTTTAATTTTTATTTAAAAAACTACTGAATATATTTCGCTGAATTTTATGTTTATATATTTTATGGAATAATTTGAATATTACCTAAAATTTTTGAAGCAATTTGTGAATTTTAAATCCGCTTAAAAAATGTTTGAAAAATTAGGTCCCATAGGGCTCAATGTACTTCATTTTTTCAACCCGGGTTCAATCCAAAACTAATTGGGTGATAGTATTCATTTATATTCCCATAGGTCCTACAGACCGTCTGAACAACATACTAAAATTTCATTTTGGTTAAGTCATTTTTACGGCAATTATCGTGCTAACGGACAGGCAGACAGACAGACAGACATAATGAATGAACAAAGTCATAAAAACTTTTCAACTTTGTTGTAAAGTGTTAATAACTTTGGGGCAGAAAGAAATTTTGCGTACAGTGGGTACCTACAGTGTACAAACAGACACACACACACAGACGTCACGCTAAAAATAGATTTTTCGTGATCTGAAGGTCTCAAAACGTGTAGATCCGTCGAAAACTGCAGTTACGATTTTCGACACGATTCCAATACTTTCCCTATACATTACTATGTATTGCTGGAAAAGCAAAATTAGAATTAAATGTGTTTCGAATAAAATACAGAAGTTCTTATATGTCCCATTCTTATAAATATTGTGAGCAAAAATTCTTTCAAATCATTACATTAATGATTTCTGAGATACACCTCAATAAATGTACTTACTCTATATTGAGCATTTAAAAATTAATTTTTGCATATTCAAATTAAAAATGGAAAAATCACTTGAATCAGTCATTGCATTTTTTCAAGCACTATTGACAATTCGATTTTAGAGCTGCAATGAGTGTTTAAGTACTACTTAGCATGAACTTACGGGCTCATTCAATGTCAAATGCCAGTAATTTATGAAAGAAAAATTGCTGAATTTGGCTTTACAGAAATTATTTAAAGTTAACAAATAATCGATTCTTGAACGTCGACGTATATTGCTTTTGAATTAAATTTAGAATTTATTCGATTGCATTGCTGTTTAAGAACAAAACTCAATTTATTCACCAATGAGCATTACAGATTATTAAAAATTAACTGTAGTGTAGCTCCACTCGACTTTTTCAAACCGAAATTCATTTTTAAATATCTTGTGTTTTATTTTTTACAAATTTTACAAGAAAGAGTACGAAAAATCTCTATTGTGGGCCCAAGTGATCACAATTACAGCAAACTACCCTTTATTTTAAAGGACTTGTAAAAATCCTTCAATTGATACTAAGTTTTGCAATGTTATTCCCGGGAGGGTAACTTCCCCCCTCCCTCTCCTCTGGGGGGGTCTAATGACATCACAGACATAATAATTGTATCGCGGCTACTTTTCACTACAATGATTGAAACTATTAAATTTCATGATCAATGAGCTATAAATAACCCCTTTTATGCATGATGATGTCAAATTTTGTGCTACGATACCATGTTAAGAAAATATTAAATTTTTAAGTTTTCTCTCGAATTTCATGAAATTCTACGTAGTTCTAAATTTTTGGATAACAAAGCCGGATATAAAGTTTTGTGAACATCCTATAATATTTGTGACAGCTATCGTGGACTCAAAAAATTAGATATAGACCTAACGTGTTAAATATAGACCTAACGTGTTAAATTTAGACCTAAAGTGTATACTCAGTGCCCTCTCATACTAAAGTTAGTGGTGGAACTAGAGGATTACCCTACTCGCCAGCGGGACAGACCTCGTGGGTTCGAAACACTTTTTGTGTCCCCAATAATTTTGTTGTGGATTCCTCGAACCCCTAATATTTTGTGCGTATTTAGTGGGGAAAATGTAAGCATGTATGCACAAATTTTGTTTTTTGTTATTAATTCTTCAAGTTTTTCATTTTTCATTCCCTGTTTACTTATAATTAAAATCGCGTGTATAGAAATTCCCCCCCCCCCCCCCTCAGACTGTTTCTTGTATTATAAATACAGGATATTAACTCAGAAATGATTTAAAGAGGTTTTTAGGTATCTTTACCAATGTTAAAATATGTTGACATTTTTAATATTGGTAAAAATACCTAAAAATAATTTTTTTTTGTTACTTTTGATTAAAATAATTGAGTTGGAAATTCACACAGTATCTGTATATTGTATATATATATAATGTTGCACGTACAAAAGCAAAATAAATGAAATAAATTATTATCTAGCGAAACAAATATTTTTCTATATAAGTTAATTATATTATTAATATATTACTCAACTACAATTTGCTTCATTTTAAAATTTCAGACGTCTTATTGTGGCAGATAATTTGACTAACAGAAATTTAAATTAGACTTAAATCCTTTAAAAAAATACATGGGTCAATTAATTTAAAATTTCCTGCCCCCTCAATAATTTATCAAGTTGGCGCCTATGATGGCAAGTATCACACTATCACTTTGAAAAGTTTATACTCGCCATATAAAAGCAATAGCAGGTCACATGCATTCCCTATGATCTAAAATACCAGACGAGCCAACCTGAGTATTTAGGAGCCCTATGGCGAAGCTTCCGCTTGCGTATTTGAGAGTTTTATTAAAAGGTCGGATTTCTCTTTGGTAACTAGCCATTACAATCAAAATTTTTTTTACAAAAGCGATTAATAATATTTCTAGCGGATATTTAACATATTGTAAATGTAAAATAATTATATTATAAGATGCTGCAACTATAAGATAGATTTGTAACTATAAGTTTTAATATATTTGCCAATAATTAATATACAAAATTGTTTAATGACATTGTTGATTACAGTGATTTTTATCTAAGCTTGTTACGTACGTTTCAGATTTATTTTTCACCCATTTTAAGTGCACTCTTTTGAATTGTTTAATTTTGTTAGTTCTAGTTGTTCATATTTACAAAACTGATCCATTTTGTCTATCAGTTTGTTGAGTAATTGCCTTCATCGGCTCGTGTTGGCTACTCTATTGTACGAATGAGTATACTTATATTGCGGGATTACATATCCGTACGTATTTCTGTCAACAAAATGACATAACTCAAATCTAGATTTTACTGAATATACAGGACATTTCGACCCAGGGCAATAGAACACGAATGCACTGACTTAAATGAACTATATTTATTGTGGACTTCACAGAAATTACAGTAGATGGCTGTTTAAAACAATTGACGACATAGACAATAACTGGTATTGCACACGCCCAGAATGATATACAGTTATAGACAATATTATACTTTAAGGGCTTGGTGATAATTCTTACACCTTAGACGATTTACAAGGCTTTTATGCGTACCCTAAACACTTTCTTTTGCCTCCTCGCACCATATTACGGCTAACCCAGGATACTAGACTCTTTCAATCATAGTGGTATCCAAGTGGGTTTCACTCAACTAGACTTCCGGCCAACTTCCGCACTCATCTTTTCGAGCCAGCCTCGTAATTCCTCCTTCAATGCAACGAATAACCGAATCTCTCTTGCTAGAATCCTTGCTCAATCCCAATCGAATCATACGCATTCGATGAATATTTAATAATAATCTTCTGACTTACTCGCGATTCGAAACTTTATCCTGTTTTTCATCAGGAACTCAGAAAAGTTAATTAGCTCGGTGAGATAACCAAACCAGTCAGAATGGTTAGTTTAAAGAAAACATACCTTATATGAAAACTGAGGGAAATAATAATCGAAAGGTTATTTAGACCTCACAACTTGCTAATAATATTCCAATTTATTTCTACATATTTAATATAATGTCTGCAACAGTTGATCTAATTTCGAAATAAGAAAATATTTAATATGCTATATCTTGTATTCATCTTACATAAGTAGAATTTTTAAATCTTGTGCATTTCATGCACGTTTTGCATTTTTATGCTACATAATATTATTTTACTCACCAAAGAAATAATATTTATTGGCGGAGCGAATTCAAATACATATAAGCCAGTAATAACAAAACCCTTTCCAATTTAAAACGCCAAGCCTCCCCAGTCAAAAATCTCATGCTACGCTACTGGTTCCAATTCAAAATAAAAGTGAAATCATGCAGACAAGACAATAACGAGTGCTGTCACTAACACTCCAACATGGGGAGGAAAGAGCCACCTAACGGCTCAGGGGGAGTTATCCAGCTTACAGACGGACTCCCCCGAGAAAAGTAAGAACGAAGAGCGATAGCAGAAAAATCAACTCGAAGAGATGTCTCCCGTTGTCATTAGTAACATGTAGCACATGTGTTGCTATAAAAGTTTAAAAAATTTAACAAGAACACGTACGTGGGTATGTTTAGGGCAGGTAACATAATTTCAGTATACTGTGATCATAAAAATATTATAGTAAAAAAGTACTAGCATTTGAAATTTATGTTCTAACCATTATTAGTACACTTATAGCATTTTTCAAAGGATTATTCCTCATCACAAAATCAACATTGTCCATAGAAATTACATATCAAGACAGCAGAATAAATATTCTTATTAATGATTAAAAACATTTAAAATCATATGTGTATGTTACATGAACTGTATATCCAGCCATAGTGCGATTATTTATCAGTGGGATAGCAACCGAATTATTTACTCCACATAATAAAGTATATTTACCATTTCATATCTTAAGAAGGTGAAACAACAGATTAATAAGTTTAAAATCAAGATAAAGACATGCATAATATAATTAGAAATTATATCAAAAGCCATACATACACCAGCAACGGTGCACTAGTTAATAAACAAACATTTTTAAAAGGGGAAAAAAAGGAGGGGGATAACGGTCTAGTCCGAAAATAAAAGCAAAAGCACTGTAAAAGATGATCAGCAATATCCTCAGCTATGTGGATACACTCCATCACCCTGTATACCGAACGGGAATCAGTTATAATTCCAGAAAACCACGAGGCCTGGCTGTCCTCTGAGGGTTCAGAGAGGTGAAAGGACATTTAAAGATATAGTGATCAAAGTAACTGACTACGTTGCATTTACACTTGGGAGGATCTTTAATTTTGAATCTATTTAAATAATACATGAATGGTCCATGGCCCGTGAGAAAATAAATAAGGTATTCATTTTTAATATGTGTTTTGATGTCTCCCAAAATTTCTGCCACTCCTTAAAAAGAAAAACCTTAATAGTCTTAATCTTACAAGAAAGAGTAAGGAATAGGGATATCCAGAGGCTCCCCAATGGAGGCAGCAAGCTTCGCCTGAGTGTCTGTAACCGCATTACCTGGGATGCCAGCATGGACTGACGAAAGGCCAAAAGAAACACCAGAACTTAAAATTGTTGACTTAATATCATTTAAAAATTTTGACTTATTACTGGTAGATCTGAAAGCTAAAATGGAAGAAAAGCTGTCGGTGTAAATATTAATATCAACTCCATCGTTAGCCTATGCAACAGCAGATCCGATAGCCTTGAGTTCAGCCTGTAAAACATAACTCTTATCAAAAGTCAGGATTAAACAAGAACCTGCCTAGTCCATTTCGACGATAAGAGCTTGCAATTTCGTCTCAGTAGCTGAACGGTAGAGCGTCGACTGGCCAGTTCGGAAATCCAGAGTTCGACTCCCGGTTGAGGCAGCAAGGTTTTTTACAAACCTCGCAAAGGAAAACACAGTAGGCGAAACCAACCTCGGAATTAATCTTAGAATCCTCAGTAAAGACATCATCATAGCAATAATTCTCCGCCGCCTTAGGGGGTAAGAAGCAACGCTCCCCCGCGCAAACCATATCATAGACAATATAATATATACATGTATGTTATATATGTGTATATAATATATAGACATATATAATATACACACATATACTATAGACATATATAATATAGTTATATACAAGGTAAGATCAAAAAGTTCGGTTACTATGCTGATATCTCCAACCCTAATTGAAGGAGAGGGGAACCATTTTACCGTGGCATAGAGGCACATGTGACGCGAGATGAAAAGGAAGAAGCAGATATTTTCCCAGACAATGCGTGTCAGTGAACTGCAGTCGTTCGCGTTCGTCTAAAACGTAAATGACGTAAACGTAAACATTGCACCTGCTGCAGCAGGTGCAATGTTTCTGTCGGCGATTTCCCCAAATGCTGACAGAATTTGATATTTGCACGTTGTTCATCAAACGTCATTTACGTTTTCGACGAACGCGAACGACTACAGTTCACTGACACGCATTGTCTGGTAAAACCTTGCACTGCGGATCTGCTTCTTCCTTTTCACATCTCGCGTCACATGTGCCTCTACGCCACGGTAAAATAGTCTCCCTCTCCTCCAATCAGGGTTGGAGATATCAGCACAATCTCCGAACTTTTTGATCCTACCTTGTATATATATTAATATATGTCTATGAACCAGATTGGTAGGAGAAAAGGAATCAAATCGTTCATGGGGTGGAAGACCCAACTGTTGCAAATCTTGACGTTGCCTCCAGCAGAGGAATTTGAAATGAAGCACTTTTAAAACCAGGGGGATATTTGCGATGCCGAGAAGGGCGTACAGGGCATTACCTGAACTCATCCTATAAGCCCCTGAGATCCGGAGCAAAAAAGGTCTTTGAAGCCAGCAGAACTTGGCGGACTGCTCTTTCTTCAGTCCACCCTCCCAAGCTTCAGCAACTAATCACTTCAAACAACCAATAGTAATATCCAATAAAGAGTTAGTATTTATCCCCAGGTTTCTGCGAATGCCGCCGGTGGTTAACCCAGAAAGATCGTCAATAAAGGCCTGAAGGAAATAACGTTCGTTATTTAAAATAAGGACTTTGTTAAAATAGGGGTTCCACAGGAGTTGTGAATGTATCGATGCCTATGGAAATCCTTTAGAAATCCGCATCCTAAAATAAATGCCATTATCACAATATTCAACCGTTCTATTAGAAAGGTAATGATAAATGACATTTCTGTAAACGCTGAAAAAACCATAAGAGTTCAGAATGCCAGAGAGGATGGTCCAATTAAGAGAATCAAAAGCCGAGCTGATATCCAGCGTAACCAAAGCACAATGGTGATTTCTGCAACTATCCCTAATACGACAAACTAGATTGAAAAGGGCATCTTCGTAACTGTGACTAAATTGATAAGGAAGAAGGAGTGAACGACCCTTCAATCCGAAAGCTGAGTCTATACGTAACAAATCGCTGAATAATCTTTCCAAGGGACGACAACAGGCAAATAGGAAGGTACGAGAACCTAAGCGAAAGATCTTTGTTAAGTTTACCCAAGAGCACCATACGAGCACCGCAAAGAGAACGGAGAACTACTCATATTGAATGCGTAGTTAACCAAAATAGCAGGGCAAAGCTTAAAAATATTCTTCCACACATTGTTGTTAATAAGGTCTAGGACAGTGGTTTTTCCCAGTCGAAGCCCCTCAATGATAGGATGCATTTCATTATAGGTAAGCAGTAAATTATCAGTAGCATTCTTCTCGAAAGGAAAACCAGTAAAATTGTTGTCAGGGTTAAAACAATGATTTATAAGTCTATTTTCTCTGAGTAACTACAGTTCGGACTACCCTCAAATTGTATCCCAGTACCTGAACGCCGGTAAGCTCCATTGAAAGCGACCTTGAAAACAGAGCCAAATCTGTCATTGTATCTTAAACAATTGTTTTTCCAAGTCGCTGATTCAACCTCATTGATCTTTAGTTTACAAAAAGCCCGTGTTTGCTTATAGGTAATAGTGCACTTCGCAATATAATCACAGCCTAAATTATTCCGCCTTGCGAATTAATCTTTTTAAAAAGCGCAGTAAAAAGGTTACGGAGAGTGGCTACCTCCCCTGTCCACTAATTAAATTTTTTGATATTTCTAATTGCCTCGTTACGAAAGGCAGAGTGAGAGAGCTTATTAACCAAATTAATAGCAAAATTATCAATTTAGGCGGTAGTATGGATCTCATCTAATTCGTTTTAAAGTTCTTCAGTAAAAGATTTGAAATTGTAATTGAATTTCTCCATACCTAACCTGATTTTATAGAATAAGGTACTCATAGCATTAACCATTCCACTGAGCTGGAACTCACAAAACGATGGTCTTTGCCAGAATCAATATCCAAACTATTCCAGTCAGTGATGCAGTTATAATAATTAGAGCTAATAAGAGTTAGGTCTGGGTTTCCAACACCTGAATGGGATATGAAACTCGGGGCAGCAAAAGTATCATTCCATGTACTAATAAAATCACTGACGAGGCAGAAATCAATAATCCGTTTACCCCTATTATCCTCGAAAGAGTGACCCCATATCGTAGAGCCGACATTAAATTCTCCCACAATAAAACAAAATTTATTATTAATGTTGAAATTATTGATTTTTGTAATATTATTTTCCAATGCCATCCGGGGAAGGAAAATAAAAACTGCTAATGACAATAGTTGAACTATCCACGAGCTGTATCTCAATAAAAACAAATGATTTAGTGTTACATTCAAAATAAACCTCAAGAAAAGTGTTAGAAACAATAATTATAGCTTTATTGGATTTTGAACTAAAATAAGGGAGGTTAAACGGAGGGACAAGAACTTCACCTTGAAAAAGGTATTGCTCTTAGATACAAACAAAATCAAATTCATAGAAAAGTCAAATTCATAAGTCAAATTCATAGGAACCAACATATCATGATTGTGAGCAGCAAGGCAATGGTTCACGTTGATTTGCATGGCATAAGGGCCTTAATCAATGTATTTACTCACAATATTAATCTGGTGTATGCAGGTAGGGGGGGGGATATTCCTTATCGAAACATGTTGATTAACATTAAAAGTGACATCAAACGGTTTATTGCTGTTAATGCGGTTAATACATATGTAACATTTTCCTTACATTTAGAAAAGTTATGATCTGAGTATTCCGCACATCTAGTTCATAGTTTGGCGTCTGGGCAGTTCTTAGAGGTGTGACCATGCATGTCACAGGCATTTTTGCTTCATTAAATTTTGTAGATAAATGGTATCACAGAAATGGCCCAATGTTGGTCACGTTCGGCCTTGATTTTAAAATCTATATTAAAAATTTTGATGTTAAGTTAAGTATCATCTTTAAGTATCAAATCTGCGTCGTCCTGGTTACTAGCTTCCACTATCATTCCATCCTTGGCGATCTTTTGGACACCGTTAATTTTACAAGGTAAGTTGGAAGCAGGGATAGCAGTTCAAACTTGGTTTTTTGTTTCCTCATATATAAATTCCAGTTTCAGATTGATAATCAACACACAATTTGAGACTTTATTTCACGATGTCGATTTAGCTCTAATTGAAACGAAAGTTGGAGCACCTGTCATACGGGCAGCTGCCCCGGCATAAATCAGGTTCTAGGCTCAGTGACTCAGTGGGCTTGGAAATACGAAATGGCGTTCTTTAATACTGCATTTAAGTCCAAAAGGATTCTCTCTCGCTCAGACAATCTCCCTTCCGGAAAGAAAACGTTCTCATTTAATTCCTTGATTAGAACATTTTTAGATAAAAAGGCAGAGTAAGATTGTCGCCCAGTTCCCACTTCTTCATCTCTAGTTCTTGCTATCAGTTCCTTAATACCATAATTGTTCTGTCGTCAGATGATTTTCCTGCAATGTTTTTTCGAGCAAAGCATTTTCTAATTTCATCTCTTTAACTTTTTGGATTTTAGTCGCTGGTGCGATGGTTGGATGCAAGGTTATTAATACTTTCAGCCTGTAGGTAAAGGTTTAGACTCTTGATTGTGTTAACAAAGTAAACAATCTATCCCTCTACTAATTCATTCCTCAGTTTGGATTTGAGCTTATTCGCAAAAAACTGCTGCAAAAGTTTCAGCTTCTCTCTGCATTCCTTAATGCATTCAAATTTCAAATCATCCTCCGTAAATTCATCAATTGTTTATAAAGAACCAATGCACAGTCGCCCTTATGTAGCAGTCTCGCACAATGTCACCAGATTAAGAATGACGTCAGCAAAACTGCATAATTATCTATATATACTAATTGCCAAGTGTCCGTCTGTCCGTCTCTCTGTCTGTCAAGCTTAATTTAGGCATTTCCCGAATAGATAGAGATTTGCAATTTGGTACACGGCTCGGTCGTTCGATAAAAACCCCTGGAAAAATCGAAATTTTCAAAAAAGTTCTCTAGAGGGAGTGCTGCTCTACACCAAAATGTTCGAAAAGTGAAATGAAAGGAAAGTATACTTTGCGATAAGATAGAGACTTCAAATTTGGTGTATGGGTAAATCGTTCGAAAGAAAGAAAGTGTGCAATATCAGATTTCCAATATTTTCAACTTAAGGGAGTGCCGCACACCAAAATGTTCGATTTACCGAATAAATGAGAAATGGCTCCTTTAAAATTTGATAGACGCTTGAAATTTGGTATATGGGCTACTCATTTGACAAAAACACCCAAGACGAATACAGTTTTTCAAAAACGTTCGTTTAAGGGGGTGCTCTAGAAAAAAACGTTCGAAAGATGAATTGATGAAAAAAACATGGTTCGGGATGATATAGAGGTATCAAATTTGGTGTAAAGGTATATAGCTTGGAAGGAAGAAAGTGTACAATTACAGTTTACCAATATTTTCTACTTCAGGGGGTTGTTGTTGTTGAGATCTAGACCGTCCGACCTACTAGAAAGGTGTAAGGTAACTGTTTGGACAGCCGGGAAGTGCCACCCAATTTAGATCGGAACCCAGTGGGGTAGGCATCCACAGGGACCGTACCCTCCTTTCCCTACCATCAACCTCTCGGAAGGACTTACGGACCCACATGTTTAACGTGATCGTACTCCGCATGAACAGGCAGTTGTGGCAGCGTGCAAATCCAGCGCGCAAACCACCGGGCTACCGCGCCCGAAATATGCCAATAGCACGCGGTGCTCCCAGGTGGTCACTCACCCAAGTACTAACCGCGCCCGATGCTGCCTGACTTCGGAGATCTAACAAGAACCGGTTTTTTCAGCACGGTACGGCCGTTGGCCTACTTTAGGGGGTGCCGCATACCAAAATGTTCGATTTTCGGAATGAAGTAGAAACGCCCCTTTTTGAAACGTGATAAAGACTTAATATTTGGTATATGGGTGAATCATCTGATAAAAGACACACGAAGAATAGAGTTTTTCAAAAATGTATGGGGGGTGGGTACTCCACAAAAAAAGGGGGGTGGGTGCTCCACACAAAACATTCGAAAATTGAAACGATAGAAAAATAATGTTTCGCGATGAGATAGAGACTTCAAATTTGTTGTACGGTTAAAAGTTGGAAAGGAAGGAAGTGTGCAATTTCAGTTTTCCACATTTGCTATTGTAGGGGGTGCAGTTCACTAAAATGTTCGATTTACCGAACAAATGAAAAACGCCTCCTTTGCAATGTGATAGAGGCTTGAAATTTAGTATTTGGACTAACCATTTGATAAAAAAACCAAAGATGAATACGATTGGACAAAAATGTTCATTAAGGGGGTGCTGCACAAAAAAAAAACGTTCGAAAGGTGAAGTGATAGAAAAACATGCTTCACAATAGGATAGAGGCTTCAAATTTGATCTACGTGTAGATGTTTGAAAGGAAGAAAATGTGAAATTTCAGATTTTTCATATTTGCTACTTTAAGGGGTGCCGCACACTAATATATTCGATTTTACAAATAAATGAGGCACGCTTCCTTTTAAATGGGATAGAAACTTGATATTTGGTATATGGGCGATATATACTTAGATATATATTTTGGTATATAATACTTTTGGTATATATACCAAATGGGGTATATGGCGATATATATTTTTGTATATAATACTTTCTATTTCCTACCAATTAGAACTTGGTTATATAAAGTCAGAAAATGCAAATTAAATACTGTTTATGCTTACTTTTTAAAATTAAAATTAACTAATGAGCATTTTAAACATTTATTTTATGATTTGCTTCTTTATCGTACAAATTTCTTAAATTTCCACTTACACTATTCACCTAATCCACCTACCAAAATTGCTTACTGTATAATTTCTTTTAAACACCCAATTCTTAATTCTCTTAACTTTAATAATTTATTTGCAAAACATCAACACTTGTTACCTGTAAATAATATCAAAATACTAAAGTCTTTCAAATATAATTTACCAATTGGTAGAGCCATTTACAATTACAATGAAGTTTTAAGGTCATTAAACTGAGATAATCTTACATCATGTGTATGCAGCGATAAGAATCTTACACCTTATGTCAACTCATCCCATGGACACATTATTACTGGGGATCTCAGTATAGTTCAGGATAATATACTTAGGGATATTATGAATAAAGGGTCTAAATTTCGCATTCCATTCTGCAGTCATCCCAAAGTTCTTCTTCAGTCTTTATCTTTTGATTTTGATAAATTTATATACCAACAAGCTTGTTCACATTCCATTCCTATTGAAGTATTCCATTTATGGAAGTATACTTCCTTACATCTTCTTAAAAATGTTATTATAAATATTAAATTTACGAGGCGTAGTTATCCTTATAAACAACTCCTTTCTGCTATTAAAGAACTACAACAACATTTTGTCATAACTTATGTAGATGAAGCTTCTAATAATTATGCCATTATTTGTAAAAAATATTATGTTTCTCTGTTACAGAATTACTTAAAAATAATCATATTTTTAAACCCATTAATAATCAGTCTATCAAAACCAAAACTAAAATGCCAAAATTATATAAACAATTAACTATTAATTGTAAGTTTTATAAATTTCCTTATGTTACTTTGGTTCCTAAATTCCACAAATCGCCTCTCAGTTTTAAAACGGTCACTTATGGACATAATACCTTTACCACTACACTACTGCTAGTAAGTACTTTCTAAACTGTTTAAATAGAATTAATGAATCTCTTAAATTTATGAATTCAGGCTATTTCATATTGAACAATAGTTTTGATTTAGTTAATCACCTTAGCAAGCTTCCACATATTCTTGGTTTCCATACCTTTAATTTTAAAGACCTCTTTCATAATAATATTGATATTAAAGATTTATATAATGTTATTATCTCTCTTTATCATGATTATCAATCTTTCAATAATGTTCCATTTAATGTCAAAAACTTTCCTATGCTATTGCTTATGCTCCTATGCTATTGCTTATGCTCCTATGCTATTGCTTATACAACAATTATATTATCCAAGGTGCTAACATATATTTACAAACATCTGGTGTTCCTCAAGGGAGCTGTAGTAGTAGTATTCTAGCTAACTTTTATCTTTATTATTATGAACGTCAATTTAACTCTAATTCATATATTATATATCGATATGTTGACGACTTAATTTGTATTATCATTGATGATTCCTATCCCATTAATATTGATTTTTACCCCTCTAATCTAGAATTGATCCCTAATGAGCCTATGTTAGTCAAACTGTAAATTATTTAGACCTAAATTTAGATACCCTCAATAATCATGTTATCACCAATCTATATGATAAAAAAGATTCTTATAACTTCACTATTATTAAGCAGCTATCATATCGATCTTGTAATTCTATTCAATTGTTTAGAAACATCATTTTAAATCAGCTATTTCGAATACATCGACTTTCTGATCCTCAGTTTCACTTTCTCCACATCAATAATCTTAAACGCATTTGTCAATATTACCACTATCCGGAAGTATTTGTAAATAATATTATTAATAATTTCAAATACACCACGTAATAATTTTACAAATGCATTATTTATCCTTGATTGGATAACTCATTTTTGTGAATTTTACCAGTTCTTATCACCTACTTACCACTAGGTCTGAGTCTGCTACTGTTTACTATTTTGGAAAGACTACTTTTCACTTGTCCTGAGTCCTATATTACTTACTAGTATTGAAAGTCTTCATATACATTTTTTTTTCGTTCAAGTGTATTCATTCTGGTGTCCACTCGCTTTGACGAAGAGATGTAAAATTCTCTGTCGAATGTTCTTCTGCGAACTTGTAGACTCCCACGTGGTGGCTGTACCTGTGAGTTAATATTTCTGTTTTTTATATTTCTGGTTTATAATTCACTTCGTTTTTATTATTTGTCCTTCCACTAACCAGTAGACAGTTCCAATGGTGTCCATAGATAAATACTATCGCCATTGTCAGAAACTGACTATTCTTTCGGTTTTAATTCGAATTGTATGGCTGTCCTGACGAGAATGCAATTTCGAACTAACCGCCATTTTTTTGTGCAGTTTCAGTTGATTGTTCTCCATATCTTGATCTTCAATCTTGAGCTATTTATTATTGTCTTTTCTCACTTTTGCCGTGTTTGCTTTTTATTTTATATATATTTATATATATATATACCTTTTTAATTATGATTTTTGTATACTCATCTTCCCCTCCCCCCCTTTCCATTACAGTGATAAGTTACCTTCTATTTTTATCCTTAGTCTTGGTCTATAGTTACTTATTTGTAACAGATATGCTAGAGATGGGTCTTTTTGTACTTACCGTAGTTTATGCATAGTTTTCGTTTAAAGAATTTCAATATATATATATATATATATATATATATATATATATATATATATATATATATATATATATATATATATATCACGGTCTGGCATTAAAAATCCATTGTAAATTGCTTCCTCGACAACAGCTGCTTTTCGTTCTCGCTTCCTTTCCCTCTAAAGATTGCAATTAGTCGTCAAAATTTCATTTCTACCTTTCTGAATTTTACGTAATGTTGGCTGCGTAATTTCTAATACAGAAGCGGCTTCTCTTTGGTTGTACGAAGAAAGAGAATCATATTTTTGAAGACATCCCCTAACAACCTCCACCGAAATTTCCTCCGTCATTCAGGTAAGCCCACTGTGTCGCATAGCAACCACCCTCGTTCTGTGCCCGGAGAGGAGTGACTGTAACCAGACAACCTTGAACAAAGCAAATTTTGTTTCATTTTTCTCTTTCCACTGTGAAATGAACGAATTTTGGTAGAAAACTAGTCCTAAAAGCGGCAATCTTGATTCCTTGAAGTGGATATTTTAGCACGTTAAGATAGAGTTTGTGTTTGTTTCTTTTGTTTAGATTCTTATAAATGGCTGATTCCTATAATCATTGATTCTTAAATCCAGCGGGCACTGTATAGCACTTAAAATCTTAGTAATAATGATTAATTACTTAGATCTGTATTGCAATCGATATATTTTTCTATGTCTACTACAAAAGAGTTGGAAACTACAAAAGAGTTGGAGAATACTTTAAGACAATATTGGTGAACAGAAAGACAGGTCCCAATGTTT
This sequence comes from Amaurobius ferox, assembly GCA_951213105.1. Lineage (NCBI taxonomy): Eukaryota > Metazoa > Arthropoda > Arachnida > Araneae > Amaurobiidae > Amaurobius > Amaurobius ferox. Next base: position 61,406,608 of record OX578153.1, read on the forward strand.
ACATCAAATACTTGGCACCAATCATCGACTTGGCGATAAGAACACAAGTACTGTTCCGAAGTAATTTCATGTCGATTAGACATCATTTCTATCAATTCTTCAAAAAACAAAAATCTGATGTGGGCAGCACATGACTTTCTCTGCAGATTTATATCTATGTTCTCTTTATTTTAATTCAATTTAATTCACTTTTAATTCAATTTTCGTTCTCATTTGGTAATTGGACTTATTTTCAAAGGTGGCATAGAGAAAATACGCAGAAACTAAAATATCTCGAGAACGGCTAGTCCTAATGTAATGGAGTTGGTCTCATTCTTTTCATCGTTAAAAATAACATATAAAACAAGCATTTAATGAATATATTTGAGCATACGTAGTTTTTATTTTAGATTTTGACGATTTTTGCAGACAATTTCGCAGTAAAAGGCAGGTTATTATTTTCCGAATCGTACCAAACTCCAATCAGCACCAGAATGACCCACAAGCAACTTATTTATCGAATTTTGTGAAATTCATTAATTTTTCAGCTAGAGTGGATAGCGGGCCATTTTTCAAAAAAAGGTGGGTTCTTTTATCCCGAATCGTACTCAAAACTAATCAGCACCAGGCTCTCACCCAAGTGACTTACCTACCAAATTTTATGAAATTCGATCCAGTAGTTTTCAGTTAGAGTGGATACATACATTGCACACACAGACACACGCACAGACACACACACACAGACACACACACAGACGCAGACACACAGAGACACACACACAGACACACACACAGACGTCACGATAAAAACAGCCTTTTCGTATTCTAGAGGTCTAGAAAAGTGTAGATCCGTCGAAAACTCGAGTTGTGATTTTCGGTATGATTCCAATACTTTCCCTATATATTACCATGTATTACAGGGAAAGTAAAAAATCTGATGTAGGCAGCACATGACTTTCCCTGCAGACTCAAATTCATTTTTTCTTTATTTCTTTAAGAGCTCATTAAATTGATTTTAATTGCACAAAATGACACTAAATTTGCATTTGTAATTCAATTTCTGCTTTTATTTGGTAATTGGACATTTTTCCAAAGGCGGCATAAAAAATGCGAAAAATCTCAAATATCTCGAGAACGGTTAGTCCTAGAGTAATAAAGTTGTTCTTATTCTTTTCCTCGTCAAAAATTACGTATAAAACAAGCATTTAATTGATACATTTGAACATACGTAATCTTTTTTTAGATATTGGAGATTTTTGTGAGCCATTTCGTAAAAAAAGGTAGGTTGTTCTTTTTCGAATCGTACCAAAATCTAATCTGCACCAGAGCATCCCACATGTGATTTATCTACCAAATTTTGTGAAATTTGGTCAATTTGTATTTCAGCTAGAGTGAATACATGACATTTTTGCGGGACATTTCGCAAAAAAGGCGGGTTCTTTTTTTTCCGAATTGTACCAAAAACTAATCAGCACCAGGGTCATACCCAAGGGTCTTATCTACCAAATTTTATGAAATTAGCTTCATTAGTTTTTGAGTTAGAGTAGATACATACATTGCACAGACACACATACACACACACAGACGTCACGCTAAAAATAGTTTTTTCATATTCTAGAGGTTTCGAAACGTGTAGATCCGTCGAAAACTCGAGTTACGATTTTCGACATGATTCCAATACTTTCCCTATACATTACCCTGTATTGTAGGGAAAGTAAAAATATTACATTTGAATATTCGTTAGCTTTTTATGACAAACGCACTTAGATTCATTTACATTATTAGCCTATGTTTACATAGTTACTATAATACGGTAAGATTTCCATTTAGCGACAGTAAAATTCAGCAATTTTGGGATTCATTACACTTTAAAAATACAATAAAATTTTAAAAATTTGAAAAATGTCGGCGGAACATGAATAAATCTCTAATATTTATAGAGTTTGAAGCTATTATACTTCTAGTTTTGGAAGAGAGGATACCATAGCACATTCAAGATAATGTTTTGACTACAAATTACATGCAGTTATATAGGATAAGACTAACAACTAAAAATCTGATGTGGGCAGCACATGACTTTCCCTGCAGACTTATATTAACGTTCTCTTTATTTTAATTAAATTTATTTCACTTTTAATTCAATTTTCGTTCTCATTCGGTAACCGGGCTTATTTTCAAAGGTGGCGTAGGGAAAGTAGGAAAAACTAAAATATCTCGAGAACGGCTAGTCCTAGTGTAATAGGGTTAGTCTTCTCGTCGTTAAAAATAACGTATTAAACGAGCATTTAATGGATATATTTGAGTATACCTAGTTCTTTAGTTTAGATTTTGACGATTTTTACGGGCCATTTTGCAAAAAAAGTCAGGTTATTTTTTTAAGAATCGTACCAAAATCTAATCAGCACCAGGGTAACCCACAAGTGACTCATCTACCGAATTTTGTGAAATTCGGTCGATTAGTTTTTTAGCTAGAGTGGATACAAACTTTTGCGGGCCATTTCGCAAAAAAAAGACGGGTTTTTTAATTCCAAATTGTACCCAAAACTAATCAGCACCAGACTCGCCCACAAGTAACTCACCTACCAAATTTTGTGAAATTCGGTCCATTAGTTTTTTACTTAGAGTGGATACAAAATCTGCACAGATAGACAGCCAGACACACAGACAGACAGACAGACAGACCCACAGACAGACACACAGACACACACACAGACGTCACGCTAAAAATGGTTTTTTCGTATTCTAGCGGTCTCGAAACGTGTAGATCCGTCGAAAACTCGAGTTGCGATTTTCGGCATGATTCCAATACTTTCCCTATACATTACCATGTATTGCAGGGGAAGTAAAAATTATTAATCATCCGTGCTCCAAGTACGCAGATTATAAATTAAACATTTAAAAACAAGTATTTTACATTAAAATAAAAAATCTGATGTGGGCAGCACATGACTTTCCCTGCAGACTTATAATCACGTTCTCTTTATTTTTATTACATTTAATTCACTTTTAATTCAATTTTCGTTCTCATTTGATAACTGGACTTCTTTTCAAAGGTGGAGTAGAGAAAATACGAAAAAACTAAAATATCCCGAGAACGGCTAGTCTTAGTGTAATTGGGTTGGTCTTATTATTTTCTTCGTTAAAAATTACGTATTAAACAAGCATTTTATGGACATATTTGTGCATACGTAGTTTTTTATTTTTTATTTTGGCGATTTTTGCGGGCCATTTTGCAAAAAAAGGCAGGTTATTTTGTTCCAAATCGTACCAAAATCTAATCAGCACCAGAGTGTCCCACAAGTGACTCACCTACCGATTTTTTTGGAATTCGGCCCATTAGTTTTTTAGCTAGAGTGGATACAAACTTTTGCGGACCATTTAGCAAAAAAAGGCGGGTTCTTTTATCTCGAATCGTACCCAAAACTAATCAGCACCAGATTCGCCCACAAGTGACTTACCTACCAAATTTTATGAAATTCGGTCAATTACTTTTTTAGTTAGAGTGGATACAAATTCTGCACAGACAGACACACAGACAGACAGACAGACAGACAGACAGACTGACAGACAGACAGACAGATACACACACAGACGTCACGCTAAAAATAGTTTTTTCGTATTCTAGAGGTCTCGAAACGTGTAGATCCGTCGAAAACTCGAGTTGCGATTTTCGGCATGATTCCAATACTTTCCCTATACATTACAATGTATTGCAGGGAAAGTAAAAAATGTGCAATTAAAATATTGCAGAACTTACATCGCACAAATATGCTCCTGTACCATGTATCGCGTAATATTATCGAGTATTAAACAGCCATTTACCTGCAATACATAATAATGTATAGGGAAAGTATTTTTGAAATCATGTCGAAAATCGCAACTCGAGTTTTCGACAGATCTACACGTTTCAACACCTCTAGTATACGAAAAAACTACTTTTAGTGTGGTGTCTCTGTGTGTGTGTGTGTGTGTGTGTGTGTTTCTCTGTGCAGATTTCGTACCCATGACTGTAAGATCAACTGTTCTCGAGATATAGTAATTTTTTGGAATTTTAAGGACCTGAAGAATTTAAAGGGAATTCAGTTACCAAACGAAACGACGATGCAATAAAAGGACGGATTGGATGTAATATCAGCAAATAATCCATATTGTTTTTTGCAATTAAACTCTATTTAATGCATAATGAAATAAAAATTACAAAATAAATTTATATCTGCAGGGAAAATCATATGCTGCTCACATCAGATTTTTACTTTCCCTGCAATGCATAGTAATGTATAAGGAAAGTATTGGAATCATAACAAAAATCGCAACTCGAGTTTTCGACGGATTTACACGTCTTGAGACCTCTAGGACACGAAATACCTATTTTTAGTGTCTGAAGTGTGTGTGTGTGTGTGTGTGTGTGTGTGTGTGTGTGTCTGTGCGTGTGCTCGCGCCCACGTACGTCACCCTGTGTGTCTGTCTGTGCAATGTATGTATCCACTATAACTGAAAAATTATGTGACCGATTTTCATAAAATTTGGTAGGTGAGTGAGTCTCTTGTGGGTGACCCTGATGCTGATTATATTTTGGCGCGATTTGCGATAAAAGAACCTGCCTTTTTTTTTAGATGTGACCCGAAAAAATTGCCTGTATCTCTCTAGCTGAAGAACCAAATTTCATAAAATTTGGTAGACAAATCACTTGAAGGTTACCTTGGTACTGATTAGATTTTGGTACTATCCCGAGAAAAAACCTGCCTTTTATTGCAAAATGGCCGCGCAAAAATCGGCAATATCTAAAATAAAAGACTACGTATGCTCAAATATATCCAAATAGAAATTATGCAAAATTTGGATGACATTTCGTATGAAATTTTATATTATACTAAAAATTTAGGAGGACTGAGTATACCTCTTGGAGGGGGGGGGGGGGGGTGCTCAGACCCCTTTGGCCCCTGTCTGGCTACGTCCCTGCTATTTTTGGCTAAATGGCCCGCAAAATTTGTCAAATCTAAATTTAAAAGATTACATATGATCAAATATATCAATTAAATGCTTCTTTTACACATAATTTTTGACGATAAAAAGAATAAGACCAACCGCATTACTCTAGGACGAGTCGTTCTCGAGATATTTTAGTTTTTTCGCATTTTCGCTACGCCACCTTTGAAAATAAATCTAGTTCCCAAATGAAAACGATAATTGCAATAATAATTATGGCTGTTATTTTGTGCAATTAAACTCAATTGAACGAAGTATTGAAGAAATAAACAGAACTTTAATTTTAGTCTGCAGGGAAAGTCATGTGTTGCCCACATCGGATTTTTCTTCCCTCTTCGTTTCTATAAAAGCAGATTAATCGTAAACCTTTCCTAAAATTATTAAATCAATTTGGTGCAGAACACACACACATAATTATTTTAACATCACTCCCTGAGGTGGAAGTACAAACAGAGCTAAATTGATTTAGCGTACCGCTTCAGTGGACTTCAATATGTTTGACAAGTCAGCTCGTATAGGATTCTACGTCCTTTAGCCTTGATTTGATGTGGGTAAAGAAAGGGTTATTTTGATGTTGTACGATAATTTTATGCAAATGAGATGAAAAGAACCTCACGTGGGCATCCGATGACTTTCCCTACAGACTCAAATTCGTTTTCTCTTAATTTCTTCAATTATTCATTAAATGGCGTTTAATTGCACAAAATAATTATTTGAAATGACACTGAATTTGCACTTTTAATTCAATTTTCGTTTTCATTTGGGAACTGGACGTATTTTTAAAGGAGGGGGGGGGGGGCGTAGCAAAAGTGAAAAAAAATCCAAGATAACCTGAGAACGGCTAATCGTAGAGTATCATTTAAATGCGTGTTTTATATGTTATTTTTACTTTCCTTATATAGATAATGTATAAGGAAAGTATTGTGACGGAGTCGAAAATTCGAATTCGAGTTTTCGACGGGAGAGCACGTTTCAAGCATCTCTGATCACGAATCAAACATTTTTGAGGTAATGTCTGTGTGTGTGTGTGTGTGAAAGTATATGTGTGTGTGTGTGTAAAAGTATGTGTGTGGGTGTGTGGGTGTGTCAGTGAGTCTGTGGAGACGATATCTCACGAACGAATGGAGCGATTTGAATGAAATTTGGTACAAAAATCACAATCCATGAATACTGGAAGCTTATTGTTTTTATACGTAATCGGATGTTCAAAACCCTCCTAAATTTTCGAGTGAAATTTTGAAAAAAATCATCAAAAAATCAATACCTTTAATAAAGTTTAGCAAATAGACATTTCTTATGTAAATTTTCCTTAGAAAACGATTGACATAAACTTTAGATCGCTAGCATGAACCGTTCTTGAGATATTGCATATTTTTAAAATAAATTTATCAAAAAATCACATAAATTAAATAAAATCTATTAACTGTTGAGAAACATATTCACTTTTCATATGTAATATCATACGATATATTGGGTGACATCATTCTCGTGGATCTAGCTCGTTCCATTCATGAGAAAAGGTACTTTGAGTAATACTTTTGCATTTGAACGCCAATAATCATTTCTATGCTATAAGAATAACTTATTTCTCCGTCCATAACGCTTGGCGAGATTTTGGCGACGAATTTAGCGGTATGTCGCCAACTTGGCGACTTTTTAAAATGTTGCCAAATTAACGAAAATCTCGCCAAATGGATAAAACTGACGCTAAATCAATGAAAATGACAACTAATTGAAGAAAATTCAATATCTTGGAAAGAATATAAGTATCTACTAGAAGAAATACCTATTTTTTTTACTGTAACAGTAGTAAATTCATTGCATTATATAAGGAAAGTCATGTGGTGCCCACATCAGATTTTTTACAATAAAAAGAATAAGGCTAACTTTATGTAAAGCACCTTGCTTCTCCAACCGGAAATTGAACCCTGGATCTCTGAACTTGCCAGCCGACGTTCTACCGTTGAACTACTCGGACGAAATTGCAAGCTCTTATTGTCTTAGTGGACTCTGTATTCTCCACCCTCTAATGTCAGATTGGCGGGCAACTGACAATCTGACAGACCACCTCCTGATATTTTTACCACAGGTTAATCTCATGCTACTACTATTTTTAACTAGGTTAGTATCCTGCGTGGTCATTATCCTCTCAATTTTGAAATCGGGCCTCAATCTTCTAGAATTCACTGAATCCGTACTAGTCGTACTAGGGTCACTTTCAGACTTCCGACATCTTTGCACTAACCTACAGAGATTCCATTTCAGGATGTGTTCGAGCGCCAATGTAAAGAGCATTGCTGCCCCAACCGGAAATCGAATCTTGGATCTCCGAACTGGTCACCCGACGCTCTACCGTTCAGCTACTGGGATCAAATTGAAAGTTGTTATTGTAGAAATGAACTCTGCACCCGATACATTTGAGTATATAGTCTATTATTTTAGATTTTGACTATTTTGGGGGGCCATTTTGAAAAATGGGCAGGTTCTTTTTTTCTGAATCGCACCAAAATCTAATCAGCACCAGGGCAACTCACAAGTAACTTATCTACTAATTTTTGTGAAATTGGGTCTATTAGTTTTCTAGCTACAGTGGATACAGACAATTTTTTCGGTCCATTTCACCAAAAAAGACCGGCTTTTTTTATCCCGAATCGTAATAAAATCTAATCAACACCAGGGCCACACCCAAGTGACTTGCCTACCAAATTTTATGAAATTTGGTGGATTAGTTTTTGAGGTATAGTGGATACATTCTTTGCGCAGACATACAGACGCATACAGAGAGATGTCACCTCAAAGATAGTTTTTTCGTATTTTAGAGGTCCCAGTACGTGTAGATCCGTCAAAAACTCGAATTGCGATTTTTGACATGATTTCAATACTTTCTCTATCTGACAGAGTATCTTGTAAAATACCCCCCCCCCCACACACACACACACACATACACACCACCACCACCACCACCATTTTCTTCATTTTATTCCCTTGGTGCTCTTTGTGTCGTATTGTGCGTCTCATTTATTCTTGTTCGGATTTGATTTGTTTTGTCGGGATATTACTTTTGTGTCTAGGCTAACGTCAATCTCTTGTTGTTATTTATTGTTTCCTATTACATTGACTGTTCTTTATGCTGCTTTCTGTTTGGATCTCTCTTAATCCATGTCTTGGGTATATAATTCTCCTTTGTATATTCCATTTCACCCATTCCTCTTTTGGTCTTCGAAACAGCTGCATGCTGTATTATTGGTTTTTTTACACTGATGAAAGCGATCAAACGTATCCTCAAAACAGTTGTGTTCAGCATTATCATTTCATTTGTGCTTATACACCTTGCTCAAGTTTTCCTTATTATCGTGTATTGCAAGGAAAGTATAAGCAAAGTCTCTTGGTTCCTCAGCTAAAGGTCAATTACAGACTTTTATAGATTTCAAAATTCGCCCTCTATTAAATTTAGTGGTGGTGGGAGGGGGGGGGGGGACAATGCCACGGGTCCAAACATCCGTGCATAAATCACATCCGGGGTTTAGTCCCAAACACATATCGAATTGGTACTTTTCCCAAATTTTCTACGACTGATCGGATCAATAAAATTATTCATTTTTTTAATGCATCTTTCATTTTCTAAGATAAAATATATTAGCATTGAAAATTTGAATTTTGAATTTAAAATTCCATTCGCATAAATACAAATTGTAATTCATTTATTCTTCTTATTCACGAAGCCATCTCGTGCTCCAGTGCATACGCTCCCCAAACATCACTTGCGTCAAAAATTTGCGTTATGATGGGAAATAATTCATGGCTCTCAGAATGTGAATGATGGATGCTAAAATTGTGCATGGTCGACAGGCTACTGTGCTCCGTAATTTTAAGTAACCAGCCAGGGCCGTAGCCAGGGCCGTAGCCAGGAAGAGGCCAGAGGGGGCTAAGTCCCTCCAAGAGGAATACTCAGTCCCCTGATAAAAAATATTAAATCATTAGTACTGATATAATATTTCATATAAAATGTCATGCAAATTTTTCATAAAAAAATCTTTGAGATTTCTTTTATAACTTACTTCGTTTTAAAGTTTTTTTAATTTAGCTGAATTTGTAATTATACTAATGATCAATTTATTTACATGTTTAATTTAAAAATTATGACAATATTTAGGCTACTTTTGTATCATTGTTGGGTTCACTGTTGTGCATTATAGAGTCAAAATTAACTGATAAGTAGGTAAGAGTTAATAGTAAGCATTAACTTGTATTAACTTTCAGAATGTTTCTACGAATTATTAACAGCTTGATTACTAGTTAATGCGTACATTAAAATCAATTGAAATTATTATATATTAATACTGATGTATAGTAGCTATATGGATATTAATAATCAGCTCTTAGCTTGTAAATGTAAATATGTAATTATTTGCTAATAATTTAAATGAATTGAAATATATAATAGTAACAAGTATGGTTTATAAATGTTAATGATTGTGTTTTTGGCGAGCCCCTCCTTTTAGACTGTTGAGCGACCCCCCCCCCTTTAATATCCCACCAGCTCCTCTTCAATTTCGTCATTGGCTATGGCCCTGTAACCAACTAAACTGTTTCGGAACAACTTATGTAGTATAATTAGGACGCTAACTGCTGAAATAGGGAAAATGATCTCAGAGCGACGACCCGATCCTATACTTAAATGATATGAGATGACAGTCTGCTTAGCTACAACATAAATGGAGGTATTATAATATCCATTGCTGTAAATTAATTAAAAATCAGTTCAATATCCAGCTTCGTTTTCAGTGTCTGATGTCATATGCAACGTAAAGGTCAAGGATTCTCCATTATTGTAAATAAGATAAATATCCAGCTTCGTTTTCAGTATCTGATGTCATACGCAACGTAGAAATGCAGAATACTGATCTTTATATATAGATTAAAGCTGCTGCTTGTGAGAATAAAACCTTCTAATACTTTCCTGAAGAGAGTAGGAAAATTAGCAAACAATAATTGTTTACTAATTTGTGCTTAATTAAATTGTTTAAGTTTTTCCTTATAGTTGTAGTGACTTATGTATAGTATTTTTGTTTACGTTAGAAAGAAAATATAAAATTAATTTACTTATTTACAAAAATATACAATATTATATATATAAAAAATTAGCAATAGTGATGCCCAATTAATGAATATAGCGCAGAATGATGGTACGGAATATGGTACGGAATGTGCATCTTGTAAAGAACATCTTGGTAGAACTGAATTTGCCCCAACCGAGAATCGAGCCTTGGATTTTCGATCTGGCCAACCGATGCTCTAACCTTAAGCTACTGGGATGAAATTGCAAGCTCTTATCGCCGAAGAGGACTCTGTGACAATCTGACTAACCACCTCCTGCTATTTTTACCTCAAATTAGCCTCCTGAGACTATTTTTAGCCTCCAGATCAGCTTCCTGCATGGTCCTTATCCTCCCGATTTGAAATCGGCCATCAATATCCCAGAATCCACACAGTCACCCAGAGTGAATCCTTGCTAGTCGCATTAGGGTCACTTTCAGGACATCTTTGCTCTAACCTACAGGGTTGATTTGTTAAGGCGCCATTGTAAAGAACCTTGCTGTCTCAACCGGGAATCGAACCACGTATCTTCCTGGCCAGCTGACACTCTACCGTTGAGCAACTCGGACGAAATTGCAAGCTCATATTGCCGAAGCGCACTCTGCAATCTGCATAAAAATTGCACATATTTATCTTAAAATACTAACCTTCGATGAGGATCCCTGTATTCTGGTTTCAACTCTCGGTAATTTTTAAGAGTTCGAGTCGAGCCGAAATTCCTTGCATTAAGTTCTCTTGAACTCTGCATCGATGTCTTCTGCGTTGGCGCAACAGAAAGGCGTAGTATTTAGTATATGTATCTTCGATTATTTTTAAATGAAGGGTTCCTTAATTATGAGTATAATTAACCCGTAATTTTTTTCATAGTTGTAGGATAGAGAGCAGAGTATATGGAGATAAAAAATGAAAGGTAAGATACTTTTGAATGCGTAGGAATATTCTTTATTGTTTCAGTTCAAATTTGCATTGCTTTAATAATTTATTTTTTCAAAATTGATAGTTTAAATAAATATTTTTGGGCTTTCATCATAGAAATATATACAGTGCAGGACTTATTTTACCCAAGCGCCATCTGAATTATTGTTTTAAATGATATTGGGTTTTCTCAATATGAAGTTTTAACTCCTTACTTATCTCCATGCTTCGGGGTTTGCTAATTATAAGACTTTTGATTTTCTACGGGGGTATTCAACTAGTGATATATACTTGTCAAAAGTGAAATTGCAACGCCATAAAGGAATGAACGTATCCATATGCAAATCACAGTACCGGTAGAAGAGAGAGTCATATACAAATAATTTCTGAAGTTTTCTTACATATCGAGTTACGGGACGCCCAGTTTCGGGTGATGAAGACCAGCAGTCAGCTCGTCCCCTAAATGCTATCAGCGACTGTTAGCAGCAGCCGGACTTTCAAAAACGTGAAGAAGCTATTCCTCGAAGATGTCAGCGAGCTGTATACCAGCAGTTAACGGCTGGGGATTGAGACCGTATCCTGGAACTGCGTGGCATGGGTTTGTCGATGCTTGAAATTGTCATGCGTGTTGGCCACGACGTGAATACCATCCAGCGATGTGTGACACGATAAACGCAGGAACATCAAAGAATACGCTGAAGAAGGAGTGGATCGAACAGGTCCACGATAGAGCGCACAGGCTGGCAGATTCGCGGAACGGTTCGTCGAGATCCGTTCGCAGTGGCAAGTGGCATCTGAAACAGCCTGCCACCACCAACGGGTGCACCTGCGTGCACCAAAACCATTCGCAACAGGTTTCATCAAGTACATCTGCGAACACGGCGGCCAGCCACAGGGGTGCTATTTAGCGCTCGACACATGGATGTACGTCTGGCGTGGTGTCGTCGTCATCGCAACTGGACCAATGAATCGGGCATTGTTTACGGATGAATCTCGCTTCTAACAGCCGTGATAGGTGTGGCGGTTTCCCGGGGAACGCCACTTACCAGCCCATATCACCGAGCATCACACCGGCCCCACACAAGGCATCATGGTTTGGGGAGGTATCATGTTCGATCAGCGGATAGTTCTGGTGCACATTGCAGGTAATCTGACATCGAACCAGTACGTCACACAAGTTATGATGCTTGTGGTTCGCCCACTGATGCAGACTGTTCACCGCACGGTGTTCCAGCTAGACAATGCCACACCGCACGGTGTTTCAGCAAGACAATTCCACACAATACACCGCATCGCGAACTCTCAACAGCCTGAACGAAATTCACATCCTTTCCTGGCCGTCAGCCTCGCTTGATCCATTGAATACGTGTGGGCCTTCATCGAACGTCAGGTGCACCAGGAATCACCGGTACATATCGTAGACGAACTGCGTATCGCAATGGGCGTTGCTTGGCAAAGATTACCTCAGGCAATCATTAATATCCTCATCGATAATATGCCTCGCCGTTTAGAGGCCTGTATAGCTACCCGTGGGGGCCAAATTCTTTACTAAATAAACAGGTTTCTTTTGAATATCTTTGTTTGTTCTTTTAATCATTTGCATATGACTTTCTCGTCTACCGGTAGTGTGATTTGCATATGGCTACGTGCATTCCTTCATGCTGTTGCAATTTCACTTTTGCCGAGTGGATACTAATTGCCGAGTGTCCGACCCGTCTATCACGCCTTTTTAGACACTTCTCGTATAGATAAAGACTGGTAATTCAGAGCACGGGTCACTCAGTTGTTAAATAACCCTGGAAAAACTAAATTTTTAAAAAAATATTCTGTAGAGGGAATGCCCCACGCCAAAATGTCAGTAATGTGAAAAGATAGAACAGCATATTTTGTGATGAGATAAATACATCAAATTTGGTATATGAGTAGACAGTTTGAAATGCAGTACTCATTCTCAATTTTCCGATATTTGCTACTTTAGGAATTCTGCACACCAAAATGTTTAATTTGACGAATAAATGACAACGCCTTCTTTCAAGTGATATATAGCCTTGAAATTGTTACACGTGTCAATCGTTCGATAAAATCCTCGGAGAAAATCGATATTTTCCCCGGAGAGTTTATCGAAGAAAGGGTGCTCCACACCAAAACGTTCGAAAGGTGAAATGGTAGAAAAATACACTTCACAGGGAGATAGAGCAGGGGTTCTCAACCTTTGCATAAATGCTTACCATCAAAACAAAAATTCCAAAAATTTCAGTACCAACATCAAAATTATGTTTGTATGCAAATAAAAAATAATGACTATACATTTAATCTAGCTACAATCACTAATTTTTACGTTGTTTGTGTTGTAAAAATTGAACAAAAATAATAAATATCAACAAATAAGATTAATAATATGATTAATAAACAATTTAATTATTGATTAACAAAATGATTTAATGTGATATTTGTGCTTGTTTTACAGAAATTAGTTTCTTTATGTCTTGTTCTATTTTATTTAATTTTTAAGCGTAAATTTCGTTCTAAGTCAAGTTTTGTTCTATGGTTTACAAAATAGGGTTCAGTTGTCGGTAATTTACCTCTGAGATAACGTAGTATATAGCCATTATACCAAAAACCATATTCTTAGTTAGCCGCAGGCTTCTCACATACTGAAAACATTTTCATTATACTCTGCGTTTTGCCAATTCTGTAAAATTAAATTTATTCTATCCTCCCAAAAAAACTTTCAGACAGGTTTTCTCATGTTTCAACGTTCTCGATCGATTAATAATGCGAAATGAGGGGCAATTATTTTAAAAATTTGCTTTTTTTTTTCTTTTAGAAGATGCTTGAAGAGCTGTAATTAACAAGGTCCTTAACTCAATTTTGCAAATGTTCAACAACTGAACTCTTTTTATGTAAACCATCACGTTTGGTTTCAAATTTAACACTGAAGATATTCCTGCTTCACAAACGTACTTCGAACAAAATAGTATCAAAAATATAATTATTCTTTCTGAAATTTCTTTTAAATCTTTCTTTTGTTCATTCCACTCCTTTTCCACTGCACGCTAATTAGTCAGAGTTGAGGCCAGGGACGTGTTTAAAGGGGGGAAAATAAAAAAAAATTTAGAATGCTTGCTAAACACACATGTGATAGAGGAATATATTTCTTTCCTATTAAATTAGGAATGTATTTCTTTATTATAAAATTTATAGATCACATGATATTACGAAAATGGCATCTGGCACATCGGCGTCGTATATTTATTTTGCTGCATCCAGGCCAGAACATATTATTTTCCCTGCCATACATGGTAATGGTAATGTAAAGGGAAAGTATTGGAATCATGTCGAAAATCGCTACTCGAGTTTTCGACGGATCTACGCGTTTCGAGACCTCTAGAATACGAAAATACTAGTTTTAGCGTGACGTCTGTGTGTGTGTCTGTTTGTCTATCTGTGTGTCTGTCTGTCTGTCTGTGTGTCTGTGCAATGTATGTATCCACTCTAACTCAAAAACTAATGAACCGAATTTCATAAAATTGGGTAGGTAAGTCACTTGGATGTGACCCTGGTGCTGATTAGTTTTTGGTATGATTCGTAAAAACAGAACCCGCCTTTTTTGCGAAATGGCCTATAAAAATTTTATTTATCCGTTCTAGCTAAAATACTAATTGACCAAATTTCACAAAATTTGGTAGATAAGTTACTTGTTGGATACTCTGGTGCTGATTAGAATTTGGTACGATTCGGAAAAAAAGAACCCGCCTTTTTTTACGAAATGGGCCGCAAAAATTGCATGCATCCACTCTATCTAAAATACTAATTGACCAAATTTCGCAAAATGTGGTAGATAAGTTACTTGTGGGATACTCTGGTGCTGATTAGATTTTGGTACGATTCGGAAAATAACAGCCAGCCTTTTTTCACGAAATGGCCCGCCAAAATCGCTAAAATCTAAAAAAAAAAGACTAAGTAGTGTAAACTCAAATGTATCAATTAAATTCTTGTTTTATACGCAGTTTTTGAAGAGGAAAATCATATAGCACACGTCATTATACTTTAGGACTAACCGTTCTCAAGATATTTGAGATTTCTTGCATTTTTGTTACTCCGATTTCGGAAAAATGCCCAATTACCAAATAAAAACAAAAATTGAATTAAAAATGCAAATTTAATGTTATTTGGTTTAATTAAACTCAGTCTAATAAATTATTAAAGAAATAAAGAAAATATGAATTTGAGTCCGCAGGGAAAGTCATGTGCTGCTCATAACAGATTTTTTTTGTTGTGTTACTAGACCATAATGGCTAAAAAGCTGAGCTTCCCCTGTTCAAAATCTAATTTAAAGAAATATATAATCACATGTTTATTTTTAAATAATTTTTTGAATATATATGTATTTTTGAGAAAATTGTTGCATTTTACTTGCTTAAAAGTACTTTTCCCATTAAAACGCATCTTTTCCATTAAAACCTCAACTGGAAGCTAATTGAGTCCACCTTTCGTTTGTGGGATTAAAACAAATAACACGGTATTAAAACCTCCTACCTCGTAAGCCCCTCCTTCGACGAACACGGGGCGCTGGAGGCTCACTTTAAAAAAAGGTGTAGCTATTGCCTGAAGACAATGATTGGATGTTGAAAGTGGCGTTTTTCTAATGACAGGGATGGTGGGGAGTGGGAAAGAAAATATCTCGGGCAAGGGTCAAACGAGGTTCTTTTAATTAATCTTCGCAGAAAATAATAACTTTTAGTAATTCTAAATTCTAAAGAATATGAAGTATTTTCCAAGAATAACTTAACAACCACCTAACTTTAAACAAGATCAGGAAGAAGTAATGCACTAATGAGACCAAGGCCGGATTTAGACCTTGGGGGGGGGGGGGCGTTAAGATTCGGGGGGGTCGTTAAGATTCGGGGGGGCGTTAAGATTCGGGGCGTTAAGATTCGGGGGCGTTAAGATTCGGGCGTTAAGATTCGTTAATCCTCTCCAAGGGGGGGCCCCAATCCTCTCCAAAAAATAAAACAAAAGGATAATCATTGGCGTAACTAGAGGAGCTAAGCCCATCTCCCAAAATATATTTTGACCCAATAAATTATTATATGCGAAAGCATTGGAGTAAGGGTTATAACGTTTCTATTTATACTTCAGTTCTGAAAATCTTCCTCTTTTCAGCTGATTTCGTCTTTTTTTTTTTGCATTTTTCAAATGCCAAATCTACTGAAAATTTCTAGAAAAATTGTCAAATCCATTAAAGTTTTCAAATTTACTGATATTTTGGATTTTTTTTTTAAATTTTCCTACTTTTTGAAATTTTGCATTTTCACCCTGATACTTCGAAGCTACTTAAGTCAATGAAAATAATTTATCAAATATACATATCACAGCCAATTTATTGCATGCAAATAAAACTAAGCTATGCACAGATAGAAACAACAGCTACAGAAAGTCCCTCTTTCTGCACTTGGCATCTGAAAAATCCTGAATAAATTCGTCAAATTGTATTATCTTTAAAACACTGCTCTCTACATCGAGTAGACACGGAGAACTCAATCTTTCATGGGTCATCGTTATTCTCAAATAATTTTTTATCAGTGCCAATTTGCTAAATGATCTATCTCTCTCCGGAACAACTAGTGATCATCATGCTGAAATATATTCTAAGAGCTACATTGACACTTGGAAAGGTATCACCAAGCCATTCATCGTGGAGTAAAATTGCCTGTTGAGATGAAGGGAGACATGACCTGAGCCTGGCAAAGGTTCCAAATTGGACAATTTCCTCTTTGAACACGTTACTGAAATCACAGGGGTAAATAATGATTAATTTCTCAGCTTCAGCTCTGATCTCTGCATTAGATAGATTGCATAAATCAACTATGACTTTGAAGCTGTCATACACTAATTGATATGCTACCTTGCGTTCTTTTAAGGAAACAGACAACTGATCTAATATGATATTAAATATACCACAGCTGAATTTATCACGTGAAGAAAGGACAACTTTCTCTGAGCCTGATTTCGAATTTGTATTATAACTTGCGTTTCTCTTTTTTGACCTACCTGTAGTTGCTTTGTATTTTGTGTTGCCACAAAAGTTCCTAGCATCCAGTTCCAACTCTTCATACCTGTACCAAAGTGACTCCAAAAACTTTTCTAGCGAATCAATCAGATCCACTACTTTCTTCGGGTCAATTTCAACTCCTTGTAAAACTTTATTTGTACTGTTGAATCCCATAATAATTAAGTTCCAGATCGTGGCCATCAGAGCAGTTTCAAGACAGTCCATTTTGTCTCCCAATGTCTGAGCTTCGTGTCTTGCTTCAGGTGTTCGCTCCAAGTCACTTGCAATATCTCGGAGGACATTTTGAATAGAGTTGTATCCAACTACAAGGGCTTCAGTAGCATCAGCACAAGCTGACCAACGAGTGTCTGACAGGGACTTAACCACCAGTGCACTTTTATTTCCCTTTCAAAGAATTCGTTAAAATTATCGATCTCTGCCCTGATGCAGAAAAAAGTGTATAGCTTTTGCATGAAGTCAAAATAACTGATAGTTTCAACACAACATGAGGCAGCAGCTTGTCCAACAAGATTCAAAAACTGAGCAGCACAGGGAATGAAAACTGCTGCTGCATTTTTCTCCTTAAGTCTGGCTTGCATTCCTGTGTAGCGACCAGACATATTGCTGGCATTATCATATGACTGTCCTCTGCAGTCTTCAAAAGTAATACATTCTTTTTCTAGAAATTTTAACAGAACTGTAACTAGTTCTTTAGCCTTGTGAGAACCAGTTTGTAAAAAAGTTAAAAATCTTTCTACCGGCATGCCAGAAATAACATATCGCACAATGACTATCAACTAGTCAACATGACCCAGGTCTGTTGTTGAATCTACTGAAACTTAGCAGTTTTTAAGTTCTGCCACAATATAATTCTTAACACATTTTGCCACAAGCTGAACAATTTCTTTATAGACAGTTGGCTATAAGCATGACTGCTTGCCACTTCCAAGATTACCAAATTCTTTAAGGCGCCCCATCAGAAATGGATCAAAATGTGCAATAAATTCCATAATTCCTAAAAAATTCTCGTTTTGCTTGGATCCAATGACCTCTTCACTAACCCTAAATGCCAGACCCATCTCAACTAGAAAGGCTGCCACGGCCACAACACGGCGCAATACTTCGGTCCAATATTTCTTTTTTTCTTGCACTTGTTTTTTTAACTCTCTGTCAACACGAGAAGATTCCCTACATCGAAGATTGTACTTTACCGCAGAATCTCTGTGGACTTGGCTTTGCTCATGAGTTCTCATTTCTTCTTCTGCTTTTTTCCAGTCATTAAAGCCATCCTTTCTGGAAAATCTGTCATGTTGGCTGGTTAACAGCGTGCAATAAAAGCAATAAACTGCGCCTTTCGACAGGCTGTACAAGAACAACTTTCTCAAATGCTGTTCCCCGTTGTCATGCCTAGTATAAAACATAGAATTCTTAAAATGGCGACAATCCCCTTCCAGTTTGCTTTGACCTTCACCTGTTTGATAATGTCGTCGAGATTCTGTGTAAGAATCGGAGTGCTTTTTGTTTTGACATATCACAGCTGATTTTGACCAAAAGGACACATGCTTCTCTCTAACAGGAAACCACCTGGCTGGATCTGGATTGCATGGGGGCACCATACTGTCCATATTTGAAATGCCTCTAGCATGTGATGATCCATCACCTTCAATGTCTTGATTGGATATGTTATTCTCATTTTCTGGAGATATGCTTGGATGTATGGGTGATTCCTTAAAAGGGACATCTGATACAGATTCTTCAACATTGGATTTCATGTTTTCGATTTTTGAACTCGAGAAAAATTCTGTAAGGCGTGATGTTTTTGCCAAGACATCAGCAGTTTTTTCACTTCTTTCTTTAGTAGCATTTCGCTTCTGAGCCCCAGACAAATGAGGTTTTCGTGGCATACTGGTTCTTCTGTGTAAAACAGCAAATTTTAAAGAAATATATTACATGTATATCTAAATAAACTGTCTGAACAGAATTTTGATGTGTTAATTTTAAGTTAAATTTTTATCCTGATTTATTTTGTTCGCCATGATATTTTGCCAAAAATTCGGTTACGAATTTTTTTCTCCAGTTCTATGTAAAAAACACAAATTTCCATCCGGCAGATTTTTTCCCGCCTTTGTTTTTTTATAAGATAAATTATTAAAAAATGCAAAAACTAAAAAATTGAATGGCAAGTATCAAAAATGGTCAACACCAGTTTTTAGCACATTGTACATTGTTTCTTAAAAAAATATGACAGCTATAAAATATATTTTTAACTCAAATGAATATGAGATGATCCACAGATACATGCATAAAATATAAAATTTTAATTTTGAAAAATAAAAAAAAAAATTCTTCAAGGGGAACGGCCTTCTTAAGAAATGTAAACTTCAATAATGATCTAATAATAAATGAAACAATAATGATCTAATAATGAATGAAACAATAATGATCTAATAAATGAAACCATAAATAAAATAATATTGATCTAATATGTAGAGGGTGAGCCCAATCTTTTATTCCGATGGCCCCCAATCTTGTCTGTGCTTAGGGGCCTCGGAAGATCTTATTATATACATAGGATATATACAAAACGAAATATTTTAAAAATATTAGACTACTTTATTTCAAGCTTTGTTAGACTGTTCAGACTTGTCGCCTGGTGAAAATTCAGTAAAAAATACTCTGGATGAGAAAAACACACTTCAGATTCTGCAGAAGTTCGCCCAATGCAGACACGTTAATTTTGATCAGGAAAATAAAGTTTGCACAAAACAAAGCCTGTCCTTTTCTTTCTTTGATCACCCTTTCCGGTTCTTCTCTCAACTTGTAACTTACATCATTGCCCGACCAAACAATTTGGCAGAAACACGCATTTGCAAGCTGAAACATACGCTACTTACACACCCAAATTTGGCGAACTATGTGCCTTTGGCGGTGAGGATTGCTACATTTTTTTATTATTATTATTATTAAAGTAATTTTTTAATTATTATATTTTTGCATAAAGGGCCCCTTTTATTTTAGAAAAGTAATTTTCTAATTATTGTTTGTATTTTTGCATAAAGGGAGAGCTGGGGCCCCCTCTGCGAGGGGGTCCCGGGACAAAAGTAGTTTGCGAGGTAGCCGCCTTATCTGGGCATTAATATAACAAAGCATCCGATGACGTATTTGGGAGTTTTAGAAGAATAAGTCTGATTTCCTGAATGAAATCACGTGCTACGTGAGAATCTCATACAAAAGCGTCTCATAATTTTTCTTGCGGATTTTCGGCATGTTGTAATTTATAATATAAGATATTGTTAAGTTTTCATAGTATAGTATTTATAAATAATTAATATGCAAAGTTGCTTAAGCGCATTGTTGAGTGCAGTGATTTTCAAGTAAGTTTGCTACGTTCAAGATTTATTTCTCACGAATTTTCAGTGAATAGTTTTGAATTGTTTAATTTTGTTAGTTTCGTTTATACACTACGTGACAGTGAAAATGAGACACCAAGAAGGAGTGGGCAGAAAGTGATGAAAATCGGCAGAGAGAGACAGCAACGAATAATAAGTGATGTTTATTGCAACATGATACACCTATTCACTGAGCGATAACACCGTCTGATCAGTAGGTTGTAGGACCACTGCGGGCGGCGATACAGGCAGCAACAC
Source organism: Amaurobius ferox (assembly GCA_951213105.1). Classification (NCBI taxonomy): domain Eukaryota; kingdom Metazoa; phylum Arthropoda; class Arachnida; order Araneae; family Amaurobiidae; genus Amaurobius; species Amaurobius ferox. Next base: position 61,427,287 of record OX578153.1, read on the forward strand.
GTCTAAGTACAGAGTCAATGAGCGTGCGGATGGTGTCCTGAGGGATGGCTGCCCATTCCCTGTCAACCATTTGCTAGAGAGTTCGTCTTCTAAACGCGGCGGTGGCAGCGCAAGCAAGCGACGTCCAATCACGTCGCAGATGTGTTTAATTGGTGAGAGATCAGGGGAGACTGGTGGCCAGGGAAGCACCTGGGTGCCTTGCAGGGTATGTTGGCTGATGCGTGCAGTGTGTGGTCAGGCGTTATCCTGCCGGTAAATGGCATTGGGCACCCCCTGAAGGAAGGGTAGTCGAAGACCCAGACCGTCCGACTCATCCTAAGATATAGAGCAGCAATTTGGACGGCCGGGAAGAGAGGATAGCGGAGACCGACCTTCACGAACGGCAGCTGAGCGTTTATTAAAATAAAAAAAAGCTTTACAATTGAAGAAAATATTTTGTATAAACAGACAGTTTCACATCATAGGTGTAAGTATACAGCATAAGAGACAAATATGAAGGAGTATTGGTAAATGAATTTACACATTTTCAAAGCCGTCCGTCCAAATAGATACTCAAGTCCTCAGGAAGAGTCGGACGGCCTGGGTCTTCAACACATTTTCAAATATTAAACTTAAGTAAAGAGGCAATAGCTCTTGAGATTAATTAAGTTCCGAGGTTGAATTTTAAATTATTAAGCCAAAAGTAAAGCTAAGGTTAAAATCCGAAATAAAGCGGTATTCAAAGTATCCAAAATGAGGAGATACTTTGTAAATTAAAAAAAAAAGTACACAAAACACTACCAACAAAAACACAATACATGAAACACAACAAAACACAGCAGAGGAACAACCATAGAACAAAAGCTGAAAAACGGGAAGAAACAGCAACAAGAACAACAGGTCAGTAAAATCGCAGAAGCAGTGCCAAAGATATTGATCACGAGAAATTGAGAGCAGAATGAACACCCAAGCACGTCAATTTACCCGGTTGGAGACATCTCTTGCAATGAGGATACAATTTTTAAGTTACTTTTAAGTATGTTGTTCTGACGCACTTAGGAAAACTAAGCCGCACGAAGAGAGGGGGGAGGTTTAATTAAATAAAATTTTTTAGAAAAGGTGCACGAAAAGACGTAATGGTCAACGTCCCCGTAGGAGTTACAGGGACAATTAGAGGTTGACTTGAATTTAAAATAATAAAAATAATTAAGAAAGAGACCATGACCAGTAAGAAAATAAATAACGTATTTGTTAAAAATTAGGAGACTGGGATTGACAACGGGGAGGAAGCTTAAAATTCGAGCAGGATCATGGGTACGAGGAGAGACGTATTCATTAAGATAAGATTGCCATACATTGAGGAGAGAAGATTTGCAGAAATTAGACAAAAAGGAATAGATAAAGGGAATAACAAAAGTACCAAGGGTGGTGGCTTCTTTAGCATATTTGTCGGCGACTTCATTTCTCAAAATGTCAGCGTGGGCCTTAACCCAGCGAAGGTTAACCAAATTTTTAGCCGAAAGAGCCGACCATTTTACATTGCAAAGGAATTTGGATTTGTTTATGGTAGAATTAAGAGCCAAAATTGAAGATAGACTGTCAGAAAAAATTTTAACTTTTAAATTATTATCTAAAGCCCAGTTAAACGCAAAGTTAACCGCCGAGAGTTCCGTTTAAAACACTGCATTTCTATTGGAGAGTTTGAAAGTATAAACCTGCATCAAGTCGTCATGTTTAAATAACATTTAGGAAAAACTCTTTTCGCCTTGGGGTTTTTTATTAGATGATTGGCCCATATACCAAATATCAAGCCTCTATCACATTTAAATGGAAGCGTGTATAACTTATTCGAAAAATTGAACATTTTAGTATGTGGCACTCCCTAAAGTAGCAAATATTGGAAATCTAATAGTGCACACTTTCTTCTTTTCAAACTACCCATACACCAAATTTTAAGTCTTTATCCTATCGCGAAGTATGCTTTTACTATCATTTCACCTTTCGAACGATTTTCTGTGTAACATCCCTCAAATGAACATTTTTGAAAAATTGTACTCATCAAATGTATTTATCAAATAATTAGTCCACACATATACCAAATTTCAAGTCGCTATCACATAGTAAAGGAGGCGTTTCTCATTTGTTCGCCAAATCGAATATTTTAGTGTGCGGCACTCCCTACAATAGCAAATGTTGGACTACTGAAATTGCACACTTTCTTCCAAAGCAACAATCTACCCGTACACCAAATTTAAAGTCTCTATCTCATCGCAAAGCATGCTTTTTCTATCATTTCACCTTTCGAATGTTTTTGTGTGGAGTACCCATCCCCTAAAATGAGCATTTTTGAAAATATCCATTTTTCTTGGGTTTTCTATTAGGTGATTCGCCCATATATGAAATATCAAGCCTCTATCACGTTTTAAAAGGGGTGTTTCTCCTTTATTCTGAAAATCGAAGATTTTGGTGTGCTGCACTCCCTAAAGTAGAGAATATTGGAAAACTGAAAGTGCACACTTTCTTCCTTCCAAATTATCTACCAGTACACAGAATTTGAAATCACTATCTCATCCCAAAGCATGTTTTTTATCATTTCATATTTCGAACGTTTTTCTCTGGAGCATCCCCTTAATCGAACATTTTTGAGAAACTCTATTCGTCTTGGGTGTTTGCATTAAATAATTAGCCCATATACCAAATTTCAAGCCTCTATCAAAATTTAAAGGACGAATTTCTTATTTATCCGGAAAATCGAACAGTTGGATTTGGGGCACCCCCTGAATTAGAAAGTATTGGAAAACTGAAATTGCACACACTTTTCCTTTCGAACTATCTACCCGTAGACCAAATTTGAAGTCTCTATCCTATCCCGAAGCATAGTTTTTCGTCATTTCACCTTTCAAACGTTTTTATTTGGAAAACCTTCTTAAACGAGCATTTTTGAAAAAATATTTTGTCCTGGGTGTTTTCATCAAATGATTCGCCCATATACCAAATATCAAGCTTCTATCACGTTTTAAAAGAGGCGTTTCTCCTTTATTTCGAAAATCGAATATTTTTGTGTGCGGCACCACTCTTAAGTAGAAAATATTGGAAAACTGAAATTGTGCACTTTCTTCCGTCCAAAATATCTACCCGTATACAAAATTTGAAATCTATATCTCATTGCGAAGCATGTTTTCTTATTAATTCACCTTTCGAAGGTTTTCCTCTGAAGCACCCCCTTAAACGAACATTTTTGAAAAACTATATCCGTCTTGGGTGTTTTCATCAAATGATTAGTTCATATACCCAATTTCAAGCCTCTATCAAATTTTAAAAAAGCCGTTTCTCATTTATTCGGAAAATTGAACATTTTGGTGTGCGGCACCCCCTTAAGTAGAAAATATTGGAAATCTGATATTGCACACTTTCTTCCTTTCGAACGGTTTACCCATACACCAAATTTGAAGTCTCTATCTTATCGTAAAACATGTTTTCCTATCATTTCACTTTTCGAACTTTTCACTTTCTTCCAAAGCAACAATCTATCCGTACACTAAATTTGAAGTCTGTATCTCATTACGAAGCATGCTTTTCTAGCATTTCACCTTTCGAATGTTTTTGTGTGGAGTACCCACCCCCTTAAATATACATTTTTGAAAAACTCTATTCTACACGAGTGCAGAAATTAAAGTGTGCAGCTAAACCATCTCAACAAAGAAGATGCTGCCAACCCTAAAGAGTAATATCCATGTTGCCATTCTTAAAAATTGTAAATAGTAAATACATTCTAAAGTATTAGAAAGTATAAAAACCAGATAATCTGCATTCAAAATACAACGAGTGCCTATTAATACATATAGATAAAAATGATAATCATTAGTAACCCTATAAAATAATTTAAAGAATTAATAAAATATGTATCGAATAGACAATCGCATATTAATCGATTATAGAAATTAGAAATTGGACAAGACTTTCCGCTGATTCCTTGCATCTATTTCCTGACAAAATACACTGTTAGATGATGCAAATATAACGAAATGCGTAATAACAGAAAATATAACCATAAGTTTTTAGTAAACAATAGGGAATTAATGGGGAATGATTAAAATTCTATAATGTTTTTAACATAATAAAGTGAATTAACAACACTGTGTTACCCTGAACTTTTATTTCTATACTATTAACCAAATATAATGGATGAAAGTATGATTTACTAGTTTGAATAAGGTTTTTTTATATGTAATTAATGAAAATTTTTTTCTGATAACCTATAAGTTTGAAACAATTGATTTTTAATGATCTTACGAAAAATGTGAACCGAATTGCAAGAAGTAAAAGGTAATAATTTATTGATATTAAAATTAAAATAACTTTTTTTTATCATGTAAATTATAAAAAATCTGATGTGGGCGGGCACATCACTTTCCTTATATAATGCAATAAATTTACTACTGTAAGTAAAACAAAAATAGATTATTATTATAGTAGATATTTATATTCTTTCCAAGATATTGAATTTTTGTCATTGAGTCGTCATTTTCATTGATTTAGCGTCATTGATTTAACTATTTGGCGAGTTTTTCGTTAATTTAGCAACATTGAAAAAGTCGCCAAATTGGCGACATCTCACCAAATTCGTCGCCAAAATCTCGCCAAGCGGACGATGAAATAAGTTATTCTTACAGTAGATAAATGACTATTGGTGTTCAAATATAAAAGTATTACTCAAAGTATCTTTTTTCATGAATGGAACAAGCTAGATCCACGAGAAGGATGTCACAAATTTATCGCATGGTATTACATAGAAAAGTGAACATGTTTTTCAATAGGAAATATTTTTTTTTATTTTATATGATTTTTTTTATAATTTTTTGAAAAATGTGCAATATCTTGAGAACGGTTCATGTTAGCGTTCTAAAATTTATGTCAATCGTTTTCTAATGAAAAATTACATAAGAAATGTCTATTTGCGTAACTTTATTAGAGGTTTTGATTTTTTGACGATTTTCAAAATTTCACTCGAAAATTTAGGGAGGTTCTAAACACTCGATTGCGTATAAAAGCAATAGGCTTCCAGTGTTTACGGATTGTAATTTTTGTACCAAATGTCATTCGAATCGGTCCATTTATTCGTCAGTTATTGTCTCCACAGACTCACACACACACACACACAGAGACAGACAGACACAGAGATGCTTGAAACGTGGTCTCCCGTCGAAAACTCGAATTCGAATTTTCGACCCCCGTCACAATACTTTCCTTATACATTATTGTATATAAGGAAAGTAATAATACTATATTAGAAGATTCAATACATAGATTTAAATCCATAAAAAAAATTCATAAAAAAATACCGATTCATAAAAAAAACCCGATATACACTATAATGTGACCGATGCTGTTTCAAAATAATTCAATGAAACGTTTTTATGAAATTTTAGGATTTACTGTACAAATATATTTTAGTGATCCAAATCCAGTAGTTTTTACATTAAAGTGGAATAGACTCACAGAAGAATTGAAAATAATCATCTGAATTTTTCTGCTTTTAACACTTTACAACATAGTTGGAAAGTGTTTATGACTTTGATCATCCTGTCTGTTTGTCTGTCTGTCTATCCGTTTGCACGATAACTGCCGTAAAAATGACTTTATCAAAATGAAATTTTAGTATGTTTTTCAGACGGTCTATGGAACATATGGGAATGTAAATGAATAATATCACCCAATTAGTTTTGTATTGAACCCCGGTTGAAAAAATGAAATACATTGAACCTTATGGGATCTAATTTTTCAAATATTTTATAAGCAAATTTGAAATTCACTAATTGCTTCGAAAATTTTAAGAATTATTCAAATTATTCAACAAAATGTATAAAAAAAATTCAGCAAAATATGTTAAGCAGTTTTTTTAAATAAAAATTAAAGTAATAATTGCACCCATATTATATGAAGAGATCACATGACCCACTTCAAAATAATATATGGTATCCATCTTGTGTCAAAATCGTGATTTTTAAAGTTATTTTTAATTAATATTTAGTGTTGCATTCGTCCTAAAACCGCTTTATTTTTTTCTGTGCATCTCTATACTGCGTCAAAGCAGTTACAATATTTTTAATTTTAAATGATCATCAAACTTTAATTATTTCTACAACGAAGCCTAATTTTCACGTATGGAGAATGTAAACACATCAAGCTGTAAGATGAGTTGTATAAGAATTGCTGAATTTATTTAAAGCAAAATTATTTAGCTCTGGAGTTTGCAATATAGCTGATATAAATGCTTCATTGATTTTACATACAGAAGCAGACGATTCTATAGTATTGTCTTTTTCGATGAAGTTTTAAGCATGGAGTTAGAAAGTACTTTTACTTCCATGGTTTTAAGTTTTTAAGTAGAATATATTATTGTATTATTGGATAATTTTGGAAATATCGTCGTTGAATGAAAGCAATTGGAAAAAATTTATGAATGAAATATTCACTGATTTTATATAGAGAGCCAGGCGAGTTATATTTCCATGCTGGTATTTGAATAAAGCTCATTTGTTTTTTATGAAGTTTTCAAATATAATAAATTATTGTAGTATTGTGATAGTTTTTAAAATATCACACCTGAATGTATCGCATTTCAGAGATGTTTAAATAAAATTGCACTGCAGATGGAAAGTGTTTCATAATCAATACTTTATGCATGATTGATATTTCTTGTTTATATTGCCATAGTTCAAAAAGTGTTGCTTAAAATACCGAAAAAAAAATACGCCATGAGTAACGGTTACTATCAGCATACCTAATTTTATCCGCATCCATGTCGAGTTATGGGTCTCATTAATTTGGCATGGAATGATACATGGGCGGCCCTGCCCCCAAGTTTCATATTTACGATTACTTTTCACACACACGCACACACACACACACCTAGTCAGTATTTTTAAAATTAAATCTTGGTATACAACTTTTTAACACTTACAATATAGTTGAAAAGTGTTTATGACTTTGTTCATTCTGTCTGTCTGCCCGTCTATCTGTCTGTCTGTCTGTCCGTTAGCACGATAACTGCCGTAAAAATGACTTTATAAAAATGAAATTTTAGTATGTTTTTCCGACGGTCTGTGGGACCTATGGGAATATAAATGAATAATATCACCCAATTAGTTTTGTATTAAACCCGGGTTGAAAAAATTAAATACATTGAACCCTGATCTAATTTTTCAAACATTTTTTAAGCTAATTTAAAATTCACAAACTGCTTCGAAAATTTTAGGAAATATTCAAATTATCCCATAAAATATACAAAAAAAATTTCAGTAAAATATGTTAGGTAGTTTTTTAAATAAAAATTATTTAATATAGGGAGAAAAACAAATTCATTTAAATTCTGACTCTTGCTATATCCTCCAGAAAGAAAAAAGAGATATATTGTATAATAAATATCTTTCCAAGAGTTTAATTATTTTATATATAAGAAAGGTTTCACATTTTAAAATAAATATGGTAGATAACAATTTTTCAAATTTTAAAATAAAATAAATTATTATAGTATTGCGATGAATGAAACGCTGCTTTCATATAGAGGCGCTTTATATTTCGATGATGTCATTTCAATAAAGTTAATTTGCTTTCGATGAAGTTTTCAAGTATAATAAATTATTGTAGTATTATGATATTTTTTAAAATATTACCGAGGAATGTATCGCATTTTAGAGATGTTTAAATCAGGCAATTTATATTTCAATGCCGTCATTTGAATGAAGTAATTTTCTTCTATGAAGTTTTCAAATATAATAAATTAATGTAGTATTGTGATAATTTGAAAAATACTACCAAGCAATGTATCGCATTTTAGAGATGTTTATATAAAATTGCATTGAAGTTGGAAAGTGTTTCATAATCAATGCTTTATGCATGATTGATCTTTCTTGTTAATATATAATCCATTCAAACAAACTTAAAATATTCAAATATTCAGTTTTTACAATTCAAAAGAATTGAGAAATTTTAGAAACAATTTTGCGCCATTTCATTTCCATTTGCAGAACACCGATGCAAGCAGGCTGTTTTCCTTTTCTCAAAGATAAATAAGAGTTTACTAGCATTCCTTGTATGAAGTAAATTACTTGTATTGCTAACGTAACTTGCTTATCTCTGTTTTCAACATCAAGGGTAGATACTGAGGCCTCAGGGAGGGAAATCGACGGAGGACCGGATCCAAGAGATCCCCCTGCGGAATGTTAGGGGAGGTGGGATCTAGGATGATGGAGTCATTCCTCCTTGGGTGGGATGTGCTTTGAACATCTAAAGCAGTAGTCGGAAGTAGCTCGATACAAATAGCGAAACAACAGAAGTCACTACTTTTTCTCGTAGCTTGTAGTGTAACGCGCTACTTTTAAAAATAAGTAGTGTAGCGAGTAGCGCGATACAATAAATTACTAGTTTGTATCGAGTTTTAACGCTACTTTTAACGTTGCTTCAGTAAACAAACAAGGTGCCATTCTACATATCATGTGATCACCCTTTCTTCATTTGTACGAAATTTAGTGTTCTGCGCAACGATGTACGATGAATGGCTGCAGGGTTTTAGGAAGGCCATTGCCTCCTGAAGTTAATTTTTTATATGGATATATTCAGATGTGTTATTTCCCAAAAGATCCTGCTTATCTGATTGCAATTTTGAGACGCAAATTCTACTAAAAATGAACAAACATGTTTTTAAATAAATAGTTTTTACTTTTATTTTATTTTATACTTTAAATAAATAAAATGGATACACGTCAACTTTAATTAAACTTTAAAATCAAAGGCGATCAAAAATAGGTTTAAAAGTCCTTTAATAAAATCTCATTTTCTCCACGTACAATAATTACACGGCCAAAGGTCTTTCGGGCATCACAATGCCCTTCATCAGTGGAGAAGCCACTGATGAAGGGCTTCGTGTGATGCCCGAAAGCGACTTTTAAACCTATTTTTGGTCGTCTTTGATTAAAGTTTATACTTTTATTTTATTTTACTGTTTTCAGAAGTAGGTAAAAGTGTAAAGATTGGTAAGTCGATCAATAAATTTAGGAATCAGTACATTTTAATCATTCAGAATAAGTATATTAAATTACTACAGTATGCTCATATCCTCAACTTTTTGTGAAAATTAAAGCTATGTGCAAAATTCGTCTTATAAAAGTAGTTATGTAGTGACTACATTTTAAAAGTAGTTTGTAGTCACTACTTTTTAAAAAAAAGTAGTTGTAGTTAACTACATTTGTCATAATGTAGTTGTAGTGTGTGTTATCACTACACTGTTGTGTTATCACTACAATAATAAAGTAGTTTTTCCAGCCACTGATCTGGAAAATACCGGTTTGGTATTCTGATGGCCGAAAACAAGAAACAGTTGTTAAAATTGCTTTTTAACACTTTACAACAAAGTTGAAAAGTGTTTATGACTTTGTTCATTCATTCTGTCTGTCTGTCTGTCTGTCTGTCTGTCTGTCTGTCTGTCCGTTAGCACGATAACTGCCGTAAAAATGACTTAATCAAAATGAAATTTTAGTATGTTGTTCAGACGGTCTGTAGGACCTATGGGAATATAAATGAATGATATCTAACAATTAGTTTTGGATTGAACCCGGGTTGAAAAAATGAAATACATTGAGCCCTATGGGACCTAATTTCTCTAACATTTTTTAAGCGGATTTAAAATTCACAAATTGCTTCGAAAATTTTAGGTAATAGTCAAATTGTTCCATAAAATATATAAAAAAAAATTCAGCTAAATATATTCAGTAGTTTTTTAAATAAAAATTAAAATAATAATTACACATCTTATATGAAACGATCACGTGACCATGATATGAAACGATCACATGACCCACTTCAAAATGAGATATGGCATCCATCTTGTTTCAAATTCGTGATTTTTTAAAGTTCTTTTTAATTCATATTGAGTGTTGTATCCATCCTAAAACTACTTTATTTCTGCTTAAATTCTGTGCATCTACATACTAAAACAACCCAATGACAATATATTTGAGTTTAAATTCTCATTCAAATTTGATTATTTCTACAATTAAGCCTATTTTTCACCTATGTAAAATGTAAACAGCAAAATATGTAGAATGAGTTGTATTAGAATTACTGTATTTCTTTAACACAAAGTAATTCAGTCCATGGAGTCTGCATGGCTGATATGAATGAAATATTAATTGATTTTATAAACAGAAGGACGATATTTTTCGATGAAGTTTTAAGCATAAAGTTTATGAATTGTAGCTCCATGGTCTTAATTTTTAAATAAAATAAATTATTATAGTATTGTGATGAATGAAATGGAGAAAGTTATGAATGAAATCCTGCTTTTATAGAGAGATCCAGGCGTGTTATTTTTTCTATGACGTCATTTGAATTAATTTCAGTTGTTTTCGATGAAGTTTTCAAATATAATAAATCATCGTAGTATTATGATAGATTTAAAAATATTACCGTGGAATGTATTGCATTTTAGAGATATTTAAACCACGCAATTTATATTTCAATGCCGTCTTTTGAATGAAGTTCATTTTTTTCAATGAAGGTTTAAGTTTTCAAATATAATAAATCAATGTAGTATCGTGATAAGTTTTAAAATATTACCGAGGAATGTATTGCATTTTCGACTTTTTTAAATAAAATTGCATTGAAGTTGGAAAGTGTTTCATAATCAATGCTTTAAGCGTGATTGATCTTTCTTGTTTTTCTTGACTTAACGTGACAAACTCTATTCAACTTTCTCATATATTTTTATTTTACATTATTCGGGTCCTCAGTGGAGTACGCATAATTTAGAGCATTCAATACCAGAGAGGAAAAATAAAAATAAAAACCGGTATTTCTGGATTTTCAGCTATAAACACTTCGATAACAAGAAAATAAAGGAAAAATTTCAAGGAGGGGGAAAAAGGTAAGACGTACACTGTAATTAAATGTGAAAAAAAAAACATGCAAAACGTAACAATGAAATTAAAAATCTTAAAATAATAAGGTAATAATAACACATAAGTAACCACTTAATACGTAATTAAACAAATTACTGATTAAAAACGGCAAAACAAAATGAACAAGATATGAAGGTGATGAAGTAGATGATGGAGAATGATGACGGAGATGATGGAGAATGATGACGGAGATGATGGAGAATGATGAAGGAGATGATGGAGAATGATGAAGGAGATGATGGAGAATGATGAAGGAGATGATGGAGAATGATGAAGGAGTCTTGATAAAGTGGCGAAAGATGTGTTCGTTTCATTTTCGTCAGAATGAAAACTATTAGAGATTTTTATACTCTTTTTCCCACTTATTTCACACAGTCATACAAATTTTCGAATAAAACGGAAGTGAAAATCATTAGTGAACCTCCAAACCCTTTCAAAAATTGCTATCAAAAACACACCAAAAGTCTGACATGCCTATTTTCGATGTGGGGATGAGTCTCCTGGAGACAGGTACCCCGTAACAGAAAGTCTTGGTCTTGGACTTAGACCACTATCATTCATCATCTAAGCATTATCTATAGCCAATTCTGAGGAATAGATGCTGAAAGTGAAATGTAAATTTTTTAATCAGAAGTGTCATCTCTAGAAATGGAAGTCAAAATCTTTAGTTACACCAGTACTCTCACCGGAATTTGATGCTGAATCGATATCAGTCATCATCTTAGATGTTTCCAGGAAATTTTAAGCCGAAAGTTTGTTGTAAATCTTTAGTAAATCCCTACCCCCTAAGGAACCCAACTCTTTCCACAACTGACCTTGAAAAATAGATGTTTTAAAGAAAACGAAAATCTTTGAACCGGAAATAGAATAAGAACAGGAAGAAGAAATATTTAGTAAATCCCTAAAACTTCTGGAATTTGATGCTGAATCCATATCAGTCATCAACTAAGCCCTAACTATAGTCAATCCTGGGAAATAGATGTTTTAGAAAAATTTTTGACCTGTAAGTGGAAGAAAATACGAAAATGAGGATCCTTGGTGAGCCGCTCGCCCCCCCTTGAAATTTAATGTTGAATCCATAGAAGTTGTTACCCAAGGTTTACCCACAGCCGATCCTCAAAAATAGATGCTATTCAAGGTCTCTTCAGGTTCTTCAATAAAGTACTAAGTTTATTAGCAAAAAAAAAAAAAAAAAAAAAAAAAATCTGATGAGGGCAGAACATGATTTTCCCTGCAGACACAAATTCATTTTTTCTTTATTTCTTTAATAATTCATTGAATTGAGTTTAATTGCACAAAATAACACTAAATTTGCACTTTTAATTCAATTTTTGTTTTTATTTGGTAATTGAACATTTTTCCAAAGGCGGCGTACCAAAAATGTGAAAAATCTCAAACATCTCGAGATGGGCTAGTTCTAGAGTAATGGGGTTGATCTCATTCTTATCCTCGTCAAAAATTACGTATAAAACAAGTATTTAATTGATACATTGGAGCATACGTAGTCTTTTTATTTTTTAATTTTTGCGGGCCATTTCGGTAAAAAAAGGCAGGCTGTTTCTTTTCCAAGTCGTACCAAAATCTAATCAGCGCCAGAAAATCCCACAAGTGACTTAATTATCAATTTTGTGAAATTTAGTCAATTAGTATTTCAGCGAGAGTGGATACATGAGATTTTTGCGAGCCATTTCGCAAAAGAGACGTGTTCTTTTATCTCGAATCGCACCCAAAACTAATCAGCACCAGGGTCACAGCCAAATGAACTACCTACCAAATTTTATGAAATTCAATTCGTTAGTTTTTGAGTAGAGTGGATACATACATTGCACAGACAGACACACACACAGACGTCATCATTAAAAATAGTTTTTCGTATTCTAGAGGTCTCGAAACGTATAGATCCGTCGAAAACTCGAGTTGTGATTTTCGGCATGATTTCAATACTTTCCCTATACATTACCGTGTATTGCATGGAAAGTAAAAAAATCGAAATTAAAAGAATTAAAGGATTTTAAAAAGAATATTTCTTAAAATAATATTGTTGCTATCAGATCAAAATGCTCTGAAAGCTTTCGAATGCCTTCTAATGGGTGGTTTTGTTATGACTTCTGTGAAAGATGGGTAAGCAATATTACGAAACTGGAGAGTTCAGGAATTTTATACTTGCTTTGAAAACTAATAGAATTTTATAACAGTCAAGAACCATTTTTTACTTCCCTGCAATACATGGGTAATGCATAGGGAAAGTATTGGAATCATGTCGAAATCGCAACTCGAGGTTTTCGACGGATCTACACGTTCGAGACCTCTAGATACCAAAAAACTATTTTTAGCGTGACGTCTGTGTGTGTGTCTGTCTGTCTGTGCAGATTTTATATCCACGCTAACTAAAAAACTAATTGACCGAATTTCATAAAATTTGGTAGGTAAGTCACTTGTGGGCGAATCTGGTGCTGATTAGTTTTGGGTACGATTCGGGATAAAAAAAAAAAACCGCCTTTTTTTGCGAAATGGCCCGCAAAAGGGTGTATCCACTCTAGCCGAAAATCTAGTTAACCGAATTTCACAAAATTTAGTAGATAAGTCGCTTGTGGGTCACCCTGGTGCTGATTATATTTTGGTACGATTCGGAGAAAAATAACCTGCCTTTTTTTGCAAAATGGCCCGCAAAAATCGACAAAATCTAAAAATAAAAAAGTACACATGCTGAAATATATCCATTAAATGCTTGTTTTATATGTAATTTTTAATGAAGAAAAGAATAAGATCAACCCCATTACATTAGGACTAGCCGTTCTCGAGATATTTTCGTTTTTTCTCTACGCCACCTTTGAAAATGAGTCCAGTTACCAAATGAGAACGAAAATTAAATTAATAGTGTATTAAATTTAATTAAAATAAAGAGAATGTGTATATAAGTCTGCAAGGAAAGTCATGTGCTGCCACATCAGATTTTTTTTTGTGTGTGGGGGGAGGGCGGGGGGGGGGGCTTTTCTGTAAAGAAAAAGAAATCTGACGTGGGAAGCACATGACTTTTCCTGCAGACTCAAATTCGTTTTCTCTTTATTTCTTTAATAATTCATTAAATTGAGGTTAATTGCATAAAATAACACGTATAATTATTTTACATAATAAATAATATGCACTTTTAATTCAATTATTATTTTCAAAGACGTCGTAGCAAAATTAAAAAAAAAAAAACTAAAATATCTCGAGAATGGTTAGATCTAGAGTATGGGATTGGTCTTATTCTTTTCACTGTTAAAATTTAGGTATAAAACAAGCATTGATACATTGGAGTATACAAGTTTTTTCACTTTAGACTTTGACGATTTTTGCGGCACATTTCGTAAAAAAGGGGTGGTTCTTTAGTCCCGAATCATACCAAAATCTAATCAATAGTAGGGTAACCTACAAATGACTTATTTACCAAATTTTGTGAAATTCGGTTGTTCAGTTTTTTATCTAGAGTGGATACATGCGATTTTTTAAGGCCATTTTGCATGAAAAGGAGGGATTTTATTTCCGAATCTTTGCGGGCCAATCAGCAAAAAGAGGCTGCTTCTTTTATCCCGAATCGTATCAACAACTAATCAGCACCAGGATCATTCACAAGTAACTTACCTATAACATTTATGAAATTTGGTTAATTAATTTTTGAGTTAACGTGAATACATACATTACACACACAGACGTCACTCTAAAAATAGTTTTTTCGTGTTCTAGAAGTCCCAAAACGTGTAGATTCATCTGAAACTGAAGTTGAGGTTTCCGACATGATTCCATTACTTTCCCATACATTGCCATATATTGCAGGAAAGTAAAAATCTGATGTGAGCAGCACGTAACTTTCCCTGCAGAGTCATATTCACGTTCTCTTTATATCTTCAATACTTCATTCAATTGAGTTTAATTGCCCAAAATAACAGCCATAATTATTTTAAAGTACACTGAATTTGCACTTTTATTTCAATTTTCTTCATTTGGTAACTGGACTTATTTTCAAAGGTGGCGTAGCGAAAATGCAAAAAAAAAATGAAAGACTCGAGAACGGCTAGTCCTAGAGTAAAGGGGTTGGTCTTATTCTTTTCATCGTCAAAAATTACGTCTAAAATATGCATTTCAGGTGCCGTCGAAAATATGCATTCCAGGTGAAAATATGCATTCCTACAGCCGCCCAGGTGGTGTAGTGGATAGCGTGTTCGGCTGCTGTCTAGAGGGCTCGGGTTCGAATAAGACATGGAGGCTTGTGTGGCTACTGAAACTGGATTTCGATCTGTTGTTGCCACGTTAATTGAATTAAAAAAAAATTAATTGATATATTTGATCATATGTAATCTTTTAGTTTTAGATTTAGCGAATTTGCGGGCCATTTCGCCAAAAACAGCAGGGACGTAACCAGGCAGGAGCCATAGGTGTGTAAAAATCTGATGGGGGATTTCTGTATACCTCTCGGGGGGAGAGACCATTTGCCCCCCCCCCCCCAATGAAGAGACCAGTGTTGCCATTTGCAAAGGAAAAGGGAATGATCTACTGTCGCCAATCGTAAGA
This sequence comes from Amaurobius ferox, assembly GCA_951213105.1. Lineage (NCBI taxonomy): Eukaryota > Metazoa > Arthropoda > Arachnida > Araneae > Amaurobiidae > Amaurobius > Amaurobius ferox. The sequence continues at coordinate 61,442,775 of OX578153.1, forward strand.
AATAAATAACAGTAATACGAAAAGGCAACAAAAAGTAATAATATACAATAAGAGCTAAAAAAATTGGACTTATAATAGTACGGCTTATGTTTAAGTGGATGTAAACATAAAAGTATTATTAATACAAGAGAATGGTGATGTCTGGCTAATATAAAATATTATGAAAAGAATACATGAAAATCCAGCTTATCTAAACATTATTACTATACCATTTACTAAATAAGAGGGATATTTATATAAATTGCTAGTAATTTTAAGGTTATTTATATGCATAGCATAAATTTTTTTATCATATAATCTATAACTTCTAAAAAGCTGATTAAGTATAATATTTCTAAACAATTGAGTAGATTTGCAGGAATTAAATGGTAACATTTTATTAATGTTAAAATTAAAATAGTCTTTTTTATCATATAAATTAGTAACAATTCTGTTAGAAGGTTCAATAAAAAGATTTAAATCCAAAAAAATAATATTATTACTAATAGAAGCTTCATTAGGAATTAATTCCAAATTGTCAGGATAGATATCTATATCTATGACGTAATTTTCAGTATATACTAAGCAAATCAGATCATCAACTTATCTGTAAAATGTATAATCTATTGAAGTAAAAGACTGTTCATAACGATAAAGGTATAAATTAGCTAACATACTGCTACTGCAGCCACCCTGTTGAACTCCTAAGAGTTGTAAGTATAATTTTTTTCCTTGAAAAATATAATTATTGAAGATTACAAAGAGAAGAAGTTTAGGAAAATTTATAAAATTGAGTTGATAGATTAGTAATATAAACATTATATAGAGCTAAAATTACATCATATAGATCTGAGATCTTAATATTATTAAAATGATCTTTAAAATCAAAAGTTTGAAATCCTATTAGTTTTCTAAGTAATGTTAATTTATTCTTTAATTCTTCACTATTATTTAGAATAAGTTAATTATTGCTAGACTGACGTAAGATATGACGTAAGATTTGACGTAACGTAAGATATGACGTAAGATAAAACTGACATATTGCTAGACTGGCGTTATATATATATATATATATATATATATATATATATATATATATATATATATATATATATATATATATATATATATATATATATAAATAAAAATTAAATGATTTTAATCGAAAATTATGCATAAACTACTGTATGTACAAAAAAACCCATCTCTAGCATATCTGTTACAAATGAGTAACTATAAGCCAAGTCTAAGGATAAAGATAGAAGGTTACATATCACTACATTGGAAAGGGGGATGAGAAGAATATTAGGATTCAAAAATCACAATTAAAAGTATATAAAAGTAAATAAAAATAAAACTCTGCAAAAATGAGAATAGGCAATAATAATCAGCTCAAGACAAGAGATCAAGAATAGAGAACAATCAATCGAAACCACACAAAAAATGGCGGTCAGTTCGAAATTGCATTCTCATCAGGACAGCCATACAATTCGAATTAAAACCGATAGAATAGCCAGTTTCTGACAATGGCGATAGTATTTAACTATAGACACCATTGGAACTGTCTACTGGCTAGTGGAATTAGAAAAATAAATCAATTGAATTATACAAAGCTGAAAAAACAATACCTCCACGAACTGTAATGTGAAATCAAAAGCATAGCACCACGTGTAAAATAAACTAGTGACTGAGCATTTCACCTCACTTCGTCAATGCGAGTGGGAATGAATAATATATATATATATATATATATATATATATATATATATATATAATATGTATATATATACATATATATATATATATATGTAATAAAGATGCATTAAAATAGAATTATTGAAGAGAAACAGTAAGGCATCCGTAACAAACAGAAGTATTCAAATACCAACCAGAAAAAACTCAAGAGAATACCAGAAACCACCCATTATACTTAAAACAAAAATATTAAAGAAAAATCTGATGTGGGCAGCACATGACTTTCGCTGCAGACTTATATAACTTTCTCTTTATTTTAATTAAATTTATTTCACTTTTAATTCAATTTTCGTTCTCGTTCGTTAACCGGGCTTATTTTCAAAGCTGGCGTAGAGAAAGTACGAAAAAACTAAAATATCTCGAGAACGGTTACACCTAGTGTTATGGGGTTGGTCTTATTCTTTTTGTCGCTAAACATTACGTATTAAACGAGCATTTAATGGATATATTTGAGTATACCTAGTTCTTTAGTTTAGATTTTGACGACGATTTTTGCGGGCCATTTTGCAAAAAAAGGCAGGTTACTTTTCTCCGAATCATACCAAAATTTAATCAGCACCAGGGTAACCCAAAAGTGACCCATCTACCGAATTTTGTGAAATTCGGTCCATCAGTTTTTCAGTTAGGGTGGATACAAGCTTTTGCGGGCCATGTCGCAAAAAAAAAAAAAGCGGGTTATTTTATTCCAAATCGTACCCAAAACTAATCAGCATCAGACTTGCTCACAAGTGACTTACCTGCCAAATTTTGTGAAATTCGGCCCATTAGTTTTTAGTTAGAGTGGATACAAAATCTGCACAGACAGACAGACACACAGACACACACACACAGACGTCACGCTAAAAATGGTTTTTTCATATTCTAGAGGTCTTGAAACGTGTAGATCCGTCGAAAACTCGAGTTGCGATTTTCGACATGATTCCAATACTTTCCCTATACATTACCATGTATTGCAGGGAAAGTAAAAATCTGATGTGGGCAGCACACGACTTTCCCTGCAGACTTATATGCACGTTCTCTTTATTTTAATTAAATTTAATTCACTTTTAATTCCATTTTCGTTCTCATTTGATAACTGGACATATTTCCAAACGTGGTGTGGAGAAAATATGAAAAAAACTAATATATCTCGAGAATGGGTAGTCCTAGTGTAATGGGGTTGGTCTTATTCTTTTCTTCGTTAAAAATTACGTATTAAACAAGCATTTAATGGATATATTTGAGCATACGTAGCTTTTTAGTTTAGATTTTAACAATTTTTGCGGGCCATTTTGCAAAAAAAGGCAGGTTATTTTTTTCCGAATCGTACCAAAATCTAATCAGCACTAGGGTGACCTATAAGTAACTCATCTACCGAATTTTGTGAAATTCGGTCCATTAGTTTTCCAGCTAGAGTGGATACAAGCTTTTGCGGGCCATTTCGCAAAAAAAAAGGCGGGTTCTTTTATCCCGAATCGTACCCAAAACTAATCAGTACCAGACTCGCCCACAAGTGATTTACCTACCAAATTTTGTGAAATTCGGTCGATTAGTTTTTTAGTTAGAGTGGATACAATATCTGCACAGACAGACACACACACGCAGACTTCACGTTAAAAATGGTTTTTTCGTATTCTAGAGGTCTCGAAACGTGTACATCCGTTGAAAACTCGAGTTGCTATTTTCGATATGATTCCAATACTTTCCCTATACATTACCATGTATTGCAGGGAAAGTAAAAATCTGATGTGGGCAGCACATGACTTTCCCTGCACACTTATATTAACGTTCTCTTTATTTTAACTAAATTTATTTCACTTTTAATTCAAATTTCGTTCTCATTCGGTAACCGGGCTTATTTTCAAAGGTGGCGAAGGGAAAGTACGAAAAACTAAAATATCTCGAGAACGGCTAGTCCTAGTGTAATGGGTCCTAGTGTTGGTCTTATTCTTTTCGTCGTTAACAGTTACGTATTAAATCAGCATTTAATGGATATATTTGAGTATACCCAGTTTTTAGTTTAGATTTGGACCATTTTTGCACGCCATTTTGCAAAAAAAGGCAGATCATTTTTTTCCGAATCATACCAAAATCTAATCAGGACCAAGGTAACCCACAAGTAACTCATCTACCGAATTTTGTGAAATTCGGTCCATCAGTTTTTCAGTTAGAGTAGATACAAGCTTTTGCGGGCCATTTCGCAAAAAAAAGGCGGGTTCTTTTATTCCGAATTGTGTCCAAAACTAATCAGCACCAGCCCCGCCCAAAAGTGACTAACCTACCAAATTTTGTGAAATTCGGTCCATTAGTTTTTCAGTTAGAGTGGATACAAAATCTGCACAGACAGACACACAGACAGACAGACAGACAGACAGACACACACACAGACGTCACGTTAGAAATGGTTTTTTCGTATTCTAGAGGTCTCGAAACGTGTAGATCCGTCGAAAACTCGAGTTGTGATTTTCGGCATGATTCCAATACTTTCCCTATGCATTACCATGTAATGCAGGGAAAGTAAAAATCTGATGTGGGCAGCACATGACTTTCCCTGCAGACTTATATATACATTCTCTTATTTTAATTAAATTTCATTCACAATTAATTCAATTTTCGTTCTCATTTGGTAACTGGACTCATTTTCAAAGGTGGCATAGAAAAAAAACAAAAAAAACAAAAATATCTCTAGAACGGCTAGTCCTAGTGTAATGGGGTTGGTCTTATTCTTTTCTTCGTTAAAAATTACGTATAAAACAAGCATTTAATGGATATATTTCAGCATACGTAGTTTTTTATTTTGTCAATTTTTGCGGCCATTTTGCAAAAAAAGGCAGGTTATTTTTTTCCGAACTGTACCAAAATCTAATCAGCACCAGGGTGACCCACAAGAGACTTATCTACCAAATTTTGTGAAATTCGGTCCATTAGATTTTTAGCTAGAGTGGATACAAGCTTTTGCGGCCCATTTCGCAAAAAAAAGGCGGATTCTTTTATTCCGAATCGCACCCAAAACTAATCAGTACCAGATTCGCCCACAAGTGACTTACCTACCAAATTTTATGAAATTCGGTCAATTACTTTTTTAGTTACAGTGGATACAAAATCTGCGCAGACAGACAGACAGACACACAGACACACAGACAGAAACACAGACACACACACAGACGTCACGCTAAAAATAGTTTTTTCGTATTGTAGAGGTCTCGAAACGTGTAGATCCGTCGAAATCTCGAGTTGCGATTTTCGGCATGATTCCAATACTTTCCCTATACATTACCATGTAATGCAGGGAAAGTAAAAATCTGATGTGGGCAGCATATGACTTTCCCTGCAGACTTATATTCACGTTCTCTTTATTTTTATTACATTTATTTCACTTTTAATTCAATATTCGTTCTCATTTGATAACTGGACTTCTTTTCAAAGGCGGCGTAGAGAAAATACGAAAAAACTAAAATATCTCGAGAACGGCTAGTCCTGGTGCAAGAGTTGATCTTATTTTTTTCTTCATTAAAAATTACGTATTAAACAAGCATTTAATGGATATATTTGAGCATGCGTAGTTTTTTAACACTTTACAACAAAGTTGAAAAGTGTTTATGACTTTGTTCATTCTGTCTGTCTGTCTGTCTGTCTGTCTGTCCGTTAGCACGATAACTGCCGTAAAAATGACTTAATCAAAATGAAATTTTAGTATGTTGTTCAGACGGTCTGTAGGACCTATGGGAATATAAATGAATAATATCACACAATTAGTTTTGGATTGAACCCGGGTTGAAAAAATGAAATACATTGAGCCCTATGGGACCTAATTTTTCTAACATTTTTTAAGCGGATTTAAAATTCACAAATTGCTTCGAAAATTTTAGGTAATAGTCAAATTGTTCCATAAAATATATAAAAAAAAATTCAGCTAAATATATTCAGTAGTTTTTTAAATAAAAATTAAAATAATAATTACACATCTTATATGAAACGATCACGTGACCATGATATGAAACGATCACATGACCCACTTCAAAATGATATATGGCATCCATCTTGTTTCAAATTCGCGATTTTTTAAAGTTCTTTTTAATTCATATTGAGTGTTGTATCCATCCTAAAACTACTTTATTTCTGCTTAAATTCTGTGCATCTACATAGTAAAACAACACAATGACAATATATTTGAGTTTAAATTCTCATTCAAATTTGATTATTTCTATAACTAAGCCTATTTTTCACCTATGTAAAATGTAAACAGCAAAATATGTAGAATGAGTTGTATTAGAATTACTGTATTTCTTTAACACAAAATAATTCAGTCCATGGAGTCTGCATGGCTGATATGAATGAAATATTAATTGATTTTATAAACAGAAGGACGATTTTTTTCGATGAAGTTTTAAGCATAAAGTTTATGAATTGCAGCTCCATGGTCTTAATTTTTAAATAAAATAAATTATTATAGTATTGTGATGAATGAAATGGAGAAAGTTATGAATGAAATCCTGCTTTTATAGAGAGATTCAGGCGTGTTATTTTTTCTATGACGTCATTTGAATTAATTTCAGTTGTTTTCGATGAAGTTTTCAAATATAATAAATTATCGTAGTATTATAATAGATTTAAAAATATTACCGTGGAATGTATTGCATTTTAGAGATATTTAAAGCAGGCAATTTATATTTCAATGCCGTCATTGGAATGAAGTTCATTTTTTTCAATGAAGGTTTAAGTTTTCAAATATAATAAATCAATGTAGTATTGTGATAAGTTTTAAAATATTACCGAGGAATGTATTGCATTTTCGACTTTTTAAAATAAAATTGCATTGAAGTTGGAAAGTGTTTCATAATCAATGCTTTAAGCATGATTGATCTTTCTTGTTTATTTTAGATTTTGGTGATTTCTGCGGGCCATTTTGCAAAAAAAGGCAGGTTATTTTTTCCAAATCATACCCAAATCTAATCAGCACCATAATGTCCCACAAGTGACTTACCTACCGAATTTTGTGGAATTCGGTCCATTAGTTTTTCAGCTAGAGTGGATACAAGCTTTTGCGGGCCATTTCGCAAAAAAAGGCGGGTTCTTTTATCTCGAATCGTACCCAAAACTAATCAGTGCCAGATTCGCCCACAAGTGACTTACCTTCCAAATTTTATGAAATTCGGCCAATTACTTTTTTAGTTAGAGTGGATACAAAATCTGCACAGACAGACAGACAGACAGACAGACACACAGACAGACACACAGACACACACACAGACGTCACGCTAAAAATAGTTTTTTCGTATTCTAGAGGTCTCGAAACGTGTAGATCCGTCGAAAACTCGAGTTGCGATTTTCGGCATGATTCCAATACTTTCCCTATACATTACCATGTATTGCAAGGAAAGTAAAATGAAATATCAATTAACAGAATTCAGTTAGAATGGATACAAAATCTGACATACAGATAGACACACACACACACGTACACCTATATATATATATATATATATATATATATATATATATATATATAATATATATATATATATATAATATATATATATATATATATATATATATATATATATAATATATATATATATATATATATATATATATATATATATATATATATATATATATATATATATATATATATATATAAGAAAAAAAGGTTTGAAGATCCAATGAAAGAAAAGTGAGAAGCTGTAACACGAAAATTCAACTAACTAACAGGCTTACGAAATAAAAATATAAATCAGCAAATCCTCAAGCAAATGGAAAAAATAAAAAAACAAATAAAAAAGTAAAAATCGAATCAACAAGTCAATGAAAAGTATCAAAATACAAAGGTATGAGATCGAAAAAAGAATAACAAACGAAATCAAGCACAAACGCTATACACGTGGACAAGGCTCTAAGCCTAAATCATGAATTGTTCACTTCCACAAAAATCGTAATAATGCCCAAGTTTTTTGTAGAAGCAAGCACAAAAATGTATGTTTCTGAAGAAATAGATAGATTATATCTATAAGCTATTTCTACTTGGACGACATACATAAATAAGAAAAATAAATGGAAAAATGGATACCAAAAAATCTGACTGAAAAAACACACTAGCCCAGTAAGCACGGGAACACAGAAAGAAGTGACAAGTGTTGCCATTCACAAAGGAGGAAGATATACTGTTGCCATTCGTAAGAAATAAATAACAGTAATACGAAAAGACATGTACAAGAGATAATATACCATCAAGAAGGCCAAAAATAGAAAGGCCAAATTAAATTTGTTCAGTATGTCTAATTGGATGTATAAATAAAATATAATTAAAACAAGAGAAGGGAGATGTCAGGCTAAAATTTAAAGCAATATTAAATAAATAAATTCGAAAAAATCCAGCTATTCTGAATTTTTAGCTATACCATTTACAAAATAAGAGGGATATTTATATAAATTGCTGGTAATTTTTAGATTATCAATATGTAAAGCATGGAATTTTTTATCAGATAATCTATATATTCTAAAAAGCTGATTAAGAATTATATTTCTAAACAATAGAAACGAGTTGCAGGAATTAAATGGTAAGATTTTATTAATTTTAAAATTAAAAGAGTCTTTTTTATCATATAAATTAGTAACAATTCTATTAGAAGGTTCGACAAAAAGATTTAAATCCAAAAAATTAATATTTTTACTAATAGTAGCTTCATTAGGAATTAATTCCAAATTTTCAAGATAGAAATTTATATTAATGACAGAATTTTCAGTATGTACTAAGCAAATCAGATTATCAGCATATCTGTATATTGTATAATCTATTGATGTAAAAGACTGTTCAAAATGATAAAGATATAAATTAGCTAACATACTGCTACTGCAGCCACCCTGTGGAACTCCTGAGACTTGTAGGCATAATTTGTTTCCTTGAAAAATATAATTATTGAAAATAACAAAGTGAAGAAGTTTAGGAAAATTAACAAAACTGGCTTGAGATGCAAGAATAGTAATATAATCATTGTATAGGGCTAAAATTACATCATACAGGTTAGAGATCTTAATATTATTGAAAAGATCTTTAAAATCAAAAGTTTGAGATCCTACTATATTTTTATGGGATGTTAATCTATTCTTTAATTCTGTACTATTATTAAGAATAAGGTAATTATTGATAGACTGGCGTGAACTATCATTAATTCGATTTAAAGAATTTAGAAGTAATTTACTCGCAGTAGTAGAGTAAGTTATGCCCACTAGTTACTGTTCAAAATTTAATGGGATTTTTGTGAAATTTTGGAATAAGCATAATATATGGAAATTTAAGAAATTTATATTTAATATTTAAGTCACTATACATATTGATAATTTTTAATTTAATACTATTAATGGAATGTAAATCAAGTTTAAAAAGACTATTATTTTTTAAATAATCTAACAGAAATTGTATATAAAATTTTTACAGATAATAGCATAATTATTAGAGGCTTTATCAACATAGGTGATAACAAAAGATTTTTGTAAATCAATAATGGAGGGTTTAATATTATCAAAATTATATATGGATCTAGAGAATTTAATACTACTAATAGCATTTTTAATAGATTCTAATAAAGTAAATTTCCACATATTAAATGCCTCTAAAGGCATAGCATATTTAGAAGCTAATTTATATATATATTTATCAAGATCAAGATTAATGGATTTTAAAACTTTAATAGAATTATGACAAGAGGGTAACCTGAATTTAGTGCCAAAAGACATAATGGTTATATATATATATATATATATATATATATATATATATAATAGTTTGAAAGTCCAATGAAAGAAAAGTGAGTAGCTGTAACTCGAAAAACCTAACATTCTAACAAGCCTACAAAATAAAAGTATAAATCAGCAAATCTTCAATCAAATGGAAAGAAAAAGTACACATTTCGAATCCTCAGGTTAAAGAAAATCATCAAAAATTAAAAGTATGGAATCGATAAAAGAAAAACATATGAAATCCAAGCATTAATGCTATGCACTTGGACAAGAGCTAAGCCTAAAAAATGGATTTATTCACTTCTTCAAAACTCTTCATCGGGTCCAAGTATTTTGTCGAAGCAAACACAAAAAATGTATGTTTCTGAAGAAATAGATAGATTATACCTATAAACTATTTCTACTTGGACAACATACATAAAGAAGAAAAATAAAAGGAAACAAGAATACCTGGAGAAAAACACTACAAATGCACGAACCTGTCGAATCCGGGAACCCAGAATGAAGAGATCAGTGTTGCCATTCTCAAAGGAAAAAGAAATGACCTACTGTTGCCATTCGTAAGAAATAAATAACAGTAATGCGAAAAGTAAGAAAATGATAATATACAATCAGAGCTACTAAAAAGTGGGGCTAATAATAGAAAGGCAAATAAATTTAAGAGGATGTAAAAATAAAAGTATTATTAATACAAGAGAATGTAGATGTCAGGCTAATATAAAAATCTATGAATAGATTTCATGAAAATCCAGCTAATCTAAATTTTTTAACTATACCATTTACAAAATAAGAGGGATATTTATATAAATTGCTGATAATGTTTAGATTATCAATATGTATAGTATAAAATTTTTTAGCAGATAATCTATAAATTCTAAAAAGCTGAATAAGTATAATATTTCTAAACAATAGAATCGATTTGCAGGAATTAAATGGTATGATTTTATTAATGATAAAATTAAAAAAGTCTTCTTTATCATATAAATTAGTAACAATTCTATTTGAAGGTTCAATAATAAGATTTAAATCCAAAAAATTAATATTATTACTAATAGTAGCTTCATTAGGAATTAATTCCAAATTGTCTGGATAGAAATCTATATCTACGACATAATTTTCAGTATGTACTAAGCAAATCAAATCATCAACATATCTGTATAATGTATAATCTATTGAAGTAAAAGACTGTTCATAATGATAAAGGTATAAATTAACTAACATACTGCTACTGCAGCGATCCTGTGGAACTCCTGAGACTTGTAAGTATAATTTATTTCCCTGAAAAATATAATCATTGAAAATAACAAAGTCAAGAAATTTAGGAAAATTTATAAAATTGGTTTGAGTTGATAGATTAGTAATATAAGCATTATATAGAGCTAAAATTACATCATACAAGTCTGAGATCGTTTTTTTTTCTAAAGGCCAGGCACTTGATATTTCATCATTCGCCTATACACCGGCCAGAAACGTGAACGCCGTCACACGACGATGCCCCGGCGCACCAGTGGGGGTGGGGCACACTGCGCCCAACGACACAACATCCATGCCTGAAGGTGGGACTCGAACCCACAACCCGGTAGTCGAACGATCGCTAGGAAACGCTTGCCTTGACCGTTCGACCACCGCGTAGGCGGTCTGAGATCTATTATTAAAAAGATCTTTAAAATCAAAAGATTGAAATCCTATTAGTTTTCTAAGTGATGTTAATTTATTCTTTAATTCTTTACTATTATATATATATATATATATATTTATAATTAGAGACAAATTGATTGTTCCAACCTATAATTTGTTATAACACACTTACAAGGGCATGGAATGCCAATGAAACTATTGATGAAGGAGGTACAGAAGGAGAAATGAAGCTGATACAAAATATTGAATTTCGTCCCATTCAAAGAAGAAATGAGAAATTTAAGAGCCAATTAAAATGTTACTTTTAGATAATATCGTTAGGAAGTTCCTGCGCGGATATAATTAGTAGCGAAATAATGATGTGCTACAAGATCCACGGCACAATCTTTTCGGCATTGAATTAGCATCACGTAAGATGAACCTGGGCACTTCAGACAACTTATTAATCCAGAAAGAATAATGTACTCATATTCGTGTGCACAGTCCTTTTCAAAATGCAATTATTATTTAATCAATATCCCGTGAAATAATAAATGAATAATTACTGGCGAATTCTTTGGCTTCAAAATACAAAACTATTGCAAAAAAGTCAAAGGTGGCTCTAGTTCGAGGGAGCTGAAATGGTTATACATGAAATTTGTAAAATAAAATTCAACTTTTGTAATATAGAAAGAAAAGAGAGCTCGACCCAACATCTGATTATATACACATATAGGGTTGTCAAAGAGCTAAAAATTCTGGCTTAACTGTTTATGGCTATCATTTTTAGTTTTTGAGATATACGCATTATAAACTTGAAAAACGGAAAATTTTCATATTTCTTCAAATTGAAAGGACGATGACTTCAAAACTGTAAAAAAATTGTTTTTAATAATAAATAGATTTTAATATAAAATTTTATAGCACACATTTTTGTCGTTTAGTAGTAGTATTTATATCTGTCTTTTATAGCTCACTATATATTTCGAATGAAATCTAGATTAAAAAAAAAAGAAAAACACTCGTTCAGAGAGCTGTGAAGTTTTTTCGAAAAGTACACATTTTTGGCGTCTTTTTTAGTTTACTAAATATTACGAGTGAAAGTTAGAAAAATGAAAAGAAACACTAGCTCGGAAAGCTACTTTTTAAAGTTTTTTTTTTCTCGAAAAAAATGTTTAAAATATTGAAATTATTTTTATGTATTCATAATCTGGACCTTATTCCCTACAAAACAAGAAAATTTATTTACATTTCTATCTATTAGATTCGGAGGTATAAGCGTCCAACGTGTTTACATTTTTCGTAATGCTTGGGTTTTCCGCAGGGAGACCCCAACCATAGATGTTATTTTCATTTATATCAGAAGTGTCTTCCCAGGTGAATGTAACGAGCTTAATTCTTTGAAAATGGTGTTAACAAATTTGTCGCATTATGCCGTTATATATATTATGGTCGCATTATGCCATTATAGAAAGAGAACATAACATAGCATATAGATAGTTATTACTTTTAAAAATCGTATGTAATTCTTTTTATGAATTTATTTGAAAAATGTGCAATATCTCGAGAATGGCTCATGCTTGCATTCTAAAGTTTGCGCTATTCGTTTTTTTTTTTACGAAACATTACGTATGGAAGATTATATTCTTAACATTTTTGAAGGTCTTGATTTCTAAATATTTTTTTTTTTCAAAAATTAATTCGAATATTAGGGGATCTTCCAAACATCCGATTGCGTCCAAACTCAATAGAGTTATAATATTTACCGATTGTAATAATTGTACTAAATGCCGTTCGAAACGCTCCCTTTCCTCGTGATGTGTGGCATCTACAGATATACTCTCCCTTTCTCTCTCTCTCTCTCTGTCTCACTCACTCACACACACACACACACACACACACACACATATATACATAGCCATTCACACACACACACATATACATAGCCATTCACACACATACATATACATAGACATTCACACACATACACAATTACATACATACATACATACATACAGGCAGACATACATACAGACATCACCTCAGAAACGAGTACAGGGATGTATGAAAAGTGCTCTTCCGTCGAAAATTCGAATTCGAATTTTCGACGGAAGAGTAAAATTCGAATTCGAATTTTCGACCATGCCACAATATTTTCCCTATATATTATACTATGTCTGTAGGAAAAGTTCTGATGAGTCCAACATATTACCTTCAATATAAATCATATTATAATGCTGCAAATTAACAAACATTATATCTATAATTGCGGCAAACCTAACTTGATAGCAAATAAGTATAGAAAAAACTGTAAGTCTCTGATAAGAAATATGGTCCAATATCTTTAACATTATAAATACTTAAAATCGAAATATTTTGCATAAATTCGATAGTTTTAGTTTAAATCAATTTATTTCTAAAATTGCATTTCAAATTCTAACCACATATCAATAAAACAAGTCTAACATTTTTTAAATTAATGGCCGTTCAAAACAGGAATCAGTTTCGTATTATTTGGTGGACCTAATTTTATGGCAACCATGCTCTTCCTCAGTGGCGATCGCCACTGAGGAAGAGCATGAAGGTATTCGAAAGCGCTTTGGCTTAAAAGTATTTATTTGCTGTACGTCTGTAGGATGGTTTTTTTAATAAAGTGACCTTTAAATCGGGTTTTAAGATTTGTTATTTAATTAGCTGATTCAGTGATTTGAAGTTTGACGTGTCGCCACTAATGGTATTTTATTTTTCATTTGGTGACTTAGTGCATTTAAACCAGTTCGTTTGCCAAGATTCCAAAATATTAAAATATCTTAGGAACGGTTTATTCCAGAGTAATAAAGTTTGCGGCGATTGAGAGTCGCCTGTCCCGAGCCAGGACCTAACTCGGAACCATGTGCTTGCAAGACCGACATTATAATCATAGTTCAAAAGCTAGCTTCAACTCCGTTCTTATAATTCGGGTACAGGTTTCAAGCATCTTTGATCAGATGTCTTTGCTGCCGCACACTCCCCTACCTGATGAGGATCCCCTACCTAATAAGGAGCCCGGGTTGAATTTCGGCGAGGAGGGGAGTGTGCGGCAGCAAAGACCACTCTGCTCCTGCCAAAAGACATCTGAGCAAAAAAAATGCTTGGAACCTGTACCCGAATTATAAGAATGGAGCAGAAGCTAGCTTTTGCTCTATGATTATAATGTGTCTCTTGTAAGCAAAGGGCCCCTGGTTCGGGGCCCGGCGACTCCCACTCGTCACAAGTTCTTATTCGCTTTATCATCGAAAATTACGTATCAAGAATGAATTTAATTAATACATTTAAGCATATTTAATCTTTTCTTTCAGATTTTAATGAGTTTTTGAGAACCATTGCGCAAATAAAGACAGGTTTTACTTTTCCGAATCGTACCGAAATCTAATCAGCACTAGGGTAACCCATAACTGATTTACTTACCAAATTTCATAAAATTTCGTTGGATAGTTTTTGATCTCGAGTGAATACGCACAAAGACGTCACTCTACAGATTCGCCGAAAACTCTATTTTCAGTTTTTGACCCTATTTCAACACTTTTCCCGTACATTTTTCATGTATTGTAGTAGGCAGGGAAAATAATATGAAATATATTGCCAGGCAAATTGATGCATTCTCGTTCCTATTTCTTGTCTCTTGTGAAACTCTATATTGATATTACATTCTATCTTCCAGGTAGAGTTGCAAAAAACCCGGAAATTTTGAAAAACGGGGATAAACACAGGAATTTGGGGAAATAAACAGGGAATTTTGGAAGCATTGGAAACTTCATTGGGGAGATAGTAATTTACACGTTTCTTATATGCGCTGTCAAATCCTGCACGTTATGTAGTTTAAACCTCAATGATGGATGGACCGCCATTTAGATAAATTTACAGTCTATTGAAATACAATTTTTGAGAATTTGGAATTACAAACACTTTGTTGGAAATGTGCAAATTGTATCAGTCACAAAATGGTTTAAACGTTATTGGGAGTCATATAGATTTCTTATTATCGTTCAATATTAAATGAATATGAATGAATGAATCCCTTTTCAATAAGTATTTCATCGTTCGGGGGTGTTTTTACTTTTAAAATATTTATAAATTAAATTACAATTTATATGCTGAATTATTTTTCATTTTCATATGCAATAAGAAAGTCACATAATTTAAATATTTTTCTTGGATCTAAGAAATCTCTCTCAATTTTCCATGCTTCCGCTATTTACAATTCTGAATGCAAAAATTAAATATTAGTTTTGGGTCATACATATTTCTTTTACAATGTGCAAAATGAAATGACTGAAAATTCTCATATTTTGGAAACGTTCAAAATTACTAGTTTTTTTTTTTTTTGTTCTTTGTTTTTTTTTTTCGATTTAATATTAAAACGAATTTACGATTTAACTCCGATTTATTCCCGGGAATAAACAGGGTTTCTTCCCGTCTTTGCGACTATGCGACTAAAGAAAATAACTCTGCTGCATTGTCAATTCCTGCATTTAATCTCAGCTTCCATGGTCATGTTTTGTTAAAATGCCCCCAAACTATGTTAAGTCTTTCATAAAGCCCTTCACTCTTTGAAATTAATTTAATATTTCAGTGAACTCTGTAGGTGTCTTATTTCAAGAGGAGATTGTTGATTAGAGAAAATTACTTAAGACAAAGAGTTATATATATGCTGATATAATCTAATAATAAGTTTTTCATTCGAATATATTTTATCTGTTTAATAACGCAAAACGACAGTTAAAGAAAATACTCATTAAATTTACACATTTTATATTTTTCTCATTCTATTCTAGAGGTTTTGTCTGCTGAAAATTTTCGAATTCGAGACTTTTAAGGGAAACGATATTTTTAGACCTGCAGAGTCCACTTTGGCGATAAAGGCTTTTAATTCCGTCTAGTAGTTCAACGGTAGAACGCCGGCTGGCCAGTATGAAGACCGGTGGCTCGATTCCCGGTTGGGGCAGCAAGGTTCTTTACAGACCTCTTCAATAGATTTGAAGCACTCTCGCAAGGATCTCTCTCTTTCTCTCTCTCTCTGTATATATATATATATACATATATATATATCCTCTCTCTGCATGTATATGTGTGTGTGTGTGTGTTTGGAAATGATATATCACGAACAAATGGAGCATTTCGAACGAAATTTGGTACAAACATTAAAATCGGTAAATACTGGAAGCCTACTGATTACTACCTAACGCATTAGAATGTAAGAAAAATCTCCAAATTTTCGAATGAAATTTTGAAAAATCATTAAAAATCAGAACCTTTAATACTGTTATGCAAATTTATTATGTAATTCTTTATTAGAAAACGGTTGACACACACTTTAGAATGCTAGGGTAAACCGTTCTTGAGATGTTGCACTTTCTCAAACAGATGCATTAAAAAAATCACAAATTAAAAAAATGTATTAATTATTGCGAAATATTTTCACATTTCAAATATGATATTACGCGAGGAATTTTTTTAACACCATTCTCGTAGATCTAGTTCGTTTCATTCACGAGAGAAGACACTTTGTGTAATAGTTTTGTATTTTAACACCTAACAATTCGCTGACAATCATTTATAAATAAAAACGTTCTCTCAGTCTGTCGCTTGGCAATAAATTTGACAAGCTTGGTGACTAATTTAGCGAAATATCGCCAACCTGGAGAGAGTTTACCCTCAGACTGACGAAAACGTCGTTAAAATTGCAAAAATTACAAAAATTGCACTAAGTTAACGAAAATGACGCCAAATCGATAAATTAATTATTAAAATATATTATCATATGGACTGTATTGCTTATTACGGATGCTACAATATTGATAAGTATGAATTTAGACTTGAAATATAAGTTAATTCAGTACCTTTTACATACCGAAAAGGGCCCAACATGCAATTCAACAATAAAAACATTGTGCCATAGATCTTATACATCATTTTTTCACTGCGAAAGAAGTAAATCCATTGCATTATATAGGGCAAGTCATGTGCTGCCCACATCGGAATTTTTACGCGAGTATTAGGAAACCCTAATGGACACGATGAAACAACTTTCGGGAAATGGTCCACCTTTTTTTGGGCTATCTCGCTTCCTGTTAAAGATAGGGGAAAAGTCGTAGTGTATTTTAAAATTAGTACAAAGCATTTCTGCCCCCCCCCCCCCGTAAAAGATAGAAAATAACTGTGTAAATAACGATTTAAAAAGAGACGATTTTATTAAACTGCACGTAAAAGTGTAAATGTAAGTGATCATATTTTTTTTTATATAGATACCAGCATATTGGAAGGAAAGTAAAAGATAAAGCTAGATTGCATATTTACAATACCAAGAAATGGCAGTTGTAGTATGTAACCTACTTTTCTGCTCAACAGCAAAAATTAATTTGATTTAAATTCCTCAAAAACCGGGAAGATTTTATTGAAATCCAAGAAGTTATTTTGATTAATTCCGGGAATTTTAATCTAACAGTGAAATATCCAAATATATTTTTTTAATATTATTATAATTTTCTTCTGTGTTATTTCCATAATTATTTTTGCAGCCGTAGTTATTTCACGGAGCACAAAACTTAGCTATTATCTTTCTCGCTTTATTTTAAAACAAATGAAAGCTAAAAGTTATGCAGTAATAACGATTTGTTCGCAGGAAATATTTTGCAATTCATTAGATTGGTAGTAAGAAGGAGTGGGGAGTATGACCAGGGTATGTTGTGAGCGCACGCGTTGCGGGCGGGCGGACTAAGGAGTTAAGGTTCTATGGTGGGCGTATCCAGTTGAAATCGGAACGTTACAAAAATTGCAAATACTTTTGAAATGTGTAAACACTGTCTCCAAACTTGATAGATAAAACCACGGAGTTAGAAGGAGATAAAACTCCGATGGATGAAACACTTAGAAATCCAATAACGCTTTGAGAATTATATCTAGATGTTGTTAGTGTTAATACAGTGCCCTTTGTTTCCATTTGACCAAGGCTTAACTGTATCTCGCGATGGTGGATAACCGAGCGTTGAATGCGGTACACAGTTAAGCCTTGATTTGGCACAATAGAAAGCTATAGTATTGAGTATATGTAATTTGTTATTATTACTTTCCTTATATACATAATGTATAAGGAAAGTATTGTGACGAGGTCGAAAATTCGAATTTGATTTTTCGACGGGGGAGCACGTTTCAAGCATCCCTGATCACGAATCAAACATTTTTGAAGAGATGTCTGTGTGTGTGTATGTGTGTGTGTGTGAAAGTATGTGTGTGTGTGTGTGTGTGTCAGCGAGTCTGTGGAGCCGATAACTGACGAACAAAAGGACCGATTCGAACCAAATTTGGTACAAAAATCACAATCCGTAAACACTGGAAGCCTATTGTTTTTATACGCAATCGAATGTAAAGAACCCCCCTAAATTTTCGAATGAAATTTTGAAAAAGTCGTCAAAAAATCAAAACTACTAATAAAGTTACGCAAATAGACATTTCTTATGTAATTTTTCATTAGAAAACGATTGACATAAATTTTAGAACGCTAACATAAACCGTTCTGGAGGCATTACACATTTTTCAAAAAAATTATCAAAAAGTCATATAAAATTTAAAAAAATATTTCCTATTGAGAAACATGTTCACTTTTCATATGTAATACTATGCGATAAATTGGGTAGCATCATTCTCGTGGATCTAGCTCGTTCCATTCATGAAAAGGATACTTTGAGTAGTACTTTTGTATTTGAACGCCAATAGTCATTTATCTGCTGAAAAAATAACTTATTTCTTCGTCCATAACGTTTGGCGAGATTTTGGCGACGAATTTGGCGGAATGTCGCCAACTTGGCAACATTTTGAAATGTTGCCAAATTAAAGAAAATCTCGTCAAATGGATAACAAGAAAGATCAATCATGCATAAGCATTGATTATGAAACACTTTCCAACTGAAATGTAATTTCATTTAAAAATTTCTAAAATGTGATTCATTCAGTGGTAATATCTTTTACATTATCACAGTACTACAGTAATTTATTATACTTAAATATTTAAAACTGTATCGAAATATAAATCATCTGATTCTTTATGCAAAATCAATGAATATTTCATTCATATAACTTGTATTCCAGACTCCAGAGCTAAATAATTTTGTGTGAAAAAAATTCAGCAATTCTTATGTAATTCATCTTACAATCGCTTGAGATATTTGCATTCTGCATATGTTAAAATTAGGCTTCCTTGAAGAAATAATAAAAGTTTAGGGATCATTTAAAATCACAACTATTGTAATTGCATAGGCACGGAATTTAGATATACAGATAATATATATGTGTATGTGTATGTACTCAAAGTATTGGAATCGTGCCGAAGATCGGAACTCGAATTTTCAAAGGATCTACACGTTTTGGGACTTCTAGAACACGAAAAAACTACTTTTAGGAAGACGTCTGTGTGTGTAAGGGTGTATCTGTGTATGTTTCTGTGTGTCTGTGTGGATAATACATCCACTCTAATTGAAAAACTAATGGACCGAATTTCATACAATTTGGTAGGTATGTTTTTTGTGGGAAATCCTGATGTTCATTAGATTATAGTACGATTCGTAATAAAAGAATCTGCCTTCTTTGCGAAATGGCCGCAGAAATTGCCTTTATCCACTCTAGCTAAAAACTAATGAACCAAATTTAACAAAATTTGGAGTATAATATTTCAATAACCTACAAGTGATTTATATACCAAATTTAACAAAATTTTGTATATAAATCATTTGTAGGTTATTCTACTACGATTCGGGAAAAAGGAACGGGCTATTTTTGTGAAATGGCCAGCAAAAATCGTTATATATAAAAAAAATAAAAGACTACGTGTGCTCAATTATATCAATTAAATTCCTATTTTATATGTGATTTTTGACAACAAAAATAATAAGACTAACCCCATTACTCTAGGACTAGCCGTTCTTGAGATATTCTAGTTTTTTCGCGTTTTCGCTACGCCACCTTTGACAATAAGTCCAGCTATCAAATGAGAACCAAATTTAAGTTTAACGTGTAAATTCAATGTCATTTAAAATACTTATGTTGTGCAGATAAACTCAAATTATCATTGAATAAATAAAGAGAACGAATATGAGTCTGCAGAGAAAGACATGTGCTGTCCACATCAGAATTTTTAACAATATTACACCAATGATTTATAGAAGTGAACGGGGATTATTTTCAGGCCATTTCGAAAAAAATGTATGATCTATATTTAAAGATCCATCAAATTTTTGTCGAATAAAATGTTCAACAAATTTAAGCTGTGTACCAAATTTTAACTCTCTAGGACGTAGGAAAGTGCATTTAAAATGCCATCAATTAAATTTATCATGAAGAGTTATATAAAATTTAAAAAAAAATGAAAAATTGTTATCTACCAAATTTATTTTAAAATATGAAACCACTCCCATATGCTAAACGTTTAAGCAAATGGGGAGATATTTATTATATAATATCTCTCTCTTTTCTTTCTGGAAGATATCTCAAAGTCAGAATTTAATTGAATTTGTTTTTTTCCCTATATTAAATAATTTTTTTAATTAAAAAACTACTTAACATATTTTACTGAATTTTTTTTTATATATTCTATGGGATAATGTGAATATTTCCTAAAATTTTCGAAGCAATTTGTGAATTTTAAATCCGCTTAAAAAATGTTTGAAAAATTAGGTCCCATAGGGCTCAATGTATTTCATTTTTTCAACCCGGGTTCAATCCAAAACTAATTGTTAGATATCATTCATTTATATTCCCATAGGTCCTACAGACCGTCTGAACAACATACTAAAATTTCATTTTGATTAAGTCATTTTTACGGCAGTTATCGTGCTAACGGACAGACAGACAGACAGACAGACAGACAGACAGACAGACAGACAGAATGAACAAAGTCATAAACACTTTTCAACTTTGTTGTAAAGTGTTAAAAATGACGCTAAATCAATGAAAATGACGACCAATTGTCGAAAATTCAATATCTTGGAAAGAATATTAGTATCTACTATATAAAAAAACCTTTTTAACACTTTACAACAAAGTTGAAAAGTGTTTATGACTTTGTTCATTCTGTCTGTCTGTCTGTCTGTCCGTTAGCACGATAACTGCCGTAAAAATGACTTAATCAAAATGAAATTTTAGTATGTTGTTCCGACGGTCTATAGGACCTATGGGAATATAAATGAATAATATCACCCAATTAGTTTTGGATTGAACCCGGGTTGAAAAAATGGAATACATTGAGCCCTATGGGACCTAATTTTTCAAGCATTTTTTAAGCGGATTTAAAATTCACAAATTGCTTCGAAAATTTTAGGCAATATTCAAATTGTTCCATAAAATATATAAAAAAAATTCAACGAAATATATTCAGTAGTTTTTTAAATAAAAATTAAAATAATAATAACACCTCTTATATGAAGCGATCACGTGACCATGATATGAAACGATCACATGACATACTTCAAAATGATATATGGCATCCATCTTAGCTCAAAATCATGATTTTTAAAGTTCTTTTTAATTCATATTGAGTGTTGTATCCGTCCTAAAACTACTTTATTTTTGCCTAAATTCTGTGCCTCTACATACTGAAACAACGCAATGACAATATATTCCAGTTTAAATGCTCATCTAAATTTGATTATTTCTACAACTAAGCCTATTTTTCACCTATGTAAAATGTAAACAGCAAAATATGTAGAATGAGTTGTATTAGAATTGCTGTAATTCTTTAACACAAAATCATTTAGTCCATGGAGTCTGCTTAGCTGATATGAATGAAATATTCATTGGTTTTAGAAAGAGAAGGACGATATTTTTCGATGAAGTTTTGCGCATATAGTTTAATTACTTGTAGTTCCATGGTCTTAATTTTTAAATAAAATAAATTATTATAGTATTGTGATGAATGACATGAATGGGGGAATTATTTATGAATGAAATGTTGCTTTTATAGAGAGAGCCAGGCGTGTTATTTTTTCTATGACGTCATTTGAATGGATTTCAGTTGTTTTCGATGAAGTTTTCAAATATAATAAATTATCGTAGTATTATGACAATTCTAAAATTATTACCGAGGAATGTATCACATTTTAGAGATGTTTAAACCAGGCAATTTATGCTTTAATGCCGTCATTTGAATGAAGTTAATTTTTTTTTATGAAGGTTTAAGGTTTCAAATATAATAAATTAATGTAGTATTGTGATAAGTTTTAAAATATTACCGAGGAATGTATTGTATTTTAGACATGTTTAAATAAAATTGCATTGAAGTTGAAAAGTGTTTCATAATCAATGCTTTAAGCATAATTGATCTTTCTTCTTTTTTTTACTGTAAAAGTAGTAAATTCATTACATTATATAAGGAAAGTCATGTGTTGCGCACATCAGATTTTTTATTAACGCTTTAGAACAAAGTTGAAAAGTGTTTATGACTTTGTTCATTCTGTCTGTCTGTCTGTCTGTCTGCCCGATAACTGCCGTAAAAATGACTTAATCAAAATGAAATTTTAGTATGTTGTTCACACGGTCTGTAGGACCTATGGGAATATAGATGAATAATATCACACAATTAGTTTTGCATTGAACCCGGGTTGAAAAAATGAAATACATTGAGCCCCATGGGACCTAATTTTTCAAACATTTTTTAAGCGGATTTAAAACTCACAAATTGCTTTGAAAATTTTAGGTAATAGTCAAATTATTCCATAAAATATATAAAAAAAATTCAGCGAAATATATTCAGTAGTTTTTTAAATAAAAATTAAAATAATAATTACACATCTTATATGAAACGATCACGTGACCATGATATGAAACGATCACATGACCCACTTCAAAATGATATATGGCATCCATCTTGTTTCAAAATCGCGATTTTTTAAAGTTCTTTTTAATTCATATTGAGTGTTGTATCCGTCCTAAAACTACTTTATTTTTGCTTAAATTCTGTGCATCTACATACTAAAACAACACAATGACAATATATTTGAGTTTAAATTCTCATTCAAATTTGATTATTTCTACAACTAAGCCTATTTTTCACCTATGTAAAATGTAAACAGCAAAATATGTAGAATGAGTTGTATTAGAATTACTGTATTTCTTTAACACAAAATAATTCAGTCCATGGAGTCTGCATGGCTGATATGAATGAAATATTAATTGATTTTATAAACAGAAGGACGATTTTTTTCGATGAAGTTTTAAGCATAGAGTTTATGAATTGTAGCTCCATGGTCTTAATTTTTAAATAAAATAAATTATTATAGTATTGTGATGAATGAAATGAATGAAATCCTGCTTTTATAGAGAGATCAAGGCGTGTTATTTTTTCTATGACGTCATTTGAATTTATTTCAGTTGTTTTCGATGAAGTTTTCAAATATAATAAATTATCGTAGTATTATGATAGTTTTAAAAATATTACCGTGGAATGTATTGCATTTTAGAGATATTTAAACCAGGCAATTTATATTTCAATGCCGTCATTTGAATGAAGTTCATTTTTTTCAATGAAGGTTTAAGTTTTCAAATATAATAAATCAATGCAGTATTGTGATAAGTTTTAAAATATTACCGAGGAATGTATTGCATTTTCGACTTTTTTAAAAAAATTGCATCGAAGTTGGAAAGTGTTTCATAATCAATGCTTTAAGCATGATTGATCTTTCTTGTTTTTAATTAAAATTCCCTAATTATCAGTATAATTAATCAGTATTTTTTCACAGTTGTAGGACGGAATTTAGAATATAAGGAGATAAAACTAAATTGAAAGGAAAATAATTTTGAATACGTAGGAATATTCCTTATTGTTTCAGTTCTAATTTACATTGCGATACTCATTTATTCAAACAAAATTGACAGTTTAAATAAATATTTTAAGCCTTTCACCATACAATGCAGGGGCGCTTATCTTATCACAGCGCCACCTGAATTAGTGTCTCAAATGATATCGGCATTTTCTTAGGATGTAGTTTGAACTCCTTACCTTTACCTCCATGGATAAAACTATGAACAATTTATACATGTTTTGTCTGAAATAGGGTACCATTTATAAATATAGCAAAATTATCTCAATAATTTGAGCTATTTTCTCATTTCCTAGAATAAAGAAATTGTTAGAGCTGCACTTTTCGTACTTTCACACGTATTATCTTCTAAATTACAAAATATGAATATAAACAGTAGACGACAAATGTGTTCAGTAGGAAATTCAGTTTCTAGATCAGTAATTCATTTTTACAAAGATCTTATAGTTTTCGAACAATTGTTTTGTCACGTTGAAGAAAAATGGAAATTTTCTGTTTTTAAAGTTTGTAATGCTTATAACTCGAAAAATTAAAACTGTATGAACAGTGAGTAGTAGCCATTTAAAAGCCCTTAACGGATATAAAATTCACTTGTCGGATAGTGTTCTTAGTTTTCAAAACAAGTGAATGTAATTTTAATATTTTAAAATTTTGAGCTATTTGGAAAAGGCGAGTCAAATTTTGATGTTTTACCTAGCTATGAAAAGTAAGGAAGTAATTTGTAGACATTTAAAAGCACTTACACGAATATATAATTGGATTTCGAAACGGGATCTTATTTTTAAAAATATGGTGGTTATAATTTCGATATTTTAACATTTTGAAATATCTTAATTTTACTATTTTACACAACGTTATTTAAGCAAAAGAATTTCAGTTCCATTAAATTAAAGCCACCGCCGATTTTTAGACTTTTTTTTTACACTCCATTATTTGATAAAAAAAACTATCTTGCAAATATTAGTTTTGCTATTAGATACTGTTTTTATATTTTTTTTATGATTTATCGTCATTTTTCAAAATGACGAATGAAACTTTGGATATCCAGGTATTACGGAAGTATTTTTTAACTTTTATTTTAAACTCCATTATTTGACATCAAACTGTCTTGCAAATATTGGTTTTGCTATTATATACTGTTTGCTGATAGTCCATTATCATCCTTCAGAATGGTGAGTCCTGTTATTACGGATATCCTGTTATTACGAAAGTATTTTTAAATTTATTTTTAAACTCCATTGTTTGCAAGCAAACTATCTTGTTAATATTAGTTTTTCTATTAGATACAGTTTATCTGATGGCCCATCGTCATCTTTCAAAATGATGAGTGAAATTTGGATATCCAGTTATTACGAAAGCATTTTTAAACTTTCTTTTCAATCGCATTATTTGACAACAAACTATCTTGCAAATATTAGTTTTACTATTGGATACAGTTTTTCCGTGGTTTATCGTCATCTTTCAAAATGGTGAGTGAAACTTTGATACAGTTATTGTGAAAGTAATTTTAAACTCCATTATTTGACAGAAAAAATATCTTACACATATTAATTTTGCTATTGGATAAAGTTTTCCTGTTGATCCATGGCCATCTTCTAAAATGTTGATTGAAACTTTTGATATCCAGTTATTACGAAAGTAATTGTAAACGCGAACATCGAGGTTCAAAGGCTTGACATGTATCGGTGTCCATTGGTATGAAGACTACCTTGTTTTGGGCCCAAACAGGTAACCGAAACCTCAGGTCAAACGAGGTTGAATTTCTTTTACTAACTGGATTATTACGCAACGCATTGCCTTTAGATCCGCTTATACTACTTAAGATATATTTTTAGAGCAGTGTTTCAAAAACTTTCAACACTAGCGTACCCCTATTAAAAAATTTGTGTTATCTAAATCGGTGTTATTTACAAACTAGCAGTATACCTGTTTTTCGTGCGGAATATATAATATAAACTTAAAATTTAAAATTATGTGCAAATTCCTATAAACATTCTATTAAAATATTTAATTTAATTATCCTAAAAAGAAGTATAAGAATCTCTGTTTTCGCTGTACAAAATTATCTTCATATGCAGATCTGAAGAATAAAACAGCCTGGTCCCGTTTGTAAACAAATTTACAAAAAAATAAGAAATTTGATCAATATATGCCAGAATGAAAGCGCAATGAAATTGGATCAACATATGCAAAAATGAAAGCCACTAAAATGGCATTTGAAGATATACTCGTACCATTTTTATTCTGTTTCAACAATTAGCTAAACTCAATATATGAATTAGAAAAGTCTTTGCCAAAATAAAACAGATGACTTAAGAAATTGAAAATATCAATAATCCCCGTAACCTTTCAACTCAAAAGCCGTAATTGATAGAATCCAGTCAAAAATGTAATTCTGATAAAATTAATTTTTGTATATATTTCTTAATCATTTAAATCGGAAAAGGTTCAACGAAAGTCGTCTGCTGTATAAACTCATTAGGTTTAATTCCGTTGCTTAGCAACATAGTATCATTTTCTTTCAAAAAAATATGCTGTATAAGTTCATTGGGTTTAATTCTATTGCATAGCAACATGATACCATTTTTTTTTCCAAATAAATTTGAGGAAAAAATATCGTTTCCATAATGCTATCTCCATGGCAAATTCTTTTTTATTAATATCTCGACAACTCCTGGTCTTAGAAACTCGAAACATTTACTAAATTTTAAGGGGACGGTGGACGATGAAATAAGCAAAAATCGACTAAAAAAGGTTTTTTCTTTTTAATATATAACATTATTTTACACATTTAACCTTTTGTTTACGGGTGGGACAGCGTCCATCCTAAACGAAGAACTTCCCAAAAAGACAGACATTTGACATATCCTGTCCCAAACAGTTCGATCCCCCTTTGCAGACATTTGCGTCCATGGATGCTGCAGCAGGTGCAATGTTTCTGTAGGCGATTTCCATGGACGCCAATGCCTGCAAAGGGGGATCGAAATGTTTGAGATAGGGTATGTCAAATATCTGTCTTTTGGGGAAGTTCTTCGTTTGGGATGGACTCTGTCCCCCCCGTAAGCAAAAGGTTAAATGCATTTTTTTTCGAAACGGAATTTTCAAAGGTTTTACATTTTTAAATGCTCCATGCGTATTAATTTTTGTTTGAGATGCATGAAATTTGGCAAGAAGATACCTTTCATACTTTTTAATGCAAACTGGGTATGCATTTTATAATTGGACTTTATTAAGGTAATTAAAAGTGAATAAGAACCTAATTAAATAATGAAAATTAAGTTTTAACGCAAAAAATATTTTTGAAAAATTAACTTTCTAAAGGATTTAAAAAATGAATACCCAAATTTGTTCATAATGTGTTTTTGAGTGATTATAATATAAAATTAATCAAAAATGTGAACAAATGGCACGTAAGGAGCATTTTCAAATTTTCGTTAAAAAAAATTAAATTAAAAAAAAATACAAAATTATAGCAAAATGAAAAAATTTAATGGTATTTTATATAGCAATGTTAAGAGGAATATTTTATAGAAATTTTCATGTTTCTAAATCAGTAAATAATTAAAAAAAAAATTTCAACGTCTATCCGTCCCCTTAAGTGGGGCCATTTCACGGCTACCCACAAATTTTCATGAAATTCGGTGAAGCCGAACAAAATAGAATTAACTAGAACTAAATAGAATTTTTTTTTTTTAAATCGAGGAGAAAAATTTGACATAATTATCATACATAAAATGAGTTACTTATGGATCACGAAACTTAATAGTTTCAATCACTGCGTGTGAAAAATGGCTTCGATACAATTTTTTTTTTATTTGTAGCGTAAATAAATATGCTGCGATACAATTTGTTTTTGTTCTTGACGTCATTAATCGAAAGTTTTTTTTTCAAGTCCTTTAAAGTAAAGGGCAACACGCAATAATTTTAATCATTTGAACCCATAATGGCGATTTTTCAAAAATTTTCTTTATAAAATTAAAAAAAAAGTTACTATAAATGTATTCTGGTATGAGAAGTCAAATTGAGCCACAACTCAGTTATTACTTTTCCTTATATACATAATGTATAAGGAAAGTATTGTGACGGGGGTCGAAAATTCGAATTCGAGTTTTCGACGGGAGAGCACGTTTCAAGCATCCCTGATCACGAATCAAACACTTTTGACGTGATGTCTCTGTGTGTGTGTGTGTGTGTGTGTGAAAGCATGTGTGTGTGTGTGTGTCAGTGAGTCTGTGGAGACGATAACTGACGAACGAATGGACCGATTCGAACGAAATTTGGTACAAAAATCACAATCCGTAAACACTGGAAGCCTATTGTTTTTATACGCAATCGAATGTTCAAACCCCCCTAAATTTTCGAGGTGAAATTTTGAAAAAATCGTCAAAAAATCAAAACCGCTAATAAAGTTACGCAAATTTCCTTATGTCATTTTTTATTAGAAAACGATTGACATAAATTTTAGAACGCTAACATGAACCGTTCTCGAGATATTGCACATTTTTGAAAAAAATTATCAAAAAGTCATATAAAATAAAGAAAAAATAGTTTCTATTGAGAAACATGTTCACTTTTCATGTGTAATACCATGCGATAAATTGGGGTGACATCATTCTCGTGGATCTAGCTCGTTCCATTCATGAAAAAAGATAGTTTGAGTAATACTTTTGTATTTGATAGCCAATAGTCATTTATTTGCTGTAAGAATTACTTATTTCTTCGTCCATAACGCTTGGCGAGATTTTGGCGACGAATTTGACGGAATGTCGCCAACTTGGCGACTTTTTTAAATGTTGTCAAATTAACGAAAATCTCGTCAAATGGATAAAAATGACACTAAATCAATGAAAATGGCGACTAATTGAAGAAAATTCAATATCTTGGAAAGCATATAAGTATTTACTATAAGATTAACATTTTTTAACTGTAAAAGTAGTAAATTAATTGCATTATATAAGGAAAGTCATGTGTTTGCCCACATCAGATTTTTTCTTTTTGCTGTGGCCTCCGCTAGATTGCTCAATGAGAACAAACAAATCATAATCTGTTCTATTGCCTATATAATGTTAGTCATAATGCGTGTTCCCATTCTGAGCCCTAAATTGTAACACTCTTCAAAAATATATGTAGTCACACCCGTTGGCGGGATGAATTGCTGCGTTCGCTAATGTGCACACCAGCAGTTTTTTCATGAAAGAAACTTTCGGCGCTGATGAGAATTACTTGACGTCTAGAATCTTATTTGTGATTTATGCCGTCCACTTTCGTAAGGGCATTCAACCTACTAGCATCCAACAAGCAATAGGATATTGATGTATTTATTTATGTAAGTGCATATTAGTTGAAATATTTGTCTTTCAAGTAGGCTTTTTTAGCGAGCTGTGATATAAGGAAAGTAGGCAAGAAGCGAGTGCCAGGGGGTCCGTTTCGAAGTTCAGGGCAGAAACATATATAGGGTGTATATGAAAGTCCATATCAGGGAAAATTTCTCGAGAACGAAGAGAATCATCCTTATTTTTTATACAGCTGCATAGGAAACCCCTATAGCACTACATGACGGGACAACATAAAGTGGGGGGGGGGGGGGGGCGGCCCTCCTTTTTATGGGAGCCGGGGCTATTTATCTCGCTGCCTTTCAAAGATAGAGAGAAAAAATTCAATTACAAGTTGTAGAGCGTTGCCAAATTAGTATCAAAATGTGTTTGTTCGACAGAAAAAGCTGAAAATAACCTCTGAAAACTACATAGACTTTAAATCCCCCCCCTAATAAAACAACATTAACAAAATAGCTTTTACATTAACAGCCTCCTAACAAAACAGCTTTTCCCAACACTCGGAGGCCTTGTATTGGGAAAAGCTGTGCGTATATTTGTTTCACTAAATTTTACATTAATAAACATAGTAGACATGGTTTATAAGATGGAAATAAAAATAAGACGAAGTAACAAACATTTAGCATAAGGATACAATACTGCAGATGGAATTGTTCTTTCAACCTCAGATTAGTTTATTTATTTTTTGGCTTCGATCACGATGATGTTTACTTACAAATCGCAATGTCAAATAAAAGAGTTAGCATTCAAACTAAATTTATTAAATCGTTTGTCGCTAGACGATTTTGCAGTTTAAAGAATCGCAATAATATTTGCAGAAACATTGCACCTGTTGCAGTAGGTGCAATATTTCTGTCTGCGATTTCTATGAACGCCAATGCCTGCAAAGGGGGTCGAACTGTTTTGGGATAGGGTATGTCAAATATCTGTCTTTTTGGGAGATTCTTCGTTTGGGATGGACGCTGTCCCACCCGTAAGCAAATGTTAAATGTGTAAAATAATGTTATATATTAAAAAATTTTTGTCGATTTTTGCTCATTTCAACGACCACCGTCCCCTTAATGCATCATGAAATAAAAAATAACAAAAAGAATTTGAATCTGTAAGGAAAGTCATGTGCTGCCCACATCAGATTTTTTTTACCATTTCTTCTATCATCAATTATTAAACAATGATATTGATTGTCCAACTCCACTTTGTCACTTAGAGAGTTTCGTGTTCCTATCATTAATCAATACTAGGCAGAAAAAAAAATTCTATAACGCTATTGTTAAACACAATTATGCTGAAAGTTTTTTAATGTACAACTTTGCGGATCTTTTTAATACATATTGTACTGATATGTATGTTTTTATTATATCACTCAATGTTTTCAATGCATCTATAGTGGTTACAGTAAATTGGATTTATATCTGTTGTAGCCACTTAAATAATTAAATAGATAAATAATATCCACAAAATTTATCTCATAAATAGTAATTGTAATAAATATCTAATGGGAATGAGGCATTCACCTTCCAACATACTCATTTTTTCCCCTACTCTTTGTTATTCCTTTTGTAATTCCGAAGTATTTTTGAAGTGAATAACATCTATGCCTGGGGTATCAGTGGAGGAAATAGGCGCGTTGCGAAAAATGTATACTTTGAACACTTCTATCTCTGAATTTAATAGATAAAAATCTGATGTGGGCAGCACATGACTATCCCTATAGACTTATATCCACGTTCTCTTTATTTTAATTAAATTTATTTCACTTTTAATTCAATTTTCGTTCTCATTCGGTAACCGGACTTATTTTCAAAGGTGGCGTAGAGAAAATACGAAAAACTAAAATATCTCGAGAACGGCTAGTCCTAGTGTAATGGGGTTGGTCTTATTCCTTTCGTCGTTAAAAATTACGTATTAAACGAGCATTTAATGGATATATTTGAGTATACCTAGTCCTTTAGTTTAGATTTTGACGATTTTTGAGGGCCATTTTGCAAAAAAAGGCAGGTTATTTTTATCGAATCGTACCAAAATCTAATCAGCACCAGGGTAACCTACAAGTGACTCATCTATCGAATTTTGTGAAATTCGGTCCATTAGTTTTTCAGTTAGAGTGGATACAAGCTTTTGCGGGCCATTTCGCAAAAAAAGGCGGTTTTTTTTATTCCAAATCGTACCCAAAAATAATCAGCACCAGACTCGCTCACAAGTGACTTACCTACCAAATTTTGTGAAATTCGGTCCAATAGTTTTTTAGTTAGAGAGGATACGAAATCTGCACAGACAGACAGATACACAGACAGAAAGACACACAGACAGACAGACACACAGACACACACACAGACGTCACGCTAAAAATGGTTTTTTCGTATTCTAGAGGTCTTGAAACGTGTAGATCCGTCGAAAACTCGAGTTGCGATTTTCGACATGATTCCAATACTTTCCCTATACATTACCATGTATTGCAGGGAAAGTAAAAATCTGATGTGGGCAGCACATGACGTTCCCTGCAGACTTATATCCACGTTCTCTTTATTTTAATTAAATTCATTTCACTTTTAATTCAATTTCCGTTCTCATTCGGTAACCGGACTTCTTTTCAAAGGTGGTGTAGAGAAAGTACGAAAAACTAAAATATCTCGAGAACGGCTAGTCCTAGTGTAATGGGGTTGGTCGTATTATTTTCGTCGTTAAACATTACGTATTAAACGACCATTTAATGGATATATTTGAGTATACCTAGTTCTTTAGTTTAGATTTGGACGATTTTTGCGGGCCATTTTGCAAAAAAAGGCAGGTTATTTTTTTCCGAATCGTACCAAAATCTAATCAGCACCAGGTTGGCCTACAAGCGACTTATCCACCAAATTTTGTGAAATTCGGTCCATTAGTTTTTCAGTTAGAGCGGATACAAGATTTTGCGGGCCATTTCACAAAAAAAGCGGGTTCTTTTATTCCGAATCGTACCCAAAACTAATCAGCATTAGCCCCGCCCACAAGTGACTTACCTACAAAATTTTTTGAAATTCGGACCATTAGTTATTTAATTAGAGTGGATACAAAATCTGCACAGACAGACACACAGACAGACAGACAGACACACAGACACACAGACGTCACGCTAAAAATGGTTTTTTCGTATTCTAGAGGTCTCGAAACGTGTAGATCCGTCGAAAACTCGAGTTGCGATTTTCGGCATGATTCCAATACTTTCCCTATACATTTCCATGTATTGCAGGGAAAGTAAAAATCTGATGTGGGCAGCACATGACTTTCCCTGCAGACTTATATTAGCGTTCTCTTTATTTTAACTAAATTTATTTCACTTTTAATTCAATTTTCGTTCTCATGCGGTAACCGGGCTTATTTTCAAAGGTGGCGTAGGGAAAGTACGAAAAACTAAAATATCTCGAGAACGGCTAGTCCTAGTGTAATGGGGTTGGTCTTATTCTTTTCGTCGTTAAAAATTACGTATTAAATCAGCATTTAATGGATATATTTGAGTATACCCAGTTCTTTAGTTTAGATTTAGACGATTTTTGCGGGCCATTTTGCAAAAAAGGCAGGTCATTTTTTTCCGAATCGTACCAAAATCTAATCAGCACCAAGGTAACACTCAAGTGACTCATCTACCGAATTTTGTGAAATTCGGTCCATCAGTTTTTCAGTTAGAGTGGATACAAGCTTTTGCGGGCCATTTCGCAAAAAAAAGGCGGGTTCTTTTATTCCGAATCGTACCCAAAACTAATCAGCACCAGACTCGCTCACAAGTAACTTACCAAATTTTGTGAAATTCGGTCCATTAGTTTTTTAGTTAGAGTGGATACAAAATCTGCACAGACAGACAGACAGACACACAGACACACAGACAGACACACACACAGACGTCACGCTAAAAATAGTTTTTTCGTATTCTAGAGATCTCGAAACGTGTAGATCCGTCGAAAACTCGAGTTGCGATTTTCGGCATGATTCCAATACTTTCCCTGTACATTACCATGTATTGCAGGGAAAGTAAAAATGTAAATATTTTTATTGTTTTGTCGGAAATATGGCATAGATTATAAATATATAAAGATAATTTTAATATTTTGAACTTTTACTTTTAAAAAAACAATAAAGTATCTGTCCGAGCGAATTTTTTTTTTTTTAATTTTGCTTACTTTCATTCGAAATATCTTTAAAATTATAAAAGATAAACATAAATAGTAAACGATAAAAACACGTATTATGAAATTTCTAGATCTATCGGTTTTTAGATCTATCTATATATTTATTTTAAAAATGCTCTTACAGTTTTTGAGTAATCGCTTTGTTAAGTTCAAAAAGATGAAAAAAATTCCGTTTTTTCGTGTTGAAAACACTTTTTAACTAAAATGAAAATCTCTGCGGTTTCGAAGGTACTTATTATGAAAAACATTCTTTAGTCTTCCGCAAATCAGTCGCTCTGTTCAAAAATACATGCAATCACGTTTTCTCCGAAACAATCTAATCGAATACAACTAAACTTTTTACAAAGTTAAGGAGCTACACGAAAACGAAAACAAAATCGCAATTTTTACTTTCCCTGCAATACATGGTAATGTACAGGGAAAGTATTGGAATCATGACGAAAATCGCAGCTCGAGTTTTCGACAGATCTACACGTTTGAAACCTCTAGAATACGAATAAACTACTTTTAGCGTGACGTCTGTGTGTGTGTCTGTGAGTGCAATGTATCTATTCACTCTAACTAAAAATCTAATGGACCGAATTTCATAAAATTTGGTAGGTAAGTCACTTGGGTATGACTCTGGTGCTGATTAGTTTTGGTACGATTCGGATAAACAGATCCTGCTTTTTTTTTTTTTTTTTTTTTTTTTTCTTTTTTTTTTTTTTTTTTGCGAAATGGCCCGCAAAAATCTTATGCATCCACTCTAGCTAAAATACTAATTGACCAAATTTCACACAATTTGGTAGATAAATTACTTGTGGGATACTCTGGTGCTGATTATATTTTAGTACGATTCGGAAAAGAATAACCTGCCTTTTTTAGAAGTGGTCCGCAAAAATCTAAAAAAAAAAAAAGCTAGAAATCTAAAAAAAAAAGAAACATCTAAAAAAAAAACCCTAAAAAAAATCTTTAAAAAAAAATCGCCAAAATCAAAAAGAAATGCTCAAATGTAGCATTTAAATACATGTTTTATGCGTAATTTTTAACGAGGAAAAGAATAAGACAAACTCCATTACCTAGGATTAACCGTTCTCGAGATATTTGAGATTTCTTGCATTTTTGTTACGCCACCTTTGGAAAAATATCCAATTCCCAAATAAAAACAAAAATTGAATTAAAAATTCAGATTTAGTGTTATGTTGTGCATTTAAACTCAATTTACTGAATGATTAAAGACATTAAGAGAAAATGAATTTGAGTCTGCAGGGAAAGTCATGTGCTGCCCACATCAAATATTTTACTTTCTCTACAGCACATGGTAATGTATAGGGAAAGTATTGGAATCATGCCGAAAATCGTAACTCGAGTTTTCGACGGATCTACACTTTTCGAGACCTCTAGAATACGAAAAAAATTTTTTCAGAGTGACGTCTGTGTGTGTGTCTCTCTGTCTGTCTGTCTGTGCAGATTTTGTATCCACTCTAACTAAAAAACTAATGGACCGAATTTCATAAAATTTGGTAGGTAAGTCACTTGTGGGCGAATCTGGTGCTGATTAGTTTTGGGTACGATTCGGGATAAAGGAACCCGCCTTTTTTTTGCGAAATGGTCCGCAAAAGCTTGTATCCACTTTAGATGAAAAACTAATGGACCGAATTTCACAAAATTCGGTAGATAAGTCGCGTGTGTGTCACCCTGGTGCTGATTAGATTTTGGTACAATTCGGAAAAAAATAACTAGCCTTTTTTTTGCAAAATGGCCCTCAAATATCGCCAAAATCTAAAATAAAAAACTACGCATGCTCAAATATATCCATTAAATGCTTGTTTTATACATAAATTTTAACAAAGAAAAGAATAAGACCAATCCCGTTACACTAGGACTAGCCGTTCTCGAGATATTTTAGTATTTTCGTATTTTATCTAAGCCACCTTTGAAAATAAGTTCAGTTAGCAAATGAGAACGAAAATTGAATTAAAAGTGAATTAAATTTAATTAAAATAAAGAGAACGTGGATATGTCTGCAGGGAAAGTCAGGAGGGAAAGTCAGGGAATGTCTGCAGGAAAGTGTGTGCTGCCCACAGCAGATTTGTCTTTAATAATTCATTAAATAGAGTTTAATTGTACAAAATAACACTAAATTTGCATTTTCAATTCAATTTTGACTTTCCCTACAATACATGGTAATGTATAGGGAAAGTATTAGAATCATGCCGAAAATCGCAACTCGAGTTTTCGACGGATCTACACGTTTTGTGACCTCTAGAACACAAAAAACTATTTTTAGCGATTTTTTGACATGGTTTTCATGTTCTTTAATATGAAATTTTAAAGCACGTTTAGTTTGACCAATATAAGAAAGGCCACATTGGCAAGAAATACTGTAAATACCCCCCCAACAATTAGAAATTTCTAAAGGATCTTTAAGATTAGAAAATCGGAGTGTATTAGAAGGTTTAAAAGCAATATTGAATTTGAATTCAATATATCCTGGAAAAAGCCCTGTTTATCTCTGTTTAAGAAGTACTATTAAAAGTTTCATTTCTGTAATATCAAAAATTAAATTTTCTTTTATTGCCTAAATAATTATCGTATAATAGTTTAAATATTGAATTTATCAATGGTTCTAGTTTATGTAATAGTTTAAATAAATAATTACACCACAACATGAATTAGAAAGTGCACCACAGCTTGATTCTCAGGCATAGGCACAGATAACCCGGTATTTGGAACAGGGATGGGAGTGGACGATGGAATGTGAGGGTTACAATGCTGGATATTGTTTTATAAAATAAACCCTACGGAGAACTAGTTGTTGTTGTTGTTGAAACCCAGACCGTCCGACCTACCAGAAAGGAGAACTAGTGTAATTGTTCAAGGAAGGGGTGTTATGATACCCTTAAGTCACTTCTTTCCTGATTTGGTGATCTGCATCATAACTTTTCGACCACGTTTCAAAGTACAAAAATAAGCCTAATTTTAAAATTTATGTGAATTAAATTATCTTTAAAATATATCTGTCAGTGTATTCAATAATTAACTCCTCAAATTTAATATATTTATTCTTCAAATTTTTTAATTAATATTTATTTATTATCAGTTAAATAATATTTATTTGTCAAAAAATATTTTGCAATGGAATTATTAAATAAAAGAAATACATAAGTTATAATATATTCCTGGATTTCATTATTTTAATAATTTTATGGCCATTATTATTTTGGAATATATATCGATATATTATAAAAATCGATTGCCTGATAGCTTTTCTACATTGGTTCATGATTACAATGATGCCATTTTTTGAAAGAGAAAAACTGCGCAGAAAAATCAAGGATTCTGTCGAAAACTGCAATTGAAGAAGATTCATGTTCTGCGCTGCATTGAAGAACACAATGCTCAGCGGAGCGTTGTTCCTAATCTCGTCTGATAATTAAGTTCCGTCCCATTACGGCATCAGCAGTCAGCACATTTTCCCATAAGACGCCGATGCAATAATTCGCAAAAGCACAAAGTACTAGAGTTCACTTTTCCACTAGTTCAGCGATCCCGAAATAGAGCATGGGCACGTTACGTCACTCGGAAAATTTTGCTCTTACGTTTCCAAAATAAAAAATCTGATATGGGCAGCACATGACTTTCACTGCAGACTTATATTCACGTTCTCTTTATTTTGATTAAATTTATTTCACTTTTAATTCCATTTTCGTTCTCATTCGGTAACCGGACTTATTTTCAAAGGTGGAGTAGAGAAAATACGAAAAACTAAAATATCTCGAGAATGGATAGTTCTAGTGTAATGGGGTTGGTCTTATTCTTTTCGTCGTTAAAAATTACGTATTAAACGAGCATTTAATGGATATATTTGAGTATACTTAGTTCTTTAGTTTAGATTTTGACGGTTTTTGCGGGCTATTTTGCAAAAAAAGCCAGGTTATTTTTTTCCGAATCGTACCAAAATTTAATCTGTACCAGGGTAATCCACAAGTGATTCATCTACCGAATTTTGTGAAATTCGGTCCATTAGTTTTGCAGTTAGAGTGGATACAAGCTTTTGCGGACCATATCGCAAAAAAAAAGGCTGGTTCTTTTATCCCGAATCGTACCCAAAACTAATCAGCACCAGATTCGCCTACAAGTGACTTGCCTACTAAATTTTATGAAATTCGGTCAATTACTTTTTTAGTTAGAGTGGATACAAAATCTGCACAGACACACACACAGACGTCACGCTAAAAATAGTTTTTTCGTATTCTAGAGGTCTCGAAACGTATAGATCCGTCGAAAACTCGAATTGTGATTTTCGGTATGATTCCAATACTTTCCCTATACATTACCATGTATTGCAGGGAAAGTAAAAAAATCTGATGTGGGCAGCACATGACTTTCCCTGCAGACTCAAATTCATTGTCACTTTATTTCATTAATAAGTCTTTAAATTTAGTTTAATTGCACTAAATAAAACGCATAAATAATGGACTCAAAATCGGCATAGCAAAGATGCGAAAAAACTAAAATATCTCGAGAACGGCATGCGCAACGGTTTAAATGCACAAAATAACGCACACAATTATTTAAAAAGACATGGAATTGTCACTTTTAATTCAAATTCCGTTCTTAGTTGGTAACTGGACGTTTCTTCAACGCTGGCGCGGCGTAAATGTGATAAAACTAAAATATCTCGAGAACGGCTAGCCCTAGTGTAATGGGGTTGGTCTTATTCTTTTCATTGTTAAAAATTATGTATAAAACAATCATTTAATTGATATATTTGAGCATACGTAGTATTTTATTTTAGATTTTGACGATTTTTGCGGGCCATTTCGTAAAAAAAGGCAGGTTACTTTTTTCCGAATCGTACCCAAATCTAACCAGCACCATGGAGACCCACAAGTGACTTATCCACCAAATTTTGTAAAATTTGATCAATTAGTTTTTCAGTTAGAATGGATACAGGCAACTTTTGAGGGCCATTTTACAAAAAAAAGGCGGATTGTTCTGAATCGTACTAAAACTAATCAGCACTAAGGTCACACACAAGTGACTTACCTACGAAATTTTATGAAATTCAACCCCTTAGTTTTTGAGTTAGAGTGAATACATACATTGCACAGACAGACATACACACACAGACGTCACGCTAAAAATAGTGTTTTTCGTATTCTAGAGGTCTCGAAACGTGTAGATCCGTGGAAAACACGAGTTGCGATTTTCGGCATGATTCCAATGCTTTCCCTATACATTACAAAGTATTACAGGGAAAGTAATACTCGTATGCTTAACAGTATGGAAATTTTCATTATTTCTGCATTAAAAACGGCTACTTTAGACATTTGCAATCGTTTAACATCTAATTTTTGTAAGATATACCTAAATTTATCTTCTTTGATGGATATTTTTATTCACCTAAAAATAAAAAAATTTGATGTGGGCAGCACATGACTTTCCCTGCAGACTTAAATTCATATTTCTTTAATATTTCATTGAGTTTAATTGCACCAAATAACACTAATATGCATTTTTAATTCAATTTTTGTTTTTATTTGGTAATTGGACATTTTCCCGATAACGGTGTAACAAAAATGCAAGAAATCTCAAATATCTTGAGAACGGTTAGTCCTAAAGTATAACGGAGTGTGTTATATTCTTTTCCTCGTCAAAATTTGCGTATAAAACAAGAATTTAATTGATACATTTCAGCATATGTAGTCTTTTTTTTTTTTTTTTTTTTTAGATTTTGGCGATTTTTGCGGGCCATTTCGTAAAAAAAGGCAGGTTGTTATTTTCCGAATTGTACCAAAATCTAATCAGCACCAGAGTGTACCACAAGTAATTTATCTACCAAATTTTGTGAAATTTGATCAATTAGTATTTTAGCTAGTGAGGAAAAATGAAATTTTTGCGGGCCATTTCCTTAAAAAAGGCAGGTTGTTATTTGACGAATCGTACTGAAATCGAATCAGCACTAGTGTCTACCGCAAGTGACTTCAGTACTAAATTTTATAAAATTTAGTCGATTAGTTGAATTAGAGTTGAAATATACGAAATATACAATTTTTGAGGGCCATTTCGTAAAAAAATGTAGGTTCTTCTTTTTCAAATCATATCAAAATCTAATCAGCACCAGGGTGACCTACAAGCGACTTATGTACCAAATTTTGTAAAATTTGATCAAATAGTTTTTCCGTTACAGTGGATACAGGCAATTTTTGAGGACCATTTCATAAAAAAAGGCGGGTTGGTTTATTCCGAATAGTACCAAAAACTAATCAGCACCAGGGTCACATACAAGTGACTTACATACCAAATTTTATGAAATTCGGTCCATTAGTTTTTGAGTTAAGAGTGGATACATACATTGCACAGACAGACAGACACACACACACAGACACGCACACAGACGTCACGCTAAAAATATTTTTTTCGTGTTCTAGAGGTCTCGAAACGTGTAGATCCGTCGAAAACTTGAGTTGTGATTTTCGGTATGATTCCAATACTTTCCCTATACATTACCATGTATTGCAGGGAAAGTAATATTCACTTTCAATAAAATATATACACGATTTTTTTTTTTCCCCCAGAAAGTTCGTTATGTACCTTTCCCTTCTCACTTTTATATACACTGCAGAATTTTCTGTCTTCAGAACGCTAGCTAGTAACTGTACATTCACTTAAAATCACTTAAAGTGTGCACTTTAGCAAATGAAATCTTCAAACACATATCGTTACTCAAGTATTCTAAATACTTTATTTTTGGCTCAAAGGTAAATTTTGATGTTTAATGGGTTTAGTTTCAATATTTATTTGCCATCATCGTCTGTTTACCATTACCCGCTATGGTAAAAATAATGCCCTTACGATTCTGCGCATTTTACTACGCAGGCTGTTTCTTTACGCTCGTGTCCATACTTGATTCGCTGGAGAAAGTTAATGACAGGTAACATGACGTATTGCGCATAAGAATACGCACTGGGAAAGGAGGAGGGTGAAGATGGTTATCGCATATCCAACCTAAAAGCGTAAAAATCTACTAAATACCTAGATGTAGCGATAGACTCCCACCTAACTTGGAAACTGCGCGTAACGAACATAATCAAAAAAGCGTATATAACCATAGGAGCCTTATACCCAATGATAGGAAACTGAAATCTAAGTTATCAAAATGAACTCCTAATGTATAAATCGGTCATCCGCCCGGGAATGCTGCACCCGTATGGGGATATTCTTGTAAAACTATCATAGACTTATTAGAGACAAGACAAAACAAAACCCTAAGTATTATAAGGAAAGCCCCTAGATACTTAAGAAACTCGGTAATTAGGAAAGACTTCAAAATAAAAACTGTTAGAGCCCAAATTAAAAAGTTAGCGCTTAAATTCTACAAAAATCTGCCATCTGTCCCAAATGAACTATTATTTAATCTGCATAACTATGATCATCGCAAGGCTAAATCTCGTAAGAGACCCCGCTCGGTACTTAACTTTGATATTCGGTACTTGGAACGTCCCACCTTAATCAGTTGATATTAAATAAAACTCGCGATCTTTGCTTTTCTACAAAATGTCTTAAATCCTAAACTGCTAGGTAACCCTCAGATCTGCATCAACCCCCCAAACTGCTTAAACTCTAAATGTGCAACAAACTGCCACACTAGGAGCTAGGTCAAATAATAAAAACATTAAATCAAAAACCTCGAACCTCCAACTATGGACCAATGAAATAATGTCACAGTATGAAGATAAGAACCACACCTAGAGATTGGAGATTAAAGACGCTTCGCGCCTGGTGCTCTGTTCTGGACGAAACTCTATTCACATATCCAAGGTCTAGTTAAGAAAAGTTGTGTTTGCTGCCTAGCCGCTTGAGTCCCCACACGCTGTTTAATCCGTCACCATCGTGCCGGATTAAACAGCGTGGAATACCCAGACCACACGGCCAACGCGAAGGCTTATAGCAGCTGTTTGTGTGGCCGGGGATTAAACAACGTGACGATATTCACGATGGTGATGGTTTAAACCTCAACACACTTGTCCAGTAAGAGCAGCAGCATAACAGCGCATGCGCGTATAGACACACATGCGCCATAAGGTCCTTTATGTGCTGTTCAATCCTTAACGCACAAGAGCTGTTAAGAGCCTTCCACACACATTCCCTGTAGAACTTCCACGAGCATATGTTGTAAGAGTTTTC
Source organism: Amaurobius ferox (assembly GCA_951213105.1). Taxonomy (NCBI): domain Eukaryota; kingdom Metazoa; phylum Arthropoda; class Arachnida; order Araneae; family Amaurobiidae; genus Amaurobius; species Amaurobius ferox. The sequence goes on from OX578153.1 coordinate 61,484,355, forward strand.
ACACGCTTGCCCTTCAGGGCGCGGTAGCCCAATGATTAGCACGCGGGAATTACACTCGGTAGGCCCGGGTTCGATTCCCTCCGCTGCCAAAACTGCCGCCGTGTTCACGCAGAGTAGGATCACATTAGACATGTGGGTCCGTAAGTCCTTCCGAGTGGTTGGTGGTAGGGGAAGAAGGGTACGGTCCCTGTGGATTCCTCCCCCACTGGGTTCTGGGCTGAATTGGGTTGCTCTTCCTGGCCGTCCAAACAGTTACCTTACACCTTTCTGGTAGGTCGGATGGTCTGGGTCTCAACAAGAACACACTTGCCCTTCCCAGTCACTCAATCCGCTGCTCATACCTCAGGGTGAGTCGAGTGGTCTGGGTCTTCCACAAGCTTGCCCTGCAAGAGCCTCCACGCGCATGAGTTGTCAGAGCTTCCACGCACATGGGCTGTTTGTATTATTATTCAGTGGACGCTCAAGCAACGATAATTTCACTCGCAAAGCAATGCTGTTCACCACATAATTCCATTAACACATTACACAGTTACATAAATCATAGCCTTGAGCATTATCTCGTGACCTGGATAATCAAAATCAACGCCTCCAAAAGTGCAGTATGTATTTTCAAACCAAACTAACGAGAACTTAATCATACTTTTACTTTGAAACTCTTTAATGGGTGTATCCCGTTCTGTCACTCTGAAGTATCTGGGAGTCACTTTGGAAGCACATATGACTTTCAAAGAGCATATTAATAAATCCTATGCCGTCCTCCGCCTCCTTCTCGGTAGAAAATACCACCTTTCCATCCCCAACAAACTTTTTGTTTGCAACAAAATTATTGCACTGGCGTTTTTTCATGCCTGCCCTGCTTGGGGTTCGACTGCAAGGACCCATATTGAGAAATTGCAAGTCTTTTAAAATACTGTTACTTTCCTTATATACATAATGTATAAGGAAAGTATTGTGACGGAGTCGAAAATTCGAATTCGAGTTTTCGACAGGAGAGCACGTTTCAAGCATCCCTGATCACGAATCAAACATTTTTGAAGTGATGTCTGTGTGTGTGAAAGTATGTATGTGTGCGTGTGTCAGTGAGTCTGTGGAGACGATAACTGACGAACGAATGGACCGATTCGAACAAAATTTGGTACAAAAATCACAATCCGTAAACACTGGAAGCCTATTGTTTTTATCTGCAATCGAATGTTCAGAACCTCCCTAAATTTTTGAATGAAATTTTGAAAAAATCGTCAAAAAATCAAAACTGCTAATAAAGTTACACAAATAGACATTTCGTATGTAATTTTTCATTACAAAACGATTGACATAAATTTTAGAACGTTAACATAAACCGTTCTCGAGATATTGTACATTTTTCAAAAAAATTATCAAAAAGTCATATAAAATAAAATAAAAATATTTCCTATTGAGAAACATGTTCACTTTTCATATGTAATACCATGCGATAAATTGGGTGACATTATTCTCGTGGATCTAGCTCGTTCCATTCATGAAAAAAGATACTTTAAGTAATATTTTTGTATTTGAACGCCAATAGTCATTTTTCTGCTCTAAGAATAATTTATTTCTTCGTCCATAACGCTTAGCGAGATTTTGGCGACGAATTTGGCGGAATGTCGGCGACTTGTTGAAATGTTGCCAAATTAACGAAAATCTCGCCAAATGGATAAAAATAACGCTAAATCAATGAAAATGACGACTAATTGTCGAAAATTCAATATCTTGGAAAGAATATTAGTATCTATTATAAGAAAAATCTATTTTTTTACTGTAAAAGTAGTAAATTCATTACATTATATAAGGAAAGTCATGTGTTGACCACATCAGATTTTTTTACGTTGCATTGTGAATGCTCCTCGATATGTACAAAATGAAGTCATTCACTATGACCTCAAAGTCTCTGACGTTGCAGAGCAGATTAGGCGGTTCACTCGAAATTTCTACAAAAAGAATTCTAATAAACCTTGTTTGAGAGACGTGAACCAGAGCTACGACAGCACTGCGCTTTCCTACCTCAGGAAGCGACGTCCAAGATATCTTCTGATTGGCTCCCTCGGGACCCATTGGAAGAAGTCCCGGTTCTCGATTCCCCAACCTGGAGTAACTTAGAATTCGATCCGAATGGCGACGATGATGGCGCTCCTAATTCAGTTTGGTGAAAGAAACAGTCCCAGCTCATTTGATTTCCAACCACTGGTTTGATAGGATCACTATTTTTAGCCACGCGTATTTGACGTCAGCAAGTTTCTCAAACCACGATCTTATGCTCTCTCTTTAACTTTTTGCTTAATTTTTAATTATTAAACATACTTGTTTTACTGCCCTTCACCCGCCCTCTTTTACCACTTCCAACAGTCAGTCTTCCAAGATAAGCTATACACCATTTTGCTATCTACTTCTTGAATCTGCGGCTAGCACCCTGCCATGGAGTGCAAAAACAAACCTACACCCTCTGAAAGCTACATTATGGACATATTGCTATTTTCTGAAGTGGGGATAAGTGCTGATGGCACAGGAACCCCGTAATGGAATGTCTTGGCTTGGATCGCAATGCTTTCTTACCTCATGATAAACTATAGCCTGTTACATGGGTAGAGTCGACAAGATAATAATAGGGATAGTAGTCTATAGACTCATGCAAAAGATTGGGGAACATCTATTTCTCAAGATCTGTAATAGATAGAGCTCAGCTGATAGCTGAGTTTGATTCAACATAATTCCGTAGGACAACTGGGGGTTCACTAAGGATTTCTATTTCCATTTATTTTTCCATTTCCTGTTCAAAAATTTTGATTTGAACAGGATTTATTTTGCAAGATTTTCTATAAATAGAGTTTAGATGATAACTGATTTCAGCATCAAATTCTAAAGTAAGTAGTGTAGTTGCTTCACTGCAAAACTCAAAAACTGCCACTGAGACAAATTTATCCCCACGGCTTCATAACTGTCTTTAAAACAAAGCGTTCTACATTTTCGAGAATATAGAGGTGACTAAGAAGAATTCGATATGATAAAAACAAGTTTCTTATTGCCAGAATTTCAGTGCTACGGATTGTTTATATTTTTGTATTGTCTTAACAATGCATTCGGGAAATTTTGGTGTTTTCGTTTTAAAGTTTCCTTCTTTTCAATAAAAGTTGATTTCACCTTTAGCTCACATTTGAACATAATATAAGTTGTTTCTTTATTCTCGCACAAGTTGAATTGAGATATTGACTATGAAAACTTCGATCTTCAATGAATTTAATTTATTTGCTTGCGTAGAGCAGTATGCATTGGCTAACACCTCATTGGTCACCACAGGCCAGAGCTTGCAAAATCACTGCCCATTGCATGTTTTCTTACTGCGAATTTAATTAATGTCAATTATTTATCAAAGTTCTGTTGACTTAGGTATAAAGTTTAATTGTAAATTTTCTTTTAATGAACATATTCGGCAAATAACTTTTCTTTGAGCATATTCAGCAAATAACTTTTCTTTGAGCATATTCAGCAAATAACTTTTCTTTGTGCATATTCTGTAAATAACTTTCCTTTGAGCATAGTCAGCAAATAACTATTCTTTGAATGCTTTTAGAAATATTGAGTTCTTGATTAGAAGTTCTCGTGGTCTTTATTAAACAAAGATTACATTGTTTAACTATTTAGTGAGATCTAAATTAGAATATGCACTAATAAGTAAATTACACTTTGTGCGAAGGCTAAGGAAAACTAGAGCAACGTAAATAAGCACAAATAAAACAAAATATAATATAATAATAATAATAATAATAATAATAATAATACAATAATAACAATTATTATTGTGTTATTTGTGCTTATTTAAGTTGCTCTAGTTTTCCTTAGAATATGCACCGTTAATCTAAGATCCTGGTTATGCCTTTTGCAGTTAGCCCACTGAAAAAGTCAAATCTAAATTTTTTTAAATATTTACTTTTTTACGGTCAATGGCTATTGCTCAAATGATATATACAGTGCAGTACGGAAAAAACTTCTGGTATTATGGAATTAAATATTAGAAGAAAATAATATTTAATGATTTCCTTTTGAAAGCTTTATAACTGTCTTGGTAGATCTTAAATATTATTACTTTCCCTATATACATACATAATGTATAAGGAAAGTATTGTGACGGGGTCGAAAATTCGAATTCGAGTTTTCGACGGGAGAGCACGTTTCAAGCATCCCTGATCACGAATCAACCATTTTTGAAGTGATGTCTGTGTGTGTGTGTGTGTGTGTGAAGACGATAACTGACGAACGAATGGACCGATTCGAACCAAATTTGGTACAAAAATCACAATCCGTAAACATTGGAATCCTATTGTTTTTATACGCAATCGAATGTTCAGAACCCTCCTAAATTTTCGAATGAAATTTTGAAAAAATCGTCAAAAAATCAAAACCACTAATAAAGTTACGCAAATAGACATTTCTTATGTAATGTTTCATTAGAAAACGATTGACATAAATTTTAGAACGCTAACATGAACCGTTCTCGAGATATTGTACATTTTTCAAAAAAATTATCAAAAAGTCATATAAAAAAAAAAAAAAATATTTCCTATTGAGAAACATGTTCACTTTCCATATGTAATACCATGCGATAAATTGGGTGACATCATTCTCGTGGATCTAGCTCGTTCCATTCATGAAAAAAGATACTTTGAATAATACTTTTGTATTTGAACGCCAATAGTCATTTATCTACTGTAAGAATAACTTATTTCTTAGTGCATAACGCTTGGCGAGATTTGGGCGACGAATTTGGCGGAATGTCGCCAACTTAGCGACTTTTTGAAATGTTGCCAAATTAATGAAAATCTCGCCAAATGAATAAAAATGACGCTAAATCAATAAAAATGACGACCAATTGTCGAAAATTCAATATCTTGGAAAGAATATTAGTATCTACTATAAGAAAAACCTATTTTTTTTACTGTAAAAGAAGTAAATTCATTACATTATATAAGGAAAGTCATGTGTTGCCCACATCAGATTTTTTTTCTTAATGTTCCGAAAATGGGTATGAGACGTAGATCAATAGTATTTAAAGATAATTTTGTTGGCTATATACGACTAATAATTTTGCTATTAATAAATTTTATAAATGTTTTAATGTTTGCTGCCACTATCTTAATATTTTTTCCCGTGACCATCTGTGAATTTAAGCGATTGTTTATACCAAGATTGGTTTCTTTACTTGGTACAAGTTGATCCGTTTGTCTGCTCCTGTTTGTTCGTTGTGGTACCTTTGGATTTTTTTTTTGTTTATGTTTATGCATATTTTGTGTCTGTTTATTGAGTTGTTTTTATATTTTATGTTTATCTGTGTGCTAGTATAATTGGGGTTTCAACCTGTTCTGAGTACTTTAAAGTCAACATAAAATTATGGCTATTTGGTGCTGATAAGATTCGCTGGCAAAATATTTGGCAAATTTTAGGAAATCAAATTTAAACAATTTGAGGTCGGCAGAATTTAGACATTGCTGAATCCAAATGTGTAAACTCAAATGTTTTAACACTCACCACTTAAAGGGGAAGGGGTTCAATTGAAAACTATGTAAAATTGAACAAGGTATAAAGAGCAACTTTAACATAAACTGTTTGAAAAACATATTTTTTTTCGAACATTGACATAATTTTCAATTTATTTTTAAAAAGATGCGACGCATTTACACCATATTTCCCTGGTTCAAAAATAAAAAACGTCTATTTTTTTTTTTTTTAAGGTATGATCCACATAGAGAGGATGTGGGGAAATTCCCACTCATGGCCAGCTGCCATCCATTGTTATGAATGTGTGAAACCAGCTGTTTAATTTAATGTGTAACAGGGAAATTTTCAATATCGCTTCTACCTTAAATAGCGCCTGAACCACACGGTGGAATTGAATGGATATTTTCAAGCAATGAGCCTGAGTCTATGAAATATTCTAATACAAGTTTTATCACCCTACAGCGAAGTGCAGAATAACAAGAATTAAAAATATATTTCTGTCTGTCTGCCAAGGCCGTTTATCTAAAACAGATTTACGTACTTCTTCAATATTTCGTTAAACTTAATAAGGGACGGATTTTGGTTTGATTTCAGTATTATCTGTGGAAAAAACAGGCATTTCAGCTAGTAATATTATAAACAAAATACCGCAAGAAAAATTTGGCAATAAATTATATAAATTCAAAAGAGGTATCAACTGGCATCATTCAAGCTGTAGATGATATAAACATTGTATTTACACATTGAAGTTTATGAACATATTTTCAATGATAATGTATTAAAATTATTTTGGAAAACAAAACTAGCCCTCCAATGCATTCGAATACGACCTTAAGCTTTGGAACATTTTTCTGCTCTACTAGCATGACTTCAAACTTTGAAATATTTTGCTCGTCTGAGAGTATGACCTCAGGCTTTGGGACATTTTGGTGTTCTGGGAGTATAACTTCATACTTTGAATCATTATACGCGTCTGGGTGCATGACCACAAGCTTTGGAACATTTTGCTGCTCTGGGAGCATAACTCTAACCTTTGGAATATTTTGCTCGTCTGAGAGTATGACCTCAGGCTTTGGGACATTTTGCTGTTCTGGGAGTATAACTTCATACTTTGAATCATTTTACGCGTCTGGGTGCATGACCACAAGCTTTGGAACATTTTGCTGCTCTGGCAGCATAACTCTAACCTTTAAAATATTTTGCTCGTCTGAGAGTATGACCTCAGGCTTTGAGACATTTTGCTGTTCTGGGAGTATAACTTCATACTTTGAATCATTTTACTCCTCAGGGTGCATGACTACAAGCTTTGGAACATTTTGCTGCTCTGGGAGCATAATGGAACCTAACCTTTGGAATATTTTGCTCGTCTGAGAGTATGACCTCAGGCTTTGGGACATTTTGCTATTCTGGGAGTATAACTTCATACTTTGAATCATTTTACGCGTCTGGGTGCATGACCACAAGCTATGGAACATTTTGCTGCTCTGGCAGCATAACTCTAACCTTTGGAATATTTTGCTCGTCTGAGAGTATGACCTCAGGCTTTGGGACATTTTGCTGTTCTGGGAGTATAACTTCATACTTTGAATCATTTTACGCGTCTGGGTGCATGACCACAAGCTTTGGAACATTTTGCTGCTCTTGGAGCATAACTCTAACCTTTGGAATATTTTGCTCGTCTGAGAGTATGACCTCAGGCTTTGGGACATTTTGCTGTTCTGGGAATATAACTTCATACTTTGAATCATTATACGCGTCTGGGTGCATGACCACAAGCTTTGGAACATTTTGCTGCTCTGGGAGCATAACTCTAACCTTTGGAATATTTTGCTCGTCTGAGAGTATGACCTCAGGCTTTGGGACATTTTGCTGTTCTGGGAGTATAACTTCATACTTTGAATCATTTTACGCGTCTGGGTGCATGACCACAAGCTTTGGAACATTTTGCTGCTCTGGGAGCATAACTCTAACCTTTGGAATATTTTGCTCGTCTGAGAGTATGACCTCAGGCTTTGGGACATTTTGCTGTTCTGGGAGTATAACTTCATACTTTGAATCATTTTACGCGTCTGGGTGCATGACCACAAGCTTTGGAACATTTTGCTGCTCTTGGAGCATAACTCTAACCTTTGGAATATTTTGCTCGTCTGAGAGTATGACCTCAGGCTTTGGGACATTTTGCTGTTCTGGGAATATAACTTCATACTTTGAATCATTATACGCGTCTGGGTGCATGACCACAAGCTTTGGAACATTTTGCTGCTCTGGGAGCATAACTCTAACCTTTGGAATATTTTGCTCGTCTGAGAGTATGACCTCAGGCTTTGGGACATTTTGCTGTTCTGGGAGTATAACTTCATACTTTGAATCATTTTACGCGTCTGGGTGCATGACCACAAGCTTTGGAACATTTTGCTGCTCTGGGAGCATAACTCTAACCTTTGGAATATTTTGCTCGTCTGAGAGTATAACCTCAGGCTTTGGCACATTTTACTGTTCTGGGAGTATAACTTCATACTTTGAAGCATTTTACTCCTCTGGGTGCATGACCAGTGGTGTAGTCGTAAAAAAAAAATGTGGGGGGACGCTCTTTTTTTGAAGAATTTTAGCCAATACTGTATAATTTCTGTGATTGACATAGAACTGGGAAGTATCGCGATACAAGTATCACCCATATAAAATGTCTTGAGTAACGACCCTAGTCTCTAAATGTATCGTGGATTTTGTATTGAGATACTTTTTTAATTGTATTCAGTTTTTTTGTTTTTTGTTTTCTTTTCTTACTTTCCAACTCGAACTCTTAACATGTTGATACAATCAAAATAATAATAATTATTTTAATTTTATTTAGTTATTTATTAAAAACCAAAAATTGTGGTCCGAAGCATATGATTCTCAGCACAAGAAAGAAAAACCAATTAAGATTCTTGCATTTTGAAATGAAATTATCTCAAAGAACTTTCCTTAGAGATACTTTTTCATTGATTACTCATTGAATACATTGATTCATTGATTACACTGATACTTGTCATTGATTTCTCTAATGATTTTTTTAAAGCTTTTTAGCTTTGAAAAATTTCTAAAACCTGAATGTAAATAAAATGTAAATAACATTTTTTTTGTCTACAAACGTTTTTTTTTTTTTCTAAAAAAACGAAAACCGGTTATTTCTGTAATAACCGTCATCCCTATCCATATGTTTTTTCAGAGAAAGAGTGTGCAAAGAATAATAAACTGAGGCCATCGGCCAAGCATTCCATCTATGCCAAGCAGCAGAGGGGTTATATATGTACATATAAATTTTAAAAAAAAGAGCGTCCCCTTACAAAATAAAAAGTGGGGGTACGCTTGAGATCAGGAGAAAAGGTGGGGGGTCTGCGTCCGCCCGCGTCCCCCCTCGACTACACCTCTGTAGCATGACTACATGCTTTGGAACATTTTGCTGCTCTGGGAGCATAACTCTAACCTTTAGAATATTTTGCTACTCTGATGGCATGGCTTCAAGCTTTGGAACATCTTACGACTTCAAGCTTTGGAACATGTTTGATAGCTTGATTCCAAATTACAGAATGTTTTATTGCTCTGAAAGCATGCCTTCAAGATTTGGAACATTTTGCTGCTCTGGGAGCATGATTTCAAGCTTTGGAGTATTTTGTTGCTTTGGGAGCTTGACTCCAAGCTTTGGAACATTCTGCAGTTTTGGAAACACAACTCCAAAGTTTTGAAACATTTTGTTGCTCTGTCAGCAAAATTCAAAGCTTTGAAATATTTCTGCTAACAATTTTTGTCACTAGATCACCAAAGGGCTTACGTTTGGAAATGCGCAACCGATTATGCCTCGGAAACATTTGTATAACTCTTTCTATAATTGCTCGGATCTGCAAAATTTATATTTTCCCTAAAAAAATTTAAACTGCAAGCAGAAAATATGTATCGAAAGTGGCTATTAATCGACTTTGCATTATTCTCAATTGAAATTAACACATCACCAGTCTCTAAAAAAAAACAAAAAAAAAACAGACAATCATTCGTATACGAAGAATATATTGATGAATTATATTTACTGTCTGGAACTCCAGTTTAGGAACAAACATTTCAGCTCATCATGCAAGATGGATAGCAGAGTTTCGAGATGTTCATATTTCGTGTCTAGGACTAATCAATAGGGATAGAGGCAACCCCATTCTGTGATATTTATGTTCTCAGCAATCCCATTCATCTTTGACAGCAAATACTGTTGAAGTATCAACATAATGATATATAGCCTAAATGTATATTGATTACATTTTATAGTGTGCTGCATATGTACGTTCTTAAATTGGATCCAAGATGGCGTGGTGCAAAGGACAATTGCACTATTTCCTGAAAGAAAATAGCTGATCGCACCGAGGTCATTTATACTTTGGGGTTTTCTAAATTTGTGAATTCAAAATATGCCATCCTATGTTTACTTCTTCTATATTGTATTATTATTATAAGTACTGTGCTAAAAGTTGACTAAAATTGGATGAAAATTAGCTGAGATAGCAATAATTTTCGGGTTTAAAAGAACTTTCTTGCAATTTCAAGCATTTCCAGTCATGTATTTGTGTTGCGAGAATGATTTTAGTTCAAAACAGACGATTTGGAGTATCTGTATTAAGTAGCGAGCGCCTATTTATTGGAAATGTAAAAATTACATTGATTGTGAAAGATATGGCCAATATATAAATTGGCCTAATAGTGATGAGATTGTTGAAATTAAGATTTAAATTGTGCCCGTCGGTAGATTTTAAAGTAGAACATAGTCTCCGCAAGTGACGAGTTTCGGTGTGTGTGTGTGTGTGTGTGTGTGCGAATGAAGGTCGTATCACGGCCATTGCGCTGTAGCAATTAGTTTTATAGCAAGATCTACGGTCGCTGTGCTGTCGCAAAAGACTCCCCAATCCCACCTCCCCTCACAGTTCCCTTCTTGAGCCGGTGAAAAAGTTGCAAAACAACAAAGTTGGGTCCAAGTTTAGCCTGAATAGATCGAATTTGTATTTACGCAGAGTGAAAATTGCATCAAAATCAGAGCAAGCATTGCTTACAATTAACTTTTTACTTTACTTTAGCAGGCGACAAAGCGGTCTGCCACATTAAACTCAGATCGTCGTGAAGTGATCATGTTTACACCCTAACCCCTACCGGGAAATGGGAAAGATCTAAACTCGAGTCGATAAACAGACAGAGACTTTCCGGATGAAAGCTATTGAATCCTTAATTTAATTGTAACAAATAAAGTGGAAACAAAAGGAATTGGAGTTTTCTAGAGCCACGATTTGAGAGTTTATGATGATAAATTTTGAAGACTGCACCTCGAGCAGTTATTTTTGGCGAAATCATTAATATCAACAATACGTATCTTTGAAATGAAAGTTATTGAATCGTTTATTTAATTGTAAAATATTAACAAATAAAGTTACAGCATAAAAAGCAAAAGTTTTCTAGAAGCAAGACTAGAGATTTCACGTTGACACATTTTAAAGACCGTACCTCGAAAACTTTTTTGCGAAATTTTAATTTTGAGCAAAACGGTGAATAATCGTTTTTTATCGAATGTTTTTTATCGAAATCGAAGTTTTTATCAAAACACCATGATTGTTTCTGGGAATGTTTATAATAACGTTACATTCCTACAATGCGAACTGAATGGGCATGCTTGTACATATGCTGCACTGTAAAACAAAAATTGTGTTCTGTGTTCATGCTGTATTTTTCTGTCTATTATTGTACTCGCCTGCATTATCTTGCTTGGCTTGTTGTACAAATAAATTTGAATTTGAATATTTAAAAAAAAAATCATATCAACTACCCTACTTTTACGCAATAGCGATGGTTCGGGCGATAGAAATGGCTGATAAAGTGATTTCTCCTTGCGGAGAAGCAAAGCTCCGTGAAGCATTTTGCACATTCGTAGCAATATACAGACTAACATGTTTTCATTCGTTCAAGTTTTAAAACATCAAAATTTCGACACTTTGTGGGAAATAACACTTTATTTTGCAGCATGAGGAAGTAATAATTTTATTACGCATTGTGTTACCATTGCTTAAATTGCAAAGCAAAATGAAATCAATCTATTATAGATTGTTTATCATTGCTGCTTAAAATCATAATGCAATAGTAATCTCCGTCAAATACTAACACTATACCCTCACTGCTTTTAAATTTCCATAAAAAGAATAAAAAGCAAAAGTTAACATACGAAAAGTATTTATAAAGAAATGAACAATCATCAACGTTTGCAGCAACAATCCAATAGCTTACTTTACAATTTCAATCAATTGTATTCAACAATACATTTGAAGACCTTGATATGTATTAAGCAACAAGAAACATAAAAAAAGGAATAACAAGATTTTGTTCCAAAATCGAACAATTTCGTGTTTTCGAAATGTCTATTGTGATCAAGAAATTGATTACGAATTTTGTTCACGCTTATAAATTTAAAAAAATTTGATGTGGGCAACACATGACTTTCCTTATATAATGCAATGAATTTACTACTTTTACGGTACAAAAAAAAAAGGTTATTCTCTTGTAGTAGATACTTATATTCATTCCAAGATATTGAATTTTCGTTAATTAGTTGTCATTTTCATTGATTTAGTGTCATTTTTATCCATTTGGCAATATTTAAGAAAGGCGCAAAATTGGCGACATCTCGCCAAATTCTCGCCAAGCGTTATGGACGGAGAAGTAAGTTATTCTTATAGATAAATAACTATTGGTGTTCAAATACAAAAGTATTACTAACTAACTTTCCTCATGAATGGAACAAGCTAGATCCACGGGAATGATGTCACCAAATTTATCACATGGTATTACATATGAAAAGTGAACATGTTTCTCAACAGTTAATAATTTTTTTAATTTATGGGATTTTTTGATAAATTTATTTGAAAAATGTGCAATATCTCGAGCACGGTTTACGCTAGCGTTCAAAGCTTATGTCAAACATTTTCTAAGGAAAAATTACATAAGAAATGTCTATTTACGTAACTTTATTAAAGGTTTTGATTTTGTGATGATTTTTTTCAAAATTTCACTCAATTTAGAGGGGGGTTCTGAACATTCGATTATGTTTAAAAACAATAGGCTTCCAGTATTCACGGATTGTAATTTTTGTACCAACTTTCATTCGAATCGCTCCATTCGTTTGTGAGATATCGTCCCCACAGATCACTGACACACACACACGCATATTTTCACACACACAGACATCACCTCAAAAATGTTCGAATCGTGATCAAGGATGCTTAAAACATGCTCTCCCGTCGAAAACTCGAATTCGAATTTTCGACCCCGCCACAATACTTTTCTTATACATTTTACTATGCATATAAGGAAAGTAATAACTTTCAAATAATATAGAATAATTCAAATAATATAAATATAGAGTAACTCAAATAATATAGAATAATATAAATATAGAATAATTCAAATAATATAAATATAGAATAACTCAAATAATATAGAATAATTCAAATAATATAGATATAGAATAATTCAAATACAAATATAGAATAACTTTTAATCGTAGTAATTTTAATTGCAAATATTCCAAAATTATGCATTAAGGAAAGTAATAACTTTCAAATAATATAGAATAATATAAATATAGAATAATTCAAATAATATATAGAGTAACTCAAATAATATAGAATAATTCAAATAATATAAATATAGAATAATTCAAATAATATAGATATAGAATAATTCAAATACAAATATAGAATAACTTTTAATCGTAGTAATTTTAATTGTAAATTTTCCAAAACAACAGAAATCTTCAGGGTGGTTTGTTCTACCTTAATACGGTGATCACGGCCTTCGTTTATCACACCTCCTTCTCAAACCCTTGAACAGAAGTATCTTCTCTTATAGTGTTTACCTGTGACCCATAGGGAACATCCTTGTATAAAATCAGGGTGTTAGCTCTAACGTTTGTGGAGATAAGGTAATCATGCCGATGAGCCATCTTTCCCTTTCTCAGCCTTTTAGGAGTGATTTTAAGAAATTTAGCTCCTTGATGCTTGCCTATGGTTTTTGAGAAACATCTATGTAACATTTCAGGTTCCTAAATCCAGTGGTTGGATAAACTACTTTATTATTGTATTGTAGTGATCAACAACTACAACTACATTATGACAAATGTAGTTAACTACAACTACAACTACTTTTTTTAAAAAGTAGTGACTACAAACTACTTTTAAAATGTAGCCACTACATAACTACTTTTAAAATGTAGTCACTACATAACTACTTTTATAAGACGAATTTTGCCACAGCTTCAATTTTCACAAAAAGTTGAGGATATGGGTATACTGTAGTCATTTAACGTACTTATTCTGAATAATTAAAATTTACTGATTCCCAAATTTACTGATCGACTTACCAATCTTTACGCTTTTACCTACTTCTGAAAACAGTAAACTAAAATAAAAGTATAAACTTTAAAATCAAAGACGACCCAAAATAGGTTTAAAAGTCCTTTAATAAAATCTCCTCAACGTACAATAATTACACGGCCAAAGCGCTTTCGGGCATCGTGATGCCCGAAAGCGCTTTGGCCGTATAATTATTGTACGTCGAGAAAATGAGATTTTAATAAAGGACTTTTAAACCTATTTTTGGTCGCCTTTGATTTTAAAGTTTAATTAAAGTTGACGTGTATCCATTTTATTTATTAAAAATATAAAATAAAATAAAAGTAAAAACTATTTATTTAAAAACATGTTTGTTCATTTTCAGTAGAAATTGCAATAAGCAGGATCTTTTGGGACATAACACATCTGAATATACCCATATAAAAAATCAACTTCAGGAGGCAATGGCCTTTCTAACCCTGCAGAAATTCATCATACATCGTTGCGCAGAACACTAAATTTCGAACAAATGAAGAAAGGGTGATCACATGATATGTAGAATGTCACCTTATTTGTTTACTGAAATAACGTTAAAAGTAGCGTCAAAACTCGATACAAACTAGTGATTTATTGTATCGCGCTACTCGCTACACTATTTATTTTTAAAAGTAGCGCGTTACACACTACAAACTACGAGAAAAAGTAGTGCGTAGTTTCGCTACTTGTAGCGCGCTATTTCCGACCACTGCATGAATCCATGAGTTGCGAAGAGAAGGGATGGTATTGCTTCAATAATCCCACTCCTTGCCGCCTTAGAGCCATGTTACTAGAAAATCCCTTTCACTATTTGCCTACGATGCAGAAGAAACATCCTCCAAAAAGTGAAGATTTCAAACTCGAGGTCTTGGAGAAGTATAACGATCATGCCGCTCGGTGATACTGCTCCATCCATCCATCCTCAGACCAATGTGGTTACAGAAATATGTTTTCTTAGTGTTTACTCATGGCTGTTGTTGAGGAAGATTTCTGAAACATTTCTCGCTTCTTTCTCGAGGGATTTGTGAGATACTGGATTCATACCTCACCTCCGCCCCCCCCCCCCCCGATCTCTATTCACCTTTAACTTTTCCTACAACACGTGGTAATGTATAGCGAAAGTATTGGAATTGTGTCGAAAATCGCACCTCAAGTTTTTGAAAGATTTGAAAGGTTCGAACACTCTAGAACCCCCAAAATCTATTTTTAGAGTGAAGTTTGTGCAAGTATGTATTCACTCTATCTCAAAAACTAGTTAACCAAATTGCATAAAATTTGGTAGGTAAATCTCTTATGGACGACCCTAGTGCTGATTAGATTTTGGTACAATTCAGAAAACAGAACCTGCCTTTTTTGCAAAATAGCCAGCAAAAATCGTTAAAATCTGAAATTGAATGAAAACTGCAAATTCAGTAAAACTTCAAATAATAATTCAGTAAAACTTCAAATAATTTGTGCAATTAAACTCGTTATTAATGTATTATGAAAAAAATTAAAAGGAAATAAACTTGGGCCTGTAGAGAAAGTCATGTGCTGATCACATCAGATTTTTAAATACATATTAATTACAGAATTTAATTACAGAACTATTCTGAAACTTATTTTAATTACAGAACTATTCTGAAACTTAGCATGCGAATTTCAGATGAGACATGATGGTTCGTTACGAAATCATTCTTTATAAAAAAAAATATATACTGCACCAGAGTAGATGTTTTAAAATCCTTTCTCATTTTGTGGCAAAAATAAAAGCGAATTGTTTATGAGGTTTTGATAATAATTACAGTTTGTTTTGTCTGAGCAATCTAATATCATTCATGCGCGGCAGAAATGGAAATAAAAATTACGTATTTTTCCACGAACTCTTTAATATATTCCTTTGATCTCGGCGCCTTGAATTATACTCTCGACTCAGGAAGCGGCAGAAAGTGTTTATTTATGGAATGGGGGAAAAAAAGAAGAAGAAAAAAAAAACAGAGTTCCTGCATTCTAAATTATATAAGTTCAACCCTGCAATTTTCGGTAAATAATATTTATTTGATTTCCATCCTTATAATTCCAGACAAGTTAAACTTGAAGAAAGGAATGAAATGCTCATATGTCTGGATATACGAGTTCTAGTTTTCTTTACCCAAACTATATAGATTCTAAATTTACGCTTAAGAGTTCTGAAAAAAGCATTATGTTTAATTTTAACTTTTAATAGATGATATATATTTGAAACTAGCAGTATATGCATTCTTCGTATGGAATATACAGTATAAAGAAACTTAAAATTCACAACCATGTGCAAATTCCTATAGTATTTTAAATGACATTGTTATTCAAAACATTCTATTAAAATATTTCAATTAGTACTCCTAAAAAGAAGTTTAAGAATCTGTTAAAAATAAAAAAATAAAAATTATACCTCTATACAAAATTGTCTTCACAGATATATCTGAAGAACAAAACATTATGATCCCGTTGGTAAACAAATTTACAAAAACTATGAGATTTAATTTATACTATATACCAAAATGAAAAGTGCCAAAATTTTATTGGAATATACTCATACTACTTATATTCTCATAGATTAGAAGATATACCCGTACTACAATATATGAGTTTGAAAATTCGTTGCCAAAATCAAACAGATGACGCAAGAAATTGAAAATAACAATAATCTTTGTAATTAATACAATCCAGTCAAAAGTGTAATTTCTATAAAATTTATTTTATATAATACATTATTTTATTATTGAAGTTATTTACGTTTCTTTATTATTTTATTTCTTATTTAAATCGGAAAAGTTTTAATAAAAATCGTCTGCCGTATAAACACATTGAATTTAATTCCGTCGCTAAGCCACATTGCACAATTTTCTTCAAATAAATGGGCGAAAAAAATATTCCTGCATAATGCTATCTCTATGAAAGATTTAAATGTGAGTTTCTTATTAATATCTCGACAACCCCTGGTCTTAGAAATTCGAAACATAGAATAAATTTTAATTGGGGCTAGTCCAAGGCTATCCATAAAATTCCTCGAAATTTGGTGTAGCCGTTCTCCGGTGATGATGAGACATACACACATAATACCCGCAGATAGATTTTTAATTTTATTTATATAGATGGAAACAGTTAAGAATATTTTTTAAATATTGCTAAAATATCTTAAAGGCTTTATTCCACTTTCTCATAAATTAATGCAGTCTGCTATCGAAAAATTCAGGATATCAAAATTTCGAGTTATCAAAAATTTAAAAAAAGGACAGTGCTTCTAATAAAAACATACATAGTATGTACGTAATATTTATGTATAATTGACTTAGCCTACTGAGATCACGACGAATATCCTAATTTTTATTAATACTAATAGATGAAGCTTTTGAATGCGTGTATGTAATACAATACTATATAGCCCAGTCAAAATACGCTTAAATTTCGCTCGTACTCAAATTAAACCCGATGTTTTTTATTATGTTTTACACTTGTTCAGTGGTGTCCAGGGAAGGTAATATCAAAAGTTCTGATGAATAGGAAGTGAGCTAGTCAGAAACTCTAAAAACAAGAAAAAAAGGCGTCTTTTTTTGTTTTTTGAAAATATCTCGAAAAAGGTCAACCCTAGCAAAGAACTTTCTATATACAAAATGAAGAACATTAAAAATTCTATAAAAAGGTGCCACCCTTCACTTTTTTCATACCTCTAATAGTTTTCAAGATAATCGCACTTGAAAAATGGCATATTTTTCAGGTTTTGTCCTATTAAAGTTTTTCCTCTTAGAAACGGGTTTAACCGCAT
Organism: Amaurobius ferox; assembly: GCA_951213105.1. Lineage (NCBI taxonomy): Eukaryota > Metazoa > Arthropoda > Arachnida > Araneae > Amaurobiidae > Amaurobius > Amaurobius ferox. The sequence goes on from OX578153.1 coordinate 61,502,073, forward strand.
GATAAAAATGATCTCAATTCCCCATATTCCCTTGCGGGAGGAAGGGGTAGTGGACCCTTTTGCGTTCCTACAATGGAACAAAGTGCTACAATGTTCCTACAATGGAATAAAGTGCTACAATGTTCCTACAATGGAACAATGGTGCAGTTATTGATATTTTGTTACCTTTCCAGAGGATATTGATAAGTAAAAAAAACAGAAGAAGACATGATCACGTATATGCAGCATGAGTTGGTTCAATTTCCCTTAGCTCTCTTCGACGGAACTGGGATGTGCAAAACCAAGAAAGCAACCCTGTACACGACATGTTTGAGGTGACAAGGGAGAACTTTGACTTTGAGAATTATGACTTTGTTGTTGATGGTGGTTTCCTACTGCACAAAGTCGAACGGATGACAGGTGGTACTGCTTCATCCATTTGCCAAAGCTATGTAAATTACATATTGAAATATTACCCTGGGAAAAGTTGTGCAGTAGTTTTTGATTATTCAAATGTTGTCAACAGCACAAAAGAAGCTGAGCACCATCGGAGGTATAAAGTGAAGAGGTCAGTTGACGTCCTTTTTGACGGAAACACAAAGATAATGGTTAAACAAGACCTCTTTCTGTCAAATGACAACAACAAATCACGGCTAATATCAATGCTGACAGCCAAACTTAGAAAAAGCACCATAGAATGCCATGAAAGTCCAGGTGACGCAGACATCTTGGTCGTTAGAACTGCCATAGATAAATCGTCATAAGGTAGCAATGTGGCAATAGTTGGAGAGGATGACGACCTTATGGTTTTACAAACTACGCTAACTTCAACAGATCGAGAAATACTGTTCGTGAAGCCAAGCCATGGTAATGTGGGAAGATCTTCTCACAACAGTTACAAGAATCGGGACTAAGAATAGCATCCTTTTCCTCCACGCCATCAGTGGCTGTGATACTACTTCTTACAGGAAAGGAAAAGCTACAAGCTTCAAACTGATCAAGAAGCATCGAGGCCTGCTCGATCTTGCTATTGTGTTCAACAGACCACATTCTACACACGAGGTTGTTGCAGAAGCTGACTACAGATATTTCCTTCGCATCCTCAAAGGAAACCTCCCTTAATTATCACAGGTACAATTCATTCACAAAATCAATGTCCAAAGTAAAGCCTGATATTTCTGCACTGCCTCCAACAGAGGGAGCTGCCAGGTAGCACGCTTATCGTGTGTACCACCAGGTAAATGAATTACCACCTGAACAATGGGGTTGGGAATTCAAACAGACCCGTTTGAAACTCATTCAGACCAAAGAGCTCGTTGCCCCTGAGGAAGTTTTGCGCCTACTTTTTTTGCAGATGCACCACAGGATATGGAGCCAAGTGTGGATGCAGAAAAGCTGCAATGCACTGCACTTGTCACAATTCTGCCTGTCACAATTGCCATGGTGACTGCATGAGATTCCTTTTGAAGGTGAAGAAGGAGGGGAACAACCGCCGATAGAGGAGGATGAGTGATTGAGGGAGAATTCTTAACAATAATATTTTTGTCCGTCTCATTTATGTCAAAAATTATTTAACAAATTTTTATTATCTAATTTATAAAAATAATTAATTAATTATTATTAATTTTATTATTACTAATAATTATTTAATTTTTATTCTTATTTTTATTTCTCATTTTGTCCAAAATAAATTATTTGAAAAGTTAAAAATGTTGTTTGAATTATTATTTGCTTAATTTGCCCCGATATTTGTTTAAGAGCGCTGGCATACAGACTATAGCTATTTAACGGACTAAATTCACTTAAAAAAAAATCGCAAGGTACACATTTTATAGAGAATTCAATTCTCTATAAAATGTGTAGAGCATTCAAATGCTCTACAATATTGATTATGAGCATTTTTATCGTGCGAGGCACGGTTCCCGACATATAAACCCGTTTCTATGGGGAAAAAATTTAATAGGACAAAACCTGAAAAATATGCCAGTTTTCAACTGCGATTATCTAGAAAACTATTAGAGGTACGAAAAAAATGAAGAGAACTTTTTATAGGATTTTTAATGCTCTTCATTTTGTATATAGAAAATTCTTTGCTAGGGTTGACGGTTTTCGAGATATTTTCAAAAAATAAAAAAATATGCATTTTTCCCCCCTTTTTTTTCGAGTTTCGACTCTAGCTCACTTCTTATTCATCAGAACTTTTGATACTGCCTATCCTGGATACCACTGAACAAGCGTAAAACAAAATCAAAAACATCGGATTCAATTTGAGTACATACTATATTTTGACTGGACTAATATGCGTACTATACATGTGTACATTTTAATTTGATTTTTGGAACAATTTTGTACCATTCGCGATTTCAGTAACGGTCAAAATGGAGTATTGGAAATATAAAAATTCCGTTGTTTGCGGAAGATATGGCCGACATACGTATAAATGGGTCTAATTGTGCTGAGATTGCTGAAATTAAGATTTAATTGTGTCTGCCGTTAGACTTTGACTTAAAACGTATAGTCCCCGCAAGTGACGGGTTTCGATTTTGTGTGTGTGTGTGTGTGTGAGGGGGGGGGGGGGGAGTCTTATTACGCCCATTCCACCAATACATAGGATGTCCCATAAAAAGTGAACAGTGGAAAATTTTCTGAACCGTTGGGTGTAAACCTATAGTTCCAATTGCAAAACTGCTTTAAATAAGGTATGACGTTATAAAATAGTAATTTAAATGATGTACCATATTTTTGTAGAAAGTTAAGAAAATTAACTTTTTATACAGCCTCTCTGTTGAAGAAAGTCAAATTACAAAAATGTTACCCATACCGTGAAAAATAATTGGCTGTAATACGATACAATTTGATATAGTCTTCATTAATTGGGAAATAAGGGGGCATCCATAAATCAAAATCGGTTGCAAATAGTTACTAAAACTGTTACCACTCTTCAAATTTATTTTATGCAGATAAAGCTATTATGCCATTTTTATGTCGATTCGCAGTTTGTATTTAAGAATTCAAGTAACTGTGCTACCTAACTACAGTTTGATTGATGGCGCTGTTCGGTAATGCCGAACTTTGTGATTTACAGCGAATGCAACCGATCCTAGTGATACAGTGATCCTAGTGATACAGTGAGGAAATACTATCGTCGTTTTCGTAAAGCAGGCATCCTTGTAGAGTTTTTATTCTACAGTTGATATGTTGATTGCAATCAACCGGTTCGTTTCATCGTCGATATGGTTCAGGAAGACAACGAGTACTAATGGTAAAATAGGAAATTTGGCCTATTTATCGTCCTATCTATATGCAAGTGTTTGGGCCTTAAATACTGAACCTGTGGAAGGCAAAACTACTTTATTATTGCAGTGGTCTATAACTATATTATGACAAATGTAGTTAACTACAATTACAACTACTTTTTTAAAAATGTAGTGACTACAAACTACTTTTAAAATGTAGTACTACATAACTACTTTTAAAATGTAGTACTACATAACTACTTTTATACGACGAATTCTGCCACAGCTTCAATTTTCACAAAAAGTAGAGGATATGGGTAAACTGTTGTAATTTAACATACTTATTCTGAATAATTAAAATTTACTAATTCTCAAATTTACTGATCAGCTTACCATCTTTACGCTTTTACCCACTTCTGAAAACAGTAAAATAAAATAAAAGTATAAACTTTAAAATCACGCCGCTGATGAAAGGCATTGTGATGCCCGAAAGCGCTTTGGCCGTTGAAGACCCAGACCGTCCAACTCGTCCAGAGGACTAAGAGCAACTATTTGGACGGCCGGAGCGCTTTGGCCGTGTAATTTTTGTACGTCGAGGAAAGGAGATTTTATTAAAAGACTTTAAAATCTATTTTTGGTTGTCTTTGATTTTAAAATTTAATTAAAGTTGAGGTGCATCCATTTTATTTATTAAAAGTATAAAATAAAATAAAAGTAAAAACTATTTATTTAAAAACATGTTTGTTCATTTTCAGTAGAATATGCATCTCAAAATTGCAATCAGATAAGCAGGATCTTTTGGGAAATAACACATCTGAATATATCCATATAAAAAATCAACTTCATGAGGCAATGGCCTTCCTAACCCTGCAGCCATTCATCGTACATCGTTGCGCAGAACACTAAATTTCATACAAATGAAGAAAGGGTGGTCACATGATATGTAGAATGGCACCTTGTTACTTTCCTTATATACATAATGTATAAGGAAAGTATTGTGACGGGGTCGAAAATTCGAATTCGAGTTTTCGACGGGAGAGCACGTTTCAAGCATCCCTGATCACGAATCAAACATTTTTGAAGTGATGTCTGTCTGTGTGTGTGTATGTGTGTGAAAGTATGTGTGTGTGTGTGTGTCAGTGAGTCTGTGGAGACGATAACTGACGACCGAATGGACCGATTCGAACGAAATTTGGTACAAAAATCACAATTCGTAAACACTGGAAGCCTATCGTTTTTATACGCAATCGAATGTTCAGAACCCCCCTAAATTTTCGCGTGAAATTTTGAAAAAATCGTCAAAAAATCAAAATCGCTAATAAAGTTACGCAAATAGACATTTCTTATGTAATTTTGCATTAGAAAACGATTGACATAAATTTTAGAACGATAACGTGAACCTTTCTCGAAATATTGCACATTTTTTAAAAAAATTATCAAAAAGTCATGTAAAATAAAAAATATATATTTCCTATTGAGAAACACGTTCACTTTTCATATGTAATACCATGCGATAAATTGGGTGACATCATCCTCGTGGATCTAGCTCGTTCCATTCATGAAAAAAGATACTTTGAGTAATACTTTTGTATTTGAACGCCAATAGTCATTTATCTGCTGTAAGAATAACTTATTTCTTCGTCCCTAACGCTTGGCGAGATTTTGGCGACAAATTTGGCGGAATGTCGCCAACTTGGCGACTTTTTGAAATGATGCCAAATTAACGAAAATCTCGCCAAATGGATAAAAATGACGCTAAATCAATGAAAATGACTATTAATTGTCGAAAATTCAATATCTTGGAAAGAATATAAGTATCTACTATAAGAAAAACCTATTTTGTTTATTGTAAAAGTAGTAAATTTATTACATTATATAAGGAAAGTCATGTGTTGCCCACATCAGATTTTTTGTTTATTGAAGTAACGTTAAAAATAGCGCCAAAACTCGATACAAACTAGTGATTTATTGTATCGCGCTACTCGTTACACTACTTATTTTTAAAAGTAGCGAGTTACACTACAAGCTACGAGAAAAAGTAATGACTACTGTAGTTTCGTTACTTGTAGCGCGCTACTTCCAACCACTGTACTGAACAACATCTTCCTCGGTCTATCCAAACCAGCCACCTGCTGTACCGCATGCAAGAGTTATCGATTAGTCTACAAGGGCTCTCATTCAGGTGGAAAAAGTGCAGTAACAAAAACGTGTTAGAAACTTAAGAGTCTACTGAAAATAGTAGTTTTAAATGATCCTAGTTGACTTCAAAACTTGCTTATTTTTCCATAGATTTTGTCAGAATATCTGACAGGCCGGCGAAATCACAATAATCTGTTTTATTTACATAATTGTTAAAATAACTTTTAACCAGCATCCTCTGCCTGTCTTTATAAGTTTCAAAAACAAAGCATGGAAAAATTTGTTCAAAAATCCCACTAAATGATTTCGGGGCCTCAATTCAATTTGTGCGCCTCCTGTATTTTCATGATTTTTGATTATCAAAAGAGTGTCAAAAAGTCGCGAGAAAGTGGCATATGTCAGGAAGTTTGACAAATTATTTCGTCCTGAATTTGAACGTTTAAGACCTAATTTTTTCTTCAGTTTGACTAAATGAAGTATGGACAACATTTTTGTAATTTGACTTTTTTAATAGAGGGACTGTATAAACTGTTAATTTTCTTAACTTTTTACAAAAATACGGTGCAACATTTAAATTAATATTTCATAATTTCCTACCTGATTTAAAGCATTTTTGCAATTAGAACTATGGGTCTATAACCAACGTTTCAAAAAATATTCTACTATTCACTTTTTGTGGGACACCCTGCAAACAGATTGCATTCAATTTTCACTGTTATTTATACAAATAAAATTTATTAATTTTGTTATTCTATATAACGACCCTGCTTTAACTCCCGGGTGTTTTTTCTAGCTTTATTAATTTTAGTCCTTTACAGACATCACGTTAACACAAAATTCTCTCTTTGCTCTATTACTATTTTTTCTAAATAATCATACTTTTTTTAATAGAATCTTCCTTTGGACATTTTTTTCAAAGGCGGCGTAAAATGCGAAAATATTCAAATATCTCGAGAACGATTAGTCCTGGAGTAATGAAGTTGGTCTTATTCTTTTTCTCGTTGAAAAATACGTATAAAACAAGCATTTAATTGATACACTTGAGCATATGTAGTCTTTTATTTTAGATTTTGGCGATTTTTGCAGGTTATTTCGTAAAAAAAGGCAGGTTCTTCTTTCCTGAATCGTACCAAAATCTTACCATCTCCAAAGTATCCTCCAAATGATTCTACCAAATTTTGTGAAATTTGGTCAATTATTTTTTTAGCTAGCCTGGATACATGAGATTTTTGCGGGTCATTTCGCAAATAATAAAGATATATTTCGCAAATAAAAAAAACGAGTTCTTTTATCCCAAATCGTACCAAAAACTAATCAGTACCAGAGTCACACACAAATGGCAGCTACCAAATTGTATGAAATTTGGTTCATTAGTTTTTGAGTTAGAGTGGATAAATACCTTGCACACACACAAACACACAGACGTCATGCTAAAAATAGTTTTTTCGTATTCTTGAGGTCCCAAAACGTGTAGATTCGTCGAAAACCCGAGTTGCGATTTTCGGCATGATTTCAACACATTCTCTATACATTGGTATATATTGCAGGGAAAGTAAAAATATGTTGAAGTTTAGGCTTAAATTTCGCTCAGTCAAGTAAGTCTTCCTCATGATTCTAAGCTTATAATGCCCAAAGGAGGATCCTTAATGCATAGTTAAATTTTTCGACTCAAAAGAATGTCTTCCACGCTTGTTGGCTAATTCTATTTCTTCCAAAATCAATTATCCTTCCAACCTTACTAGGGAGGGTGCCAACGTGCACTAAAAGAGCGAAATTGCAAACCTGATTTGATTACAAGTAAACTTATGCTTAAAAGGTAGATAATTTAATAAATTAGAAGCAATAATGAAGTGAGAAAAGATTCGATTAACGCACATCTCAAAATCATGTAGTAGTAAATGAAAAAGAAAAAAAATCTGATGTGGGCAGCACATGACTTTCACTATAGACTCAAATTCATTTTCTTATTTTTTTTTATTTCATATTACATTGAGTTTAATTGTAGAAAATAAAATGGGTACTTTTCTGATGTTATATCCAATTTGCATTTTTAATGCATCTTTGTTTCATTCGGTAACTTGGAACTTTTCAGCTCCTCAAAATTCCAAAAAACTAAAATATTTCGAGAACGGTTCATCCTAGAGTCATGGGGTCAGGCTTATTAGCTTTGTTGTAAAAAATTATACCAAAAACAAGTACTTATTTAATATATTTCAACAATTTTAGTAATTTATTTCAGATTTTCACGACCTTTTCGGACCATTTCGCAAAAGAAAAAAAAAAGTCGGTTATATTTTTCCGTATCATGCCAAAATCTAACCAGTATCAGGATAAAAATCAAGGGATATAACTACTAAATTTTCATTAAATAGTTTTTAACTACAATGAAAAACGTTTTCAGATCCTCAAAATTAAAAAACTTAAATACCTCGAGAATGATTCATCTTAGAACTATGGGATTGACATTATTCTTTTCATCATCAAAATTTACGTAAAAAACAAGCATTTAACGATACATTTGTAGTATTTTATTTTAGATCTTTGTGGAGATTTTTAGTGGGGGTGGATGTAACCCAGGGGGTAAAATAGTTTTTCGTTGGGGTACACTTAGAAAATTTAATATTTTCTTTTTGTATTATAAGACATGTATTATACTGACAGAAAGAAATAAAAGAAAATCAATTAAGGAACAACAAATATTAACTTTTGTTTTTAAATTTCCCTATAAACAAAATAATATTATGTTTATATGAATGTGTCTTTGTTAGAACGCTCGTTAAACCCCAATAATTCTGTTGTGGGTTTCTTGAACCCCTAATATTTTTGTGCATGTTTAGTGCGAAAAATGTATGCAAACATGCATAAATTTTGTTTTTTGTTATTCATTCCCTGTTTACTATAATACTAAATCGAATGCATAGAAATCCCCCCCCCCCCTCAGTCTGATTACTGTATTCTGAATACAAGATTTTAACTCAGGAATGATTTAAAGAAAAATGTGTTGACATTTTTAATATATGATAATAAAGAATATATTTTTCTATACTTAACTATAATTTGCTTTATTTTAGCATTTCACATGTCTTATTGTCCCAGATAATCTGACTGAATTAAATTTCAATAGACTCAAATCCTTAGAAAAATGCATGGGCCATTCGATTTAAAATTCCCGGAACCCCCAAGAAGTCGGAGCCTATGGTCCCGGGCATCCCTGGGTCTTAATCCGGCCCTGCGGGAGGTGAATGCTTATAATCTGGAATACAGCCCCGTTCATTTCTATAAATACATTTTACATAATGGCGGGAGTTTAGGTCCAACCAGACTCAACTCAGACGCAATTTATCGATCTGCGACGTGATTCGCTGGTTTCAATTCAAAAGATGTTGACCTAAGTGCTTTCCAAAGTTTTGGGACTATCTTTATAGCACGAATTTTATAGTTCAAGTAAGGATTTATTTAGATTAAAAGAACCAAATACGCAGTTAGGAATTTTACCGTTCGTGTATTAATTTTATGATTTGCTCCGAAACTTCTCTATAAATAAATATTTGATTTAATGAGGGAAACATCTTGATTGGGATTATATTTGATTTATTGAAAGATATTGCTTCAGATTAAATTTAATTTAATGAGAAATATATGCAGTGACCATTATCAGTTAATAATATGAAGTAGGAAGAATGCCACCCAGTATAACGACACCTTGAATGTTTTAATAAATACGTGTGAGGCTAAACTCGATTTTCTCCCACTTTTACATTCCACATTTTACGATAAACTTAGTCAACGTTTTATTCACTAAGCTACTTTGACGATATTTTTTCTTCATATATTTGAAATGGATCCTACATCTATAAGATTTCAGTTCGAAATTAAAAGTCGAATCAGGACGGTCGGTCTCCGTATTACTTTGCTTTTTAATTTCTCTAAATTACATAATATAGTCGAACCTGACTTAAAAGAAATTTCAGGGAACCGGTAGAATTTTCCGTCTTGAAAAGGTTTTTATTTCATGCAGGTTATTTCAGATAAAGCTAAGTTTAAGGTTCACCTGGAAATGCAGATGGCCCATTGTTTACCTATACATCAGACTTTAAAAATTACTGAAAAGTGTATTTAGATTATTAGATACACTTGATTAATATTACATTATACCATCTTCGCGAGGAGCTAATTTAATTATTTTAAATATGTATATACGCACATTTCGCCTACTGCAATTACAGGAATATATGTAACTACAAATATAGTGTACACCCCCCCCCCCCCCCCCCACCTTAAAACCTAGATGAATTGACGCACCGACAAAATATTACTGCTTACCATGAAATAAAAACACAGTATTTTTTATTGAGATGAACTTTTAAAATAATCCAACATGATTTCTTGGACATATTTGTAACAAATATGTTCTGACGCGTTGGCGTAGATCTCCAACAAAATACCTACCAATAAAATCGTTTTAGCGTCAAGTGTGTTGTAACCCCAAAATGAGGTGAAAAAATTTCTATAACTTGGTTTTTAATTTAAAAATATGAAAAAAAAAAAGAAAATAAGTGAATTAATTGCAAGACCAAGTTTTTACAGAATAATAATCGAAGCATTTTTAAACCACTAAATATAAAAATTTTGTTGCAATCGAAAAGTGTTTGAAATATATATGTATCAAATATCTAAATATAAAAAATAAATCATATTTAAAAAATTGACAGGTCAAATTTAATGAAATTTAGCATTTAAAGGTTGAAAAATATGTAATAAAAGAACTCTGGCTCATAGAAAGCTCTAAAGGGAGTCTTTTTCGCTTTTATATATAGATGCTTGACAAATTACTCCTCTTTATGTTTATAGTGTAACCGCCATTGGGCTCCCGATTAAAGGGCTTTACTATTGTGCTGCCATCTATTAATTTAAATCGAAATCAAAACATGTATCGAAAAACTGTTGCGTAGTAATCGGACATTTTTTGGGACTTCAATAAAAAGAATTAAAATAAAATTATTTCAACAAAAAGGCTTTTTACGCAAAGAGTTAATCGTTACTTAGTTAGAAATGCAATCGGTACCTGGTTAGGTGGGTATATGGTAAAACTGAAAAAATTTTAGCAGATGACGTAGCTTACATTTTATAAAAGCTGTGCAAAATGCAACTATTAAAATGTTTTCTGAATTTCTTTATTACCATACCAAAGTAACATATTAGCAAAATAATGGTTAATTCGCAAATTTTCATTTCACAGTTGATGAGTTTAAAAATTCAATTTCAGGTAACTCTCTAGATAAAGTGATTGTCATAAATTCTACAAAATAGTGAAATTGTCAAATGAATTTTATTTTTTTTAAACATTCTAGATTTGAAGCATAATAAAGCTTGTATTTATTTTTTGCTTACACCCTCTCAAAAAATAACCAAATCATGATACAAAATATTGTGTCCAACACATGACTAAGAATACTAAATAACAACGTTTAATTTTATGAAAAAGCAACAAGTTGAAAGGGGCATGAAAATGGTCTAAAAACAGATGTGGTCGTTGTAATGTTCATGTACTTGCAGTTTCTAGTGAGCACTATAAACTTTGCCACATATTTAATGTGATGTTATTTAGTTATTTAAAAATTATTTTATTTAACTGAAAATTATATTTCACTTATCAAAACACTAAATGGCATCACAAGTTTATTAAAATTCGTTTGACTCAATTCCTTTTCTCCTATAAAAAACAATGATGTAAAAATATTAAATGGATTCTAACATTTTAAAATTTTAACAAATTTTATTTTTAATTGACAAAATTCTCTCTGAATGTTGTATGTTAAATTTTTTAAAAATCAACATAGTGATTTTTGCAGTGTTACATGCAGACAGATAAGAGCAAACCAATTTCAATAAATATGCTTTTCAAATTTAAAAGATATCAACCAAAGACGTCTTAAAAATTGGAGACATAATATTCAATCTTACTGAAAATTGACAAGTTTTTTAATTGCCAATAGAAATAAAAACACCAGAAATTTCATATGATTTCTCTAATTTTTTCAAGGGATATCATGCTAGAGAAAACAAAATGTATTAGTAGTTCAAGAAAAGAAAAAAGCGATGATATCAATTATTATTATTTCCTTTTTTTTTTGTGTAGGGGTGGGAAGAATAGACTAAACATTTAAAAATAATAGGAATATTATTGTTTTACAGTTTTGATGATTTACTTTAAAGTTGTATGGATTATTTCGAGGATAGTGCATTGTAACATTTTATAAATGGTTTCATTGTTGGATTTTTTTAGGATCAAATTATACACAAAATAAAATGACTATTCAATGAACATTATTAATCACAGTTTTATTTTTTCAATTTATGAAAAAAAAAATATTTTTTCCTAGCTCAAATATGCTGAAAGCCAATAGACTTCTTGTATTTATCAATTGAAATAATTATGCTAAATTTGATATAAATTATCAAAACCTATCATGTGATATCATTCCCATGGCATTAAAAAACTATTTCTTCATAACTCTATACACATCAATGCTCATAATGTATTAATCAACTAACATCTGAGTCCTGAATTTTTGACAACATCTCAATACTTTTCCTTTTCATATTTCAATGTATTCTAAGAAATTTGAAAAAAAAATTTACTCTAAACATGGAGAAATTAATAATTTCATGCAAACTTCAAAGTATTTTCTGTAAAAAGTACACATAAAAAATAAAAAACAAAGTTTAATTTTAATTAAAATTAAATAAAATGATAAAAAAAAATCTTGTAATAAGTCATTACAAAACATTACATTACACAAGAATTAAAGTACAATAACATGCTTTATTTTATATCAAATGATAGATTTTTAAATGATGTACATAGTAATAGAAAATTTTGTTTCAAAACTATACATACATGTGACATTTATTGCATCTATTTTTAAATGTTCACACATTCTATACATTCAAATCAACATTTTTGGTTCTATAAAATTTTAAATAAATTTTAAATAATTGTTTATATATATGTATATATATATATATATATATATATATATATATATATATATATATATATATATATATATATATATATATATAATAAAAATATAACATAAAAATCCAATGATAGAATATATATATTTAAATTAGTTCACTTACTCAAGTGGTTCCAAACCACTTTCATTCATAAATTCCTAAAATTTTGAAACACACCTGACTTGTAACTCAAAGTATATTTAGCTTTGGTAAGTACCAATTTATGACAAAAAATATTCCTCATGATAAAGGGGTTGAAAACAAATGAAAATGGCTTATTATTTATATTGTATTTAGAGAGCATAAATATCAACAAAATAAATATGAAGTTTTAATCATTTTTTAAAACAGACATACTTTTACTTAACTTGATGTACATTGAATGTAGAGGATTGGATGTAGAGGTAGCATCAAATCACACTCTTCAGACCTCATACCAATGGGCCTTCTTTTATGGGGACTTATTAAGGATAAAGTTTATGGCAGAAACCTGGCAGCAGTTAATAAATAGAGAACAACGATTGAAATAGAATGCACCCAAATACCAAACCAAATGATTTGTTGTGTTTGTGATTCAACTGTTCCATATTTTCAGTAGGGTCTGGACCAGAAAGGCCACAAATTGAGCATGTGTGATATAACAAAAATACTTTACACTCATCTTCTTTAATTTGGTGCTTTAATTTTAGATATAATTTAATAAATACTGAATTTATAATCAAAGAGGTATGTAGTATACATTTTTGGGAACACCCTGTGCAGTAACATTCATTATCATTAAAAAAAAGACTGCTAGGGTGTAAAATAAGCTATTTTAATTTAATAACATCAAAAATGCATCTTAAGGTCTGGAATTTACACACAATCATATAAAATGCAATTTCATAATAGTTTCATATAATCATCACATTTTCAATTTCTATCTCAGAATAACAAGTAATAAAAATCAAAGTTAATTAGTTAGGATAGAATTCAATTATTACAAAACAACTTGAAAATATCAACATAGTTATAAAAACAAATCAATTTTGCATAAATGACTAGAAAAATAACATCAACAAGCTTAAAATATTAATTTGGAATGTAATATCAGACTAAAAATGGTCAATGTATTAATACTGCAAGGTATATCACATCAAAAATACTCTAAACAGACTAGATGTATAAAACTAAAACGAAAATATAGACTAGACATAAAAAGTATGAAATGAAAAACCAATGTTTAGTCATAAAAAGAAAATCATAGCAGTTACTATTTAAATATGCAGTTAAAAAATACTCATATTCTGTTACATACTAACAATAGACATTTTTTTGCACACAGTATAATTAGATTCCATATAAAAATAATAAATATAAAACCATAAAACCAAAATATAAAAACAAAAAATAATACATGTTTTTAAAATTCTGATAACATTCTAATTTTTAAAGATAATAATTCCGCCTTTAAGTTTTAAGGACAATTCAACTCAGGTCATTATTTGTAACTTTGTTACAAAAAAAAAAAGCTTAGCTGTATTGTATACATAAATAGACATCTAAGAATATCTTAAAGAATTATGAAAAAGTACCATGCATAATATTCAATGAATGTTAGACTGTATAATTATTGAATATTCAACATCAAAGTAAGTGATATATAAACAAAACAATACATACTAATGACTACATATATAACATGCAGAAAATTGCATAGTATTTTTATTTTAATTTCATTGCCATGATTGTTACTAAAAGAGAAAAAGGCACATCTTATCTACAAATGCAAAAACTCAGAATCATCTCATAGGTAAATAAAATAACTCTTCTCAAAGCTGGAAATAAATACTGAAACAGAGATTGCTGTTGATTTGGCAATCCAATTTTCAAATGAAAAAAAAAAATTAGTTTCAAATTGAAAAATTCAAACCTTATTTTTTAAAGAATCTTAAGCTTTAGAAAAAGTGTCTTTATATAGTCCTATCATTTGCCTAACTGTTTCCTTTTTAGCATATTTTATTCATTAATTTAAAAACATCTAATCCAATGAATGTAAGAATTATTCTGAAAAAAAGAAATGCAATGCTAATTGAAAAGCTTGCTTGTGGCAAGACTTGAACCTGCAACCCATTACTCTTGAGATAAGTGCTCTACAGACAGCACAAAATCAAAAATAGGCATTTTAAAAGGAGAAAACAATATTTTAATTTGGGTTTTCTGCTTTAAAAATGCTAGACAAAAATTGTAAAATACAACAGTAATATCCATAAACCATCATTAACAGCAGAAATAAGCTGCTTTGATTAAATAACATCATACTGCACCTTAAGGTCTACTAAATTAACTCATCCTCGTAAATTGTCTAATAGTTTCACATAATTATGACATTTTATGCATTGTGGGTGAAACTCATGCCACATCATGCAAATATCATGGAAATATCATGCAATATCTTAGAACATAAGTAAGAACTGAAAAAAATTTTTTTTTAAAAGCTATTCTAAATATAAACAATTTTTGATTAAACAACAAAATTAAGCCAATATTTTCATCAAATGTTACTAGCAATTTCTCCTAGCATATCACATATCCCATAGAGTGAAGTTTTAAAGGTATTCCTTCACAAACAGGATCTTTTCCTGGCAGCATGGCTTTATCAGAAATTGCCTTAAAATTCTTTCTGAAATTTTATCAAAAATTGAGAAAAATACGATCAACAGCACAATCCCAGTTAAAGTATGTGAATTGCATTTTTCTACTTAAAAGCACATGATTCACCACGTTTCATCAGTGTACAGGGTTCCCTCTCCTAAGTCCTTATACATTTCATTAACTTTCCGTTAAAATGTCCTAGATTTGAAGCATGATCTAGTAGTAGAAGTATGCTAAGTGCTATCGATTAAAAAAGTTTGCAATACCTCTAATGGGGAATTAATGAAGTTAGAATTCCTATCTTGAAAACAAAGCAAGATAGGAGAAAATTTTCAATTACACAGTTGTATAGTGTTCTATTGGTATGGAAAGATGTGCAGTTTGCATATAGCATGCACATGGATGATAAAAAATAAAGTAAACAAAAAAGGATAATTATGCAAATGTCTTGTTTACTACTAAAGTACTTCTGAAGGAAAAGGTAAGAAATGTGCATAAAAAAAATTAATCTGTGTAATAAGCTATTTTTTAGTTATTTAGAAGTATCCCTTTTGCAGAAAACAATAAATGTTGTATAAAAATAAATTGCAGACAGTAGACAAATAAGGCAGTAAAATAATTATCATTTTCCTTTGACCATAATTTTTATCAGCTGTGTGCATGTTATGTGAAAACTGCATACCTTTCCATACTAAATAGAAAAAATTTTGCAAATGAAAATTTTCACCTATCTAGATTGTTTTCGAGATAAGAATTCTAACTTCTTCAATCTGTCACTAAAGGAGCTATAAAATTTCTCAATCGATAGCACATAATCACTTTCCTATTAGCAGACTCTGCTTTTGCAGTTCTAAAACACTTTAATCGAAAGCTAAACAGGTATGCATAAAGCCTTAAGAGGGTACCCTGCATATCCTCCGAAAGTGATAACTGACAAACAGCTAAACTGAAAGTTTACATTTAAACAAACATATCTGCACATTTTACAAAAACATCAAAAGACAAAATAGAACAAAACAATAAGGTTATGAAAAGTGCATAACAAAACTTCATAATGAATAAAATTCAGTTACAATAGATGAAAAACATTTGATCATCAGCAGTACAGTCCATGTGAATGAACAAAGTTCATCACAAAAATGTTATAAATGCAGTCAATTATGAAAACACAGACTGAACACAAAATATTTTTTTATTGAAAACATTAACACTCCGTCCATAGCTTTAGTGAGTGGCAAATAATTTAAGCAATAAAAAGACAATCATATTTTGTCCCCAAACATTTCAAGATAAACATCCAAAGTATGCAGAGGCAGTTCATTCTCAATAAGATTCTTAATAACTCAATGTAAAAATAAAAGAAGAAATTTGCAATAAAAGTTCTAAGATTTATTAAAACTGCCAAAATGTATAAAAAAATCTTTTACAACTCTTTTAGTTTTGCATATAAATTGTTTAATACCAATAAGATGATGATTAACTGTAATAAAACTGAAGAATTAGTAATTTTATTTTAAAATTTTGGTGTGAAATAAAGTTTTATCTTAAATGAATTAAAATAACCTGAGAGAACATAGAGAACATGAACACTAAAAATTCTAGAAATTCTAGAAATGGCTGCAATTAAATATCATATTCTTAATTTATTCACTTTATATTTTTATTATGACCTATTTTAAAAATTTCTATACAAAATGCACATCATTCCAAGATACATTGCTTTTACACTATAAGTAATTATTTGTAATTTGCAATCACAAAATTTTATTTTAAAAAAATGTTTAGCTTCCTTATTTATGTTTAAATTTGCATCAAATAATTAAAAAACATTCAAATTAAATTTTTCTTCATATAAAGATTTTAAAAATTAATCTTTAAATTTTGAAAATATGTTCAGTGCATACACATTGTTAATTTGTATACAAAATTTCACTAGCTTTGGTGATATTTTGATTTTCTCTTTTACAATTCATTTCCAAGTTGTTATTGATAATGTCAAAATTAATATCTATTATGACATAAGGGAACTTTTTCATGCTTGTAACAAGAAAGCACTGTTTTTTCGAAAAATTTTTAATCTGAAATTTTGATGGACAAACATGTTTCAAGACCACCTGAACCAAATTTGAACATTTTGGTAATATGTATATTTGTGAGTGTGCGTGTATGTCTGTGTGATGTGGACACAATAACTCATGAATGAATGCTTTTTTCTTAAATATTAATATCTGAGAAATATACAATTTTGTGTGTAGGTACATTAATGTATCTGCATGTTAAAATTTTATATATAAAAACATTATGTGAAAAACTAGAACTAGTTAGAATTTTTAGTAATTCACATGATTAGAACTCAAATTACTCACACTTTTAGATTTTCATAGCATTATTTCCTGTGGAAAATAATAATTCCTGGAACAATGGTATTAATAATATACATGAATAATATACATGGAATGGTATAGATATTATACATGTATATGGGGAAGTGATAATTTGAACAACTAAGGATGTTAATTGTACAAAAATAGCTTTTATTAACATAGATAGGCCATATTCATCCATTTGTGTCACTAAGCAGTTTCTAATTTAAAAAAGAGAAATTAAAAAAATGTTTACAGCACATTTAAAAAAAAAAAATTCACCTCCTTTTATAATGCATTTCTGAACTTACAAATACTATAAATCTGATAAACATCACATCCCTATCCAGAGATCTATTCAAATATTCTTCACTGAGTTTAATTTTTGAAAATAACAAAATTTTGTGAATAATTCTAAAGAGTGCAGAAAATGTTTTCCAGAAAATTAACTTTAATTTTGCACACAAAGTTTTTTTTTACTGATTGAACATTCCAATTTTCATATTTTGTGAATTGATTGAGTAAGTATGCATGGGACAAATGAATTCATTAAACTCTGAGGAATATCTTGGCATATGTCTTGCACACCTTTGAGTAGGATGAAATGAGTTTGATTAGCATATTCATCAATTACACATTCTGAATATGACAGGATTTGTTTGAAATTCAGATATTATTTTGAATAATATAATTTTAAATATTTAGAAGGAGATTGTTTAAGAATGGTGCCTTATATGATCTTTATCATGATCCATACCATTTTGATTTTCTAATGAATACTTATTAATAATATCAATTCATTTATGCATACAATATTAATTTATTTAATAATTTGTAGTAGATATCAAACACCATAAATAATTAATACTAATTCATATATTAATGATATTTAAAAATTCCCTGTATCTCCATAAAAAGTATTTCTGGGTATACCAAAGGTAAAGGATTTTTTCTAAACATTTGGAATTTTGTGAAGGATCCTTTTTCACATCTGACATTTTGTAAAGGGTCCATGTTTCACATTTAGCATTTTGTGAAGGGTCCTTTTCTCACATTAAACATTTTATGAAGGGTTCATTTTTCACATTTAGCATTTTGTGAAGTGTTCTTTTTTTCATTTTGAAAAGCGAAATTTATGATGGCTCCCAAAAAGGCACAAAATTTTTTTCTGAGCAGACTCCTACTTTCAATACATATACTTATCCCGTTTCATAATTTATTCGATAAAAGTCTTATTAAAAGGCGAATCTAAAAAGCTTACTAGAAAAGTTTATCTTAAAATAAAATACTATAAGATAAAGTCAATTTAAACCCATCTAAAATGGACGGTAAATATAGTGTATATTTACATCTTCTACTTATTTTACTAAAAATGTATTCTGAAATACAAAGCTCATTTTTTTCATGACACTACTACAATTTGAATACAAGAATGACGCAGAAAACAAAAATTAAATGTATGGCCTAAATGCTTAGTTCATGATTTTGTCTACTTAAAACATTTTTTCTTTTATAACAAAATTGCATGTTTATAAAACAATGATTTTAACAAAACAATTAAATATTCCAAGCTTTGCATAATCATTTTCATTTCAAATTTAGCATTTAAAGATGCCAAAATGAATCTAGTCATTGCTTACATAGGAAGTTAAATATGAATGGAATAAAACACCGAGAGATTTATACCTTGACTGCCTATAAAAGTGGGGCATGTAGTCTACCCCTTTTCAGAGAGCATGCAGATAAGATCTGATACTGATAACAGTTATCTATAGTTAAGGGAATTAACAGTAGTTATTAATAAAATTGGTAACTGGCATTTATATCTGGATAATTCATATTGCAAATATCTGATATCAAGTCTCTTTGGCTATGCCCAAAGCATACAACAAAATTTAGGTATAAATAACAACATAAAATCATCTTTACACTCAAATGGAATGCTGCATTCAAGCAATAAATTAAACCCATAGCTATATTTTTCTTTGATTGGTTTCAGGTTATCGTTACTTATCAGCAATGGCAATGTTATAACATTGTCACTGATGATGGACATTATGATGTCTGAAAGAGCTATGGCACTTTAAAATGTAAAAATTTCCTATATGTTAAGATGATGTTTTTAAATACAGTTTACAGATCTTGTAGTTTTTGGTATAAAACATTTAAAATCTTTGAAGATTTTATAAATTTATTAAACAACAAAATGGCATATTTTGAGAAACATCATGCTGAGAAAAAAATATTAACATTTTTTTTTTTTTTTTTTAAATAGTCCAATGCTATAGAAATATTTCCATTTGCAGCCTCATATCTACGAGGGTGGTTCAAAAAGTAAGGTAACAAGTCCTGTGAGAGAAAAGGTTTATTCACGAAATCAAAGAGATACACAAAGTCAGCAAGGCACTGGTACATATTATTTTTCCACACAGTCACCATGGTTATCAAAGCATTTGTTCCATCGGTAAACCAATCTATCAAAACCAGTATAGAAGAAATCAGGGTCCAAGTCACGAAGCCACTCAACGACGGCTTCCTGAACTTAGGCATCGGTTGTGAAATGGCGACCTGCCAAGTGCTTCTTCAACGGTCTGAAGAGATGAAAATCGCTTGGTGCGAGATCCGGGCAGTAGGGTGGGTGTTCCCGTATATTCCATCGGAAACGCTGTACCAAATTACATGTAACTGAGGCCATATGCGGTCGGGTGTTGTTGTGCAACAATGCTTTTTGACTATCTAGACTTGGAATGTAATTCGCATGCCGAATTTGTACACTCGTGAGAGCTCTTGTTACCTTACATTTTGAACCACCTACGTACTTTATTAATTTAGATATGTCTTCAACAAAAGTATTACAGCATTAACCCATTAAAAGAAAGCCAACCAGCCTTGTAAAGGCAAAATGATGCATCTTGAGATACATCACTCTGCTATTATCTGTATCATCCTTCTGTATTGTAGAATTATCTCCTTATTCTATATGAGTGGCCACTGAGGTGGCAACTCATATGCAATTACCTACTCTGTTAATTGCAAAAGCACTACTGGAGTAGAGGAAGAATCATTAAAAACTAAACTACAGATACTGCACTTACCATATAAACTTTTTTATACTCTTATTTTAGTGTAAAATGGTTGGGGAAAAATGACATAACTCTGATGTATAGACCAGTTTACAAACCTATGACAAATAGTTTTAAAAAAAATTGATAGTTTGTTTCATAAAAATTATACAAATCAAAAATTGCATACTGTGTGCAAAACAAGTTGATGAAATAATAGTTTAAAGCTGCGTTTCTTATTCAACACTGTGAAAATAAATTTAATACCAACAAAAAATAATTTTCGATCAAAACTGAAGTCAAAAGTTTTGTGCCATGTTTTACTGCTACAGAAGCACATCCTTTTTACATAAAACATGAACTGTTCCAGGTTTTCTAACAAAGAAGTGATTAAAATAAAACAAATACTTGGAACTGCAATATTGAATTATAATAAATACTTATGTAATATTAGTACACCATTGTAGAATATACTTATTTACTATGTGAGGATTGAAATAAGCATTTAAAACACTTAAACTAATTTTTTCATTCCTATACTTATTCTAATAATTTTTTATAGACAAGTTAACTAACACTAACTCATATCATCCAATCAATTTTGTATTTAACTTTCTTTAGATAATAATATGGATATGGTATCTTCAAAAGATATCCTCATCACATTCAGATACACAGTTCACACTTTTAAAATTGATTTAGATTTCAGAGATATTTTTAAGACTTTAGAAATTACACTTTAAAGATTACACTTACAATTAAATTTGAACTTTATATTTTAGAAACATTAAAAATTTGGCTACAGTGTGATATTTGAACACTTAAAATTGTCAAAAATAAATTAAAATAAGAGCTTAAAAAAGCAAATAAAAAAAAGATAATTATACCTTTCAGAGATATATTTTTTGATCTCTTATAAACTATTGTCATTTATTTGTTTTATGTTTCAGATCTGAAAAAATGTTAAAAGGTACTAATACAAAAACAAAATTGAAAGATTTAAAACTATAAGTATTAAAATGATACATTTTTTATACACTATTTTTTAAAAAAAAATTTAAAAGAAATTTTTTAGTCAAACAAATTATATGAACAATATTTTTTATATATTAAGACTAAAGCAATAAAAATTTAAGTGTTAGATGTAAAGAAAAATATTCATATTAGCATGAAATATTTAGCCTTATTTTGAAATACATTTAAAATAATGCATGTAAAATGTTATTTTACAAAAAGTTTTGCTTTCTATTATAATTTAGACATGGGGAAACACATAGCATGAATATAACTATTTTTATACCTTCAATAGAAATACTCAACAGCGATTTTATGTCTATGGCAGAGGTTCTCAAGCATTTTTAATGTGACCCACTATAGATCTTAAAAAATATCTTTGTAGATCACTTGACCATGCGAACTGCCAATACAGTCCACTACATGGCAAAAACTCACTTTGGAACACTTCGACAATACAAAAACTCACTGTGGCTCATTTTTCCAATTCAAAAAGTTTTCATAGACTTAGTTGTCATTTTTCTGTACAATAATGTATCAGCTATAAAATAATGTTAAACTTCAGACCCTATTTTGATAACTTAAATAAGAATCTCGAACTTTATATCTGCATTTCAACAGGTTCTTTTTACTGTGGTGGCAAAATTAATTACCCATTTTCAAATTAATGTAAAACAGTTCCTCTTATTTACCAATGGTAATTGGAAATATGTGTTTCTTACAAACTGAATAGTCATACTAAATTCTTTTATAAGATGCAAAATATTCAAGTAACATTTAATTAGCACTCACTATCCATAATATTTTAGATTCATTCATGGCTCACTTAGAAAATCTGCCCCATGCAAGTAGCGAATTCTGGTCTAGAAAGCAGGTCATGTTGTTAGTGTTGAGACCCAGATCGTCCATCATACCAGAAAGGTGTAAGGTAACTGTTTCGATGGCTGGGACGAGCCACCCAATTTAGACCAGAATCCAGTTGGGGAAACATCCACAGGGACAGTACCCTCCTTCCTCTATCACCAAACTCTCAGAAGGACTTACAGACCCATATGTTTAATGTGGTCGCACTCCGTGTGAACATGGAGGCAGTTTTGATAGTGGATAGAATTGAACCCGGGCCTACCGAGTGCAATTCCCGCAAACTAACCACTGGACTACCATGCCCTAAGCAGGTCATGTGGAAATGCATCTTACATCCCTTAGAAATAAAACCCATAAATAAAACATAATAATGGAGGGCATTCAATGCTGATTGCACAGATGCTTCTTTTAAGCATGTACAAAATCTAAAAGAATTAAGCATCCCAAAAGTAATTCTTCCGCCACTAGAAAAATGTCAAATACACACTAATCAAGGATGTAGTAAAGCAGAAACCAAAAAGAGTTTGAGCCTTACAAACAAGCTCAGTCTCTTTAAAAAAAAAGATAATGTAAGAGGATAAATAAAAATTACCCATTGAATTACACTAGTAAAGGGAGAAATTTTTATGTACTACATATTTTTATATAATGCAGAAGTTGACTTACTTATAGTTTAATAAAGATTTAACTAATAATTTAAACCAAATTCCTAATGCTTAATGGTGTGTTATAAGACAAATGGTTTGAATAATCTATACATTTGACTTTCTGTAGTACTAAGAATTATAAGAAAAATGAAATGATAAATAAAAAAAAGAAAAATGCTTTTGAACACCAAAGAGTTTACTTATGAACATAGTTTTCTGACCATCACAGTTAAGAATTATATAAGCATGTAAATTGCAACCAATCTTCTTATTTATATATCGAAACAAAATTGAAAAGTATTTAAATTTGAAGATTTTTATACAACTCAATGATTTATAAACAATAAAATTATTTTTAATGTATTTTCAACATAACACTAAGTGGAGACTCCTCCAATTCTTCATGTATTTCCTTTCTAGCTACAGCCCAGAAGATATATACTGTAAAATCCACATACGTAACCATCACATTTAACAAGACTTGTATACATGCACACACATACCACTGGAGAAAAATCCCATACATGATACTAGATCTGATAACTAAAAGAAGACATTAAATAGGCTTCTTTAGTCACTTCACTGCATCTAATTAATCCCTATCCCAAAAACCTATACCTTTTGTTTACTTAAAAGAGAAAAATAATTTCCTTGAGTAGCCAAGCTAAATATAATATAAATTCCACCTACTACTAGAATTGTAAAACACTTGGAATTTTGAGAAGTGGGAATAAACCCAGGAATTTTAGGGAACAAACCAGGAATATTAGAAACTTTGATGGGAAGAAACTCATTTACGAATTTTATATGTGTTCCTGATAATTCAGCATATTGCAATGCCAAAATCTCAGCAACCAATATTTTAAGGTGATGTTTTTTCATTTTTAGAGCAATTTCATCAATCTCAATATAAGTATCTATATAGCATCTGTTAAAATAAAAATTTATTAAAACTCTATAATTATGATATTATTAAAACTCTTCTAATAAAATGTGCAAATTATAATCATTAATGCAAATTCGTTTCGAATGATTTATACTAAATAAACATGACTGAATTAATCACTTGAAAAAATATTTCATAGTTCAAAGTCTTACTGTGAAGACCAAAGAGTTCAGTTATGAACATAGTATTCTGAACATCAAAGTTAAGAATTATATAAACATGCAAATTGCCACCAATCTGCATGTTTATATTTTATATAATATGGATTACACAAAAGATAAGATTACACAAAAATGTAAATTTTTCCAGTGTAGAATTATATTACTATATCTATTTTATTTAGAATATCTTCAAATTTCAATATTTTTAAAATCCAACAAACCTGCCCAATTTTTAATATACAAACAAAAAAACCTAAAGTTTATTTTGCTGCAACTACCCATTCACAATTTTTATTGTGAAATAAAAAAATAACTTAATTTTTTGTCTACAATGCCAATATGCATTTATGGTAGAATAAAAAATGTAGCAGATGCAACAGATACAATGTTAATATTCTCCCTTTTTGGAAACTTTTAAAATTTTCAATTTTGGGAAAATTCCCTTCCTAAAACCCTGTTTGTACCCCCGGGGAATAAATTGGGTTTTTTCCAGTCTTTACAACTCTACCTACTACTGCTTGAAATTGTTCACACAACTCACTTTAGTTTTCATGGATCCCACTCGCCTCTTGGTGGGAAATGGATTAATAGAAGATGGTTTTTCTACAGAGGAATTAGTATGAGAGGGACAAGTAAAGGAAGAACTGCAACTGCAACTACTTTGTACTTCATCACTATGTGTTATATTGGCATTACTTACACTCTTGGTTTTACAGACAATAACCTTACTATCACAGCAACTGCTCAAAGAGCTACCAGTGTCAGGGTAAGTACAAAAATTGGCCATGTTTTCTGACACAGGTACAATTTGAGATAAGTTCTTTTCAGGAGAATTTTTTGGTTTTTCAGAATCTTCCTCATCATCTTTTTCTTCCCACAATTTAGTGCCTTCATGCGATATTTTGCTGTCTCTTCTGTGAGTTGAATTCTTTTCAGCAAACACCAGGCGTTGCTGAAGAGATTTCTTTCTAGTCAGAGGTTGCTTTCCCATCAATAGGTGGTTTACTGCCAGAGAATTTCTACGTCGATTTTGGAAATGATTCTGAAAGGCACCTGCAAACCAAAACAACACATAGTATCGGACCTATTATTAGAAATTCCAAAGTTCAGAAAAACTCAAAATCCAACTTTTAAAATTCTTTTATGTTCCCTTCCCCTATAACATAACACTTGCAAGATGGTGCTGCAATCGCACATAAAAAAGAGGAAAATTTTCCAACCTTTTTCCTGAAATATCTCTCATTCTGTAAAGACCAGGGAATGTAACCCATTGTAACCAAAGAAGTTTTAAACCTCCTTAGTTCTCAGCCTCTATTGTTATGTCAAACTCCATTGTTACATCAACTTCTATTATTTAATATGACTGCATATTATGTTCTAAATTTCACTACACTACAATATGTGCATTTTACTACAATACACTACAATATGTTAAAATACACCACATTTTTTTATGTTCTATTAAAGTAACTAATATTAAAAAAATCAAATCATGATGTATTCAAATAACACAAGTGTTCAACATCTAAATTTATCGAACTATGATTTATTCAAATACAACACATGGTTGTCAACATCTTAATTTCATGCCAAGAATGAATTCAATGAATACTGAATAAAACTTCCAGAAGTGTGAACAATCTTACAAATTTATAATATAAAAATTTATTAAACCACGGCACATACAACATGTACATTTTCATATGCAACATGTCATCTTCAATGTCTTAATTTAAAAATTGAATCATAGCATCTTTGAATAATAACACATGTGGCGAACTCATTCAGAATGAATTGAAAAACATACGTGAACAAATTATGCATGTTCCAACTGCATTCTAGTGCAATATGTAGTATACACTGAAGAAAAAAGTCTTGACAGATGATATTGCATCGCAACTCCTGCCCTTTCTATCTAGAGCACTCTGAAGCAGGTGCTGCTTCAAAATGGGAATTTTTAGCCTTTGTCCCAAAGACAAAGGAAAACATGTTCTAGCACTAGTCCCTGTAGGCAACTAGAATTATTTTCAAAATTTTGAAGATTTTACATGAAAATTCATATTAATAAAATGATGAGTTCAGAAACATTATTTTTTATTTGAAACAATGTGTAATATTCAAAGAAACATGTGCTAAATTAAGAAGATTGGTTTGTCAGTCAATATTTTAATATTGCAGTTTTAAAATTGGATGTGTCTCTAAATCACAAAAAAGTATATATATTTCTAAAATTCACAAAAATATGTCTATTGACAGTACAGATTCTATTCAAAAGTTTTTGAATGAGAATTCTTCAATCTTTTTGATGGTGTTAAGGAAAGTCTGCGATAATATTTTTAGCCACTAAGGAACCAATTTGTGTGAAATTCTCTTAAAACGGTGCTTTGGCATTCAATAACTAAAAAACTAATTTGAATTTTCAAAAAATCACTTCAAGGTGTCTTTGGGCCTGAAAAGTATCATTGTATCACATTTTATAGATGTGATTCGCCGAGATTTTCCACTATGCGACCAACAGAAAAACAGACAAACATCTTCTTTTATTGTTACAGATTTATAATAATAAAAATCAACCCTGTGGCAGAGTTAAGAACCAAAAATTGAATTAAACAGGAAAATCTATCAAGCATCTGAAACAGTGAATGCCCAATTTTAATTGCTTGGAAGAACCCTTGAAAAATTCATAAATTTTGAATAAAATATTACACAAGTATTTAATACCTATTTCTATTTACTAATTAATGTCAATAAAAAATTACAAACATTTTCATTTTATATATGACTCACGGGTTACAAACATTGTGTATATATTTTGTAATGATTTTGTGTTAATATAAATGTCATGTTAAACTTTTAATATTAAAATTAATTTACTCAATTACAGTAAGTTGCAGCCCCCCCCCCCTCCCCTCCCCAAATCTGTGCCAATTTTCGCAGAACCCTAAACCCTGGCTTGAAATCACTGATCTGAGCTCACAATGAACTATTTCAGAAAGGTGCAAATGTGTGATGACTGTGTTGATGGTTTACCACGCTTTTACTCATCATTTGTGAAAACCACTCATCACCATTAAAAGACATACCTGAAAGTATAATGTGTGCTTGCTTCTGCCGCTCTCTTAGCTTCATGTATTGCTTCTTCAGTGAAGAAATATCTAACGTCATCCTTTCAGTATTGAAATTGGTAAAGGACAAAGGAAGATTGTTTTCAACTGAACTATAAGCTCCAGGACTAATATTACTGAAGGCAGAGGCAGATGATGAGCTCATCAGACCTAATTCAGAAGTGAAAAAAATTGTTTTGAATAAGAAAAGAAAATGCTATACAGTAAAATACTAATTTAATGTATCTCAGAGGATGCACATAAAAAGTGTACTATTTAGGAAAATGTTAAACTAAGGTCAAAGGAAAACATCATCAAAATACACACCAAAAATATAAATGCATCCAAGTTTATTAGTGTTGCAAGCACATTTAATGATAAACAAACAGTATGATGCCTAAGTTAGTGGTGCTTAAGTTTTAAAAAGCAAGGAATAAGCTTATAATTTGGTTATAGGGATGTTCCCAGTGATAGCTACAAAGAATTTTTGAGTGGTATTTTGCACCTTTACTAAAATTTGAGGAGCCATTTTTCACAGTAGGGAGTATTTTAAAGAAATTAATGAATAACAGTATAAATGATTTTGATATTTTTCTAAAAATTACAATACGTTTTAAAGACAATACCAATAAAAACATGTGTCTACAGACTTTTTCCTGCTTTTATGGGGTGAGTGCTCATTTTCAAAGATTCTGAAGAATATTCGTTTTGTGTCTGAAACTGGTTGTTATTTACTTATTTAAATATATATATATATATAAATATATATATATATATATATGACTAAATAATGAACAACAGAGTAATAGATTAATAGAAAGAAGAGGAAATTGCCTTCAGAGTGCCAAAAGACGTGACGGAAAAGTGATTGTGAACTCTTCTAATTCCCAATTACAGCTAGCTGCTAAGCTATGGAGCACTCTCGGACGCCAGCATATGAATAGGCAATGGCCCCGAAATGTCATCATAAATTCAGACATTAGACCTGCATGAAGCATCTAAATCACTTACATTGATGAAATATAATAAAAATCATGACAACAAATACATACAACAAACACCACGGTTCTCACAACTGCTACACCACACACCAAATTTTTTTTTAAATATACACTAACCGAAGGTCACTCCTTTTATTTGATTGATAGAAAGTGTCCCATTGTTGCCATTACAGAAATAGCAATCCCATCATTGCAAACATTCAAACGTTTCAACTGGAATGATTAACATAATATACCTCCTAGATGTTAAGTTAGATATTTCATACTTTAAAACAATATTACATATGACATAACCATTTTCTTTTGTCCTTTCCGATCTTTTAATTACTATTTACTTGTCGTTCCTGATACATCAGTTACAACAAGTTTTTTAGGTAGTCAGGTTGTTTTGAGTAGAAATCCGTTATGTGAGATATGACAAATTTCCTTGGATAACTTTTTCTACTCAATTTCTATTCAAAACAACCCGACTACCTAAACAACTTGTTGCAACTGATGTATCAGGAACGACAACAAGTAAATAGTAATTAAAAGATCGGAAAGGACAAAAGAAGATGGTTATGTCATATGTAATATTGTTTTGAAGTTTGAAATATCGAACTTAACATCTAGGAGGTATATTATGTTAATCATTCCAGTTGCAAAGTTTGAATGTTTGCAATGATGGGATTGCTATTTTTGTAATGGCAACAATGGGATGCTTTCTATCAATCAAATAAAAGGAGTGACCTTTAGTTAGTGTATATTTTTAAAAAAAATTGGTGTGTGGTATAGCAGTTGTGAGAATCGTAGTGTTTGTTGTATGCATTTGTTGTGATTTTTATTATATTTCATCATTGTAAGTTATTTAGATGCTTCATGCAAGTCAAATGTCTGAATTTATGACGACATTTCGGGGTTATTGCCTATTCATATGCTGGTATCCGAGAGTGCACTATGGCTTAGCAGCTAGCTGTAATCGGGATTTGAAGAGTTCACAATCGCTCTTCTGCCACTTCTTTTGGCACTCTGAAGGCAATTTCCTCTTCTTTATATTAATCTATTACTCTGTTGTTAATTATTTAGTCATATTTTCGGCATTATTAGAGTAAGCTGCTGATAGCACTATTCTATTAAATACTTTTTAAATCTTATATTTTTAAATTGTTTTTCCTTCTGGATATTATATATATATATGTGTGTGTGTGTGTGTGTGTACAACAATTCAAACATAAGAAAGTGGCCTAACAAAACAAAACAAAAAAAATAATAATTACATTTTAATGCTACCAATATACATGCTTTTATGCACCTACGAAATATTATGAAGTAAATAGTGTCCAATTATGTAACTCTGGGTGCTTTCAGATTGTACTCAAATAGCAGATAATAGTATACATGGACCAATTTCATGTTTATTATGCATATGTTATCATGAAATAGCTGATACCTGCAATGGCAGCAAGAAAACTTGCTATATGGGTCATTTTCTGTAAACAAGAGTTTTACATGTCCCAGGTGTTTTAATAAGTTTGCATGCCTTGGGACTGAATTTTAGACACTGATCAGTTTTATTATAAGGTAGTTCATATTTGTCACCCATTAGCTAAAGAAACAATTTATATTTTTATACTTTTTTATTAAATATCATTCCCCTGTGTGTCCTAACAGTCAACTAATAAAATCACAACTTCATTTACAAGTCTTCATTTTACAGTTTTCTTTTAATTTGATGTTTTATATTAAATTAGACAATTTAAAATACAAACTGTAATAAAAAATTCACTATGCATTGGAGCAATATTTTATGCTAATTTTTTACAACTGTCCCCTAGCTTTTTTGTCATTCACCTGTCTTTAAATTTTAACACCTCTTTCTGTATACAGATGACAATACAATATAATTAAAGTATTATTCTTTTTTATTTAAAGTCCATATTAATTCACCATTTCAAGAGTTCAACTGTGTTCTAGCTATCATTCTGTGCAGGGAAATATAAAACTGAACAAGTTCGGGTAAGTATTTTTATTCCTTGTCATTCACCTGTCTTTAATTATTCTCAGAATAAAAAAGTAAATAATTTTTTTTAACATATATGTGTGCCTAGTTAGTGTTGCAAACTGAATATCAAGTTAGGCTTAAATGCAAATAAAACTCATACACTCAGAAAGTAAAATCCCATAATTTGTCATTCTCCTGTCATCATTTACCTGTCCTTTTGGTAGACAAGGAAATGACATTAGAATAGATGAATTACATCTAAATTAGATTTATTTTTTAGAAGATAAAACAAATAAGAAGTTAGTTTTAAATATAAGATTGCAATTAAAGCAAAACATTTTTTTATTTTTCTAATGATCTATATACATACTAACAAAGCAGTTGCCTATATTAAGTGTAATTTCCCTGTCATGCTGTATTTACTTTTCTTGAAAATAAAAATTTGCATTTTCTATTTAATTTCCCCAAAATGATCAGATCACTGCTACTGTTTTTTTAGTTTAAACCACCCATGTTAAAATATAATGCAGAAAACAGGTTGAAAAATAGAAGAAAAAATATATTGTAAATGAAAAAGTAAAAAAAAATTGAAAGATGAAAAAGCCCGTTTATAGAAAACGACCCATATACTATAATATTGCAAACCTCTATAGAGACCAACAAATTCAGTCTGATTTTAACTTAGGGAATGCAACATATAGGCAGGTTCTGTCAGTATAAACATCCATTGCAGTCTTGTGTAGCCTAAGGACAATCTTTTGTGATGAAGTTTGAAGTTGGCTGTGTGGTAGGACAGAATTTGCCAGCATTCATAAAGGATCGCAAAATTGTGGAACATAGCAAGTTTCCTTGCCATCATTTTAGGTTTCAAATATTCCATTCCACCAGGTGTATAAAAAGGGCAAAACTAGTTCATAGATGCTGTTACCTATAATAGCCACATTATTCTAAAGAATAGGATGTTTTGTCAAAATGTTCATCGGGCAAATTGGTTATACACTGGCTTCCAAAAGTTAAGCACGTACGGTAAAATCAACAAAAATGGAAAGGTAAAGCTTTGATTAACTCAAAATTGTACATGAAGGTAGCAAATGTGTTTATGCATTAAAAAAACAAGAATTATGTTATATGATGATGTCACATTTAGGTCATTAACAAAATGATGTTTAAAGGCAAACAAACCAAACAAAGCTAACATTAATATGGTATGTGACCACCCCGGACCTTCACACAAACTTTCCAATGATTTTCCATGCTTTCAATGAGGTGATCAATCATCGCAGATGTGAGCAATGGCCATTCCTCCAATAGGGCAGTTTCCAAACTTTTTGAGACTGGCTGGAGGAAGTAAATGTGCAGAGACAGCATGCCCGAAGGCATCCTAAAAGTTTTCAATGAGATTAAGGTCGGGGAAATATGCCGGTTACTCCATACGAGAAATTCCCTCACTTTTCAGGTATTCCTCAATGATGTTAGCTTAATGGGGATGGGCGTTATCGTCCATAAGGAGGAAATCAGGACCAACTGCTGCAGCATAGAGTCTCGCAATGGGGTCTAGGACTTCATCCCAACACTGCACAGCCATCATAGAACCGTCTTTAAAGATGTGCAGCTCTGTGCGATATCCCATTGAAATTCCAGCCCATACCATGACAATACCACCTCTGAATGCATGATGTTCGAAGATCTTCTTGGCCTGATTGCGTGTGCCTCATTCTCTCCAGATCCTTACATGCTTATTATCTGATTCCAGGGCAAATCTGAACTTGTCCGTGAACAGGACGTTGCACCAATCTGAGACAGTCCAATTGACATGTTCACGACACCACTTTAATCTTGCCCCTCTAGCTTGGACGGTTAGTGGAATGCAAAAACATGGTACTCGGGTGTGCAGTCCCTTCGCATGGAGCCTTCGGCACACAGTACTGGCAGATATTGTCTTACCAAGTGCCACTGCAACCATGGATGCAACAGTTGTGGAGGTCGCTTGTCAATTCCGCTTGGCTACTATAGCAATATACCGATCATCAGAGGGGGTGTTAACCCTTGGACAACCAGGCACAAGTCTCCAAATAACTGTTTGACTAGTTTGGAATTGTTTCCATAATCCAGAAATTACCGAATAATCAACGCCAAAGAAAATAGTGACATCTTTGATTGACTGTCCTGCTTCAATGCATCCGACAGCATGCCAGCACTCACTATCTGTCATTCATCTTCTTTCAACCATAGAAACACAAATCAGCAAAAATAATCCTACAAAAGTTATAAACACTTCGTATCAGCATTTAAATGCACCTCCTCAAACCCTTCAGAATGCTTGTATCTGCAACGACTACCTAATTAGTATATATCCGGACAATCAATCGTGATTGGCTGTAACATATGATATTTGCATACAGCCATCTCATCCACAGCGATTTTCAGCCACTCAAATTCAAATACGCTTCCGAAAAATGAAAATTTGCATTGTGTGCCTAACTTTTGGAAGTCAGTGTATATAACAGCTATACAGTGCACAAAAAAGTAAGATTTATGCACAAAAAAGTAGAAACTATACTTAAAAACGCATTATTAGCTAAAATAACTGTCCTTAAATATTGGAGTACATGCTAATAAAAAATTTATGCAAAATATTAAAATAAAAGTCTTTATTTTATTTTGTATTTAAATGAATTAAAAACCCAAATTAGAAGGTAGAAACATTTTACCTAAAGGAATTCAGGATAAAATTATCTTAAAAGCTATTCTCATTTTAAAAATACATTATTGAAAAATTAACATTTTAATTTTAAATTTGCTAAAAAAGTAATTTTCTTGATCCAGACATGTGAATTACATTTTCCAGCATTTTCAAACAAATTTGAGAAAACAAACTAAAGTTTCAATAAAAAGAAATTACATTTTTTTCTGTTTTTGAATACTTTTATAACAATCAGTTCGGTGTCTGTATATCACAATTAGTTCGGTATATTTATATTAAACGATTTTAAGTAAAATATGTATCATTTTGCATATGATTTTTAAATTTAATTATTGATATAGATTATAGGCATTTATATTTTGTTTTGCAACATAAATATAATATACTGATCATTAATATTGTAACCTTTAAGAGAATTAAATGAAAAATGCAAATGTTTTGTAGAATTGTAATAAGATTAAAAAAAAAAAAAAACTGTTCCGTGGGCAAAAATGCTGGTGATGATAATATATGAAAAAGTAAAATAGAAATTAAAAATATATATATATATCTATATATAAAGAAGAAAAGTATGTATAAAGAAGAAAAGTATGTATGCATGTATGATCCAACATCACGGGAGAATGGCTGAACTGAATTTGATGCAATTTGGTGGGTAGTCTCGAAATAGCTCCACTTAAAATTTAGTCTAAGTTTTGAGTTTCTATGTCCAGTGGTTCTCGAGATATTAGTGAAAAAAAAAAGCTTTCATTTGTCTCATCATCACGGGAGGATGGCTAAACCAAATTTAATGAAATATGGTGGGTAGTTTTAAAATAGCCACCCATAAATTTAGTCCAAGTTTCGAGTTTCTAAGACCAAGGGTTGTCGAGATATTAATGGAAAACCAAACTTTTACCTAGGAGTTCTACTCTCTAACTCCATGATTTCCAACGAAAAAGGTTGGAAATCATTGGTTTAAAACGTGAAAGCCAATTAAATCTCTGAGTTTTATGGGAGTTTATTGAAAGTATGTCACTTTTGAAAATCGCAGGTTTGAAATATAAATTTAAATGGAAACTCTATCACCATGGTTTATTTTTTACAGGCTTACTCAAAAAATTTTATTAATTTGAATAATAAATAAATGAATATAAAAATATCTATCTATCTATCCATATATATAAAGAAGAAAAGTATGTATGTATGATCTAATGGATCTGATTGGCCAAAGAGTGGCCAATCAGATCCATTTTTTTTCTTACATAATGCAATGAATTTACTTCTTTCACAGCGAAAAAACAATGTATAAGATTCTTGGCCCTATATGTTCCGGTGTAATTTTTATCAGAGTTTTGCATCATAAATTCCGAGCAATGTTGGGTAATCACTGCTAGTATAGTCTATATAAGAGGATAAAAAATAATCACCTTTCTTTTTGTACCAATGTAGCTCATTTGAAAAATACCATTTTGCAGTATTTATGTCTTCCTCATCATCATCCCCTTCCCCAGAGAATATTTGCAACTCAGCATCAGAAGGCCATGATGAAGTAAATGGCTGAATGTTGTATGTGTAACTGTCTCGAAGCTCTTGAAGTTGGGGGAAAGGAAATGGAGCAAGAGTACAAATAGTCTGAAATTTTTATGAAAAGAATAAATTAGCTATATTATTGCTAATTTATAGTGGGTTTCTGCAAAAGCTACAAGATGATTCATTGAACTTTGAATTTTTTAATGAAAATAATTATATTCTTCAACCCTATAATGCTCATGGTATAATATATTATATCTCATCTTTACAGTTATTAGCTTAAGAATATCAATAAATAATAATAAAAAAAGAGATTTTATAGTAACATTGTTTATGCCATGAAAATTATTTATTAACATATTTTATTGATAAGTAACAGTAAATAGAAACTACATCATTCAACTTGTTTCCTTCATTAAGATAAGACATGGGCATTGGCTCTAATACAGAGGCACCATATTAGAATATACAAGAATATTTTCTGTTTTAAATTAGCGTTATAGCAAAGTAATATTCATATTAACTTAATATTACTGTGTTCATGATTGTATAATTTAAAAGTACAAGTAAATATTTGTTATTTTTTAACTAATTGCCTTATTTATTTATTTTTTTGTCAATATAAAACTTGTCTTAAGAAAAAAAAAATTGCAAAAAAAAAATTTTCTTTTTCTGCATATACCTCTAAATGTTGTTTTACATACCCCACTTTGAAGACCACTGACCCGTGGCGCAGCCAGGATTCGATTTCAGGGGGTGGCACAGGCAGTTTTGTCAAAAAGACTATCATACTAAATAATCCTGACTAAATAATTAATTATCTAATTACAAAATATTATTAATTATACTAATTAGTTGATTTATCTATATAATTTTAAAATGGTAAATTATCTTCATATTTGCACATGAATATTATAATTAAAACAATTGATTGATTTGAAGGTAACAATGAAATCATATTTTATAAGCATCTAATCGATGATTCGTAATGTATTTATAGTCGAACACAAAAATAATTTATACATGTTACAAATTGAAATGCCTGTTGCCTTTCGAAAATACAATAATTTTCTTCATCAGAGACTATGATTTCCCTGTGTATTGACATCAAAGCAAGGCCATTTAGATGCTCTTAGCCAGTGCTGTTTTATAAATAGGTCTTGATGCATTTTAGTGTCGAAAATGCTCTCTCAACGGATGCTGTAGACAGCCAGTATCACAAGAAGAATGTGAATGTTCTTCTTCTTCTTCAATGGCCTGACAGCCCAGGATGGGCCCTTGCCTTCCGCAGAATAGAACTCCAGGTTCCCCTATCCCTGGCCAAAGACCTCCAGTTCAAAACTTTTAAAATTTTAAAGTCCTTTTCCACACAGTCAAGCCATCTGAGTTTAGGTCTTCCTCTTTTACGGGTGCCGAATGGTCTGGCCGAAAAGATCTTTTTTGTTGTACGGCTTTCGGCCATCCTGCACAGGTGACCCACCCATTTAATTCTCTAAATCGTGATGTAATTGACTATATCTGGTTCATTAAAAGACTTATAGAGTTCAGAGTTAGTTCTTCTTCTCAAGATGTTGTTACAATTTAAGCCACCAAAAATACCTCTCAAGATTTTTCTCTCAAAAACAGAAATGATATCTTTAACTTTTTCTGTCATTGCCCAAGTCTCAGCAGAGTAGGTAAGAATGGGTCTGATTAAACTTTTGTAGATAATAATCTTCATTTTTCTGCTGATGAAGTCAGACTTTAAGTACATTTTAAGGACGAAAAAACATCGGTTAGCAGCTGTAACTCTACCACGAATTTCGGGCATAATGTCATTGAGAGTATTAACTTCAGATCCTAAATATCTGAAGTTGCTTACAGTTTCAAACTTGTAAACCCCAATTTCGAAATAAGGACAGTCATAATTACCACAGGGCATATACTTAGTTTTATTTTGATTAATAGTTAGATGCATTTTACTGGCTGCGGCCTCTAAAGATGTGAAGGCTTCCCTAAGTAACTCGGGAGTGCGTGCTACAATGTCAATGTCGTCAGCAAACGCAAAAATCTGGACAGACTTGTTGAAGATTGTTCCACGGGTATTGATGTTAGAGTCTTTCACAATTTTTTGGAGTGCAATATTGAAAAGCAAACAGGCCAGTGCATTGCCTTGTCTGAGCCCATTTGAAACAGTAATAGGCTCGGAGAGATTATTCTGAATTCTTACCCTAAGCTTTGTTTCGGTAAGACTAATATTAGCCAGATTTATAAGTTTATCGGGTATTAGAAATTCTCTCATAGCTTCAATTAATAGTTTTCTGTTTACTGAATCATAGGCAGTCTTGAAATCAATGAAGAGATGGTAAGTTGCTATGCCACATTCATTAGCTTTTTCCAACACTTGCCTAATGTTAAAAATCTGTTCAGTAGTAGATCTATCTCTGCGGAAACCACATTGGTAGTCTCCCACAATGTCTTCTGCATAAGTTACTAGTCTACTAAAGAGTATATTGGAAAACAATTTATAAAAAACGCAAAGACGACTGATTCCCCTGTAGTTGGCACATTCCAAAACGTCTCCCTTTTTGTGGATAGGACAAATGATACTCAATTTCCAATCTTCGGGCAAGACTTCTTGGTTCCAGACTGATTCAATGAGGTGATGGATTTCCTCAATGTTTTGACTTGCTGCACTTTTAATGAATGTTGTGATTGTTAGGAAAATAAAAATACCCTTTTCACAATTTAACAGAGCATTCACGGCATACCTTGGAAGAGTTTCTGATTCCATCCATTTCATCTTCCACACATCCCACTCTAGGGCGAGGTAGCCCAGTGGTTAGCGAGCGGGAATTGCACTCTGTTGGCCCAGGTTCAATTCCCTCTGCTGCCAAAACTGCCGCTGTGTTCACGCAGAGTATGACCACATTAAATATGTGGGTTCGTAAGTCCTTCCGAGAGGTTGGTGGTAGGGGAAGGAGGATACTGTCCTTATGGATGCCTCCACCACTGGTTCCCGGTCTAAATTGGGTGGCTCTTCCCGGCCGTCCAAACAGTTACCTTACACTTTTCTGGTAGGTCAGATGGTCTGGGTCTCAACAACAACACATCCCACTCTCCTTCCAAAATCGAAGCATTTGAGTTCATTAAATCATTAGACTAGAATTCAATCGCTGGTTTCAAATCAGAGAATTTTGATTTGATAACACCACTAGAGACTGAGCATTGCAACCCAATAAAAATTTCTTTATGTTCAGAAAATCTTTCATGAAGCGATGAAATTATTTCATCAAGAAAGGGAATGAAAACGGTACGACAAAAGTATTCTTCAGAAGTGGTGGCAGGTACATTCGATCGGTGTCGTTGTGTTCCTACTATTCTTGGCAGTACAGGTAATTGTCCAAACGAAAGAGCCAAATCTGATGCTCTTTCAAAAGTGACTTTAAACTCTTTTGCTTCTTGTCTTCTTTTTTGTAACTTCTCCACAACTAACTCAATCTTCTCCAAGGCAATCGCTATATCAACGTGTGTGCCTTGTAAGTACTGTGATAGAATGTACGTTAAACCCAACATTCTGTCGCTGACACACAGGGCTACTAAAAAGGAAAACTTGCACAAAGCAGAATGCAGCTGCTCTGCTTTGAAACTATCATCACGATTTTCCTCAATGGGTCATTCCATATGGGGACACCCGATGAGTGTTGCTCTGTAGTCACAGATTTTTTTTTAAATTTTTACCATGGCAGAGCTGCTATCGTAACTACACATGAAAAATAGTTGCTTTAGTAGCCTGAAAAGTCAAAAATAGTAGCCTAAATAGTCTCCTCCTACAGATAATTTAGTTGCTTATCTGGCCCGTTTAGTAGTCTTTTTCCATAATCTTTATATGCTGATTTTGAGAAAAAGAATAGGACATAGATATATAAAACAGAAAATTTTGAAACATAGCTAGACAATACTAAGTATGAGTTTATAAATTATAAGCAAGCAGAACTTTGATTTCTTAAGCCAACCTTTGTTTTCGTCAATAAAATTGAATGTGTTTATTTTTACCTTCCTTTAGTTTATTTACTTAGAATTCAACTATTATAATAATAATAAAACACATATTATTTTGTATTACCTTTTATAATTCCTGTGAATAAAAAGTACAGTTAAGACAAAGACCTGAATGCTGTTAAGTTATATTCGGTTTCATTACCTGTTAGAGTTTAAGATAAATTAAACATATATTGCATTTCTGCAAACAGAATGACATTCGTCGTTGAACCATGTAAAATAAACATTTACTGCACCATAGTACTTATAACTTGTAATAAATTAATGTTGAATAATACACACACCATATTTGAAAATTAAGAAATAAATAAATATAAATAAATCATTATATATAATTAAAATATTGTCTCTAAATAAAATTTGCAAAAAATAATTTATTGCAAATGAAGGTGGATGAAATGCATATTGCATTGATCAGAAAAATTATGCCATACTATTATAAAACAGAACATTAACTTTAAAAAAAAAACTATATTTCTGTATTTTATGATGTTTGAAAAATGAATTGCATGCAAAGAAAAATCTATATAATACAGTATGGAACCGATTATGTAAATTCCGGAATTATTTATTATTTTTCTTTTACTTTTTTGAAAAAAAAACCCTATTAATTTATTTTTATTTTGTTTTAAATCTAGTCCCATCTATATAGTCTTGAATATTTTCCCTCTTCAATTTCAAATTTATGCAAAAAAGCAAGCATGCAGTATCAGGCCCGGATTTAAGATCTCTCCCGAATCTTACACTATAAACTGAACAATGCTTGTGTGCAGGCGTAGATTCAAATGCGACGAGGATGGCCAATTTTCGGAAGTTGCCATCCTATCGAACGGCCTTGAGATTAGAGATTCCATAAAAAAATAAATAAATAACAAATTGTCATCGTAAAATTATGGTGAAAACCGCCCTTTTACTTGTCATATGAATGGAAATTAAAATGTCGTCAGCTGCAAATCTCTCCCCCCCCCCCCATACACTTAGCCGATGTGCATTATCAACGCCTTCTTTCTAGGAGAGCTGTCAGCTCCAAATTGTAACCACAGGCACTAATTATTTTTTCTCACCTTCATTCTATAAATGTAGAATGAACTCAGCCAGGCTGAAATGATTTGTATTCAAATGTGTTAAAAACATAAATTTGTGAAAATTTTGTACGGAAGAATTGAGTTTGTTTTCTTAAACATTTATCTTTACATAGCTGAAATAAGCCCCAATAAGTTTATGTATTCAATTTGAATCCATTTAAATTTTTTTCAAAATAAATATGTTCTGCCAGGTCATAAGTGACTTTTTAAAAATGACTCAGCCCGTCCCGAAACAGTGCTAGAAAACTAAAGCCCCAGCGGGGCTTAAGCCCAAACCCGTGCAGAGCTCTATCCCTTTTAAATCTTACCAATATGTTGCCCACCTATGTGCTCTTTGTATCAATTTTCGGAGCAGACAAAACTCACTTTTGGAGCAGCATAAAATGCTTTGGAATAGGTGCAAAGCTCACTTTTGGAGCAGCAAGAAATGCTTATAAAACTTACTTTTGGAGCAACATGAAATGCTTAGGAGCAGCAAA
This sequence comes from Amaurobius ferox, assembly GCA_951213105.1. NCBI lineage: Eukaryota > Metazoa > Arthropoda > Arachnida > Araneae > Amaurobiidae > Amaurobius > Amaurobius ferox. The sequence continues at coordinate 61,542,048 of OX578153.1, forward strand.
TTTACAAACTTTAGAAGCAGTAAATTGAAAATATATCTATACCCTGAGAAAAAGAGTTTTTTAAAAAATTTAACTGGTCTGCATACATTCATGCATATTAGCAAAATATGAGTCAAGACAATGTTGACTGAACATTATTTACAAGCACATTTAATTTGGGGGGGGGAGGGGACAGCCAATGTGTTTGCCCAACTTACAGCTTATTTTTCAAAATGAAATTCCCATAGTTTTCCAGATTTACCCTGTTGTCTTTAGCAAAATTCAAGATAGTGCATATTGCTATTTTAACAAATTTTAATAAAAAATTAATTTTTGAATTAACTGATATTTATATTATAAGTACATGAAGGTGGAAAACAATAAAAAAAAATTCCTCTGTTTATATAGTTTTGAATGCATACATATGCAACTTAGATTTTAAATGAAATTTTTTTCTGTCTTGCAGAAGAGTCTTAAGCTCAGCTGTTAAAATTATTTTGAAACTTGACACTTTGCACTTTGATTATGCAATTTTACAAAAATCAAAATTTATGTTATATTTTAATTATGTACCAAATACGATTAAAATCTTTCAAAGATTATAGAACCTCCAAATCAATAATTTTTTCAAGTTTTTTCAATCAAGTTTTTTCTATTTCTGGTAAAGTATAAAATAGAATACATTTTTATTAAATTTATAAATTAGTTAAAACTTCTTTCGAATTATTGATATAGACTATTACCTGCTACCCTTGGAAGGGGGGAAGGGGTAAAAAAAATAGTTTCTAATGATATTTTTTAAGGTGGGAAAAGTTGTAAAAAGAAATAATTTTTTTTTTCCATAACTGTGAATATCAAAACACTACTTACTTTTCTGTGCAAGAATAAATAAATGTGTAAGATATATTAATTGTTTATTAATTTATTACTATTTTATTTATTGTTTAATACATTATTTAATAAAATATATACTTTAAATGCCTTTAGATTCACAGTACAGCAAAGGGATTTCTCATTGCTAAAGAGTTAACTTTTATACTATTTAGCAAATAGTATAAAATATTTGTTAATGCTCGAGAATAAAAACTGAATTGCGCAATTGTATTATTTATGGAAAAATAATTAAAAAATCAAGCTTTAAAATTAACTAAAATATGAAAATAATGTAGTTTAGTAAAATTAATGTGCAATAATAAGAGGATGGACATGGATGGAAGAAGATTATTGTATACTCTCGGCAACGCCCGTGAATAAAAACAATTGCACAATTGTATTATTTATATGAAAATAATTAAAAAATCAAGCTTTAAAATTAACTAAAATGTGAAAATAAGCTAGTTTAGGCAAGCTAATGTGCAATAACAAGAGGGTGGACATGGATGGAAAAAAAATAATTATGTACTCTCGGCAAAGCCCGAGAATAAAAACAATTGTGCAATCGTACTATTTATGCAAAAATAATTCAAAAATTAACCTTAAGAATAAACTAAAATATGAAAACAAGCTTATTTAGGCAAGCTAATGTGCAACAATAAGAGGATGGACATGGATGGAAAAAGATAATTGTGCATTCTCAGCAATGCCGGAGAATAAAAACTGAATTGTGCAATCGCATAATTTAAGAAAAAAATAATTTGTTTAGTAAAATAATTGTTCTTTTTTATTCGCACTATAAACATAAAATAGGTTTATTGCTCTGATATGCAATCATTAGAACAGGGGTCTCCAAACTACGGCCCGCGAGCACCACCAATCCGGCCCGCGGTAGCGTGCCGGACATGCCAGGTATCCGGCCTGTCAGAGTTTATTTTGATTACATTGTAAAATTTATAATGTAAGTAAATCATACAAAATAATAATCAGATGTTTTTATTTAACGACCAATTAAGAAACACAATAACTGACATACATAATGAAATTGAACATTTTAACTGTAATTAATGATATGAGATTTATCCTAAAAATTTACAATAAGTGACATACATAGGTAATTTACATAATGAAATTAAACATTATAATTATAATTAATGAGATTTATGTAGCTGTAACTTTCCACTGAAAATTGTTTGCTGTTGTGGATCAAGTTTACTAGTGGAAATTATCAGCAGTGACTTCAAATGCTCATCAGTTAATTTGTATCTGTGAATATTTTTTGTATATTTCATTTTGTTTTTTCACACAGATAAGTAGTGCCGAAAGCGGAAAAAAAGCCACGAGCAAATTTATGAAATATTCTCACACTGTTTGATCAAACTGTGTGAGTGGAAGATTCTTATAAAATTCCAGCAATGATGAATTTAAATATTTTTTTTTTAAAATATCGCTACCCTGCAAATCAATCATTTCCATTTGAAGTTATAGGGCAAGGGTTTCTATATCGGCGTTAAAAAGATTTTGAAAAATCTTGATATCATTTGCAATTGCATCAAAATCTGAAAAACGAGACTCAAAATTTATTTTTAATGCAACTAAAGCTTCAGTTGCGAAATCTACCAGAAATGGAGTCTCAGTTTGATGACTGAATGTTTGGCATGTATTAAAATGAATGAAACATTTTTTATTCAATTGAGATTGAAACAAAACAATTTTTTGTCGAAAGGACTTAATATGAGTGTATAAATAAAGCAGAAGCTGGTCTTCTCCTTGAAATTTTAAATTAATGTCATTCATATGTTTAGTTAAATCTGTATAAAATGATAACTTCCATAACCACTCATTGTTTTGTAACTCAGCCAGAGGCCGATTCCTTTCATTCAAGAAAATTTCGATTATTGCTCGGAGCTCAAAAAATCGCATTAGAACTTTTCCGCAGCTAAGCCAGTACTGCAGCTACTGCAGTATAATATGGTAAGTTATTTTCTCCAATCTCTTCAATAAACTCGCGGAATTGACGATGTGATTGCGCATGTGATCTGATATAATTAACAGCTGACATGACTGGCTTTAAAACTTCTGACATATCCAAGCATTTTCCGCACACAGATTATTAATTAATGATGCAATGTGCGATAAATGGTTTTGAACCACCGTCATTTTCTACGACCTTTGATACGAAAGCAACGACACATTTATTTTTGCCACACATGTTTTTGTCACCGTCAGTACTGATACACTTCCAGTTTTTCCATTCACGATTGTTTTTCTGAACAGCATTTCCAACCCCTTTAAAAATATCTTCTCCAGTGGTCATGTCGTGAATGCTATGGACATCAAAAAGCTCTTCATATACTTCATAATTTTTATCTATCCCTCGAATAAAAATTAACACCTGAGCAGTATCTGAAACATCTGTTCACTCATCCAGGGCCAAAGAGAACCACTCTAAGTGTCGATTTTTGTCAGACAATTGAGTTAATATATTTTCTGCATATTTGTTCGAGTCAGTGTTTGCTGACAAACTGGTGTTTTTAAATAAATCAGATTTTTCTGGACACATTTCTTCTTCTGCTGCAATCATGTAATCCTTAATTAATTTGCCGTCAGTAAATGGTTTCCCATGTTTTGCTATTGGATGAGCCACGCGGAAACTAGCACGAGTTGCTGCTTCTTGTTCAGCATTTACTTTCTTAAACAAAAATTGCTGAGATTTCAACCCGCTTTTCAAAGATTCATATTTTTCTAACCGTAGGCTTCCTGTAAATTTGGAGTAATTCTGAGAATATTTAGTCTCATAATGACGTTTTATATTGTATTCTTTGAGGACTGATATTGTTTCATTGCAAATTATACACATTGCCTTATTACTTGACTCAATCACGAAACATTGATATCCAAATTGCTTTTTAAATATTCTGCAGTCTTGGCCCTTGGGCTCTTGCACTCTGGCCCTTGGGACTTAGTGGAGGAGTCAGTGTGGCCCTTATGCTAAAAAGTTTGGCGACCTCTGCATTAGAAGATAAAAGTGGATGCAAACTGATACTTTTGGACTCTCAGCAATGCACTGGAAAATGAATTGAATGGTGATGAATTGAATTTAAGTCCATCCTGTGATTTATACATTTTACGGAAATAATCATAAAAATTGGCACTAGAAAATGTTCCTATAGTACCGAGATACGCACAGCAATTGCGGGAATTTTGGAAAATTCGCGGAGAATGTTTCATATACACCGAACTTTTCTTTTTCTATTGAATTTTGAGATTGGCACAGGTTGGCGCAAAATATATGGAAAACACGAAAATTGGCACAATTTGTATCATGGTACTAGATCTAGCACAGTTTGGCACAGGTGCAACATCCCTGCTCTTATAAACCTAAGCTATAAAATTTCCATTTGCTGTAATAGACATTGTTTTTTGCATCATAAGCATACTCTATTGTGACAAAATAAAAATTATCAACCACTTGCTTTTCATGTTTTATATTTTCTTCTCCCTTTGTTCTGGTTAGGAACGTAAAATCCCAAAAATTGTAATACTGACGGTACCGATGTTTCTTCAATATTGACCCGGTACTGTCATAAAGTAGATGCAAAGAGATTGAAAAAGATTTAAAATTAAATAAAACAAAATAAACATAAAAATTTCACATATAAAACAATGCTTAACAGCATTATTTATAACATAAATTGAATCATAGAAAAAAAGACGAACTTGCTTGTTTGTTCAGCTTTGAAACATCAAATGCACAGTAAAGAGTGATGAAATTCCTGAAGGCCGTGAATGTTCTCTTGATATGATTGGCCGCTAGTGACGTTCGAAATCGCTGTTGCATCTTTGTTACTAATGTTATTTGAAAACGGATTTATTGCAAAATATTTTAAAATAGTCTGCCAAAACTTCAAAAAGTCGCCACTTTTTATAAAATAGTCGCTTTTGGGCCTGTTTTTCATAAAAAAAGTCACCATAGTCGCCTAAGGTCAAAAATAGTCGCAAATTATTGGCTTTTTAGTCGCCAATGGCAACCCTGCTATGGATACACATGGTAATAAAACCCCCCCAAATCTGAATTTGTAATGTATGTATCCCAATAATGACCCAGATACAGGCATTTGAAAAATGGTCATTTTTGCGAAATGGCGGCCATCTTGGATTTTGCACTAATGTTAAAAATGCAATAGCATGAGAACTAATGGCTCAAATTAAATAATTCTGGTACCAATTTAAGGCTATTTATATGAGGAATATAAGTGCCATATCAAAACAATTAAAAAGATATATTTTAATATTGTTATTACATGAAAATTGCAAAAATCAGCTTCGGATTGATGCACAACTTAAATGGGCTATAAAAGAAATAGCCCCTAATATTTTTTTTTTGACTTGGTACAAATACTAACTAATATGTGGGCTTTAAGTAAAAAAAAAATTAGAAAGGTAATATTTCTTATTGCAGAGAAAATAGCTTTAAAACATATATACATTTAGTTAACATTTGGCATGCAATGCTTTAATCATTTAAAAAAAAAATATTTTTTAAAAACAAATAATGAGCAAAAATAAAACATAGACATTTTTTACACATTAACTAGTACGTGTGCTTTAAGTAAAAAAATTAGAATGGTAATATTTAATTTAAATAATGACTAAAAAAATACTGCTATATGTATGGGAAATCAGTGTAAAATTTCTGGAGTGCTGAAAAATTCTAATAAAAATCTTCCTAGAAACCACACAGTTATCTCTCTTGTATTTTATTTTCTTATTTCAAATTTTAAGAAGGTATTTTCTATATTCAGTAGAGCTAAAGTTCCACATTTTTTCCTAGTGGCCACTGGCTTCTAAACCAATTTCACCTTAGAGGCAGTAAGTACAATAATCTTTGGCATATTGGTTATAAATGACAACTATCACTTAATGCTGAAGCTTTACAGCATACATATAGTTAATTCCACAAAAAATAATTTGTAATTAGATAATATAAAACATTCATTTTCATGAAAAGCATTAAAATAAAAAAATAAAAATTAAAAAAAATTAAACAGAACTACAGCATGTTGATCACCAAAACATATCTTTAGACTTCTGCCAATTCCAAAGGAAACATTAGGCAATATCCCCTATCCAGTGGAAACAGGAGCAACAAACTAAACATAAACAAACAAGCTATTGGAGAAGAAAATGATCCTATAGCACCAATATTGTTTCTGGAACATTTAAAATCACCTGCTTCTGGTCTTTGTGTACATAAGACATCAGCTGCCTATAGTCTCAGAATTTTCAACTCTAATACTCACATAGGTCTGTTATATAAGTAATAGCAATTAACATATACCAGTTGTCAGAGTTCGTGAAATGGTTACTTGTACTGCATCATCTGTTTTCTCTTAGGTTGAATTTAAAGTAGGATACAATATTGCATTTCTGGGTGACTTATTCCTTTCAGAGCTCATTTTTGCTCAAGTGTTAACAGCTGAGTATGTTCAACAAATAAATCAGTGAATTGTGCTTCAATGATTATTTCATTTATTTATGTTCCATGATTAGTTCTTGTCTTGCTATAAAAATTGAATGTTTTGCATGCAAGAAAATCAATGTGTCATTAAGCCTTCCTGTTTATTCCTGTACTTGTGTTCTGAGTGGTAGTATATGGAGGGTTCACCAGGATGAATATCTGAAATGGTGCAGTTTAAGACAGAAAACTTGTGATCTATTTAATAAACCACCAAAATCAGAACTAAGTCCCTAAAACCAATTTCTCTCAGACTGTCAATGATAAATCAAGAATTACTCATTCCAGGGGGGAAAAATTCTGCATGTCTTGTTATTCTTCCTCACATTCATCAATTAGTGAGTCCGAGGTTTCTACTGCTGACATGGAAATGACCAATGATGCAGATTATAGTGAAGTCACAATAGTAATGGAACAATTGAATAAAAGCTGTGAACTTTTGGATTTATCACTAATAAAGTTCAATAGATTTAGCTCTAAGAGGAAACTTAGTTATATGCAAGTTAAGAAATTAAGTAGCCACGTTGCTACTAAAACTGCTACAATATTGGGTATTGAAAGTATTAATAAGCTACAAAATTCAAGACATTATTTGCCAAAATTGCACGTTTATGATGGAAAATTATTGAATAAGTTTTCTTTAGATGCATCATTTAAAGAAAACATGCAGATTTTAAAATTAGTCCAAGATTCATGGATAGTCCAACAAACAAAGACATGTTATATTACTACAGAGAATTTAGTTAAAAAAAACAAGAAAAATTAAAAGAAACAGAAGGGATGTTATCAATGCCTAGTGAGATATAAGTGTTAAATTAAATTTGATACTATACAAAAGTTACTAGTTTTTATTATAACAGTCGTATGTGTCCAGGAAGAAAATATTGCATATCTATACCAAGTGAAAATGGGAAAATATTAAAACAAAAGAGATTACTTTTGCATAATTTAAAAGAATTATATGCTGCATTTAAAGAAAATCATAATGAAATAAAAATTCTATGTAAATTTTGCACACTACATCCAACAGAATATGTAACTGTTGGAAATAAAATTATTCATTCTGTACGTGTTTGTATATACCATCAAAATATTAAACTCATGCTCCATGCCATCCATATCAGTGAATATATTACATCATTGTTTATTGCACTGAATCAGAAAAGTATGGTGAGCTGGTGTGATAACTGTCCATCTCCAGAAATTCTTAGAGTACCAATGCATCCTAATGAATTAGAAATTAATGTGTGTTTTGTTTGTATATGTTATGTTTATGTATTCTTATGGCCCAACTGCATTATATATATGGCCAAGACCTTTAGATGAGTGCCAAAGATTTTGATACTTGCTATTAGATGAAATTGGTTTAGGAGCCAGTGGCCACTAGGAAAAACTGGGTATCTTCAGCTCTACTGAATATAAAAAATACCTTTTTATAATTTGAAATAAGAAAATAAAATATAAAATGGATAACTGTATGGTTTTTAGGAAGATTTTTATTAGAATGTTTCAGCACCCCAGAAATTTTACATTGATTTCCTATACATATAACAGTATTTCTTTAGTCATTAAATTAAATATTACCATCCTAATTGTTTTTGTACTGAAAGCACACATACTAGTTAGTGTGTAGAAAAATTCCTATGTTTTGTTTTTGCTCATTATTTATTTTTAAAAAATATATAGTTTTAAATGATTAAAGCATCACATGTAAAATGTATATATGTTTTACAGCTATTTTTCTCTGTAATAAGAAATATTACCTTTCTAATTTTTTTTGTACTTAAAGCGCACATATTAGTTAATATTTGTACCAAGTTTCAGAAAAAAATATTAGGGGCCATTTTTTTTATAGCCCATTAGACTTGACTATCCATCCGAAGGTGATTTTTGCAATTTTCATGTAATAACGATATTAAAATATATATATTTTTATTTTTTGATATAGCACTTATATTCCTGATATTAATAGCTTCAAATTAGTACCAGAATTATTTAATTTGAACTATTAGTTCTCAAGCTATTACATTTATAAACATTGGTACAAAATCCAAGATGGCTGCCATTCGGCAAAAATGGCCATTTTTCAAATGCCTGTATCTTGGCAATTATTGCGATATATACATTATAAATTCAGATTTGGGGGTTTTATTACCATGTGTATCCATGGTAAAATTAAAAAAAAATCCGTGACTATGGAGCAACAAGTTTTTCTTAAAATGGGTGTTTTCACGTGGAATGACCCCAATGATTCCTTCCAATGATGATATCACTTCAAAAACAGCTTCACAAAATATAGAAACACTCTCATTGCGTTCAACCCATCTCGTTGCACAGTATTTTTTCAAACTTAAAGACAAATTTCCTGATATTTTCAAATTATTTTTTAAGGATCGCACTTCAACATGCTGAAGTCCTGAAAAATACGCAACATTCCTTTATCATCCCAAATGCATTCCTTATGGGTGAAACTTTAGCAGAGTTAACCAAACACAAATTTACTTTAAAACCCAAGGGGTCAATGCTACAGCCATAAGAAAATCATTGTGTGATGCTCAACACCCATCCCCCACACCTGCTTTCAATTTCCACTTTCCTGAGAGGATAGTCCGGGAAAAAACCAGTCATGATCAGTTTTAAACAAAGACAATGGCTACCAGAGCTTTAGAAGTTAAGCGATTGAAAATCTCGTGGATTTGGATTATTTCAATTTGAAATCGAAAAAATTAGAATCAAAGGTGCCAAAAATCACATTTTGAGGCACATAAAACAATTTTAAATGACAGCATTGCATAAAAAAAAATTACATAATTGATGAAATATATTATAAAATAAAAAAAATCATATATATATTCAGGATATAGTACTTTTGTATCAATTATAAAGATTTCTGGGGGCGGGGGGACATGGTGTGCCCCCCTGGCTACGCTAGTGCCACTGGCACAGATGATGTAAAAGTATGTGACACAACATGTTAGTAAGGAAATGCATATATCACACAATTTTTGAATTGTAATAAAATAAATAAAATAAATCGGGTGATCATAAAAGTATGGCTTATGAAACAGATATACTAAATCTTTTTTGAATCTGAAAAAGCTCTGAAGACTACACTACATTGAGAAAACTTGTTTGTTTGTACTCACATTCAATTAGTACTAATCTGCTAATGGGCAATTCTCTGATTTATCAAGAACTTTGAATAACATTTCCCACCTGTTTTTCAGTTTTCTATAGTGCATACAATCCCTCATATAATATAGATTGTGATAATAAAATACTACCAAAAATAAAAGAATATAAGGGAATAAAAAATAGATAAATAAAAATGACAAGGTTGAGCACATGCAGCAGTTTTAAGAGAATGAGAATTTCCAAACATAGCTCAAATAGTTTGCAGTAAAAATACTTTATTAATAACAGCATAAAAAGTTGATAAAAATATCAACAAATTTCATAGAAAAAAATAGTCTATTTCATCAGGATAGAGACCAAGTATGCGCACTAGCAAAAGGCAAGAATGCATCTGTCCAATAAATAAAATCAATGTTTTTTTAGTATTTGCTTTTTGCTGGGGTGGTTGCCCTGAATATCTATCGTAATGAAGAAGATTCTTTTTGTCATGACACTCGTAGATACTTTTCATCAACTTCTTATGTTATTAACAAAGGATTTAAATTGCAGATTAAATTTGTTCACAATTTGAGGAAAACTCCATATTGCTGACATAATTTTGAAATAAAAACCTTAGATTGAGATGTGAAAATTTGAATCAAAAGCCAAATAAAACTTCCCTATGTCTACCTAATATGTAAAATAGCTTCTCAACAGCATTATAATCCATTTATATGATCAATAATTTTTCATCTATTATATAAGCAGAAAACAGATGGCTTAGAAAAAATTTGAGATAGATTTTAAATCCATTAAATGCTATTATGCTTTCTCAACAATACGAATTCTCAACAATCTCAAAACACAAATTACCACTGTATACAAGTTGTATAAATCATTAAACTGATAAATTGCTGCATTAAATTTAATAATATGAATTTGTGTGAAAATTATTTAAAATAATGATATATGATAATACTATTTTTAGAAACAAAAATTCAAAATATTGCAATACCTTTAAAAACATATTAGAATCCATCAACCCAAATTCAAGTATCTCTCTCGTTAAAACACCCATAATACAGTAGAATTCATCAGCGCTATCTACTGCCATTATTCGACTGAAAAACAAAAACAACATATGGTAGAGTAAGAAACTAATATTTTTTGGAAAAAGAAATGAATTGATTGAACCAGACCTCCTTAATATAATCTTAAGTCTTCATTTTCTATAATGATTACTTTTAACAAGACAATTGTTTATACATTGTCTAAAAATTAAACAAATGAGGAAAAGTAAGTTCAAACAGAAATATCTGCTGATGGAGCATCTGTATTTGAACTTTCTTTATCCTCTCTCCTTTACAGGGATTTCAGAAAATTTTGAAGTATGGAGGTGTTAAAATTATACCGGGAGGAGGGGGGGGGGGGGGGTTAACATCCTTTATGACAGTGGTCTGAGAAAATCCCCAACACAAAGAAAGAAATCTGCTTACTTAGAGAGCTGAATTTTACAAAAATATTTTGTTTATTGTTGCATCAATAGATACTTATAACTTTTTAACTATAAGCCATATCTGGTTGAACTATATGCAAAATAGTTTTAAGCATTATGAGCACTAAATTTTAGGTGAAATGTGACTTATAAAGCCCATGAGCCATAAAAAAATTTAAGGAACAGAAACAAGATCCTTCAAACCAGGGGCCGACAACATTTTGAACTTGCGGGCCTCATTTAACTCCTGAATACAAAGCAAGGGCTACATGTATAAAATAGCTAAGCAGTGTAGCTGCAGGGAGTGGGGAGGGACGAGGGAGAGTTATAGCAGTAATGATGTTCATAAGTACAGGATCCAATAATAGTAAGTATTCCCAAAGTTAAGAATTATGCTAGTTTCATGCTTTTTAGCACTCAGTAGCTGAATCGGTGAATAAGACGCTGAAGAAGATGGGAAATGGTAATGAAAAGCACTAAAATGTTACACTTTTTAATTTTGTTACACTTCCTATTTTTACCATTTCACAGAATTTGCGGTTAATTTAAATATGCTACCATACATTTATTATATGTCTACTATGTTTTCCCAATGGATTGAAAATCTGCATTGCCAATAATTGAATGATAGGTTTCTAGAGTAGTTAATAAAACAAAAAATTCAAATATTTTGTCATACTAACAGAAAGCATATTTCACTTCATCAATATTAGACAATTCAATTAGACTTATCAATATTAAGCAGGTCTTGGTGGACTTCAGTCAAAAACTTCAAAACAAAATTGGATAAAACAAACCAACATGATAAAAAATCCTCAAATAGCAAATTTAATTTATTTTGCCTTCAAGGTCTGCATACATTTAAATGCAAGTGAGTGATCACAGGCCACATAAAATTCTGTTTGGAGCCACCAGTTACCTACTCCTGCTTTAGACTATAGTTAGTTAAAAAATAATAATGCAGAACATGTAACTTGTAAACACCACAAATACTTCAATAAATGCTGGAGTGCAGAAAGGGAGGAACAAACAGATGGGGCATCTGCCCCCGAGAGTCAGTCTAGAAGAACCGGAATAATATATAAGTTAAAATACAATTTTCTAAAAAAAAAGGGCATGCATGTTTTGAAAATTCAATATTTATGTAATAACAGTACAAGATTTTATTCTATCTTGAACGCAAAAAGCTAAATTGTCCCAAATGATACCGAAAAAATTGAGTATGAATTAAAAAAAATCTGAAATTTCTTTTTATAAATAATTCTTTTATTTTTATTTTAGACATTTTATATGCAAGTGTATGGGAGGAGGGGTCAATTTTATGCCTTACCTCCAGGCATTAGTAACTAGAGCTCTGACACCGACCAAATGTTACATATATAATTAATTTGTTAATTATATGTGATTTTAACAAAATATAAAAGTGTTAAAAGAAATACAGTCAAACCCCTCTAAACGGTAACCCCTGAGATATGGTCACCCCGTTTTTACTGTCAGTTATAAATTCCCCGGCAGGAAACTCATTCACAATATGCACTTTGAACCCCTGATTAGCGGTCACCCTCAGATACGGACGCGGACACTATTTTAATGATTCATTCCATTAGACTAAAACCTCTGTACGGACACAATCAAAATTTGAATTTTATATACCAAAGATAGATTCTCAGAAAAAATTGCAACTCGCCTGAGTAAGAAAAACACCTGCGCCTACAACAATGGTCATTCTCTAGGGACATTAAGAGCAAACAATTCAAAAGAGAGATATGGAGTAATGGGAACTCCCCCACCCCTCAGTCACAAAGGAGTGGGATCCACTTCAAGGGAAAAACTGGACTAAGACCACAAATGGTACGGAAATGGAGTGCGCATAGTCGTTAAATTACCATTTAATGCATTGATTTTCGAGAATTTGAAGTCACATCGGTGTTGAGGTCGTAGAGTTCATACGTGAATACTTAAGATTTTGAACTTAAGAAAGAATTCCAATGGTTGAAAAAAGGAAATCAAGAAAGAAAAAATAAATTTCCTAAAACACCTGGACTTGCTGTAGATACAATTGTTTACAATTGGTTTGTTTCTGCAGGAAACAAAAATTTTCCTATTTCCGGGCCAATTCTCCAAGAGAAAGCGAGAGAAGCCGCAGAAGAGTTAGAATTCACAGACTTCAAAGCCTCGAATGGTTGGCTGGATCGATTTCGCGTTCGACGGGAAATCGCGTTCAGGAAACTGGTCGGCGAATCTGCTGATGTCAACAGCGGTGTATGTGAAGATTGGGTTGAAAAAATACCAAAAATTATTGAAGGATATTCAGCAAATGATATCTATAACATCGATGAAACTGAACTGTTCTATCGAGCTCTTCCTGATAAAACACTTTGCTTAAAAAAAGAACGTTGCAATGGAGGAAAAATTTCTAAAGAGCGATTGACAATACTGCTGGGAGCAAACATGCAAAATAAAAAGTTGACTCCTTTTCATCTTGCATGTTTGGTGATTGGAAAAGCAGCAAGAGACTGGATATACGTGGCTTACCCGTCGAATGGCACTCTAATAGGAAAGAAGGATGACTTCTGATATCATGTTGAAATATTTGATAAACTTAGACAAGCACTTCATGAAGGAAAAAGAAAAGTCCTGCTGTTTATGGATAATGCCACGTCCCATCTAACAGACGTTCACCTGAAAAACATAAAGGTAATTTTCCTTCCCCCTAACACGACATCAAATTGTCAACCACTGGATCTCGGTGTAATCAAATCTTTTAACGTCCAATACCTCAAGCTACTTTTAAAGCATTTGATCTGCAAAATGGAAGAAGCTAAATCAGCCACAGAACTATCTAAGTTGATCAGCGTTTTGGATGCAGTTGGATGGATAAAATCCGCATGGAATAGTGTAAAAGAAAAAACGATTTCTAACTGTTATCAAAAAGCTGGTTTTAGGGAGTTTGCAACACTTCCGACTGATTCAGATGAAGAATCTAAAAGTTTACAGAGGTTGGTGGAAAAGGCGGGATTCGTGGGCGTATCTTCTGAAGAATATGCTCCTTTGGATGCAGATGTGATGATAGAAGAAAACAACAGAGAAATATCCGGTATTGTCAGGGAATTTGCAATAGAATCATCTGAAGAAGAAAGTGAGGAAGAAGAAGTTGAGTGTAAAGAGCAAGGAGTCAGCATCATACATTACTCTGAAGTTTTCAAAGTGTTAGACGGACTAAAGACATTTCCTGTATAATGATGGAAATTTGTATAATGATGGAAATTTAGTCTCACAACTTAAAATACACTTCGAAGGAGAAAGACTAGTGACTAAAACCCACCAAACATCAATTGATCAGTTCTTTCCCCGAAGGTAAATAAATTCAATGTGCACTACTGTAAGTTTTTTACATATGAGCTTACAAGTTGTGAATTTAATTGTTTTTATAAAACAAGTGTGCACGTTCATCACCAAGATCGCAGCTGTTGGGGGGGGGGGGGGGGAGAGGGATAGAGTTAACCCTCCGATAAAAGAAAAATTTAACACTGAAAAGGTACAAGGTAAAAATCTAATCAGGTATAGTATCAAAAACAATGTTCAACCTCACTCCCCCCCCCCCCCCCAAAAAAAAATCAAATTTCGGCTACGGGTTTATCCGTTACCTTAAAATTGTTTTATGTTCTCAAAAATGGGTATGTTTCAATATGAGGAATTTAAAACGATTAATGTGTAATATTTGATCTAATTTAGAACGATCCCCTCTTTTACGGTCCCCCTTCGTTTACGGACAAATTTTTCTGTCCGGAGAGTGACCGTAAATGAGAGGTTTGACTGTATTTAGATGATTGTGTCTGCTTTATTTTGAGTACCTTCTATTTCACGCTCCTGCTGGAACTATGCTACCTCATTCGTATATGAAAAATAAAAAATGTGCACTTTTTTCTTGCTATTTTAATACCATTCTAGAAGTTTAAAAATCAAAAATAGTTTATCCCCACCATCATTAATGACTCTTTTTCAAGTGTGAAATATTTTGTTGTTTTTTACAGTTTCTTTCCTTTTGGACCAGCAAAACTGCACAATTTACTGATTGATCTGTGAATAAAACATTAAACATGACTTACTTATGTCATTCATTTATAAACTTTCCAAAATTGATGAGAAATTGTCATTTTAGAGGCACTACATACCAAAACTCAAATCGCACAAAAACTGTAGGTGATGTGCAAAAATGAATGTTATTTTCGAATTCAATGCATCACATTACATATAAATTAAATGTTTTTCCTTAATCCCAAAATTATCACATGCTAGTGTTATTAATTACAGTTCAAGAAGAAATCACTTACTCAGCTAATCCATCCCATATCGCTAGGGCTGTTCTAAGCAAGACCTCATTACCTTCTAAAAATATCAAGTCCCAAACTCGCAGCACTGTGTCTTTTGGCAAGCAGTTGGTGAATAGAGTGAGGAACCACTGCATAGTGAAGACATTTGTTAAAGGAGGCTCATAAATATGTCCTAAAACAAAAAAATTGCAGCTTAATACTCAAAAGTTAAAACATAATTACAGAAAATATTAAATCATTTTGTAAATCATATCATAATTCCTTTAGTTTAATGGAAGTCTTCAAAATCATAAACATTTATATAGAAAAGGCATCTTAAAAAAGTATGTAACTCCATCTCATCCTACAGATTTAACTAATACAGTAATATCCTGATTATCCGAGGTTCCATATTATCTGACCTAACTCTTTTTTCACTGACTCATCACTTCAGATGGTTCTGCACCTTTCATCTCTCACCACAAAACTTTAATATTTTTATCTGTCAAGATGAACAAGAGATGACCGATGTCATGATTATAAAGAGTGAAAACACAAGAGTTAAGATGAGGATAATGTGTGTCAAGGAAAAGGCTCAATTTCATATATAAAGGAGTCTAAAAGTGATATAAATCTTACTGTTGAAGACCCAGACCACCCGACTCAGCCGAGGATTCGAGTAGCAGTTTGGGTGGCCAGTGAGATTTTACTGCGATACATCGAACAGCAAGATGAAAATACACCCACCGATCTACTGTTAGTGAGATATAGAAACATTGTAATAAACAATTAAGGAACTTCTTTAAAACAGAACACATTGAAAGACATTCTTTTCTAAAACATGATGCTGTAATCACAATGATGTACAGTACAATTTGTACTATATCAGTACATAATACACATAATTATATATGTATTTAGTGTACATATTCTTTCTCAGTGAATATTTTCTTAATAACAGGAATAAGAGATCTACTGTTAGTGAGATATAGAAACATTGTAATAAACAAGTAAGGAACTTCTTTAAAACAGAACACATTGAAAGACATTCTTTTCTAAAACATGATGCTGTAATCACAATGATGTACAGTACAATTTGTACTATATGAGTACATAATACACATAATTATATATGTATTTAGTGTACATATTCTTTCTCAGTGAATATTTTCTTAATAACAGGAATAAGAGAGGTCCTAGAGGGGAGCGGAACATTGTCACAAAATCAGCATTAAATTGTGATGTGCAGTATAAAGTTTTATTATATTAACCAAGTTTGACAACAAACAAGCTAGCACTTCTAGGTTTACATTAGTTCAGATAATTGGGACTCTACTGTACTTTTAAAATTCGGTAGGCAAAACTAAATATTAAATTACAAATAACCATGTAGTGATTAATGGCTTATCAAGTACTTTTTTTTCTTTTACAGAAATATATAGCCCCGGCTACTTAATTACTATATGGGCTGGTAGCCCATTTGTAGTCTGCTGTAGATCCATCCAATATATTCTATGTAGTCCAAAAGCAAGTACTTCAGCCATTAAGGGAAATGGCTAAAGTACTTGCCATTAAAAAATTGAAAAGATAACAGAATAAAGAGAAATTAATTATTAAAGCAACAGTTAATTCAAAATATATTACACATAATCACATCATTTTTCCAGTATTTGCTTATAGCAATGAAATAGATAATGTATGAAATTTAAAAAAAGATATATGAAAAATTTACAAAATTAGAAACACAAGAAAGAAGACAACTATACAGGGCAATTTTCATACACTGCCTTTTCACTTTTCGTATGCACTTTTCATAACCTTATTGTTTTGTTCTATTTTGTCTTTTGATGTTTTTGTAAAATGTGCAGATATGTTTGTTTAAATGTAAACTTTCAGTTTAGCTATTTGTCAGTTATCACTTTTGGAGGATATACAGGGTTCCCTCTAAAGTCCTTATGTATCCCTTTCACTTGAGATTGATGTGTTCTAGAGCTGCAGAAGCAGGGTCTACTAACAGGAAAATGGCTATACACTATCGTTTGAAAAAGTTTGCAGTACCTCTAGCAGAAAATTGAAGAAGTTAAAATTTTTATATCAAAAGCATGAAAGCATTTTCTATATAGTATTGAAAGACATGGGGTTTGCAGATAACATGTACATATATGATAGAAAATGAGATAAATGAAAAATAATTATTCAAATGTCTTGTTTACCACTGAAGTACTTCTGAAAAAAAATAAAGAGAAATACGTATGCAAAAATATTAATCCATGTAGTAAACTAATTTTAATTTATTTAGAATTGTGATTTTTGCAGTAAACTGTCGTGCCATGATCTGAATCCCCTTACCATGTTCTTTACTAAATTTTTTATTATTTGATTCAAAATTTATTCTTTTTGTTCTTTGGAATCTAAATTCTACGATCAGTAAAAATTAATTTTTTAATCAAGGTCTTTGGTGAGCAAGATTTTCTTTCTTTTTATGTGCTGATACTTTCACTTTTGAGGAGAGGCGCACTCTCTTATTTTGTTTCTTTAATTATTGGTGCTGCTGTGGATTTTCGTGAGGTGGCTGAGAAAGTTTCAAAAATGTTTGATGTGAATGATATAATGAGATATGATCTAAAGAAGTGTTTCAAAGGTGGCCAATCAGAGATGGTTTTGCCGAGCTTTGCCACTTTGGGGCTATGTATGATAGGCATAGCCTGCTTGAACAGCCTTGCTTGATGAACATGTTGTCTACTGACTCTGGCATTGTGCTATTTTTATATGATGGGCATAAGGAATTTTAGTTAGGGCATAGACCCTCCATACTGAAGCTTAAATCAAATGTTCTGGTTTTCCAATAATTAAAATTTCCTAAAATTCTTCCAGCCCTTTTCAAAATAATGTTTGGATGCCATATCTTCATGAAAATTATGTAAAGAATCAAATTCTGTGAATTAAAATTCAAATCTGCCCTGAGGCCTGGTTTTCAGTGATGATGGATAAATTCGTCAGTTCTACATGGTTCTTCATAGTGATTTTCTATTCCCCTCTTTGGAATATATAGGATTAATATGTCCTTTAAAGTGCTTGCTGTTTACTCTGATGAATGTAAAGCGAATTACTTGAGAATTATTTTTGAATTGTCTTTTTCGGCAACCACCCGGACCAAATTAAAATTGTCGTAGAGATTGGCTTAAAGAATAAAATAACTGATGGCCAGCTAAATTTTACATTTATACAGTATGACCCATTTATGACAAAGTTAGACATAGTGAATTATAGAAATAATAAAATCTCCTCTTAAATAAAACAATAAAAATATAAAAATATTATAAAATTGCTGTAATAAATATCAATATTATAAAAATTTTGTAAATACAGCATACATACAAATATATACTGATCAACCAGTTTCGAAGGCAAAAAATAGCCTTCTTAAAGACAAACAAGAAGTATAACCTCACTCGGTTAACTGAGATAGAATCGCATACATGGCTGAAGGTAGGAGAAAAGTTGTCATCACTGCCATGAGAAATGAAAGAGAAAAAACCAATAAGGCAGGAAAATGAGAAGCAGGATACTATGATTAAATGGTAAAGACTGTGGAGGAGAAAAAGAATAGTTAAAAATGAAGAATGAACAGACAGAAAACAAGGCAGCAAAATAATCGATAGCAGAACAAACAGAAACAACTGAAAAGGGAGTAAACCTACTAACCTAAGTTGTTTCTATTCATTCTGCTATCTATTCTCCTGCCACCTTTTTTTCACTCTGTTTATTCTTTATTTTCTAATATTCTTTCTTTCCTCTGCGGTTTTTGATATTCATTCGTAGTATCTCACCTCATTAGTATTTCCTCATGACAATGTTAACTTTTCTCCTATTTTCAGCCACATGTGCTACTTTACCACAGTTGCTGAATTTACTTGAATATATGAGATTGTGCTTATTGTTTGTCCTGAAGAAGAAGGCTATTATCTGCCTTCAAAACTGTTTGACCAGTATACAGGGTGGCCCAAAAAGTTTGAAAAGTGCTTTATTTCTTTACCAGTTGGAGATAAGTGGGTAATGTAAATTGCAAAAATGTTGAAAGTAAGGTAGGAAATAAGACTACGTTAATGAAATAGTCCTTCCATTAATTTTCAGAAAGTTACATTTTTTAAATTTTTATACAACCCCCTTAGACAAATTTGGTCAATCAGAAAATTTTTATTTTTAATGCAACAAGATCATTAAGAAAACCCGCATATCTGTATCTTTAAAACTGAGTGAGTTATATTTAATTGAAAATTGAACATTGTGAATGGGGACTATATATCAAATTAGAAATGTAAATTTGTGACATATCACAAAAAAGATAACACTGGATGATAATATATGAGACATTTTTGAAAATTCCAAGTAGGCTCATGATGCAATCATGGATTTCTTAAGTACTTTTCAATATATATATATATATAACTAAGTACTTTTTCAATAATTAAGTACTTTTAAGTACTTTTTTTATCTAAACAATTTCCATTGTCAATTTGTTTACGATCCCTATTTTCACTGATGAAACAGCCTTTCACATGGTACGGAAAAGTGGCATAAGTCAGATTTTTTCCTTTATCATAAATCAGTTGATTTTAAAGATACAGATATGCAAGTTTTTTAATGATCTTGTTACATTAAAAATAAAAATTTCTGATTGACCAAATTTGTCTAAAGGGGTCGTATAAAAATTAAAAAAGTGTAATTTTTTGAAAATTAATGGGGGGACTATTTCATTAACGTAGTCTTATTTCCTACCTTACTTTCAACATTTTTGAAATTTACATTGTCCACTTATCTCTAACAGGTAAAGAATTAAAGCACATTTCAATCTTTTTGGAACACCCTATATATTTGTGTTTATGTTGTATTTACGAAGTTTTTGTATTATTGAAAAGAAAGCAATGGTTTAAATACTCTGTATGACAATTTTATCAATCAATATTAACTTCTTAATTATTATAATATCAACTCAATAATAATATTAATACACAATAGGTTACTGTCTACATGCATTATAGATTGTGAAGATAAAAGTACCTGTACTGGAATCCTGAGTCTTAGCCTGTAGTTTATCTAAATGAGCAGAGAGGCTAGAGAGGCGAAGTCGAAGCAGATCTCTGAAGACTGCCATGTCTACAGATAACCCTTGTAAATGATTAGCAAAATAGCTCTCTGGAAGAACTTCTTCAATCAAATAAATCATAACCTACAAGTTGAATACAAAAGTATGTAGGTCAGTGAAATATATAAAGCAAAAGCACGATCGCAATACAAAAAATTGATTTGTAATAATTTCTAAATAATAATTATAATTTATTTCTAATTCAAAAAACATAAAAAAGTATTCACCTATTTGATAACAAAGATCATATTTAATTTTTTATGATTTTTATCACTTTACACTAAAAACAGTACATTATTTCAGAAACACAGTGTGTTAGTATCCTATAACTGGATAGTGTCATTCACTTTTAAACAAATAAATTACATGTAAATTGATTATTTATTTAAGAATTTTTAACACAACTACTTTCTAATATTTTTTCAGTTTTACCAAATAAGCATTAAAGAAATTAGGGGCCTTTCTAAAAATAAAGAGCCCTTTTTTGTTTATCAATTGAAATAAGCATACCAAATTTAGTTTGAATGTATAAATCTATCAAAACAAAAGTTAGATTTTTGACTTTATAATACTGTCCCTTGACATATACTATGTATCGTAGTAGGTGATGCAAAAATAGTTACTTAACAAACATGTAAGTTAATGCTAAGCGGATTTTTTCATAAAAATGGTCAAAATTAAAGAACTATTAATATTCAAAATCTTGTAAAAAGTTCAGCACTTTTCAGATATGTAAAATTATTTTAATATCTGAATCACCTTTGTAGATACATTATTCAAAGTAGATCATAGGATAATGTAAATAGCTATATAAATAAATACATACACTGACATATTTTAATAATAAAATATTTTTTTTTATAAAAAACAAATATAATTATGAATAAAAACCAGTGATTTTACACAAATATTAAAAGCAATCATATAATATTAATATAATATTAAAACAAATAACCATTAAAGCATCATCTTCAGTCCATTCTACAACTTCTAGAATTATAGCTGCAAGCATATTAAATCCCTGACAGTAACCAACACTCGGGTTCCATCTGGCATAGCCTAGTAAAACTTTTTTCAAATGCTTTTGATTTTGTTCAGCAACATCACCACTGAAGGGGCTACAACCAGTTCGATGCAAATCCTGAAATCAAAATATGTAAATATGTAATCATCATACTGTATTTATTATAAATATAATGCAATATAACAGTTACATTTAAAGTAGTCAATAATTAGATAATAACATAAAATTCTGCACAAATAAGGTGCAGAAAATAAATGACCATTTCAGAAATGATTGGATTTCCTTCCTCAGTGCAAACAGAATCAAACCTGAAAACTAAATGAGAGATCAAACATGTTGTCCTAGTAAAATGGCTAAATCAGGCATGATCAGTTGAGTATTTTCATGTTTTTATACAATACCCTGTTACAGGACAGAAGTTGCTTCAATGTAATCCTGAGAATTTAAAATTGTGTCAACAGAGGATAGAGCTAAAATGATGCTGTGAATAATTGCTAAGTTTGAAATAAATGTTTTTACCAGAAAAATTAAAAAATTTCTCCTTTATGGAGTTTTGTTGTGTTTACTAATCATCTTATTGCCTGCCCTGTGCTGGTGAGCAGCAATGATTGCAAAACCATGGTCTACAGGTGATGAGGGATGATCAGTTGAGCACTTTCCTGCTTTATATGCAATGCCCTGCTATAAGGCAGAAGTTGTTTCTCTCCAATTCCGAGAGCTTGGAATTAGGTACAGTTAAAATAATGCTCTACACTGTTTCTGGGTACAAAATAAGTTTTTCTACCAGAAAAATGCAAAGATCTTTGTGTTCATAAATCATATCACCATTTCCCTTGTTCTGATGTGCGGCAAAAAGAACACTGTTAAATAATACCTTCCCTGATAAAAAATTATTAAAAACAATCAGTGGTTACAGTTTCACCATTTTGCAATGCCCATTTCTAGGACACACCACAGGCAACACTGAAAATAAGAACACCAATGTACATGCTACAGCACCAAAAACACTGCAAAAATGAACTTGATGCATTTCTACAGGAAATATTAACAAGAGTAAGAGAAGTAGAAACAACAAGCACACAACTATAATAGAAGATCTTTTATTTCACTTCTTTAAGACGTACAAAACTTAAAATGGCCAAAGCGCTTTTGAGCGTAAATACGCTCTTCATCAGTGGCTACATGGAAATAGGAATGATCGTTCATATATAGACCAGAAAAGGTGACAAATTTGCATAAATACAATTATCAATAAACTTACGTTTATCAAAGGAGAATCCAAAAATACAAAATATTTTGCACAGATTCAAAAAATCGAGCATAAATTACGAAAAGAACAGTAAAAATTTATAATTTTATTACAGAATTTTCAAATTCAAAAATTTTTTTTAAAAAATTGGGGCAATCAGGTCCAATCCCCGAGAGGATGATGTCAAAGATAACTATGAAGAGACTTGAATTGCATGGAGTCGAGAATGCATCGCCAAGCATAACTTAAAATCTCTGAACGGGGTCAAAATTACAAATCGACTCGCGGTAATGTTATATATGTTTTTCTTTCCTTTGAGAAAATACTTTAATTATTATTATTAATTATTTTATCTTTATTTATTTATTCCTTCTATGATATTGAGATTAGCCTGATCGTATAGTTTAATGCAAACAATAAAGTTTACTTTTAATATTATTATTTATTTAGTTTCTTTATATACTTTGTAATTTAATAAAAATAACCCTGGGAACAGAATCCACTCTGGTCTGAAGACCAGAGTTTGGTCTGCCTGGAGCTGGCTGTCCACCTCTAACAATATGAAATAAAAATTATTAAAACTACGAATTCTTTACGTTACAAAATATAAATACTCGGCAATAAGAGACACGTATTATTGGCAAAAACACTAGATCACATTTCAAATTAAAGGACCCCTTTTCCTTTCTTCGAATATTGAAAAACATTAAGCTCAAGGCTTCCCACGTCTCATGTTGAATCATTAAATAGTGCACAGAAAACACCTTTTTTTTTCATCTACTGCTTGAAATTTTTAACATAGTGAAACACTTTTCAACACTACCACTAGATGTCAGGTGCAGATGCGATAAGAACCAGCAAAACTGTTGATGAGTAGTGACGATGTGGGAGATGCTTGTACTAAAGATCAGAACTTGTATGGAATACCAGATTAATTACTTTAAAAACACTATCATAGATGTCAGCACCAGACGCAATAAGAGCCGGGAAAAACTGTTGGAAAATGCCGATGATGGAGATGTTTGTGCCAGGCATCCAAACTTGTATGACGTGCCAAATTAATTATTTAAAAAAACACTATCGCTAGATGACAGCACCAGACGTGAAGAGAGCCGGGAAAACTGTTGGAAAATGCCGATGATGGAGATGTTTGTGCCAGGCATCCAAACTTGTATGACGTGCCAAATTAATTATTTAAAAAAACACTATCGCTAGATGACAGCACCAGACGTGAAGAGAGCCGGGAAAACTGTTGAAAAATGCCGATGACAGATGTTTGCGCCAGACATCCAAACTTGTATGACGTGCCAAATTAATTATTTAAAACAAACACTATAACTTGTAGTACATTATAAGCTTAGTACTAATAACATAAAACATGTTCCCGGCGACCGCGGGATAAGGGCGCCCTTGCATTGGGGCCCCGTTCCACGGATCTTCTCCCGCGAAAAGCACACCACCTACCACAGTGCCGGTCAGCAATCGAATGTCCGGCAACACGCTTGCCTTCCCAGGAGACGCCAAACTTGGCGAGTGAAACCCTGCGCTTCGCGCCGAGCGCCCACGCATACACTGCGGAAATAAAACGCTGTCATGCCAAGAATCATAAAAAGATCACTTCTCCCGATGCGGCAACCCGCCGCACAGCAACCCACCGGATGTTCTAGCACCCCGAAAACAGGTGTTTTTACTGATAAGCGGTTGAAAGTCAAATTCTTCTTAAAAAAGTGCCTTTTTTACACAGATTCGTGAATGAACTGAAGTTAAGTTAAAAGACGCGAGCGAGAGACCGAAAGATTAGCAAAAGATTATTTAACGTTTAAAGGCACATTGCGCACAATTTTGAATAATAAAAACATTAAAAAGATAACAAATTACGTTAAAGGGGAAATAAATCGCCGAAATATTCCAAAACAACAAATAAATTTAGAATTTTGAAGGGAAAGGGGAAAATAACGAATTTTAAGCTATTATCTAATTTTGAACTAATAATTAAATTTAGAGCTGTAGAATCTCGGCATAACATAATTCCTCTCGACCACCGGAAAAAAAATTTTAGAATAAAATTTTTCACAACAAAGAGCCGAAAATAGCCAAAAGAGAACACCATCCTGGTGGCAGAGAAATTGTAAACCTACGAGAACACTCGCTTCATGTAGCAACTCCTGGGATTACAATCTGAGAAAAAAAAAAAAAAGTTTACAATACATATTTTACATACAGGGAAGGCACACTGATCATGACCATAAAATTTAAAACTTGCACTTTTCCTAGACTTTCAAAAAAAAATTTTCGTATCTCCCCTTTAAGAGAGGAGAAAACCCTCCAAAAGAAAACATTCATTACAACTCAAAAATTTTAAAATTTTCAAAAACTCGAACTGAACGTAACGGAGAAAAAAAAAATCTGAATTCTCATCAAATTTAATTAAAAAAAAATTGAAACTCAACAAGGGAAAAATACACTGCTCATAAAACAAAAAAAAAATCAAATCCCTCCCAATCAAAACAAAAGCCAAAGAACCCCAGTAGTGTGTAGCAGAGCCTGGGCAATGTGACATAAGAATACACTGATCCTGGCCGGGGGGATTTTTCTCCAAAAAAATCCTCTTTTCTCATGGCGCCCCCAAGCATTCCTAGCTTTTGGGTCCGCCTCCCCTATATACAACATGAGCCTGGCCTCCTCATGCTTACACCACCCTCAGCTCAACCATGCACTACCCACTTAAAAGCAAATGGTCACCAAAATTTAGAATTTAACTGCACTGCGCCCAGGTGAAAGAAAGTCTCAAAACACTGAAAAACAGTCTGTCAAACCCCCGTTCCACATCCCTCGGGTTTGCAAAAGTGATACAGAACCAAAACCTGCCAGACTTCCTCAATAAACAAAATTCCCCATGACACAACACACAAAAAAAAATCAAGTGTTTCCAACAGGCGAGAGTACACGTCTGTACTCCCTCTAAAAACTGAAATTTAATGAATAGTCGACAATTTCAAAATTTTCACAATGAAAAAAGTTGAATACAAATTTAGAATAGAAATAATGTGAAATAAAAATTTTGCAAACAGGACTGCCAGAGCTATGTACTTCCAAGACGGGTAAAAGAAGAAATTAACTTGAAGTCGAAGGAGTCGAACAATCGAAATCCCTCAAAAAACTATTGTAGGCCCAATGTAGCACACAACCCTGAACATCCCATTAAATTTCCTAAAGCAAATCCTGTCGAACGAGAAATTCTCCCAAAAAAAAAAAAAAATTTCTCTGTAGCAGTGACTTTCATAAACAAGTGTACTTCCACTAAAAATTTCACTAACTCAAAGGTCCCCAGAAATCTAACAAATTCGAAGAACTCCCACAAATGGTAAGATTTTGAAAATCAAACCCCTGTCTAAAATTTGAATCACAAACCTCAACAAAAAGGAAATCCCAAAAATGTAAATTTCAAGCAAACCAAAGTTTTAGCTCCATCTCCCAGAAAATTAAAATTCTGACAAACAACAAAAAAAATTTTTTTTTTCAAAAATATAATTTTAAACAAGAACAAAATTTAATTCTAATCTTCTAGTCTATCAATTCAATCTTACCACTCCCAATCATCATAAGTAAAAAGAATTTCAATTACCTACAAAAGGTTTCAATTTTAAAAAAAATTTCAAAACAAAAAATCTGCATTTGTAGAGTGCATCACCCAAACAGTCGGAAAGAAGAAAAACAAAACAGAGTTCCCAATTACTTGTCATTACAATAAAAACATAAATTTTGATGAAGACTTTGGACCAGCCGAAGAATTCACAAGGTCGAAACATAAAATTTTGAGGCCTCCAAGATTAATAACTAAACAACTGAAAACCCAAATCCAAAATCTCCTCCCCCACATTCGAAGAAAACACACAATCACCTAGCAACAAACTTTAAAGAGCCAAAACACTTTTAAACAAAAAGAAAAAAAATTTCATAAAACTACCTTAAATTAAAAAAAATTTTCTCTAGGAATATTACACAGAACAATCTCCATTCCCCCCAAAACAAACACCTGAGACTGAACTTGCACAATTTAACAAAAATTTTACACTACCCAAAGTCGATCGCTTGGCTGAAGGATCAATGACACAAGAAAAAACAATTTTTAGCGGGCAAGTAATTCTCCAAAAAGGAAAGGTGCATTCCCCAGCTGAGCACCTTAAAGGCGGCTTCAAAGCACCAAAGTGACAGTTAACATGGCCTACTGAAAAACAAAAAAAAATTTTCTTTTTCAAACACATTTCTGTGAAGAAGAATTTCAATGAAAACAAGGCTTCCCAGACCTCAAAATTCCTCCGGGTGACCATGAAACTAACCCATTAGCCGTACCTTTAACTTCACCCAAAGCCAAGAGTTGTGACTAATTATACAAAACAAAAACAAAAGAAAACTTTTGATCACTGTTCTCCCCCTTTAATAAATTTTAAAACCAAAATTTGAACTGAAACTCAAATCCCAAAACTATATTCCAAAAGAAAAAAAAATTTCTATCATAAAAAAAAATTCCTAACATTTAAGACTAACCAGATCTTTTGACATATTTAGCTACTTTTAAACACACATTAAATTCAATACACTTAAAACACAACTACTAATACACATACATTTTTCGCTATTCTTCTATTCTTATTTCCAATAACTCTATCTCAAATCTTAATAAAAACTGTTGCAACATTTCTCAAAAATCTCAAAAAAAATTCTGACAGTGGGCAAGGGGTCGTGAATCCCTTCCCAAAAAAAAACACAATACACACATACATCATGGGCAAGTGATTTAATTCCCGAGGGAAAAAGGTGCATTCCCCAGTGAACACCTGAAAACTGTGTGGCCTCAAAGCACTGAAGTAGCCATTATGGGCAGACTGAGAAAAATTTTTACCCACTTAAAAAGTTGAGAAGGAATGGTTTAGCAAAGCAAGGCCTCCTTTGAACCTGAATATCCCAGAATTCCCATAACAAACAACCACTTCTCCGCCGCACTCTTACCTACAAAACAAATAGCCAAAAGATCCTTAAAAAAAAAAATTTCTCACAATAAAAAATCCTACTCAAATTCCAAAATCACAGAGTCAAACTCCAAAGTTTTACTTTTAAATAAAAAAAAATTCTACAAAACAAAAAAAAAATATCTTTCTTAAAAACAACAAGCTATGATTAGCTTACACAGGAGTGAAAGAGAAAAAAAAATTTCAACTAACAAAGCTTAATGAAAAAAAACTCCTAAATAAAAACAAAAACAGCACCAGGCAAGAGCATATATAAAAAAAATCCCAAAACTTGCCTACCCTAAACATTTTGAAATGAAACACAAAAAAAAAATGAAAAAATTCTTACATTACCATCTTACTACTTACTTTGCTTCCTAAAAAATTTAAGACATTCCCTTACTCCCAAAAGAAATTAAATTTCAAGACACTGTGCACTTCCCTATACACATGGAAATTTATTACAATAAAAAAAAATTTCAATATTGTTACTGTATAGCAATTTATCATATGGGTGGACAGCCCATTTAAATTATTATATTTTATTCAGTGGACAGACAACTCAGGCAGAACCAAAAAGGTGAACGGCACCACATGTTATATATGTTTTTCTTTCCTTTGAGAAAATACTTTAATTATTATTATTAATTATTTTATCTTTATTTATTTATTCCTTCTATGATATTGAGATTAGCCTGATCGTATAGTTTAATGCAAACAATAAAGTTTACTTTTAATATTATTATTTATTTAGTTTCTTTATATACTTTGTAATTTAATAAAAATAACCCTGGGAACAGAATCCACTCTGGTCTGAAGACCAGAGTTTGGTCTGCCTGGAGCTGGCTGTCCACCTCTAACAATATGAAATAAAAATTATTAAAACTACGAATTCTTTACGTTACAAAATATAAATACTCGGCAATAAGAGACACGTATTATTGGCAAAAACACTAGATCACATTTCAAATTAAAGGACCCCTTTTCCTTTCTTCGAATATTGAAAAACATTAAGCTCAAGGCTTCCCACGTCTCATGTTGAATCATTAAATAGTGCACAGAAAACACCTTTTTTTTTCATCTACTGCTTGAAATTTTTAACATAGTGAAACACTTTTCAACACTACCACTAGATGTCAGGTGCAGATGCGATAAGAACCAGCAAAACTGTTGATGAGTAGTGACGATGTGGGAGATGCTTGTACTAAAGATCAGAACTTGTATGGAATACCAGATTAATTACTTTAAAAACACTATCATAGATGTCAGCACCAGACGCAATAAGAGCCGGGAAAAACTGTTGGAAAATGCCGATGATGGAGATGTTTGTGCCAGGCATCCAAACTTGTATGACGTGCCAAATTAATTATTTAAAAAAACACTATCGCTAGATGACAGCACCAGACGTGAAGAGAGCCGGGAAAACTGTTGGAAAATGCCGATGATGGAGATGTTTGTGCCAGGCATCCAAACTTGTATGACGTGCCAAATTAATTATTTAAAAAAACACTATCGCTAGATGACAGCACCAGACGTGAAGAGAGCCGGGAAAACTGTTGAAAAATGCCGATGACAGATGTTTGCGCCAGACATCCAAACTTGTATGACGTGCCAAATTAATTATTTAAAACAAACACTATAACTTGTAGTACATTATAAGCTTAGTACTAATAACATAAAACATGTTCCCGGCGACCGCGGGATAAGGGCGCCCTTGCATTGGGGCCCCGTTCCACGGATCTTCTCCCGCGAAAAGCACACCACCTACCACAGTGCCGGTCAGCAATCGAATGTCCGGCAACACGCTTGCCTTCCCAGGAGACGCCAAACTTGGCGAGTGAAACCCTGCGCTTCGCGCCGAGCGCCCACGCATACACTGCGGAAATAAAACGCTGTCATGCCAAGAATCATAAAAAGATCACTTCTCCCGATGCGGCAACCCGCCGCACAGCAACCCACCGGATGTTCTAGCACCCCGAAAACAGGTGTTTTTACTGATAAGCGGTTGAAAGTCAAATTCTTCTTAAAAAAGTGCCTTTTTTACACAGATTCGTGAATGAACTGAAGTTAAGTTAAAAGACGCGAGCGAGAGACCGAAAGATTAGCAAAAGATTATTTAACGTTTAAAGGCACATTGCGCACAATTTTGAATAATAAAAACATTAAAAAGATAACAAATTACGTTAAAGGGGAAATAAATCGCCGAAATATTCCAAAACAACAAATAAATTTAGAATTTTGAAGGGAAAGGGGAAAATAACGAATTTTAAGCTATTATCTAATTTTGAACTAATAATTAAATTTAGAGCTGTAGAATCTCGGCATAACATAATTCCTCTCGACCACCGGAAAAAAAATTTTAGAATAAAATTTTTCACAACAAAGAGCCGAAAATAGCCAAAAGAGAACACCATCCTGGTGGCAGAGAAATTGTAAACCTACGAGAACACTCGCTTCATGTAGCAACTCCTGGGATTACAATCTGAGAAAAAAAAAAAAAAGTTTACAATACATATTTTACATACAGGGAAGGCACACTGATCATGACCATAAAATTTAAAACTTGCACTTTTCCTAGACTTTCAAAAAAAAATTTTCGTATCTCCCCTTTAAGAGAGGAGAAAACCCTCCAAAAGAAAACATTCATTACAACTCAAAAATTTTAAAATTTTCAAAAACTCGAACTGAACGTAACGGAGAAAAAAAAAATCTGAATTCTCATCAAATTTAATTAAAAAAAAATTGAAACTCAACAAGGGAAAAATACACTGCTCATAAAACAAAAAAAAAATCAAATCCCTCCCAATCAAAACAAAAGCCAAAGAACCCCAGTAGTGTGTAGCAGAGCCTGGGCAATGTGACATAAGAATACACTGATCCTGGCCGGGGGGATTTTTCTCCAAAAAAATCCTCTTTTCTCATGGCGCCCCCAAGCATTCCTAGCTTTTGGGTCCGCCTCCCCTATATACAACATGAGCCTGGCCTCCTCATGCTTACACCACCCTCAGCTCAACCATGCACTACCCACTTAAAAGCAAATGGTCACCAAAATTTAGAATTTAACTGCACTGCGCCCAGGTGAAAGAAAGTCTCAAAACACTGAAAAACAGTCTGTCAAACCCCCGTTCCACATCCCTCGGGTTTGCAAAAGTGATACAGAACCAAAACCTGCCAGACTTCCTCAATAAACAAAATTCCCCATGACACAACACACAAAAAAAAATCAAGTGTTTCCAACAGGCGAGAGTACACGTCTGTACTCCCTCTAAAAACTGAAATTTAATGAATAGTCGACAATTTCAAAATTTTCACAATGAAAAAAGTTGAATACAAATTTAGAATAGAAATAATGTGAAATAAAAATTTTGCAAACAGGACTGCCAGAGCTATGTACTTCCAAGACGGGTAAAAGAAGAAATTAACTTGAAGTCGAAGGAGTCGAACAATCGAAATCCCTCAAAAAACTATTGTAGGCCCAATGTAGCACACAACCCTGAACATCCCATTAAATTTCCTAAAGCAAATCCTGTCGAACGAGAAATTCTCCCAAAAAAAAAAAAAAATTTCTCTGTAGCAGTGACTTTCATAAACAAGTGTACTTCCACTAAAAATTTCACTAACTCAAAGGTCCCCAGAAATCTAACAAATTCGAAGAACTCCCACAAATGGTAAGATTTTGAAAATCAAACCCCTGTCTAAAATTTGAATCACAAACCTCAACAAAAAGGAAATCCCAAAAATGTAAATTTCAAGCAAACCAAAGTTTTAGCTCCATCTCCCAGAAAATTAAAATTCTGACAAACAACAAAAAAAATTTTTTTTTTCAAAAATATAATTTTAAACAAGAATAAAATTTAATTCTAATCTTCTAGTCTATCAATTCAATCTTACCACTCCCAATCATCATAAGTAAAAAGAATTTCAATTACCTACAAAAGGTTTCAATTTTAAAAAAAATTTCAAAACAAAAAATCTTCATTTGTAGAGTGCATCACCCAAACAGTCGGAAAGAAGAAAAACAAAACAGAGTTCCCAATTACTTGTCATTACAATAAAAACATAAATTTTGATGAAGACTTTGGACCAGCCGAAGAATTCACAAGGTCGAAACATAAAATTTTGAGGCCTCCAAGATTAATAACTAAACAACTGAAAACCCAAATCCAAAATCTCCTCCCCCACATTCGAAGAAAACACACAATCACCTAGCAACAAACTTTAAAGAGCCAAAACACTTTTAAACAAAAAGAAAAAAATTTCATAAAACTACCTTAAATTAAAAAAAATTTTCTCTAGGAATATTACACAGAACAATCTCCATTCCCCCCAAAACAAACACCTGAGACTGAACTTGCACAATTTAACAAAAATTTTACACTACCCAAAGTCGATCGCTTGGCTGAAGGATCAATGACACAAGAAAAAACAATTTTTAGCGGGCAAGTAATTCTCCAAAAAGGAAAGGTGCATTCCCCAGCTGAGCACCTTAAAGGCGGCTTCAAAGCACCAAAGTGACAGTTAACATGGCCTACTGAAAAACAAAAAAAAATTTTCTTTTTCAAACACATTTCTGTGAAGAAGAATTTCAATGAAAACAAGGCTTCCCAGACCTCAAAATTCCTCCGGGTGACCATGAAACTAACCCATTAGCCGTACCTTTAACTTCACCCAAAGCCAAGAGTTGTGACTAATTATACAAAACAAAAACAAAAGAAAACTTTTGATCACTGTTCTCCCCCTTTAATAAATTTTAAAACCAAAATTTGAACTGAAACTCAAATCCCAAAACTATATTCCAAAAGAAAAAAAAATTTCTATCATAAAAAAAAATTCCTAACATTTAAGACTAACCAGATCTTTTGACATATTTAGCTACTTTTAAACACACATTAAATTCAATACACTTAAAACACAACTACTAATACACATACATTTTTCGCTATTCTTCTATTCTTATTTCCAATAACTCTATCTCAAATCTTAATAAAAACTGTTGCAACATTTCTCAAAAATCTCAAAAAAAATTCTGACAGTGGGCAAGGGGTCGTGAATCCCTTCCCAAAAAAAAACACAATACACACATACATCATGGGCAAGTGATTTAATTCCCGAGGGAAAAAGGTGCATTCCCCAGTGAACACCTGAAAACTGTGTGGCCTCAAAGCACTGAAGTAGCCATTATGGGCAGACTGAGAAAAATTTTTACCCACTTAAAAAGTTGAGAAGGAATGGTTTAGCAAAGCAAGGCCTCCTTTGAACCTGAATATCCCAGAATTCCCATAACAAACAACCACTTCTCCGCCGCACTCTTACCTACAAAACAAATAGCCAAAAGATCCTTAAAAAAAAAAATTTCTCACAATAAAAAATCCTACTCAAATTCCAAAATCACAGAGTCAAACTCCAAAGTTTTACTTTTAAATAAAAAAAAATTCTACAAAACAAAAAAAAAATATCTTTCTTAAAAACAACAAGCTATGATTAGCTTACACAGGAGTGAAAGAGAAAAAAAAATTTCAACTAACAAAGCTTAATGAAAAAAAACTCCTAAATAAAAACAAAAACAGCACCAGGCAAGAGCATATATAAAAAAAATCCCAAAACTTGCCTACCCTAAACATTTTGAAATGAAACACAAAAAAAAAATGAAAAAATTCTTACATTACCATCTTACTACTTACTTTGCTTCCTAAAAAATTTAAGACATTCCCTTACTCCCAAAAGAAATTAAATTTCAAGACACTGTGCACTTCCCTATACACATGGAAATTTATTACAATAAAAAAAAATTTCAATATTGTTACTGTATAGCAATTTATCATATGGGTGGACAGCCCATTTAAATTATTATATTTTATTCAGTGGACAGACAACTCAGGCAGAACCAAAAAGGTGAACGGCACCACATGTTATATATGTTTTTCTTTCCTTTGAGAAAATACTTTAATTATTATTATTAATTATTTTATCTTTATTTATTTATTCCTTCTATGATATTGAGATTAGCCTGATCGTATAGTTTAATGCAAACAATAAAGTTTACTTTTAATATTATTATTTATTTAGTTTCTTTATATACTTTGTAATTTAATAAAAATAACCCTGGGAACAGAATCCACTCTGGTCTGAAGACCAGAGTTTGGTCTGCCTGGAGCTGGCTGTCCACCTCTAACAATATGAAATAAAAATTATTAAAACTACGAATTCTTTACGTTACAAAATATAAATACTCGGCAATAAGAGACACGTATTATTGGCAAAAACACTAGATCACATTTCAAATTAAAGGACCCCTTTTCCTTTCTTCGAATATTGAAAAACATTAAGCTCAAGGCTTCCCACGTCTCATGTTGAATCATTAAATAGTGCACAGAAAACACCTTTTTTTTTCATCTACTGCTTGAAATTTTTAACATAGTGAAACACTTTTCAACACTACCACTAGATGTCAGGTGCAGATGCGATAAGAACCAGCAAAACTGTTGATGAGTAGTGACGATGTGGGAGATGCTTGTACTAAAGATCAGAACTTGTATGGAATACCAGATTAATTACTTTAAAAACACTATCATAGATGTCAGCACCAGACGCAATAAGAGCCGGGAAAAACTGTTGGAAAATGCCGATGATGGAGATGTTTGTGCCAGGCATCCAAACTTGTATGACGTGCCAAATTAATTATTTAAAAAAACACTATCGCTAGATGACAGCACCAGACGTGAAGAGAGCCGGGAAAACTGTTGGAAAATGCCGATGATGGAGATGTTTGTGCCAGGCATCCAAACTTGTATGACGTGCCAAATTAATTATTTAAAAAAACACTATCGCTAGATGACAGCACCAGACGTGAAGAGAGCCGGGAAAACTGTTGAAAAATGCCGATGACAGATGTTTGCGCCAGACATCCAAACTTGTATGACGTGCCAAATTAATTATTTAAAACAAACACTATAACTTGTAGTACATTATAAGCTTAGTACTAATAACATAAAACATGTTCCCGGCGACCGCGGGATAAGGGCGCCCTTGCATTGGGGCCCCGTTCCACGGATCTTCTCCCGCGAAAAGCACACCACCTACCACAGTGCCGGTCAGCAATCGAATGTCCGGCAACACGCTTGCCTTCCCAGGAGACGCCAAACTTGGCGAGTGAAACCCTGCGCTTCGCGCCGAGCGCCCACGCATACACTGCGGAAATAAAACGCTGTCATGCCAAGAATCATAAAAAGATCACTTCTCCCGATGCGGCAACCCGCCGCACAGCAACCCACCGGATGTTCTAGCACCCCGAAAACAGGTGTTTTTACTGATAAGCGGTTGAAAGTCAAATTCTTCTTAAAAAAGTGCCTTTTTTACACAGATTCGTGAATGAACTGAAGTTAAGTTAAAAGACGCGAGCGAGAGACCGAAAGATTAGCAAAAGATTATTTAACGTTTAAAGGCACATTGCGCACAATTTTGAATAATAAAAACATTAAAAAGATAACAAATTACGTTAAAGGGGAAATAAATCGCCGAAATATTCCAAAACAACAAATAAATTTAGAATTTTGAAGGGAAAGGGGAAAATAACGAATTTTAAGCTATTATCTAATTTTGAACTAATAATTAAATTTAGAGCTGTAGAATCTCGGCATAACAGTAAACATAGATAAAGAGGGACTCAAAAAGGAGAATATTACGAGGGTTATTACAACACATAAGAAGGAAAGTTCTTTCAAAAATGGGCCAGAAATTTTCTTTAACAACAAAATGAGCAAGGGCCATAGAAAGTTTACGACCTTTGATATCCCTAGCATGTTCTGCCAAACGGATACTAATAGGACGTTTTGTACTGCCAATATTAAAGTTACCATCGATGGACAACAGGGGAACCACATACACCCCAGCAAAGCTTTTAAAGTCATCCTTATCACCCAGATTATCAGACCCAATCCGGTTAAATAAAGAAGAAACATTAGAGTGAGCAGGCCTGAAACCAAATTCAGAGTAAAACTGAATAAAGGGATGGAAAATCTTAGGATGGTAC
Organism: Amaurobius ferox; assembly: GCA_951213105.1. NCBI lineage: Eukaryota > Metazoa > Arthropoda > Arachnida > Araneae > Amaurobiidae > Amaurobius > Amaurobius ferox. The sequence continues at coordinate 61,577,797 of OX578153.1, forward strand.
GGGAAACTAGATTTATGATTCAAACGATCTTTTAAAGAAATAAGTTTAGTATCAATTTGAGAAAATTTACAGTGAATATGGGAAAAAACCTTATGTATAAATTCAAAGGAATAGGCAGCCTCATAGCCAAGATTGAAAATAAAATCAATTTCGTCACTTAAAGAAGAAAAAGAACACACGTTAAAAGCACGATTAAAATAAGCGTTAAAAGAAGCTTTTTTATAGCAAATAGGATGGTAAGAATTATCAGGAATACAGGAATTAGTAAAAGGCAGTTTACGGTAAACAAAAGTGTGAAAACCAACAGCAGAACGGGTAACCAGAACATCAAGAAAAGGCAAGGAACAATTATTTTCGTGCTCAACGGTAAAATTAATCGAAGGGTAAAAATCATTAACCTTGGACAAAAGAAGAAGGAGATCATTTAAATCACCATCCCAAATAATAAAAACATCATCAACAAAACGGCACCAAAGAGAGGGGGGATGGGCAAAAAAGGCAAAATTTCATTCTCGAGCTCCTGCAAAACCGCCTCTGCCAAAATACCAGATAAAGGGCTACCCATAGGGGCACCACAAGTTTATAAATAAATATTATCACAAAAGCCAAAATAATTTGTCTCCATAACAATGTTCACAGCAGAAGCGACTGCGTCGATAGTAGGGGTTTTAAAATTATGATTTTGCAATTTTTTAACAATAATTCCAATAGCAATGTCAACGGGAATGCTAGGAAATAAAGAGACAACATCAAAACTGTGAAGGGTACTATTAGGATTAAATTTAGTTTTAAATAAAACATTAATAAAATTTTCAGTGGAACTTATAATATTAAAAAAGGGTTTTAAGAAAAAGGCAAGGGATTTCTCTAAAAAATAAGTCTTGATAAACGTAAGTTTATTGATAATTGTATTTATGCAAATTTATCACCTTTTCTGGTCTATATATAAACGACCATTCCTATTTCCATGTAGCCACTGATGAAGAGCGTATTTACGCTAGAAAGCGCTCTGGCCTTTTTAAGTTTTGTAACGTCTTAAAGAAGTGAAATAAAAGACCTTCTATTATAGTTGTGTGCTTGTTGTTTCTGCTGGTTGAAATCAGACGTGATGCCAATTTTATTTATTTAGTAAGAGAAGTATTTGAAAGCATACCTTTATAATTTGTGTTCCCAATTCCGTATCATTTGGATCATTTTTTTCACTGAAGCAAACAGCAAAGGCCTTTTTTAAATCAATGTTTTTGCTTTCTAAATGCTTCTTAGCAAGTGTCAGCCATAACTGAAACCAAAAGAAATTACAATACATTAAAAAATAATTATTTTAAACACAAGCTGGAACTATCAGAAAAAAAAATTCTACATTAATTTGAACTGAATTTGAAGTCAATATAAAATTATTTATTTTTTATATTATACACCTTTATTGCTTACTCACAGCAGTACTTAACCTTGCAACTTCTTGGGTTCGAGACATGAGCTCTACCAATTGAGATATCAAGTTGATAGATAACTGAAAGTTTCAACATTGAGACAGTAGTTTCTGTATACCCTATATCCAGGTCCTGGTGCAAACATAAGTTTTTTTAATTTATTAGCATTTCATTTCAATTTAATTAGTAATTGGTGACACATGCTTTTCTTAAGCAGATCTGGTGTAATTGCATCACCATTAAGTAATCCAGTAATCCTTGGTTCAATCAAATCTGTTTTTTTTTTGTTTTTTTTACAACTTTTACATTCTGATACTTTTCTTTTAATTTACACCATCTTTATTTTATATACCAGGGCTGACAATAAATTGCTGCTACTAGAATGAAGGTTTTTTATCCGGAGCATGATGATTCAAACATGCAAACTCGTGATCTTGAGACAAACACTCCACCACCTGATTTATCAAAGATAACGAGAAAATTATCTGATCCTGCAAAGCAGCTTTCTTTTAAACTTCGGCAACTTTGGTAAAATTTGCACTTGAAAAATATTTAATAGTTTTAAAATATGTTTTTGAGACTAAGCTTATTTTCTGAAAACTTTCAGCAATAAAGATCATAAAAATTTCTATTTAATTTCCACAGAAAATATTTTAGGACCCAAAAATAATGCTCACAAATTATCATTTAGATTTAAAACAATGCTCATAAAATGGACTTAAAACAAAATTCAATTTGGGGAAAATTCAATTCGGGGATTGAAAATATGATTTGGTACAAATGTTGGTGACTATTTGCCTTTTCCAAAACAATGATCTTTGGAATTTGAGAATATATAAATCAAAAGAAATTTTTCAAATGGAATGTCAAAATAAAATTTGGCAAATTTCTATTTGGTGAAAAAGAATTTCTTTTGGCTTAGGTTGGTAAAAGAAATCAAGAATTGTCTCAATACCCCTTTATTACAGTAATAACATACTTGAAAATCAATTTTCCTAAATTAACAAAGAAATTAATATGAAAGTTTTAGTTGATGAAACAGATTACAAAAATGGAAAAAATGTGACAATTAAATGAGATAAACTAAGAATTGCATATAAATGTAGATTTCAGTGACATTTTTAAATGGTCTTTCTAATACTACTTGCAAATATAAGAATTAAATACATTTAAAATTAAAATATTATAAAGAATTTTGAGCTAAATTTAGGCACTTTTTTGCCAATTTCGTCAAAGTATGGGATTTCATTTTAAAATCTTTAAAAGATGAGATTTATCTTAAAAGCCTTAAAAAAAGGAGGGGGTGGGGGAATTTGCATATTTGCCCAGCGATTGGCAGTCGGCAGAAAATGCAAATATCGGAGCTTCACAAAGAAATGCACAGTTGGCTGGTAGAGTTCAGTGTTTGCAAAAGTCAATCAGAAGTTTTTATCATGTTTTATAGTTGCTACTCTTTTTCTTGTCATTTTGACAAAGTATAAATCATACCCTTGTAACTTCTCTATACCCTTTGGGTGAGCTGAACAGTAGGGTATCCCAAAATACAATGTAAAAATTTAAAAAAAAAAAAAAAAGCTGGGCCTCACCCTGTAGAAAGTTTCTTCTAGTCCTATTAATGAAATATATGAAGTTAGAGCTCATTTGGAAAAAATTAAGAGGTCCCTGAAGGTCACACAAGCTACACTGATTTATGTAAAAATCTTGAATTGTAATCAAAAGCATAAGTGATGATGATGATCAATTATATATTTTATTTTCATTATTAATAAATTTTTAGTATCTATTATAACAAAAAATATAATAAAAAGCATAATTAAATATAAAAACATAATTAAAAACTTTAAAGTTTAACTGTAACCACTAACATCACTTAATACATTTGCAAAGAAAAATTTGCAAATTTTGCAAAGCGATTAAAAGAAGCTGCTTCATCTCAGAATTCCTTAGCTTTATCAACTGCATCTTCTACGTCAATAATGGATGAGACTGAGGAGACTGAAAGTGAAAACTCTACAGAAGACTATGATTATGAATATGCTGCAGAAATTACACCAGAAAAAAAATTATTACGTGAGAAGCATACAGGCAAAGATGAACGAAGTCGAAGATGTGTCATAACACCAAAAGTTGTTGCTGCTTTTGATAGAAATAATATAAGACAATCAACAATGTTACTTGCATCTATCTTAAACATGGCTGGTGGTGGTGGTCATGGTGAAGCAGACTGTTCAAAGAGTAATGAAACTTTAAAATCTCTAACTCTTTCAAAAAGTATGATTCATCATGAACGTCAACGTTTACGTTGTGAAACTGTACAACAGATAAAAATGGAATTTCATACCTCAAAATCAGTAGTTCATTGGGACGGCAAGCTATTACCTGATTTATCATTAAATGAAACAAAGATTGACCGTTTGCCAGTGTTCGTTACCTCTCTAAAAGATAGTAGTACAAAACATCTTGGAATTCCTAAGCTGTTATCTGGTACAGGGGAAGCAGCAGCTAATGCAGTTTTTGAACTTTTACAATCATGGAAATGTGATTCTCAGGTTATTGGTATGTGCTTCGACACAACCTCCTCAAATACTGGAAAGTTTAAAGGAGCATGTGTTCTTTTTGAAAATAAAATAGGAAGAAGCCTTCTGTGGTTAGCCTGTAGACACCACATGTTTGAAGTGTTACTTTCAGATATATTTAATGTATGTTTTGGACCGTCAAGTGGACCTGAAATTATTATGTTTAAAAGATTTCGAGAAAAATGGATTGAACTTAACCACCACAACCCAAAATGTCAAAAAACGCCATTGATAGTAGCATCCGACGCTTTGAAAATTTTTATTACTGATCAAATTCAGACAGCTGCTAAACACTTTCCTAGAGATGATTACAGAGAATTATTAAATCTTTCTGCTCTTATGATTGGAATGGATGTGAACAATATTATTCGGAAACCAGGTGTTCTCCACAGAGCTCGATGGATGGCAAAAGCCATTTATTCTTTAAAAATTGAACTACTGTTTGATAGAAATGAATACAATTGACACCTCAACAATTTCAAGGCCTTCAAAGGTTCAATCGGTTTGTTGTATGTGTATAAATTCAATCATGGTACACATGTCAGTCTACTGTAGATACACCAGTGAACAATGTTTTACTGATACAAAGATTGCATGAATATGATGATATACAATGACACAAAACAGGATTAAAGATGATTTTATGCCACTCGTGGTATTTAAGTGAAGAGCTTGCCACTCTTTGTTTGTTTTCAAAACTTCTTAGTGCCGAGGAGAAATATATGTTAGTAAAATCAGTAAAAAAAAGAATTTGCACTTATTAAAGAAACTTCCTTTAAAATTTGATAACATAAATATCTCTCTCAATTTCTTCAACATTGCACAAATAGACGACAGCTTCCTAAGCCTGCCTGTTGAGTAGTGGCCAGAAACACAATCTTTTAAAGAAGCTGAAGAAATTATTAAACATTTGCCATGTGTTAATGACTGTGTTGAATGAGGCATAGCATTGATCGAAAGTTTTAATGATGCAACAAAAGATGAAGAACAAAAACAATATTTATTGCAGGTAGTTGAAATGCATAGAAAGAACTTCACAAAGTGCAACCGTAAAGAGCTTCAAGATATGTAAACATCATTACTTATGTTATTTACAGAATGTTATGCAATATTTTCCTCTTTATTATCTGGTTAAACTTGACAGGCATAGAAAGAACTTCACAAAGTGCAACCGTAAAGAGCTTCAAGATATGTAAACATCATTACTTATGTTATTTACAGAATGTTATGCAATATTTTCCTCTTTATTATCTGGTTAAACTTGACAGGCAAATTTTGCTGTAAAACATTCTTTTTACATTGCATTTTGCAATTTTGAATACAGTTTGTTTTTTGTCATTTTCTTAATAATTTTTCTTATATTTTCTGCACTAAATATTACCAATAGGGTAAATTTTTATAGAATCGACATATTAAACACATGTAACATTTTAAATAAAAAATATATTTAAAAAATAAAAATTTTGTAAGCAACTATAAAATATTATCGAATTAAAACTATTTTTTAAACTTTTCGGCGACCTTGAGGGACCCCTAAATATTTTTTTTTAAGCTGAAATTTTACAGGCGGTCTTAAGTACACCAAAAGAAACTTTTTAGGGGGTGAGAGTCAAAATATTTAAAAAAAAATTTTGGGGGGACACCCTACTGAACAGCCTAGGTAATAAAAAAAAAGTGTAAATCCCATTAATTTCAGGAATCGATATAAAAAATGTTACTTTTAATGTCTGATAACAAAATATTAGCTGACCAAATTTGCAAGACGCTGGAACGATTACCTGGAATGCAGTGTGTTCCATGTTAGTAAGCAATCAAAATGTGAAGGTTCTCAAGGAACTCCTTTTTTCCAAGAGAGATAAAAGGGAAGGGAGTAATAGAAAGTCGTTAAATATCCAGCGTTCTTGTCTTTTTCCAGTTTCAAACATAGAAATATCTGAGGAGATGAAGCAAACAATAAAATTCTCCAGAAGTGTAATTTCACAGTTCCCTTGAAGAGTTGGGTAGGTACTCTTTGAATGCAGTACAATAAAAACCTAATATTGTTCCTTGCTAAACACATAGATCATTACCATTAGGGGATATTACCGCCTATGTAGTACCTCATTGTATTGGTCATTTCCAACATTTCCAAGAGTTTTCATGGAAGGACAAAAGCCCCGTAAGCCACACATCTAGGATCATGATAATGACTTGGAACATAACCATCTGCAGATTTATTACTGCTGGTGGTTAGCTTAAAGTCTAGCTAGTGTAAAGAATGCAGCTTTTTTCAACTGCTGTCCGGTCTTCTACCACCGAGCATAATTTAGCAAAGGGAAAGGGAAGACTGATTGTGAACAACAGTATTGGTAGGCATCAAATTTGACGACCAGGTTGAAGAATCTAGTTGTCAAATTGAAATTTATAGTCACAAATTATGACTAACTACCGCTAATTTCGAACACTGATTTGCAGTATTAGTAAATTAGAAGTGATGTCAAATCACATTTTACAATTGCTAATTTTTCTCTTCACATTTTGGCTAAGAATAATTGACAAATTTCAGGAACTGATTATAAAACAAAATTTAGCAAATCAAATTTGCATTCTACTGAAGCCATGATGATGTTATTTTTTCCAATATATTCAATAAATTTACATTAATCACACACTACAGCAGGAATCCTGCATGGCACATTACAATCGAAAGTATAACCATAGCAGACAAGCCATAATGCTTTCTTTGGGATATGAAAGGCCAAACATTTTTTTATAAACCCAATTCCCAGAAGAAAGCTAATGAAGTGGAACAAATCTAGGAAAATTGGAATGGTTGGCAGCTATGTGTATAAGTTTCACCCTCTGTTTTATCCTTCCCACTTTCAGTATACTAGTTACTCAGTTAGCACATTTGCAATTTAGACTTTACCTGATCGAGTAGCTGAAAAGTCAATAACCTTCAGCTGGCTGGAGAGCTCTTTCAGTACTGCTGAAAACTGTTCCTTTGTTTTACCTCCATGGTGCTTGTGAGGTATTATTAAATGTTTTTTTGTGAAAACAGGGATTATTTTTATACATCCCACAAGACACATGGTTCAAAATTTCATGCATTTTGTTTTTAATTTTTCAGGTATATCACACATTATAATGCATCAATCTACAAATGACCTATATTAAATTAGCTCCATTAGCATAGTTAAGCAATAATAAAATTCCAGAGAGATCCATGCCTAAGATGCACATCCCAAAGGAAAATTATTTTTTAGAATTGTGAACATATAACAAAAAAATTTTACGCACCAATTTTAATTATACATATCTTAGTTCTTATGTCTTTGTTCAAGTCATGTTTGAACAGTCAAACTTTGATGCTGCCACTATTTAAAAACTAATGCATGGATGATAAATACTACTCAATGCATACAAAAATAATCATTTAAATAATTAAAAAGAAAACACTCAATACCTGCTTCCTAAAGTCAGCAGGAATGCCTTCAGGAAGACGTGTAACCATTTTCATTGCATCTTTCCATAACACAAAACTACTGCTATCAGGTGAACATCTTATCTTCAAATCATGTTCGGATCCTGAGAAAGTATAAAAAGTCAAAAGAGATTAAGCCACTATAAAATCATATATACAGTGCAGGGATATTTTTAAGCATTTAGTAATCCACAAAATATGTAGTTATAGCAAATTTATGCAGTGTTAAATGAGACTTCATGCAAGTCTAAGGTTTCAGTAAAATTCAGCATAATTTCATTTTCATCAAGTAAAAATTTGATTGCAATGAACATTTAATATACTAGTTTACTCTTTTCTAATACTATATACTTTTTTTCTAATATACCAAGTTTCATAAAATCATTTTCAGAGAGTAGTATAGTATAAAGCAGGCTGCATCCTGAGGGCCAAGTAACCTATGTGATTGCTTGGGGCCTCATGTTTGAAGAGGGCCTCAAAATTGGAAAGGATAATATTTTTTTTATCCTAAGCCTTTCTTAACTTTTGTTTGGAGCTAATTATTTCAATGTAACATCTTACCACTAATTGGTCCCTCCTACGTTTGCTTTATTATTTTATGTTATTCTGAAATTTACTTTCAGTCATTCAGATTTCAGTAGTAGCAATCTGAGTAGGGTATTAAGTTGGAAAGGCAGAATCAGTTGCATATTTTGTTAGTTTTAGTCTATTCTCTTTTGTGCATTTTGTGGTTGCAGGGGCCCCATACAGCCTAATAAGCCTCTGTCTAAAATATTTTGCCTAATCTGTATGCTTTTTTTGCCCTGACTAAGTTATAACTATAGGCATTCTAGTAATAAAAGATCAATTGGCAAAATTTTGGCTATTACCATTGTCGAACAGTGGCGTAGTTAGAATTTTAGAGCCCAGAAGCAACATCTTTAATCGGCCCCATAGGCGATATTTTCCTCTTCGATATGAGACTCCCTATGCTATAGTTTAAATTCGGTGTGTGTGTGTGTGTGGAGAAGCTATACAATATTTGCCATTCGATGTGAGGCTCCCGAATAGCATTAGAACACTGGACATGGACAATCTTTCAAAGGGTCCTAAGCTTTAGGGCCCCAAAGTATATGTTTTATTCGCAATATGTCACTGCATAAATGTATATTTATGCTACTATTGAAAGGAGCCCCAGAAAAAAAATGTTTGACTATGGGCCAATAAAAATAATAAAATGCCATAAATAAATCGATCTAATTTACTGCTGGATTTCCAGAACATGTCCATAGAACATCTGAGTTCTAGGGTAGGCTTCATAATGTCCATAGCTTATCAAAATTGTATATGTTATGCTCATCTACTGGGAACAGGGCAATCAAAATAGACTTCCAAAGACTTCCAAAGACTTCCATAGACTTCCAAGACTTCAAAATAGACTTCCAAAGTTTCTTTAAGCCATCATATAATATATGACAGTCGTACTTGTAGGCCATGCATGACTGATATGCCCAAAGTCGCTGACAGAGGGGGGGGGGGGAGGACAAAAAGATACATTGCATAGGGGCCTGGAATCTAGTAAGCCCGACCACATAAGCAGTTCATGTAAAAAGCCAATAACTTGTAACATGGGCAGTAGTAGGGAGCCTGCACATTTGCTGCATAGGGGACGCAAAAATTCTTTCAGCGATATTGCTAATGCCTAAAGAAATAAGACATTAATAACTAAATTGAGTCAGTTTATGCTTGGGTTACATTTTCAAATTCGGTAACAATCGAAAGATGTTTATAAGCCCTTTAAAGTGAAGGGTTACACGCTATTGTTCTAATCATTTGGACCAATGACAATGATTTTTCAAATTATTCTTTGTAAATTTGATAAAAAAAAATCACCACACTACTTAAAAATAGATTCTGGTATAAGAAAGTCGAGTGAAGACACACTCCAGTTAATTTTGTTTCAATTGTAAAAACAAAAAATTCAATATTTTCACTATTATCCAATGTTAATGCTTTGTAATTACTTTTTACAAGAAATGAATGAACACCATTGTTGTCTATTATTTAGAGCTGTTCTCGAGATATTAGAAAATTTATTTTTCCACACAACTTAAGAACTTAAGAGAGAAGTAATAAAGTGATTTACAAGAAATTTTGTATGCTTATTGTAACATTATCATATTATACAGTATGTAACTTATGTGATTAACAAATGTAATGGAATTGTAATGCGATTTAAAAACCAATTAAACTGTTGGATAAAAAAAAATGTGATTATGTTACACATGAAGGATGCGTTTGAAAAATAGTCGATCTTTGTTCTACAAATATTTTTTATTTATTTCTTTTCTTGAATACGAAGTATGAAAATCTCGGCATAAACAAATCATAATTTTATGTGGACAACACATGACTTTCCCTGCAGACTCAAATTCAGTTTTTCTTTAAGAACTCATTGAATTGAGTTTAATTGCACAAAATGACACTAAATTTGTATTTTTAATTCAATATCTGCTTTTATTTGGTAATTGGACATTTTTCCAAAGGCGGCATAAAACAATGCGAAAAATTTCAAATATCTCGAGAACGGTTAGTCCTAGAGTTATAGAGTTGTTCTTATTCTTTCCTCATCAAAAATCACGTATAAAACAAGCATTTAATTGATACATTTCAACATGCGTAGTCTTTTTTTAGATATTGGCAGTTTTTGCGGGCCATTTCGTAAAAAAAGGCAGGTTGGTCTTTTCCGAATCGTACCAAAATCTAATCAGCACCAGAGTATCTCACATGTGATTTATCTACCGAATTTTGTGAAATTTGGTCAATTTGTATTTCAGCTAGAGTGAATACATGAGATTTTTGGAGGGCCATTTCGCAGAAAAAAGGGGGTTCTTTTTTTCCAAATTGTACCAAAAACTAATCAGCACCAGGGTCACACCCAACGATCTTACCTACCAAATTTTATGAAATTCGGTTCATTAGTTTTTGAGTTAGAGTGGATACATACATTGCACAAACACACAGACGTCAAGTTAAAAATCGTTTTTTCGTATTCTAGAGGTCTCGAAACATGTAGATCCGTCGAAAACTGGAGTTGCGATTTTCGGCATCATTCCTATACTTTCCCTATACATTACCATGTATTGCAGGGAAAGTAAAAAGTGGCCAATTTTTCATTTTTACCCCTTGAATAAAATAAATAATAAAGAAAATAAAATTGTAGTTCATATTACACAAAATTCGGATAATTTGGATTCGGATTATGGAATCGTTACTGTATTTGATAAAATTCAGATTAAAAAGAGGAATTATGATGGGTAATTCTTGGCATAGCTCCTGGGTGGGGACTCTCCAAAAAGCTCACTTGAGACCTCAAGAAACCTCGGGATGCCACTGGTATAAGCCACTAAATATTTTTATATTATCTACCACATTTCTATACTACAACACATATATATTTTTGTTTATAAACTATTAAACATTCTTTATAATAAAATTCTAAATTTTATGCATTGATCTCGCATCGGGCTACCAACATTGTGTTGTTGACCCAAAAATCACTCTTAAGTAAATCAATGATTTGATAATGAAAAAAAGTATTTTTTGCATAATTTACCAACTGTAGACATTTTAATTACTTTATCTAAAATTGGCTAACAAAAGTGTTCAGTACCAATTGCCAATAAATATAATATTTTTTAATAATACATTACAAAATTTAGCTTAAATAAAGTTTGATGAAGATATGAAACTTGCAGAATAATTGTCAGCCTTTGGGTCAAATAAACATTGATGGTAACCCTAATCTTGTATCTTTATTAAAACAAAATTATAAGAGTGCATATTTTATTTTTGAACTTTTATCTCAACTTCTGGAAAATTATTATATTATATTTATGAGAATGCAAGAAATTAATAACTGTGAAATTTATACTAATTCTAATAAAATCATAGCTGCCAGCAAAATAGGCCGTAATGTAACATCTAGGCCTGCAATATAAAAGGTAGGGGGATATACTGAGAGAGTCATACGATGGAACTTCAGGAAAAAAGGATGAGAAATTAAGTCTTGTAGGAAAGGGTAAATAGATTCTATCATACTATTGAAGATAGGTAGGTGTTCTGTACATAATACATTTACAACTGCTGAAACATGCAATATGTGTTGTTGTTGAGACCCAGACCGTCCGACCTACCAGAAAGGTGTAAGGTAACTGTACGGACGGCCGGGAAGTGCCACCCAATTTAGACCGGAACCCAGTGGGGGAGGCATCCACAGGGACCGTACCCTCCTTCCCCTACCACCAACCTCTCGGAAGGACTTACGGACCCACATGTTTAACGTGATCGTACTCCGCATGAACACGGCGGCATTTGTGGTAGCATGCAAATCTAGCGCGCAAACCACGGGGATACCGCACCCGAGATGGCCAACAGCACGCGGTGTTCCGAGGTGGTCACCCACCAAGTACTAACCGCGCGTGATCAACTTTCTTGATAAGTCTTAAATGTTAGGCTCTTTTCAGACCAACATATAATCACTAGGTATAGTCTACACAGGGTTCCCACTAAGTCAGGAAAAGAGGGGGAGAATTTCTCTCCTTCCAAAAAATTTTGGGAGAGATTTTCTGTTATAAGGAGAGACACTTAAAATTTCATTTTTTTTATGATGCTAATTTAGAAAGTAATAAAAAAGAAAGCATTAACTATAACTCATATTCTACGACATTTAAATTTTTTAATTCTTAAAACTAACATTCTTTTTAAAAATTAATTAGGAGTCGTTTAAGTATTTAAGCACATTATTGTAAGCACATTTTTGGTAATTTTATAGCTCCCCCCCCCCCCCCCCCACTTGTTAGCAAAAATACTCAAATTTCTGACTTCCCCCATGCTTACGTTATGATTTTATTTGCTGATATAAAAACGTCTACATGGGTTATTTTATGTAAAATGACTCACATGCGAATTTACGATTTTTTTGTCTGTAAACTGCAAAACTGTATTTACTTTATATTTTGATTTTTAAAATCATTTTATGATCAATTTTCATGCAGCAATAGCAATTAAAAACTTTAAACGATTTTTGATCGCCGAAGGCGAATATCGACGAAAACTATTTCACTAGGCAAATAGAATTAGGTAATAAATTTGACTTTATGTTTGAAAATGGATTTTTTTTTTTGTATTTTTTACAAAACTTGCAGAACATAAGGATTGCATCGTCCTTTTGTTGAATCTCAAGCCAGTCATGTGATTTTAGCCATTTTGTTTGACTCGACTTTTTCTTTTTGTTTTCAAAATAGCCCTTTATTTCATAAATAATACGTTTGTAAAATAATTTTTCTGTATAAAACGCGAAACAATTACAAACACTGTAGTCGATGCAAACAGATTGGAAAAGTGGGAAATATTTTTCAAATTAAACGAGGTATGCCGAGGATAACGTACAAATGCAGATTTTTCGTGATACTGTTGCAAAATAACCTTTCATTTTATTAATAATACGGTAGAAAAATGGTTTGGTTTTTATTATTTGTATATTAAACGACATAATTATAAAAAAATTCAGTCGATGCAAATATATTGTGAAAATGGCAAAAAGATATTCATTGGTCATCTCTCCTCAGAAAATGTGGGAATCGCCGTATGCGAACGCCGTTTTCGCAATCGCGGAGAAACAGATTTTCAGATCATGTAAGAAAGGAATGTCTCTGATAAAAAATTCGTTGCTTTGTTCAAATTTTGTAACATTTTTTGGGCATATATGGCCAATTTCACGACATTTTCGGGATTTTTGTAACCTGTAGACATACTGTGTACGGGGGAAAGGATTTTCGTCCGCGGAAAGAAGAAAATTTCTCGAGCAAAACACAAAAAATGCGGGAAGTACGCGGAAAGAGCATAATTCAAATCCGTGAAAGAATCCTATAAAAAAAAGCAAAATTTTATTTGATCGAATTTGCCACCCGCGCAAGCTGAGGGGACACTTATAGTTTTCTATAAAATATCTCTCTAATTAGAAACACGTAGTACTTTAGTGTACCCAAATCGCGATTGACTGCGATTCAGACGTAGCTACGAAATCGCGGTCCGCGACCGCTCGGCAATCGGCCCACGATTCGCAACAACGAGGCAACTGATCGCGATTTGCGGTCGCGAAGCAATCGGCCCGATCTCCGATCGGGCATCGGATTTCTCGGTATCCAATTTGAAGGAAAAAATAATTTTAGGCCGGAACTGGAGAGAGAGAAATTCTCGCGCAGTCTAAATTTTTACGCGAGATTTTTCATGGATTGCGCGAGAATCTCGCGAGTTCGCGCTGAAATGGGAACCCTGAGTCTACAGAATACCTTGAATGAAATGTTTTTGCTAAGTAAAAAATATAATATAGGAATTTATTTATATTTTTTTCACTTACACTACTAAATGCGTCATATCTTAGTATACCAGTGAAAATACTATGATCAATTAATATTTTAAGTGAAGGAAGGGGGGGGGGGGATTGTTTAAAGCAGAATGATAAACTCTATGGGCAGACTGGCCATATACTGGTCCAGTACAATCATCAGACTAGGCTGACCAAGGGCTGGTTTAAAAACCAGCTTTTACATTATATATATATATATATGTTTAAGGTATAAATTGAATTCCAAACCGGGACAAAATAAATAAATAAAATTATTTATTGAATACTGGAAACAAAATTGAAACCTGATACAAAAGAAAGATATTAATTATTTGATTTCAACCATTCATATATTTGTGAGCAAGAACTTCTTAACAGAATGCTTGTAGTTTTTAACTTTTTCATAAAAGTTTGAACATTCCACATCTATGTTTATTTCACAGAGTATTACTATTAAATTTAACACTACACCCGCTATATCTAATTGATTCAGCAATCCTATCTCATTCTTCAGACCGAACATTGTTCATAATGGAGAACCCTTTCATAAGGAGTGGAAGTGTCTGGTAGACAAAAAATATATTTCATAACTTGGGTGAAATTAGGTATTAAAATTTTTTGATCTCTGAAATTCTTCAAAATTTTAATTTTTATAGTTTTTTTTACAGCTTATTTTCATTATTTTCCATATGTCGCAGTTTGAAGACTAGAATTTCTTAGCAATCATCACTTCATCAAACAATTCATTTATGTACTTGTAACAGCATTTTCAAGAGCTTCATTTATATTTTCTGCAGCTATTTAAATTGCAATCACTGTAATATCATGAATCCTTAGACACAAGAATTGTCTCTTCCCACTAAAACTTTATTCCAAAAGAAAAATTTCAAACGGGCCGAGATTTCGGGATGATCCTTTAAACTAGGGCAATAGTGGTCAAAACATGAGTATGGTAAGCATATACAATACATATATAATACGTACATATAATACATACACAAAATCTTCCTTTTACGACCAAAATTCAGAGTTATGAAACATTAAACTTTGACTAAAGTCACTTTTCCACGCATGAAAATGTCCCATTTCAGGCAACCAAATCAGGGACCGTATTGACCATTTCTCCAGGCAACCAACCAATCAGGGACCGTATTGACCATTTCTCAGCATAAAAAGTGCTCCAACTTTAAACAGCTATAAATTGGTCAATTTTGGTCATAAAAGGATGATTTTTTTATTATTTTGCATAAAATTATATGAGGATGATTTTCCTAAATACAATTGGTAGAACCGGGGGACTGTATAAAAATTTATATTTCGTATTTCTTTCAGAAATGCATTTATTGATTTAAACCTTTTCTAAGATACTAGATTTTAAAATTCAAAACATTTTTGCAATTGGAAGTGTATCTCTGTGACTAATGGTTGAGGAAATAGCCATTGGGCACCGATAGCACTGGACACCCTGTATATAAATCTGGGCTGCTTGAGATCAAAACTGATGCTTAGTAATCCCTTCTTTAGACCAGGGCCTGACTAACACAGGAGCATATAGGCCAGCTGCACTGGGCCCCTATATTAGAGGGGCTCTAAACTAAACAATTGCAACATTAACAAATTAATGGCTGATTTCTGAAAAAAAAAATATATATATACCATCTGAATAGATTTGCTCAGCAAAAAGATTCGTTTTGGGAATATGTAAGACCATACTAATTCAAGATCAAGAGTATATTGGCTATGATTAGAAAGCTGCCAGTAATTTAAATTATATTAAAATATGTAATATAACTTCAATTTTTATACTATTTTCTAGAATACAATTATGTTCTTGATAAAATATTTCTGCTCATTTTATATATATCGAGAGATGGAGGGGGCCTCCGAAGGAATGTCTGCCCTGGACTCCAGTTAGGCTAAGTCGGGCCCTACTCAAGACCTTAAACAGTTCATTAATTCAAAATTTCTAAAGTGTTACTGACGCTTCTCAAGGGCTTGTCTGTTTAGAAATTCGAACGATTTAAAGTATCACAACTAGAAAAAGACAAGGCATTAACTTTCACTTTAACATTTAAAAATTCAATTGCTAGGTAAATCGTGAACTAATGCGTAAATTGAAATTTTACTTCACCGGCTGATACGGAAAAAGCAAGTATTATTCTGTGAAATGCTGCAACCAATTCTGCACAATTTTAAGAAAGCAAACTTTAGTTTTCCTGAGTTAAAACCTTAAATATTACAATGATTACATATGGAGTATTATTACTGATGTAGGTATAAGAAATAACTTTTTTTAGTATAGAGACAGATAAGTCAGTAAGGTAATGCGCTTTTTGTGTATCACCTTTGTAAGTTAATTTACTGTCGATATTGCTTGACGAATCAGGCAATTTTGCAGCCAGCGATAAATTTTTTAACGCTGAAGCAATAAAATTGTTCATGCTGCTTTCCGTTCATATTTATTTACCCTCCTTATAGGTTACAGTTTCATATGAATCCATTTACGATAATCATTATTTTTAATTCATTGTAATCAGTTATATATTACTATTTAAATAAATTAATATTTCACAACTAATTTAAAGTATTTTAAACTGTATAATTTCTTAAAATATGCACTGCAAGGGGAATATTATAATAAAATTTTATTAATCGTAATCGTAACCTATGGCTACAAAATGTGTTTATTTTCAGATTTTGGGATTTGTAAAAGAATGGTGTTTTGTTGCATTTAAGTTCAGAATGGCAAACAACGACAGCCGATTAGTTGAAAAAATAGCATTTTGTTCTGTTTTATGTGCGGGTTTTGCTTACGCGGGTTACAATGTAGTTTCAAAAATGTGCCACAAGAAGTCAAAGCGCAAAGAAAATAGGTTTTCTCAAACTGCAATTGAAGGTTTTGCTCTATTTTATTTTTTATCTGTGTCTATTAATTGAAAAATAATATTTCAGTGTAACATGTATTTACAAACGAATTATATCTATCTAGAATTGAAGATGTACAAATTTTGTAATAGCTGTTAATGCTTATACAAAATGGCTTATGAATACTACTAGAGTGCCAGGCTAGCTGTAGACAGCGTTCTAGTAGTGATTAACCATATATTATAAACCTATTTCAAAATAAATCATATAGCTTAATGTTGCGGTTTAATATTGCATCATATACTGTTATTTGTAAGACAGAATGCCAACCTTAGATCAATGATTAGGGTCAATAAGATGTTTTATAATGTATATTTCAATGCTATCTCGCTTCAAAATCGACATCTTTCCTTCTGTTACTAAAATATAACATATTTGTTATTTTATTAATCAGACCACATTTATACTGACATGCATATGTTTTATATTTCTATAGGTGATAATAAACTTATATTTACAGTCATATATAAAATAAATCATATAGCTTAATGTTGCGGTTTAATATTGCATCATACTGTTATTTGTAAGACGGAATGCCAACCTTAGGTCAATGATTAGGGTCAATAAGATGTTTTATAATGTATATTTCAATGCTATCTCACTTCAAAACGACAACTTCTTTCCTTCTGATACTAAAATATAACATATTTGTTATTTTATTAATCAGACCACATTTATACTGACATGCATATGTTTTATATTTCTATAGGTGATAATAAACTTATATTTACAGTCATATATAAAATATATTTCTTAGATTAGAGTTGAGATGGAGTAACCATTACTAAAACAAAATAATACTAGCCGAATATCCATTGAAAATCAACTGTCTTGCAATAAGCAACCCCTGAATATTGTAATAATTTTAATAATTGAGTTTCACATTTATTCGGCAAATCGAATATTTTAGTGTGCAGAACACCCAAAGAAAAAAATATTGGAAAACTTAAATTGCACACTTTTTCCTTTTGAACTATCTACCAGAACACCAAATTAAAGTCTCTATCTCATCCCGAAGCATACTATTTTATCATCTCCCCTTTTGAACGTTTTTCTATGGAGCACACCCATAAATGAACATTTTTGAAAAACTGTTCGTCTTGAGTTTTTTATATGATGATTGGCCCATATACCAAATATTAAGCCTCTATCACATTTAAAAGGAAACTGATCCTGGTCATGGTAGCCTAGTGGTTAGCATGCAGGCATTGTACTCGGTAGGCCTGGGTTCGATACCCGCCACTGCCAAAACTGCCGCCATGTTCATGCGGAGTACAATCACATTAAACATGTGGGTCCGTAAGTCCTTCCGAGAGGTTGGTGGTAGGGAAAGGAGGGTACGGTTCCTGTGGATGCCTCCCCCACTGGGTTCCGGTCTATATTGGGTGGCACTTCCCAGCCGTCCAAACAGTTACCTTACACTTTTCTGGTAGGTCAGACAGTCTGGATCTCAACCGCAGCAACTATACCTATCCTAGTCTGAAAAATTATTGAATAATTTAGATTTTTGAGGAAATCCATACCTGTTTCATAGAAATGCATTTTATTGGAGGTTTTTATTAAGCAAGAGGTAGTCACGGTTATGTTAAAAGAGAGGTTCTTGTAGTCTCAAGACTTTCTAATTGAAGCTTTATTTACTGCAGACTTAACTTGACAGCAAAGAGGTAGGCTATAGTAAAAGTTGTAAACCTCTGCTACATTACATGGTTAATCTAGTCAGTGTAAGCATAATGTGCTTATTAGCATAGAACTAAGTGATGAGTGCACAACATATTCAAGTTAGTCTCGCTGTGAGTATAGTGTTAGGTATTTTAAATGTGTATCATTTTAAAAAGGTTTCCCCAATATTCAAAACCTTTATGTTATAAATTTTCTTTTAGGGCTCTTAAAAGTTTTAGTTGTTTAATTAACTCCTTATTTTTTCAGTGACAGACCTTTTTAATTGGATACTGAGAATTTTTTCTGCTTTCTAAATATATATATATATATATATATATATATATATATATATATATATATATATATATATATATATATATATATATATATACAGGTGAACCTCGGTATCTCGAAATATTTTCATCTCCCTTCATGCATGGTATAAAACTAATGTAAAACAAACTCTTTAACTTGGAATTTTTTTAATCAAACTCTCGATATCTCGAATTTTTTCATCTTACCATTTGGATCATCTTACCATTTTCAGCTTTTCACTTGGAAAAATGCGATCCAAAAAATGTGTTTAATGCAGAAAGTTCATTTCATGCCACCAAACACAAATTCTAAGTTACAGTCTTTGGACCAAGGTATTATTCAGAGTTTTAAAGTAAACTAGCGACACAAAATTAAGCTCATTTGGAAAATGTGATAGATATTGAAGGATTCAGTACCTGTAACCAAACTGTCACAGATGACTATTTTACAAGTAAAGAAATGCAAGATTAAGTTTTAATAATGTATGTACGTACATAGTATTACATTAAATGTGTATCCAATCATTTCAAGCTTTGCTTTATTTGTTGTCAGCATTTTCTTGGGTAATACCCAATTCTCTGTCTGTAAGATAAAGTAAGTGATTTTTTAAAAATGTGTAAAGTATGGGACTAGTATGTATATATTCTTTTATGAATTCCTTAAAATGTTTCAAATTTTCGATATCTCGAATTTTTTTTTTACTCCCTTCAAATTTGACATATTGAGGTTCGACTGTATATATATATATATATATATATAACAATAATATATATCATAACTATATAATAGCTATATAATAAGGTCAATTTAAAACATGAACAGTGGCATACCCTGGTTCAATAACATTAAGGATGTTAACAATGTAAAAAAGGATGTTTAATTAGATATCCAACAACAAGAAACTAAGAATACTGGAGAATTTAATTTGATCTAAATTTTAAACTATAAGGTAATAAATAATACATGGGAACAAATCAACATTTAAGAGTGATATATTCACAAAATAAGCATGAGCATCAAAGGATTGTCAAAAGCTGCAGGCTCAAAATATTAAAATGCCAAAAAGAAAATAGTTTTCCCCAGGATTGAAAAAGGGCAGGGTGCTGTTACCAGAAAATGGGCACTTAGAAAAATAGGGCACATATTTTTTATGTTTGAATAACATTTATGTGCTTGGGATTTTTATGACGAAAATCAGAGCATTACAAAATAATGTAAACAACTTTTGTCATGTATACCTCCAAGTCCAATAGACAAAAATGTAAATATATTTTCTTGTTTTGTAGGAAATAGAGTCAAGATTGTGAATATATAAAATTAATTTCAATTTTTTAATATTTTGAACTTGTTTCTTGAAAAACTTAAAAAAGTATCTGTCTGAGCAAGTGTTTTTTTTTTTTTTTTCATTTTGCTTATTTTTATTCAAAATATCTTCGAACCCATAAGAGAGACAGATATAAATAGTAAGAGATAGAAATATGTATTAGGAAATTTAGTTGCTAAATCTATATTTATATTTTAAAAATGTGCTTATAGTTTTTGAGTAATCGTTTTGTCGAGTTGAAGAAGAGTGAAATTTCCCCTTTTTCAAGTTTGTAATGCTATCTCAAAAACTAAACCTGTAAACAATTATGCAAGAATATAGCTCTTTGAAATCCCTACAAGTGTATATAATTGGATTTTGGAGGAGCTCTTTGTTTGCGAAGTATAGTGGTTATAATTTCGATATTTTAGTATTTTAACCTGGGTTTTCCAATGTGTGGGAAAGCTTTAATTTACTTAAAATGTTACTATTGTTTCAGCTGAATCTGTTACTTACTCCTTGGTGAAATATTTGTGCATAAGTATGAGATAATCTTATTTTGTTTAAAAAATTAGGACATTAAATGAACTTGGAGATTCTAAAAATGTGTAATGATTGGTTAGGTTTGAACAAAAGAAATTAAAATATACATATTCCAGTGCATATTTATGTGCTGCCAGGCAAGTTTATAGAGTATAGGTCAGATTGATTTCAGGTCAGATAAGTTTAATTTATATACTGGAAAAACAAGTTCGTAAAATAATTTTATTTTTTAACCTGAAGTCTATGGTCGAAGCATCCATATAAAATCGTTGTGAAAACTAAAGTACTAACTAGCTATAAACAATTAGCGTGTCATTTGTAGCACTTTGAAATCCTGTAAACAATATAAATGAATCTGAAAAAATCGAATAGCTTTATTGAACTTTACTGAAGTTTTATCTTACAAAAATGTTATTCATTCCTAACCATTTTGGCTTCATCGGACTGGAGCCACCACCACTAAGGTATGAAAATGTTTCTTTTGGTGAGAACAAATTTATCATTGAATAAATGCTATTTTTACATCAAATGCAATTATAGTCTTGAGCAATTGGTTTATTAGCAATTACAATTATTGAATTTATATATAAATTTAGAGTTTATTAAATTTAAAAAGGAGAATATTAAATTTTGATTTTTAGTATTTCCTCATTAATCAATGAGGTTTGATGATTTTAAGGGATAAGATTTATTTGAACGTTGAAAATATTTATTGTTTGTTTGTTGTTATATATTGATTACAAAAAAAAAAACCTGATTTAAATAACTAAATAAAATTTCAGAAAGCTCCATAAAATCACCGTATAAAGTTTTGAACTATGGATTAGCAAGTGTTTAGCTGCTAAGTTAATCATTATTCCATGGAGTAGAGTTATTAATAGTGCAAGCAACGTACGTACGTTCATGTGTCTGTGCAGCATCCGTATCTTTAGCCGTAAACTCGTGTAGCGGACGAGTACGTGAATGAGAACTACTGCATATGTCCCTAAAGCGGGTGCATCATTATTAAATGAGCTTGATTATTATTATTATTACATGTGCAGGGCCTGCGCTAGGAATTTCAAACTGTTAGCCAACAAATTAGTCAAATTGAAAAATCATTAGCCAAATTACATGTTTATTAGTCAAAGTTATCGTCGCCATCGGTGAAAAAATTTCTACTTTTAAGCCATAATGCAGCTAATAATATTAATTTAATTCTAAACAAGATATAAAGATAGGTAGATTTCATTTTTTTAATCATTAAATAGGCTATTAGTAAATTAAACTTGTATTTACCAATGAAAGATCACAATGAGTTACAAAAATGACAAATTTATTGTATAATTCACATAGTTTCATTATCATATAAACCAGGCAAGCGTCGAATTTTTGTACTATACACCAATTTTCAAAAGCTGCCTTAAAGTTAAAATCTTTCATATCTGGCCCTACACTATTTATAAGAATCAAGTCACTGAGATTTTTTACTCTGATGTTACTACTTAGTGAAATTTATGTTCTGTTTACTAAAGCCTCTTTCAACGATGGTTGTTGTCATAGGACATGTGAAACCAATTCTTGCTACATCCATAATATTTTTATATGCAGTATCATCATTATATTTCTTTAAAATTAAGCACCAAAACTATCTAAGGGATAAATTTTTATGTCAGTTTTAAAATTCAGGCAGGCTTAAGGATCGTATAAAAACCACAAAGATGATTCTGAAGATGAAACGAAAACAAACCAGGCAGGCTTAAAAATTCGTAACAAAAAGATAAACTATGATTCAACTTATGATAAAAACAGCAAACCGCAAGTTGGCATCTGTGATAACAATCAGCAGTGACCTTTTTTTCAGTTGATTTTAACTGAAATGAAATGCTTTTTTATTTACTGTATATACTCGCGTAAGTCGAGAAATTTGTGACAAAAAAAAAAAGCTTCAAAGTGGGGGGGGGGGGGGGGGGTCGATTTATATATGCGGAGTCTAAAAAAAAAAAAAATCATAAGTCTAAAAGTTTTTTTTCCCGCAAGACAATCGATCCTAAAACGATGCGGTAGTAATTACGCAATCGCACACTCCTAATTTCTCTGCCCTCCAGATGCTCCGGACTACCATTGTATACACGTCATCAAAAAATATACATACATTTTCGTTCGATGTTTATCACTTGTTTCTCTGATTACGGCTGATCATTTTCGACAAAAAATGGCTCTTTTCAGAAATAATTCTGCAACATGGATTGTTTAAAACTATAATGCAGGATTTTAAGTTGAAAGTGTTTTTTTGTTTTGTTTATTGGAAAGTATCTAATAACTGTGTTGGGGGTTAACGGTTGTGCGATTCAGGGTTAACGAAAAAAATCGGCTCGCATAACGGACGGAATCCAGATAATGTTGTGATTTCCGCAGTGGGTCAAGGATGCTTGAGAGACAAGGAATGCGCTGTCTGCCGTCCGTTTTGAGGAGCAGCGTGCTGGGAATTAAAGAATACTTGGAGCTTGTCACACGAGAACGAGCGTCCCCCAAACAGACGGGAGACAACGCTCGCATGTCATAGGCCTACTTGTCTGGAATCGGACTTTTATTCCATATTACTTCCCAAAAAAAATATTTACGAAATTTTCACAGTTTCCAAAAAATCATTCGCCATTTTTTTCACCAAAGTATTTTTTTCATCGTCAGTTTTGCGATCTTTTCGCATTTGGCACATAGGCGAATGGCTAGCGTGGACCCTGATGTGTCCGCGGAGTGGATCAAAGACAAGTCCGCTAATATGAGGGAGGGGGGTTATTTTGTGTTTCAAATCTGCTATGCAGATGTCGTGCAACAGGCTAATTTGTTAATCCATAAGCCTGCATAGTGCGCGTGTTCATAACACAATGTCACACGATTTGCATGCGTCTGCACAAGGTATATATCGTCATTGCATGAATTGTATGCAGATTACATACACTCGTTAAAAGAAGGCGCTTAATTTTGTAAATCTACTATGTGAATTAAATATGTCGAATCATTATTGCATGGAGCGGAGTTATCGTTATATTATATATAAGGTGTATTGCATCCGTCTGCACAGTAGTCAGGTCAGGACTGCTCATACAAATTTCTGGGTTACCCTTCATATTTTGTTTTCCTCTTTTGTGCATTCTTCATGTCTTCTCCTTTCTCAAAAATTATTGGGGGTCCCATCACTTGAGTGGTGTCCAACCCTCCTTATGGGCGGCCTGGGGCAAATACACAGCCAATAGCTATTGCATGACCTGCATTGGGAGTAAATCCGCTACGCGAATTAAATATGTCCGCATATCATAATTGCATGGAGCAGAGTTTTCATTATATTGTATATAACGCGTAGTGGTCAGATCAGGGCTACCCATACAAATTCCTGGGTTCCCTTTCATTTTCCTCTTTTGTGCATTTTTCATGTCTTCTCCTCCCTCAAAAATTGTTGGGGAGTCCGGGTCCCACCACTTGAGTGGTGTCTGATCCTCTCTATGAGCGGCGGTGGAAAAATACACAGTCAATAGCTATTACACGAACTACAAATAAGAGTACAGCCGTGACTTTCTCTCGTAGCGGAGATACGCAGTCTACAGCAAGAAAGCATATTAAGAGAATTTTCAAAAAGCGACTAGGCTGGTAGCTAAAGGCAATTATTAAACAATATAAAGAAAATAAGCTCTCCCATATTTCATTCAAGCCTGCTAAAATCACCACGCTAATCTAACAACTTTTCTCCCCCACCCTTTCTATCATCCTCCGGTTTTGACTGAATCAGCGGAGTCAACGTAAACATCTTCCCGCAAATAGCACAAAGAACCCTAGTCCAGAAATCTATATTTTTAAATATTTGTTTTAGAGCAAATATGTTTACAGGGTTTACATTTACAGAACTTTATAACTCAAATGCATATCAAACATGAAATAATTTAACTAAAATTTAAGTTGAAAGAGAAAACTGTTTTGAAAGTTTTCATCAGATGGAAGAAGGAATGTACGTGCTTAATATTTCCCTTTCCGTTTTGTTTCTTTTAGTGGAGGAAAGAAGTGATATGGGGCTGTCAATCCTCTTTTTATTAGCACTAGATCACCCTTTTTCCTTCTTTGAAGGAGGAGGAAGCGGGGGGGGGGAGATAGACATGATCAAAATTTATGGTAATGAATGCAGAGAAAGGGCTCTGGGACTTATCTGAGGTCATACAATAACTGGTTGATTTTCGTTTGAGGACAGACATTGCTCTCTTATCAAAAGACTAAGCAGGGGATCTGATCTGCTAACAAAAGGACAGTGAGGGTGCTCTTCTCATACAAAGGGCAAGGAGGGCACTGTTCTGGTAACAAAAGAGCTGGCAGGACGCTGCGCCCTTCCAAAAGTGCCTGGGGGAAACTCTGAAGAAAAATCTGTAAAGATAAGATGTATTGAATATATAAAAATTTGGATTGAATAGAACCTCTGTAGATGTTGCTTTTCAAGGATCTTTCTAAATGTGTTTCGCACAGCAATGCAACCACATGGTTGAGACATCGCTGAAAGATTCAACACATTACCAGACAGAAACAAGAAAGGAATTAATAAGAGACAAATGGAAAGAAGAAAATAAAATAAATACCAGATATAACAGTGATTTACTAATAAAACAACGAGGATGTAAATAGAAATAAAAAACATACCTATCTCCACCCTTCTTGACGCCGAAAATGTTGGTGATCTAACACGAGAATATATCTTGATAGAAACCTAGATTGCGCCATCTATTGTTGTTGTTGAGACCCAGACCGTCCGACCTACCAGAAAGGTGTAAGGTATCTGTTTGGACAGCCGAGAAGTGCCACTCAATTTAGACCGGAACCCAGTGGGAGAGGCATCCACAGGGACCGTACCTTCCTTCCCCTACTACCAACCTCTCCGAAGGACTTACGGACCCACATGTTTAACATGATCGTACTCCGCGTGAACACGGCGGCAGTTTTGGCAGTGGTGGGAATCGAATCCAGGCTTACCGAGTGCAACTCCCACGCGCTAACCACAGGGCTACGAATTTTAGTAAATACTCTCAAAGAAGACTTACTCAAAAGACATATAAATCGAAAAATATCAACTCCAAGAAATAAAGATATGAGGAAATATATGATTAAATATTTTACTAATAATAATTAATAAATAATTGTTGAATAATATGTATCAAAAACTTATCACAAAGATTAATATAAGCTCCTCCAAGAATATCTTAATATGAGATGTATTATGGCAATTTCAAATGACGAAAGCAATAATTGACTGATTATAAATTGAATTTAAAATTTTTGTAGTGATATTTAACAAAATTTTCTGGATAGGATTCAGCCTTACAGTATTGTATGTATTAAATCTGCTAAATGGTTACTAAATTGTGCATTTTCACATAACTTAGAAATCCTATGAAATTGATTTGTTAAAATATCTTTGTATACCTGTTTACTCATACAGGATTTGAAATTGATTATTTTGTGAATTTTAAATGGAAAATCCTTTCTTTTGTCAAAAATGTTTGACAAAAACGAAAAATCATTATCAAGAGAGAGAGTTAAATCTAAGAAGTTAACACATGATGAGATGTTGCTTTCATTTGGTATAAGTGATAAATTTGGGGGATAAAAATCGAAATCTATATCAGTTGATGAGGGAGCTATTTTAACAAGAATTACATCATCAATATATCTGTAGAAAGTATATGCAGAATTTATAAAATTTGATTCGTAGAAGTGAAGATATAGATTTGCTAGAGCTGAACTAGCAGAACCACCCTCGGGAACCCATTTAATTTGCATATAAATTTTATTGCCTTGCATCAAGTAATTAATAAACAGAACACAGTTGAGAAGGTGATGCATGTAAGATTCATCTATATCCAAATGTTGTGTATTATAGAAAGATTTAATTAAATCCCAAATTGCTCTATAAAGATCTTTAATGTCAATATTGTTGAATAGGTCCTTGAAGTCATAAGTTTTAAATCCCAAAATATTAATATTATCTAACTTTTGAATTAATTAATAACTGTTATTAATAATATGAGAGGTTGAGTTATCTATTATATTAGAAGTGATTTTATTAAGAATTGCCAATAGAGATTTACTAGCAACTGTGTATATATATATATATATATATATATATATATATTCCACCATTGTTTAGGACAGGGTTTGAAATATACTGTGCGCCAGGTCGCCGTGGCAATTAAAAGTTCCATCTTTTTGAAATATACTTTTCTGACTGAAAAATAAGATCGTATGACACATCAGAAGGTTGATTTGGGTGATGTTTTAAAAAATTTTGTACGTTCGAATGTGAAGGTTTAGCAAAATACGCAAAATCACTTTCTAAAAGAATTGGCTCGCATATGGCATTCATTGCAGTTTCAACAGTACAAAATGTATTGAGGTCATTGCTTTCATCTTTGTGTGTTGTGGGAACAGTATCAGATACATTAAAATTTTTATCTGAACACATGGGTAAAGTGAGGTCGTTATTATTATCGTTTTGGAACAGGATGTCAATATCTATGCCTTCTGTGTTGTAGTGTGATTTATTTTCAAACACATTTTTATCTGCTGTGGAAGCAAAAATATCTTTTAAAGATGGACATTGCTTTGCTTCTTCCGCAAGAGTTTTTCGTTTTTTCTCTGGTGCTGTTTTTCTGCACCACCTTTTACAGTCCATTATGACAATCCAAAAATCTAAAAAAAAATAATAATAATAAACTAAAAAAACTACACTTTAAAAAAAAGTTACTCTATATCTTTATTTGTGGCATGCTGCTGAAAATATAAATCTTCAAAATATTTGACAGACAAAAAATTATTCATATCATCAAGGCATCTTAATGATTGAAAAAGAAAGTAAACTAGTATTCAAAAAATTAAAAAGAACATTCACAATTCATAACTTTTTTCTAGAACAATTTAAAAAGTAAATGAACAAAACATTAAAACAAGATATTAGTAAAATAAGATACACCAATACACCACTTCCGCCGCCCACTTTGCTGCTCTATGTCTTAGGATGAGCCTGACGGTCTGGGCTTTCGACACCAATACACCACTGTTAAGAATATGAATTATGTAACACTTAGACTTACCTGAAAAGGATAAGTTCCAGAAAAAATGATTAGGAAAATGCTGTAGTAATTTCTGGAAGCTTCCACTACATTTTTTGGGAGCTTTAAAAGGGGCGGTCACAAAAATAGAATTCATTCTCACCGCCGCCGGCTGTTGTATGCATTGACGTCACACAATGCCATCAGTTGGAAGTTTGCTAACTTGATTTGAAGGGGTACTCCCACTTTCGACCGATGCTACCCCTCCCTCCCCCCACCCACCGGTGATCGGCTGCAGGGTCTGTGAGTCCAAGGACGAAATTGTCGATGGTGTGTGTGTGTGTGTGTGCTAGGGAGCGACATGGTGGAAGCCGTCAAAAGCACTTTTGGGGGAGGAGGTCAACGTTGTATCGGCCCTATGATATGTCTGACTGGACCCAACCCGGTGATTGCACTGGACCATTCTATGGGTAGTCCGTCCCTGTTCATGACCATTGAGGAAATATCTTTCCTTATTTTATATTTTATTTTCATTTTAAATTTTATCGTGTCTGAGAATAATATATTTTTTATCTTTCAGCAGATTCTTCTGAACCTGGTCTTAACAAATCAACTCAAACTGAAGACAAAACAAAACCCAAGTCAGATGTGGATGATTTATGTCTTTCTCCTAGAAGTGTGAGGGAACGAATTAATGATCTGAATCTTACTGAGCGTCTACGAAAAAATAGTACTCCTATTTCTCCTGAGATTAGACCTCATGGTTTCCATGGCACACCATGGAGCTCACCATTAGGCTGTGCCAAATATTTGAGTGTGTCAGCTGAAAATATTAGTGCAAGACCATGCTCTCCCGATTTTAAAGAAAAGAGTAGCTTAGCTGCTTCTCAAGGTGCTTTAAATACTTCTTTACAGTCAAAACTGGGCGGCAAGTTGCAGTTTTCAGAACATGTTTCTAAGCATATGGAATCCATTACTTTTAAGGTGGATTCCATTACTATGAAAACTTTGAATAACTTGCAGAAAACACCATCAAAAATGACAGCTTTTGAAGCTAAAAATCTTGTTATTTTGCTCCACTCTTCTAATGAGGATGTATTACTTAAAACCCTTTATACGATTTCTAATTGTGCAGCTTTTACCAGAAATCAGGTAAAAATTATTTGATTGTTCATTAAGTTTGATATGCATTTTTTAAACTATTGAGATAATAAAAACTTGAACAATGTGTATAAGCGCTAATAAAATGATAATGCAGCATACAGCTATTTGGAAGATATGTTGGACTCCCTTTGTCAGTACAAGAAAACCAGCATACCTGAAGTCCAAAAGAGGAATAAGCACAAGACCGTCCCATTCCTCTTTTGAACTTCGGGTCTGTTGGTTCTCTTGCACTGACAAAGGGGATCCAACTTAACCTCAAAACTGCTGTATGCTGCATTATTATTCTATTTGTGCTTATACACATTGTTCAAGTTTTCCTTATCCTTTCGCACAAAGTGTATTTTTCTTATTGATATTGAGATAATACTGTAAAATCTTATTAATTTCAGTTTTAAAACACCTATAATTTGAAGATAAAAATCTGTGATAGCACCAGGACTATTAACATGAAAAATATAGCCATTGAAATAAATTATAATACCATAATGGCCACTTATAATACCACTTATAATGGCCACTTATAATACCATATTTGCATCCTTCTTATAAACTTTGAGCTTTGGAACAGCTTCGATATAAAGAATTTTAGCTCAATCCGCCATTTTTTTAGCTATCGAAAATGGTGTCAAGGAAGATGGTGTTTGAAAAGTCCTAACGAATGCCATGTTAGGCTTTGTGCATAACAAATTTAAAAATATATAAGTAAAAATCAAACTGCATAAAAAACGTAATACATAAATAAGTATAAAATAATGTATAAGTAGCAAAAAGATTGTACTTTAACAAAAAAAAAAAAAAAAAAAATGATACTTAGAAAAAAGATTGTACTTTAATGAAATATCAAAAAAACAATATTTAGAAAAAAGATTACATTTTAACAAAATTTCAAAAAGTAATTGTACTTTTAGCAAAAAAAGAAAAACAATACTTAGAAAAAAGACTATAACAAAATTTCAAAAAAACAATACGTAAAAATCATAAAATTTAATACATTCGAGAAATTAAACTTTAGCCATGTTTAAATTAAAATAAAAAAACAGTATCTGGTTTAATGAAATCCAAAACTTTTTGAGCAAAACACATGTAGATATTCAGATTGCACAAACAGCTGTTTCCACATTGTGGCCTTTAATAGAGAATAATCATTCCTATGTAAATTTTCTGCTTCTGCATTATTTTATCCATTGACATGTGCTATCTTTCATTTTTGTATGGTATGCACGTTTTTTATGCAGTTTTACACACTAAGCCATAACACAATTAAAATAGAATCTCCGAAGATAACAGAAAGCTAGAAGAAGTTTGCCGGAAAAAAAGATCGCAGGATGTTACTTCGCACAACATTTCTACCACATTTCATAATTTATCATTCCATAAAATCTTGCCAAATCCAAATTCTTTATATCAAAGCTGTACTTAAGTTTTTAGCCTTTGTATAGTGTTATTAAAAAAAACAATTAATTATCTTTTTAAATGTAATATGTATCATAATTCTTTTAATAAGCTATCTTTGCCGTTTATTTTTGGTAAAAGTGGCCACTAACATACGTAAGTGAAATTCACACTGAAGTTTAAATTTAGATGATGTAAAAATAGAACTAGATATTTTCTTTTTATAACAAAGTTTAAGCAAAAATGATTCAAAATCTAAAATAATCTAATTGTTGCTAACTTGGGAAGCAGAAATTTTAAAAATTAATAGTGACCAAAACCTCCTAAATTATATAATTTTTACCATTCCAATACTAATAAAAGCAGTTTTCTTGTTATAGAACTGGTTGAAATTTAAATATAATAAAAGTAAAATGTAAACAAAATTACATAATCATGGCATAGCCTCTGAAATAAACATATTTGAACATTTTGCCTTAGATGTAACACAATTCATTTTCTTTCTTTCGACCTAAACCGTCTAACCTACCCGATAGTTAACTAATTATCTGTGTAATAGGTACTGAACAAGTAAGCTGATTAGTGACCAAGTACTCTCAGCAGAATGACTCTCACAATTTTAATAAAGATTTCATAATCTTTCTGAATACTTAACACACTACCTATTTCATTACCATTAGCAAATGATATCAATTTCGAATGATTATGTCAAATAGATTTTGAATTAAGCATTGTCTTTTTAATTCATTTCTCTGCTGATTTTTTTCTGCCAGGAAGCAGGTGAGAAAAGAACTTTTTATTTACATTAATCTAGTAGTAGACTGAACAAGTAGGCTTAGTATTGAAGCACTTTCACATGATGGCTTTTATCATATAACTATGCCTAAGAAGATATGCTTGGCTGTCTGGATTCTCTCGTATGAAAGCTAGAGAATTCACTCAAAATTGCATGCATCATTGCGAAGAGAAAACCATGTGCTTATGCCTTTGTTTGTTTAACATTGAATGCTAAGTCTACTTTTATAAAGTTGATGCTTTCTTGCTAGTAGGGAAGTTTTTTGTGTGCATTTTGACTGAAGTGCTTGTACGCAGGCTGCATAGAATTATTTGGTTTGGGTACCCGCTTTGCAGTCAGGTTTTCTTGACTTTTTAAATTGGCGATTTGGTTGCTGGTCTGCCACAAAATTACTTTTAAGGTCTGTCACGAACCTTTCTCTGTCCATGCTAAGAGGACTGGGAAGAAAGTTATTTTCGATCACCATCTTGTTTCTTTGAGGGTTGTACAGCTGGCCCTGCAATTTGATACTGCGGGGGTTAGGTGGGAGAAACTGAAGGGGAGGGTGATCGCGGCTAAAGAATGAGGGACTTGCTTGACTCTCATCTGAACAGACAATGGGACTCTCAGAATCCCGAGTATTATGATGCATAAATCGAATGATCAAGAATTTGAATATGTATGTAAATATTTAGGTGTAATTAATAGTGTCTTGTGATTCTATGACAGTGTGCTAAATAATAGCAGAGGAAAGAACCATCGAGCTGGCTCAAAGCGATGAGCATTAAAAGTAGAGGCCAGTTCGTAACAAGGTCTATACCATATCATATTTTTTATTATAATAACTAGCTAAATATATGAATAGGAAATATAAACTGTAAGCAGCAGAAAATCATGTGTATATAGTGATTTAAAAACTACTAAATAGAATTTTGAAATATATTTCCATTGTGTGTCGTGTGTCAAGTATTCAGGTCACACACTGCCGGTTGACAGTTTTCTTTTCTGCGGGTACAGATTGGCTCAAACCCAACAAGCCCAAATCTTTAGTTGGGTGATAGACTTAGCAGGCTGCCAACCCACTTAGTGGCCAGGTAGTCTGAACAATAAGTTTCTCTAAGAAAAAAGCTGATAAGCTATTAACTTCTACAGATTTTCAAGTATGTATAAATTGGTAAGTCAAACCTTTTACTTTGAGCTGAAATAAAGTTATTAAAAATAGTGTTATTTTTTTAATTGTGCATGGTTTAGTGCATGTGTGCACAAACTTATTTAGCATTGTATTGTATAAAAGCATTATGTTATTTCAGACCAGAGTAAATAAATAATTTGGAATTAAAACATCATTCACTAAAATTAAGCAATGTTTTCCATTTCAAACAATATTTCAAAAACTGCTGCAATAATAACACAATAAATTAAAGCTTCATAAAATACAGTGTATATACAAAATTAAACTGGTCAACTTTTTCATAGTAAAAAAACATCCTTTTCCTTTAGGACTGACAAGTAGTGTAATCTCATTTACTCAACTCAGGATGGCCCAGAAAAAAATTATTAAATAATTGGGACCTTTTTGTAATAATAAATAGATAATCATTTCAGATGTAATTTTTTATTAGAAAAGAAATTACATAAACTTTAAAATGTTGGCATGAACCGATCTCGAGATATTGCATAATTTATGACTGAATACAGCATATATACAAAACAAAACTGATCAACCAGTTTCAAAAGCAAAATAACAACCTTCTTTTGGACTGACAAGAAGCATGACTTACTGAGGTCTACTTCTTGTATTTCACGTCAGGATGGCCTCACTTGCTAAGTCTGTTCTGATTTGAGTAAATGAGGTCGATCCTCTTGTCAGTTTTGAAAAAGAAGGCTGTTTTTTTTCCCTTTTGAAACTGGTTGACTAGTTTATTTTTTGTATATATGCTGTATTTTATGAAACTTTAATTTATAGTGTTTTCTAATTCTTTAAATGGTGCCATATTCAACTCATAAATGGTGTGGAGTGTATGTACCCTTGGTTTTGTGCTTATGAAGTTGACTACTAAAGCATAGGAAATTGAATCACAGCATTAGGATTGATTCAATTCTCAGGCCAGATGGTCTTAGCAGGCACCATAATTGAAGTTTTTGTATGTTTTCTCATAGCGTGTGATACAAATTTGAAGTATTTAATTAAAAGTGTAGATATGAAGTAAATAAAAAGAATTTCACTAAAGACATTTCCTATTCCAGGATCCATTTCTTATATCTGTCATTCCTATATCTGTCTTTTTCTTCCTGCATTTTATATTTGATTTTTTTATTATTAATAATAAGAAAATCTTTATATTATTTTCTTTGTGTTATTTTCATTACTAAAATAATCATTTTTTTCTTTTACATCTAGGAATTGCTCTGTGAATCTGAATGCCCTAAAATATTAAGAGATTTGCTCCATACGAATTCAGAAGCTGTAAAAGTTAGTGTGACACAAGCTATATCTAATATAGCTGTTATACCTAGAAGCCATCTATATTTTCAAGTAATTTTCAATTTATTTTTTTACTTTTAATTTATATTATGAGTTAACTGGAATTTACTTCTTATTTCCTTAAATGAAATTTATTAAATTAATATTAATTCTGTGTAACATAGTGTTTCCTAACCTTTTTGGACTTCTGTAGAAATTCTGGCCGAATTTCCATAACGGCAGAAAAAGTATGTGTGGTGATCAATAAGATACACTACCTTGTAATAACTCTAAAATGAGATATTTCATTGAAAGTCTCGAATAAACATTTGCTATCTTACAAGTTCTAAAAATATTCACTTCAAATTATAAATACCAATTTGACAATTTATAAACTGTGTAGTGTTACTCCTTTAAATTAATATTAAGAATGTCTGCTGATCGCATAACACCATAAGCTCGAATTAGAGTGCACCCATATAAACTTACCTTTCTGAAAACACATCAAAAAAGAGACACTTAATATGGAAATGATAAAAAAATTTAGCAATAAAACAATAATTTATTTAAAATAAACAAATATTCTTGGGTAAATAATATATTGTTCATATTAATATGTATATTCCTTAAAATTCCTCTAAATACATATTTTCTTAATCCTATCTTAAACTATACTCATGTCCAAAAGTTAAGCATAGTTCCTGTTTATGTAAAAATTTCAGGAAATCTACATCAGAATGGAAAGAAATGCAGTATGTGGGTGTAATAGGGTTATAAAAGAAGAAAACAATAAAAAATAAGGATAATAACGACTTTTATTATCCAAAGAAAAAGGGTCACAATACAAGTGTCAACCTCAGTGAAACAGAATGATTAAAACAATGTGATGCTGCAGTTTAATACCTTGTGTGGGAACCTCAGGTAGCCACTCATGCTGCACAATGATTTCCCATACTTTTGATAAGGGTTTGGATGAGTTGTGTGCTCAAAGAGTTCCAAACCTCATGGAGAGCAGTTTTCAATCCCAGAACTGAGCTTGGTGGGTGTCGGTGGGCTGCAAGATGTCTCCCGAGCATATCCCACACATGCTGTATTGGATTCAGATCAGGAGAGTTGGCAGGCCACTGCATGTGCTGGATATCTTCAGTTTGAAGGAAGTTGTCGACCAAGGTCGCACGGTCAGGAGGCGTGTTATCATCCATGAATATGAAATCAGGACCAACAGCACCTCGAAACAATCGAACAATAGGCTCAAGGACGTTGTCTCTGTATCTTTGATCGGTAACTGACCCCATGTCAAAGATGTGGAGGTCTGTGTGGCTGTCCCTCATGATGCCTGCCCAGACCATGGCTCCCCTAAACAGAAAACGATGTCTTTCTGTGATGTTTTCCGTGTGAAAATGCATTCCATGTCCTCTCCAGATCGTGGTATGACGAGAATCAGTTTGCAGGCTAAACCTGGACTCGTCACTGAACATGACATTTCCCCACTGTTGTCCATTCCACTGCTGATGTTCGAAACTCCACTGTAAACACACATGTTTCTGCACAGATATCAGGGAAATGCAAACTGCTAGTCGTCTGGTATAGAGACCAATGCATCTGAGTCTCCTGTAAACAGTTTGTCTCGAAACAGTGACTCCTGTGGCGACTGTCAGGGCTGTACCCAGTTGTCTGGCAGAACGGTTCCTCTGACATCGCACAGTTATCACCAAATATCGATCTTGCCGAGCGGTTGTTACCCTTGACTAACCTGGTACTGGTCGTTGGATAACATCTCCAGTGGTTTGGAACCTCTGCCATAGTCTAGAGATCACACACTGAGGCACATTCAGAAGTTGAGACTCTTCGGTTTAGGATCGAACAGATTCCAGCATTCCAATAATTCATCCCTTCAAAAACATGTCCAGTTGGCATCTTTGTGACATCTTTCGTCCTTTTTTATTGTTAACAATGCTCCGTACCACAGCAATTGCGAAATTCTGCCTCAACTAGCTATGCCGCTTGAGGCCATTTTATACTCGTTCTGATGTGCTCCAGTACTTTGCACATGTCGACGTCAACTGAATTGTTTTGCATGTGCACAATGATTTACCTTTGTTCCACGACTCTCCACAACTGATTGTGAACCATTGTATTCATATTAACTCTGAATTTTTCGCATTTTATGAATTATGCTTAACTTTTAGACATGAGTGTATGTGTCCACTTTCTCTTAAATTCTTGTTATAGCTAGATTGAATAATTTGAGTAAAAAATTAATTTAACTACATTTACCATTTCCTAATTGCTCTGGGGCTAGCTGTAGAAAACAGGAATTAAGGAACTCACACACCATTTTTTGCTTCCTTATGGCTACCTTTCTCATCTGCAGTAATTTTGATTTTTGGATTTTCAGCTACATTTTTTTACTATGCCCCCTTGGCTTGCATCATGTCAACATCTTCATCTCATGCATCTGCAATCTGACTTTGGGATGACGCTGATCTGTGTGCCTGGGACTGATTGGGTGATCCCTTTGATCTGGGGGCAGAAGCATAGCATCTCTTTTAGATTCCCACGAATTAACTGCACCTGTACTAAGCAATTATATGAGCTTTGGAATGACAAAAGGGTTGTTTCCAAGCGAGAGGTGGTAGTGAAGTAAGAAAATTTTCACAAGTGGTGTACTGACGAAATTGTCACACAACGAACTGATATCCAGAAAATATTGTTATCTGGTGGTATCAATTATAACATAGATAGAAAAAAACAATACCAACTATTGCCACTGCTTTGTTAGCTGTGTACAACTGTGTCTTGATTAGTGAGGTCTCCCCCCTCATTTTGTCTGTCTTGTTTTATTTAAGGGAGAATTTGTGGGGGACAGGCTACTTCTATTCTATTTTTATTTACAGAATGTTTCAAATTAAAAAAACCCTATTCTAAGTAATCTGCAATGAGAATCATTGAACAAAATGCCCTCAAATTTGGGAGGAAAAGATTTCAACAATAAAAAACAATTCTAAAAATGACTGATAGGAGATATGGTACTGTGAAAAAATTACATTAATAGGAACTGCATGGTATGTGATTATAAAATGAATTTGAGTCAATGACAAATGAAATTATTTGATGATGTTTATTCCTCTCATTTCTTAAAATAATTTAGTGCATCCAATAACTTTTTGAGTCATTTACTCTGATTCATTTTACAATTTCAAACATCTGACTCATATTAATGTAACTTTTTCTTGTTTTCCTGTATCAGTATGTAATATTTCCCATGTTCCTCTATCGGTCTTTTTGGAGCTAAATAATTTTTTATAGTCTAAATCTCTTCCCCTTTATCTGGTTAGTTTAACCAACTTTGAAGGCAAATCTTCCACCGAGTTCTCTTTGTAGGTTGCATTGGATACGGGTACTTGAATTAGAAACACCCTGTACGTACCAGCAGCAGTGATTTGACTATCCTTTATAATAATACCCAGCCAGTTCAAAATTCTTTTAACTACTTTAACTAATGTTTTATTTAACACTAGAAAATGTACCTAGTGTTGCCTGGGAGTTAAAGCAAGATAGTTATATAAAATAACAAAATAAATAATAAATAAATTTTATTCATATAAATCAGTGCTCTGCAACTTTTTTTCACTCGAAACACATCTAAGGTCTTTTCTGAATTCTATGGCACACCTAAGGTAATACCAGAGTTTCGCAACACACCACAAACAAAAATAAATAAAAACTATAGAAGTTACAAAGTGCATACACAGAAATTACTTTTATGTATTAATTTTTATTTAATAAATTTAACTTCATTGTTAACAGCTATTTTTTTTACTGATAACTATAGCTAACATTAATTTTATTAACTTATAACTAGAAGCAGATATTAACTCTTATCTATAATTAATGAGAATGTAAATTGCATGTATTGCACATTTTCCCCTCATGGAGGCATTGTGTTGCTGTGCACTTGGCATTGTCTCGTGGCACTCTGGTTGTGGAGCACTTGTATAAATAACAGTGAAAATTGCATGCAATCCATATACATTGGCACAATGGGTATGATATGCATCCTCCTCCCAATCACAAAAAGGAAATACGCAACTTATGAAACTCTATTTTCTACATTGATAGACACAATTCAAATCTTAATTTCAACAATCTCAGCACAAATTGACTAATTAATATATTGGACATATCTGCCTCAAACTACGTAATTTTTATATTTAAAGAATATATAAATACTAAATAAGTGCCTGCTAGTTACATAGCACCATACTCAATTTTCAAATTGCCTGTTTTGAATTAAAATCATTTTCACAATACAAATAAAATCACCAAATCTTGTTTATACACAGGATGTCATGCACAAATGGATAACAGGATTTCTCTGTGTGTGGCTTCAGTAGATAGAAAAACTCTAGAAAAGGGGTCTGTTCTGTAATGGAAGAACTGATTAAAAAAATCTAAGAGACATTTCAGTTTAAAAATTTATAATTAATCAGCGGTTGAGTTTATGGAATTATTTTTTCCCTGGAGTAGTCTGTGATATATTTAGGAGGTTCTGTTAAGTTATAAATGTTGGGTAGTTGTAATATAAAATTCGGAGAAGTTTAAAAGACACGAAAAGTATATATTTTTAAAATTCATGAAAATTCATCTATTGATAGTACACGTTCCATTTAGTTTGTTTAAAAAAGAATTTCTCAATCTTTCTGATAGTGTCAAGGTGGAGACTTTGTAATAATATTTTAGATCTTTAAGGAATTGATTTGAGAGGTGCACCTATTCTGGTCCTGAATACCAAACCCTGTGTACCAAATTTTATGGCTGTATGACACTTAGATTTCCCACTACAGACTGCACAAACACATAAACATCTTCCTTTATCATGTAAGATTATTTCATCTGTGATTTTTATAAGAAACTGATTTTTAATAAATGTTAATTTTACACAAGTCATTAATTTAAGTAGGGATAAAATCTCCAAAATCAGGGAAATTAAGATAAAAAAAGGATTTTGTTAAATTAGGGTTTAGTTATATTTGATTCTTTTGAACTCCTGTATTAGTTTAAATATGATCTAAATGTCAATTTGATAGTATTTAACTAAAAAATAAGCAGTTTACATCACATATAATATATATAACATTCCTTCTTTTTCAGTCTCACATTCCTATTCTATTGAAAAATGCTGTTAATGGAAAAGAACTATTGAAGTCTTTGTCATTAACTGCTTTAGCCAATTTAGCCATTGACACTGCATCTCACAAAATGATTGTGAAAAATGTTAGTCATATTATGTTCATGGCAAGAAATGGGACTACTGTGGTACAGCTTCAAGCTTTGCGACTTCTAGTAAATCTATCCTGTAACAAAGATGTTGTTCCATCACTCTTGATGAGTGAGGTATGTATTACTATCTTATGTTATATGTTAAACTGTATTCCTACTGTTTTTTGTAGAACATATTTTTGCTCTCCTGCAAAGCAATAGAACTTATTTTTACATTCACACATAACAGTAGAACTTATTTTTACTTTCACACTGAACAGTAGAACTTACTTTCTCATGTTATGGTACAGTGTAGGATTATCTGAAAACCTTTGGACCAACGATTAGATTTTGGAATTTTCCAGATTTCAGATCTGTTATAAAACATGCCCAATTTCAATCCGAAACATTGTAGTTAAACTCAACATATTACTCATTTTATGCCGACAATTACTCAATTTATACTGACAATCTAATTAGAGAATTAGAATTATGCAATGTTTTACCCTGATTGCTACAAAAGTAGCTAAAATATTTTGCAGACTACCAAGAATTTGAGCAGTAAAAATATACCAGTTCCTTGGTTTTTATCGTATGACCAATCCTGTGACAGAGTTTACTTCAATAGTGTCCGAGGTCACCTACAATTATAACCACAGATGTTTTAAACCAATACAATGATTACAATGATCTCCC
Source organism: Amaurobius ferox (assembly GCA_951213105.1). NCBI lineage: Eukaryota > Metazoa > Arthropoda > Arachnida > Araneae > Amaurobiidae > Amaurobius > Amaurobius ferox. Next base: position 61,617,216 of record OX578153.1, read on the forward strand.
TACGAAAGGGGGATATTTCCAGAAAAAGCCCCCCCCCCCCTTAATTTAACTGTGTATTTGTGGCACCATCCTACATTTCTGTGACAGGATTTACTAATAGTCAAAATTGGAGACTATTAAGTCTCCAATTTTTGCTGCTGATACAATCTAAGACATTCAGCGGGGTCAAAATTCTCCCTGAAAAGTGTAACAGAGAACACACGGCAGTCCCGGGTGAGAATATGTGGCTCACTTCCTCATGAGGGGGCAACTAACACACTCATTCATGCCCAAGACTAGTACAGAGACCCTGCTGGGAATGCAGCAGGAACATAATGCTTGACTCGATCCTCCAGGAATCATCAGCCACCGATCTGACATGGCCCGGGTTATCAACACAGGAATCATTGTCTTTTCGTCAATTTTTCGATCCGGTATGGTCTTGGATCGTTTCCGGACATCCCAGGGCCACATTTCCTCAGAAATAGTAGTAGCTGAAAACATACTCCCATGAACCCCAAGAACCAACCAGTCATGACAAGCTCCCAAGGTTCGGAGTGAGCTGCAAAATCACTGGAGCCTAGCACTCGGATCGCAGCATGATGGTTGAGCAGTCAAAAGAGGAAAAGCATGTCGCAAAATGGTGCAAGCAGTATTTATGTGCACCATGCGGACACCCAGAAAGATTTAGAGTATCGTAGAACAATCGAACAAAGTCTTCAATGGTCAAAAATGCTTCCACGTTTTGAACCACAACCAGTCAATCAGTTGCAGCAAAGTGGTGAGAAGAAACAGAAGAGAAGTTTTACATATATCTTCTTCTTCTTCAGTGGCCTGACAGCCCAGGATGGGCCCTTGCCTTCCGCAAAATAGAATTCCAGGCTCCCCTATCCCTGGCCAAAGACCTCCAGTTCAAAACTTTTAAAATTTTAAAGTCCTTTTCCACACAGTCAAGCCATCTGAGTTTAGGTCTTCCTCTTTTATGGGTGCCGAATGGTCTGGCCGAAAAGATCATATATATCCAGCCTAATACATGCAAATCGAAGGAGAAATGAAACTTGAATTTCTGATTTCATCATGCGAAAACAGGTGACCTCAGTGAAAATAGAAAAATGGCATTCGAGTGCTCAATTGAAATAATACTTTTAAAATTGAATTCAGATTAATTACATATTATGGTATAAAGGGTTAAATTGTTCAGAAATTCATAAATTACATAAAGAAATGACCAGATGGGGTTTCCAGACAGAATTAAATAAGTTAGATGACCTTAAATAAATTAGATGACTTAAAACACATTAGATGAATTTATACACTTTTACACAGAAGTTATGTGGGTTTGAATCCCAACATAGCAGATGTTACCCCCTACCACTTATACAATTATCGAATCTAGCATACAAGGTCCTGACTATGCCTAAGCTCTTCTCAGGTTAGCATTTTTCCTTGAGAGTTGAAGGGTATTATACATAATACATTTATAATTCTATTAATTTTGTATGAAATATTCCTTGAAATAAATACAAAACATATTTAATTATAAAGAAGGAATTGTTATATAATACAAAAATAAATAAAATACTCTGATGTTGGCAGCACGTGATTTTCCTTATATAATACAATGAATATACTTCTTTCACAGTGAAAATAATATGTATAAGATCCTTGTCATACAGTGTTCTTAATGTTGAATTGTACATTTGGCACTTTTCTATATGGCAACATGTAAAACTATTTTATACCCAATGAACTTATATTTCATGCAACTCTAAACTAGCAATTATCAATATTGATAGATCATCAATAAGCAATAAGTCCATATATCAGAATATTTTAATAATAAATTCATCAATTAGGCATCATTTTCATTAACTTAGCGTAATTTTTGCAATTTGATGATATTTTTGTCAATCTGGGGTAAAAAATCACTACGTTTGCTATATTTTGGTAGATTATTTACTAAGTTCACCAAATATATCGCTAAGTATTACAAACAAATGGAGATAAGAACATTTCTTATATACTAGAAAGTATGCCCATCATATGATGGAATTAAAATTTTGCAAAATATTACCTACCATTTAGTGCCATTTTTATCAGTTTGGCGGCATTTTCGTCAATTTGGCAACATTTAAAAAGTTGCCAAGATGGCAACATCCTACAAAATTTATCGCCAAGCATTATGGACGGACGAACAGAGAAATGGGTTATTCTCATAATCAAATCTTATGTTTTTTCCGATATATTTAATTTTCATCAATTAGCCGTCATTTTCATTGATTTAGCATTATTTTTATCAATTTGACGACATTTCTATCAGTTTGGCAATATTTTTATCAATTTTGCAACAGTTTTATTAATCTGGGGACATTTTTATCAATTTGGCAGCATTTAAAAAGTCACCATCTTAACGATATTTTGCCAAAATTTTGCTAAGCATTATAGACGGAAAAATTGGTTATTCCTATAGTAGATTCTTATATTGATGAAATATAAGAATCTATATATCTCTTCATCAATATAAGATTCTTATATTGATGAAATATAAGAATAGTAGATTCTTAATTGATGAAAATTCAATATCTTTCCAAGATATTGAATTTTCATCAATTAGTTGTCATTTTCATTGATTTAATCTCATTTTTATCAATTTGGCGACATTTTTGTTAATTTGGCAACATTTAAAATGTCGCTAAGTTGACGCATTTTGCTAAATTTCCAGCCAAAATCTCGTCAAGCATTATGGACAGAAAAATAGGTTATTCTTATAGTGCATAAATAACTATTGGCATCCAAATACAAAACTATTGCCCAAAGTATCTTTTCTTGTAAATGGAATGAGCTAGATCCCGCAAAAATGATGTCAACAAATTTATCGCATAATATTGCACAGGAAAAATGAACATATTTCACAAAAGTTAATATTTTTTATTAATTTTATGTGATTATCTAGCATTCTAAAATTTGTGTCAATCGTTTTCTAATGAAAAATTACATAAGAAATGATTATTTTCATAACTATTGAAAGTTTTGATTTTTTTATAATTTTTTTCAAAATTTCACTTAAAAATTTGGGAGGATTCTGAACATTCGATTGCATTTACAAACAACCGGCTTCCAGTATTCACATATTGTAATTTTTGTACCAAATTTCATTCAAATTACTCCATTTATTCGTCAGATATCATCTCCACAGACTCACTAACACACACAGACATCACCTTAAAAATGTTTGATTCATGTTCAGGTTTGCTTGAAACGTGCTCTCCCATCGAAAACTCAAATTCAAATTTTCGAGCCTGTCACAATACTTTCCTTATACATTATACTATATATATAAGGAAAGTAAAAATAAGAGCATTAAATTTGTAATTTGATTATACTTTGTATACTAATATAATCACTTTTACCAACCCTCTGTAAGTCTCCTCAATATCTTTGCTTACAACTCTGTAGATACTATAGTTATTTCATAGTCAAAGAACTTGCATGTAGGGCATTCCCAAAGTTAGAATAATAGGATATTTATGGACTAGTTTTATACTTATGTACGTAGGCTAGTATTTAAGCTTTTACAAAATAATACATAAAATATTTTTGTATGGAAATAAATTGTTTTATTGTTTTTCAAAATATTCACCTTTAGCATCAATACATTTTTTTGTTCAAATAAACCAATTTTCAAAATAGTTATGCCATCCAGAAATTGGTATAGAAAAAAGATGTGATTTATAAGTTTCATCTGCTTCTTCTGGGCTGTTAAATCGTTGATCACATATTTTAATTTTTGATTGTTGGGAACAAAAAAAAAAATCTTTGGTTGCTAAATCAGACAAATAAGGACAATGACTCATAAATTTTTTCATGCTTCAAATACTTGACAGTTTGAAATGCAGTGTGTTAGCTTACATTGTCATAATAAAGGATGATACTATGTTTCACATTATTTTTTCTGATTTGAGCAACTATTATTGGCAAACAATTGCCGTATACCAATCAGCATTTACTGTTCTACATTCCTCCAAAACAATGTTTGCAACATGTCTGGATTTTCCAAAAAATGAAGCAATCAATTTCTTTGAAACACTTCGTACACAAACAAATTTGTAGGATTTTGTTCATTTTGAAACACCCAAACATTAAATTGTTGTTTTGTTTCGATTCAGAGGAATAAATCCACTTGTTACAATTTCAAAGACATGTTTCGAAGCACCAGAGTTGAATCTTTTGAGATATTTTTTTGCACCATTTGACACGAGCATACTTTTGAGCTTGGGTTAAATTGTATGGAATCCAACATGAACATATCTTTTTGACTTTTAAATGATCATGTAAAATTGAATGCACTCAAGTCTTTGAAATGTTCAAAGGTGCCTTCCTTTCATCATATGTGACATGACGATCTAAAGTGAGTATTTGTTGCACTGTATCAATGTTTTCTGGCATCACAGCAGTTCTTATTCGACCTTCACAGAATTCATCACTGAGACTCCTACATTCAAGATGGAATTCTTTAAACCAGTTGTAAATTATTGCTTTTTATGGTGCTTCATCACCAAATGTCGAATTCATTCAATCGACACACTGTTGTTGTGTCTACCCTTATCGAAAGCCATAATAAATCATAGCTCAAAAATCCCTTTGACTTAAATCCATGTTTTATGACTACCTTATTAACTTCAAAAGAATTTTTTAACATTTCCCTTAAGTACTGGCCCTCGTACTTGTTAGCACAAAATAGCTGATATCTGAAATGGCAGTAAGGAAACTTGCTCCATCACACAATTTTAATTGGTTCATGGATGAACGTAATTCTAACCGTCATTATTTATCTATAGACTTTCTGAGTTGTGAATGGAAGACATTTATGCGGAACGTTTAATGCTCTGATGCAACTCCACCCATACCATGTTTCTTGCTTCTGTTTACATGCATTCATATACAAGTCAAAATTTTTGCTTTGATTCTTATTTTCTTTTTTGACATTTCATTCAAATTTACTATTTCACATACTTGTTAAATCAGAAATTTATAAAAATTTAAGAAAAGCAAATTAGGCTTGAATTAACATTGTACCCATTAAAAGTTCATAATTTCCTTGTTAAATTTTTAATCTGGTTAAATACAGTCATTATAAGTAGGTTGGTTCTACTATGCTAACTTTTTAATTATGATAGCATAATATTTTAAAGTGAATAGTTTCTGATGAAATTTTATTTTGTTAATTTTTTAGTAAATATTAAAAAATATATATTCAATAATTATATAAAAAATTCACTCAAACAGCCGGCTTTAATAATCTGAAAATTAAAATACCTCATTGGTAACAGCATAAGATAGTTAATTAAATATATAAGTAAAAACAAAAAAACATTGCCAGAACATGTATTGCATTTGCTGTAAAGGTTTCTCTCTCATTCTGATAAAGAAGGTTTGTTTTCTTTGTACCTTCAAAATTGATTTATACATTTGATAAACTGTTTTATGCTGTTATACCTCAGAATTGCATTGATCCACCTTCCTCGGTAAAGCTCTCCCCTTCCTTTTTCCTTTCTGAAATTCTATAAAATTCCATGAAAAGCCCCTCTCTCCTCCTAAACATTGAACAAATTTTGGGAAAAAAAAAATAAGAAAAATTCATGTTTGAATGAAATTAATTTAATGATTCAAAAGATTTCACCTTCCTCGGGAAAGCTCTCCCCTTCCTTTTTCCTTTCTGAAATTTTATAAAATTCCATGAAAAAGCCCCTCTCTCCTCCTAAACATTGAAAAAATTTTGGGAAAAAAAAATAAGAAAAATTCATGTTTGAATGAAATTAATTTAATGATTCAAAAGATTTCACCTTCCTCGGGAAAGCTCTCCCCTTCCTTTTTCCTTTCTGAAATTCTATAAAATTCCATGAAAAAGCCCCTCTCTCCTCCTAAACATTGAAAAAATTTTGGGAAAAAAAATAAGAAAAATTCATGTTTGAATGAAATTAATTTAATGATAAAAATATACTTAGTTTCTTTTAGTTAAAAATTCCTAGTAAGCTTTCTCCCCCTCCATATTTTCCATTGCATTTGAAGAGGTGGATCAACAGAATTCTACTTGTTTCTTTTAGCAGAAAAATCCCAGTAAGTGCCCATTGTTCTATGGTTTTCAGTCACATTTGAGGAGGGGCAGATCAACAGAATTCTATGGTAATTTAATTTTCAGATTCAATTAATTGTTAAAAATACTATATTTTTAATTATAATACATAAGTGTTTTACAAAATAATAATACCTAAATGAATAGTTTCTGGTAAAATTTCATTTGCTAAAAACAAAATTCAGTAGCTCTACTTACTTTTAAAACACTACTTTATTTGTGTTTGCTTTATTCATGAGACACCACTCTTTATATATTTTCAATTTAACAGGTTTGTCATTTCTTCAAAATTATATTATGTCTTCAAATTATATGGAGTTTGTTTTAATTACTAATTTAAAAAGTAATATTTTTAATTTAATATTTCATTTTTTAAATATTTATTTCTAGCTGTATTGTTATATAATTTTATCTTTCTTTTTATAGGTTCCATCTGATATATTAGACATGATGAGAAAATCAAATGACCGGGAAATACTTCTGCGTCTGCTAACTTTCTTGGCTAATGTAGCTACATATGCTGGGCATTTTGTAGATAATTCTGCAAAGTCAACGTTATTATCAGTTCTTTTCAACTTCATTAAAAGGACAGAGTTTTCAAAATTGACATCATTATCTAGTGATACAGATGAAGACATCAGTTTACAAGCTAAACGACTGCATAATGCACTTCTTGCAGCATCATAGTTAATTCAGCAGCTTTAAGTGTCAACATGTTGCCACTAAAATATGGCATATATTCCTTATTTATTTATTTTTTACATTATTTAGATGTGCAAGTTGACTATATATTTCCATTTATATAGAAATCAAATGAAAACTGTTTGTATTTTAAGTGATATTTTTTATAGTGTCTGAGGGATATTTTTAGTAATTGAATTGTTGTTCCTTACTAAAATTTCCATTACTAAAATTTGTATTTTTATGTAATATTAATCTTATGATGAGATTTTAAAAATTTAGGAAGCTTTTCTGATTTGCAGCTCTTACTGCCATATACACTGTTCTTCTGATTTCTTAAGATCTTTATATCTAAAGTCATGGGTTATATCATCCCACCCAAACCCCTGCTTAACAACTTTGAAACTTTGCTACTGCACTTGTTAACACTTTACAACAAAGTTGAAAAGTGTTTATGACTTTGTTAATTCTGTCTGTCTGTCTGTCCGTTAGCACGATAACTGCCGTAAAAATGACTTAATCAAAATGAAATTTTAGTATGTTGTTCAGACGGTCTGTAGGACCTATGGGAATATAAATGAATAATATCACCCAATTAGTTTTGGATTGAACCCGGGTTGAAAAAATGAAATACATTGAGCCCTATGGGACCTAATTTTTCAAACATTTTTTAAGCGGATTTAAAATTCACAAATTGCTTCGAAAAGTTTAGGTAATATTCAAATTGTTCCATAAAATATATTAAAAAAAATTCAGCGAAATATATTCAGTAGTTTTTTAAATAAAAATTAAAATAATAATTACACCTCTTATATGAAATGATCACGTGACCATGATATGAAACGATCACATGACCCACTTCAAAATGATATATGGCATCCATCTTGTTTCAAAATCGTGATTTTTTTTGTATTTCACTTTGCTAGAAAATGTGGATCAGGTGAAATAGCCAAGTTTTGGATCTTGGAAATACACTACTGATTTCTATACATTGATTGGAGAGCTCCCATGGCAGTGTAAAGTTATACAAATAGCAAAAAAGTGTGAATTAATTATACATACAACTCAAACTGCTGCTAAAGTAATAAAACTATAATAATTTTTGACGACAGCTCTCATAAGCGATGGTTGCACTTCTCGTGTGTCCTGAAAAGAAGGCAGTTTCAAGTCTTTAAAACCAGTCAATACTATTATTTTTATGCTGTATTCTACTTTTAATGAAGTAATTTTAGTTTTGAAAGTACAAATTGTTTATATCTGCACGAGCAGTTACCTTCATTGTAAATTAATGCCAATGCAAAATATTTTGCCGCTTGAGGCACTATTAAATTTTGCTACACTTACAAAATACAATTTTGATGCATTCTTATCTGCAAATAGTAAAATGTATATTTATGCACAGATAATTTTTTCCTTCTTTCCATTATTTATTATGACATTCCTGGAAAAATATTGCAATGCTCTAAATAAAATTGTTTACATATCTTCCATAGCATTTTTGCAATTTGGCTTGATGCTCAGGAGCCATATGTAAAGAGAACTGTGAATAAGTATGATGAAAGTTTTTAAATTGAAAATTATGTTCTTAAAAAATCCGTAAATTTTAGTTTATAGAATTGAGTGGCAACCCTGGTCCACATAGACTAAAATTTTGCTTTGTTTATTAATATGTGCAGTTAATGCCAACAAAACTGAACCATTTAAAATATTTTTTGGTAAGGGGTTTTATTTTATAGTTCTTTGCATATTTTCATAATCTTAATGTTTATTTTTTCAGTCTAGGAAAAGTTTTCATTTACATTCATTTTATGTTGAAATTCATTGACCAAGTGGTAGTATAAATTTTTCTTTAAATATTATTTAGTTTTTTTGAAATCACAAGGGAGTGTTTTCAATGTAAACTACACATATAGTGTTTATGAAAACTTGAACTAAATGTGTATTTTTCTGGTGCTGTTGTTTTATCAGATTTTTGGTACCAATATTGATAATGTAATTCAATAACATAAAAGATATCTAATTATATCTCTTTACTTAAAATTGGTTTTAATGCTTTATTTTTAAAAATGTATTTCAAACTGTTATCTACATATCTTCTTCACTGTGTTGCTAAATAAAAACTATTGATAATTTTTTTTTCTCGAAATTTTAGTAAACTGTTAACATGTTTTAAGATTAATAATATAACAGTTTTTTTCATTTTAATTTCAACTCTATCTGTTTGGTTTAGATTGCGCTTTAAATGTTTACTATTGTAGTGTAACCATTCAGATACTTCAGTTCACACTGATACATAATCATTCATAATTTTTAAATAAATGAATTTTTTGCACTTGTGTATTATACTGACCTTCACAATGTTTATGGCCAAAACAAATGCTTACTCACCAATTCTCATTTATCACACACTTTATGTGATGATACATTTATATAGTCATGTGTACCAATTTTTTAAAAGTAAAAGAGTATATATTTTCAAAATTTAAATCATACATTGAAAAGTAAACAAAAGCATTCTAATATTTATATTATTAAAAAATATATTTTTTAAATTTAGATTTATAAAAAATAAGTAAAATATTTTTGAAATTTATTATATATTGGAGTATTTATTATTATTCTAATGTAAATTTGTATTTCCCTCATTTTATACTTTGTTATTGTTAAACTTGTGCTTTGACACTGTTTCATGACAACTATGTAGTTTTGGATCAGGAAAAAACAAAATAGCATACCCAAATGACGGTGATTTTTAAAGTATACCAATGGAGGTCGGTATGATACCCAAATGCCAAATTTTTTTACCTGATCTAGTGCAGCTCAACTTTACTTTTGTCTAGTCATAAATTTTATTAACAACTAAAAGTTGTTTTTTACTCAGATAAAACCTAAAGTTTGAAAGGTCTCTGTTTGGAATTAAAAATGTTGAAAGTTTTTCCTTTTACAGCATTTGTATACATTTTGTATTACAAAAATAAATAAACCTAATATTTGCTACTGTAGAATCTTGACTTTGTTTTCTACTAGTAAGACTATGTTGATAAAAAAATAACAGTCAAAAGTTACTTGATCAGCAAAGATTGAACCTAATTAAGTCTATGATCAATTAGGTCTATGATCATTTTATGTACACAAGAACTATAAATGAACTTTTAGTTTAATGCATACTTAGTACATAATTTATGCTGCATTAAGTTTTTTTTCCTTGTTAAAGTAAGCATTAAAAGTTATGGTTCATGTAGAACTGGTGTTTTATAGCCTTGGCTTTGTGGACATGGGCTAAACTGAATGAAACCTTCAATTTAAAATGAATTCCAAATTACTACAAATATGCATCCTATGCAGGAATAAGCCTTGCCTAAGATGCTTTCACGTACAATTTAAAGATGGAAAATTTCAAATTGTTATTATTTCCATATGGGTCAAATTATGTTAAAAATTAAACATTTCAACATTTTCAGGGTTATAAAAAACTGAAATTTATCAAGGTTCTTCAGTACTGCAGATTTTATATTGTAAGCCAACTAGTGATGAGTAAATGTAAACAAAATCATTCATGTTGATTTCAAATACTAAAGTACTGAAATTATGACTTGTGCCAAAAATATAGTGTTATATTTTTGTTTATATGTAAAAATATATTTAAATCTGTGTAAATATATTTATTGGGTTTACATTCCTTTTTTCAATACCTGACCTAATTACAAATATTTTAATGACATGTTTTCTCCCGTCAACCCATTAACTGCCATCATTGCCTATGTAGAATACCTAATGAAATTCATGTAAAATAACTATTGTCTCATGTTTATTTTAAATGTTAAATCTGTGAACTTACCATCCTAAGCTAAAGTTGTATTTGTTACTTTCTTAGGTAGTATAGAATAAATAGTTTTTCTATAAATTATTGAATAAGACTTTAATTTAAACACATATTTTGAAATTGTATGAGTATATTTTGGCTATTTTTGGAATGGTTTCTATCTGTGTGTGTGTGTGTATGTTTGCATATAAGTATTTATGTTGTTAAGATGTGGATATGGTAAAATAACAAATGCAAATATGTCCATAGAATTTAATATTATGTTAGGTAAAGGCTTAGAACTAAACAAAATATTTTAGTGATTCACAAGACTTAAAAAGTTATTAAAGATTAAATTTATGATAACAACCAGTCTTTGAAAAATTAATACATTAATATTTTTAATGCATATTCATTCATTAACACCAATCTGTTAAAATGAATTTTATTTATAAATCTCGCTGTAAAGTTATGAATTTTTAAAAAATCTAGAGAAGCTTTAAAAATGAATTACTTGCAAATTAAAAATCATAAGAAACTCCCCCACATTTTTTAACATTGATGATTTCAACATTTATCGTGTAATTTTAGTTAATTAAGTAGAACTGATATTAAAATATATAAAAAATTAAAATTGTAAAAAGAAATATACATACCCTGGGGGAAATGTGGAGCCAAACAGATTTTTAGTAATTTAATTAATTTAATACTATATTTCCAGATGCTTTTTTAACAATTTTAATTATTGCATAATACGCTTGCTTATCCCTTGATGTAACTTTAGGAGCAAATGCAGATTAGTTGTATTGATTTTAAAATACGTATTCTTTTAAATATTTTTTTTATCATAGCCTGTCTGTTCTGTTTTAGCATCATTTTTATATTCGCTCCTAATAGTATTGTTTTGGTGCAAAAGTTAGATTATCGTGACAGTAGCTTTACTGAATCCCACTACTCATATAGTTTTAGGATTTGAAGATAAAGGTAATGAAGGTCCAGATAATTGATCTCTTTTGGCTTTGGAGACACTTTTTTTCCCATCCCATTTCTTCCTGCTTTTTACACAGCTTCAAAAATTTAGTGGGACAAGATAAACTAGCTATTAAGAAATCCATATTGAAAATACAAGCAAAGTGTTTTTAATTGCTGACTTTTTCATAGTAACATATTTAGTATCAAAGTAGCATATATGCAAAGGGAGAGTTTAACTTTGTTGATTCTTAGTTTTGGTAGTTAATGGGTTATAATGTCGAACAGTAGTGGTAATAAATGTATTACCTTTCTGTGTGTAATTGCTCATTATACCAATATTTGGTTTTAAGTGTAAAATATATATTTAACTATTATATTGTTACACTACCTATATTACTGAACATTTCAAATAAGTCTTGGACATGTCATAAATTAGACCTTTTATCAAATATTGTGTGTTTATTACATATATCAGTGTTTTCCAAACTCTAATAATTACAATATATTGCTGCTATTCACTAGCCATTTTTTTTTTCTAATGCATATTTCTGCATAAAATGTATCTCAATAACAACACAAGTTATCAATCTTGAAGTTATGTCAATCATTTCAAAAATAAAATATACCTGTCCCCCGATTTACACGGAAGATAGGTTCTGCACAAAATTGTGTAAATTGAAATTTTGGATTTTTCTAAGTAAAATCGTGTAAAACGAAAATAACCGCAAAATGTGCATGATTCAGTCATTTATTTAAGTAAAACAAAAGTAAGACATCTTAGAAAACTTAAAATTATACTTAGTTTATAAAACAACAAACATATGAATGTAGTAATATAACATATTTAATTTATTTTACATTAGGAACAAAGAGCAAAAAAACAAAAAGACCCTTAAAAATTAATTATAAGTTTAATCACTGTCATCACTTTCATGTACTATCAGTCTTTTCTTTCTGATGGGTATGATGTCACTTTCATCACTTGAGCTTTCTTGATGCGATTCTGGCTCAATGGCTCCCTATTACGGGGATTCCTCTAAATGTATATATTTTACAACATCGGGAATCCTCTGTTGTTTTCATCAGTGTTACCAAAGGAATAAAATTTTAAAATGTCATCAAATCTTTGTATAGGCGTATATGGAGCGCAATATACATTTTTATCAATTTTTTGAAATCTGTTAATTTATAAACCGTGTAAAAGCGAAATCGTGTAAAACAAGTGCCGTGTAAATCGGGGGATAAGTGTATTTTATATGAAAACATAGTTATTTTATAAAGATGTAGATTTTACAAAAATTTTGAAATGGAAAATTTTGGAATTATTCTCCATATTACATTTCAGCTGAAATAATATGTCCAGTAACTTCTAAAAGTTTTTATTCTTATATTGCAGTATAGTCAAACATATATTACATAACATGGCTAAAAAAAGGTTTAAATTTAGAAATATATACAAAACTATGCATGAAAATTTCTTTTGCCTGTTATACTGCCGTCAGCAGCTACAAATTAATATATTCCTTAAATACATATGATTTTAAAAAGTTATAAAATAATTCTATTTTATCTATAACAATATATTTTTTTTTCTAAATCACAAATTTAAACACTGCAAAACACAAAATAATTTAAAATTGTTAAACCTATTCAGAACAATAAATAGTTTGTTTATTAGATGCAAAAAGTAAATTATGAAGTATAATTTAATAATTTACATTTATTTTATAATTTAATAAGTAAATTATTAAATAAAATATAAGAAAAAATTAAAAAGTATGTATAATTAAAAAATGAATTATTAAATCAATACGTGAAAAACATTTTGTTCAAAGGATAAGGAAACTTCATAACACAACCATCCCCCTTTTTTTTTTTCTCTCTCAAAATTAGAAAACTCTGATCAAAGACTTCTTTTAAGGCTACTTGCTTTAAAAAAAGTGGAAATTTTGAAAAGAGTATTACATTCTATTTTCAAATTAATTGAAAAGTGAAAATGAAAAAAAATGTAGAAAATTTTCCGACTCAAATCTTAATTATTTTCACAGCAAATTTTAATGTAATTATGTTTTATGATCTTTTTTTGAAAGCGAGTGTTAGAAAAATTGAAGGCATTTTCCTGGTTTAAACACCCTAAAAATAAATAAGATTCTGGCTTATATTAATCGGAAAAAATCATACCAGGTTGTATTTGATTTGCATTATTTGTTTGAGAGATATTTTGATTTATGCGGGGGGGGGGGGGGGGGGGGGGTTATAAAATTTCTATTTTGAGAAAAAAATCATATATTAAATATTTATTCACATATATTACATTTTTACACATGTAATTAATTAATTACCTCCTTCCCGGCCACACATATTGCTACCGGTTAACCCTACGGTTGGTCATGTGGTCTGGGTCTTCAACATGTAATTAATTATGTTTTTATAACATTAAAATATGTTTGAAATGCTAAAGGTCTTTCATTGTGCTATTTACCAAGAAAATTTATAGGCATTCCTCCGACATTCACTGATTGAAAAAAGTCATGCCAAATTTCATTCTATTTTATCAGTTTATTTAAGAGATATACCCACAGACAGACACACAAATATTATTGAAAAAATAGTTGATTTTTATTCAGGGATGCTCATAATGTAAACATCCATCAAAATTCAAGAGTCTGTTGCTCAACTTTATACATAATTTCCCATTACAATACTTTTTTCAAGTCAATTAAGTAAAATCATTTCTAATATTTATGTTAAACATATACATTTTAATTTGATAACATTAGAAATTTGGTAAACATAATTATATATTCACTTTTTTTTTTCTAAAAGCACAAAAGTGTTTGTTCTCTTCAGCTTCTATGTGAGAAAATATTTCAAAACTTAAACAAACTTGAGTTGTGTTTTTTTCTCTTAACATGGGGAAAATAATGTCGGTAGAAAAATGTTTTACTGACAGGAATAAATTTCCAGAACTTTTATTTAGAGTAATTCAAAAAATAAATTCTACTTTCTAGAAAATTGAAATATTTTTGTAGAAAAGGGATAAAAGAGCTTGGTTATAAACTTCTGTTTATTAATTCCTGTGGTTATTTTTTTTCTCTCAACTTAAGAAACCTTAATTGTTACATGTTATAAGAAGTAATTGATCTTTATAGATGATTAATCAAAATATGTAACTTTATAGCAAATGATTTTGTCTTGGGAAAGGCCTTTCTTTAAACAAAAAAGGTTATAAAATCGAAATTTAAAATTTTTCAGAGTCTGCATAAATTTTGACATTTTGGGACAAATGTTTACAAAATTTTGAATTTTCTAAAGATCCACTTTTATGTGTGGAATTTTTTAAAAGATCCCTAAAAGTCCCTAGATTACTTTTATATACCTTGGATGACTAGGCAAAATTATTCTTAGTTATTACAACAGCTTTTAGCTATTAATTATTCACTTAAGGTGTTCAACTAATAGCAATTTCCTAAAATGAGTAAGCTTTGGGTCATTCTAGAAAATGATAGCAATGTACTTCAGTTAAGCTATTAATACGTCAAGGTATTGTAATACAATTTGGAAAACACTGATCTATATAATAGGTAGTTGTATGTTGCATTTTATAAAACTGAAATAGTTTTCAGACTTCTAGAATGTTTATATAACTATTTCTGTAGTTTCACATATGAATATTACAATCTCTTTTAGATTGCTTTAAATCTGTGCAATAGATAAAAGTATGCATTAAGAATTGTAGCTATTTTTATAAGAAATGTGTACATTATTCTGTTAAAATTGTGTAACAGAATTGTACCTTGATTATGAATTTTTAGAATATGAAATAAGCAATCTGTACATTTTAGATAAAATGTGATATGTTTTTATAAATATTTATATTTGTTCCAAAATTTTTCGATCTCATCAAAATGGAAATTTATTTTGATTTATCTTGAAAGTACTTTATCTACTGCATGCACAAATAGATGTATATTTGAGTGTTTGTCAAAAATATTTTAACAGATTTGAATCTAAAATAGTTTTTGCTGAGAAAAATGATACTTCTGACTCCCTTAGATCCTGTGCCTTTGATATAGAAGTGTTATTCTAGTATATATTTCTTAAATGTAGACATGTTACATTTAATAAAAGATCTTGTGTTCCTATCTGTTTTAAATAACCTATATCACATCTCATTTCTTAAATGGATATAAAATAAATCTTGGCATATCTTCATTAGGGGTAGGTTTATGTTTATTAGAGCATTTTTAAATTTTATTTATAACTAGCAGTATACCTGTTCTTCATACGGCATATATAACGGCATATTTCATATGGCATATTTTAACTTTGAAAACATTAACCCTTCTCACCTCATTTTCACTTCCCATGCTGAACAAAAGTGTTAAGCTCAGAGTTGGAAAAACATATTGTCCATGGTGCTACAGCAACTGTATTTGGTGCTTGGTGCAAAGTAATTTTGACTGCACTTCTTACCCTATGTACTGTATTGATGAAGGTACTCCAGTGCCTCCCTATCAATATAGCACCTAGTGCAGAGGCACCGATTGCACTAAGCTTGCTGCAGCACTGACCATGTATCACTAAAGAAAAGTAGAATACTTTTTGGGCCTATTTTAAAAATCACACATGCAAATAATTAGTACAATACATTTTGATTTTTTTTATTAATCACAATTTTGCATTAAGATAACAAAATTGTAAATACTTTTTTTCATATTCTTGAGATTGAATATCCCTCAAAATTAGAACCATGCTGTTATAGCAGCTACTAATATAAATGAGCTGGCTTCCTATTGTTATTACTCAATATTGAGTAGTTGTTAACTGTAATGGCAAAAAACTGAAAGAATTATTTCAAGCTTTGAAACTCACTTTCCCAGATTTTTGTGACTATCCTTAAGACTTTCACTGGCATACACTATTTATGTCTTGTTTATGTCGGCACTGATAACATAAGTAGATATTATATTACGTATATGATAAGTATAATCCCCTATTAGTAGGAAAACACTAATTGAACTCTAGTGGAAAAACACAAAAATTGAAATTATAGAAATCTTGGAAAAAATGTTCTCTTGTTTGCACGGCAGACATTAAAAAACTGATGTTTATTTAAATTGACGTAAATATTTTTACATTTTCACACATGGATCAAAATTAAATTTAATAATGACTAGGAGTATAACAAAGCAATAGTTTGCCTCATTTGTTATTGTAATTAAGCGAGAAACATGGAAGTTTTCTTTTTCATTTCTTGACATGAGCAATTATACTGAACTCCTGATTATCCATGAAGAGATTATCTGTTTTGCAGATTATTCATGTATCGCTAAAAAAAAAATTGAAAAATAAAATAACTGAAGCGGTATTAGAAATTCTTGTTAAATTATTAATTTGCCGTGTCAATGAGCGATTATTTTACTTTTTTTAACTTTTTCCCCTCTTCTGCAAATCAACACAAAGATACTACATGAAAGTATGTTGGATTCTTACAGAAGCATAAGCAACAGTTACCCCTTTCCTTCTCTCTTTGATAGATGACATAACTTGTCATTGATAACCATCCTCTGCTCACACTTCTGTTATCCTTCATTAAGCATGGTACATGGGAAAATCACACCCAGTGTAAAAAAGTAAATTGGAAGGATTGTTCTGAATATTGAATAGTTCATTTTCTACGGTATACAGGATCAATTTTGGATTATCAGTGTGTTGTGTTTGAAAGATAGAATAAAACCTGCTGTGTTTAAAAGAGATAAAGGAAGACATAATAATTAGTTTAAAGAAAATTAGTTTATTAAATTGCAACTTCAAATTAATTCAAATTAACAAATACAAAAACACTGCTCACAGGCAGGCAACTCAGGAAGAATTAACATTAGAATTTTAGACAGACATTAGAATTTTATCAACTTAGTTAGAATTAAGGAATTAGCATAAAAACTTTACTAAAAAAAAACTATTTAAATTCCATCAGAAAATTATTAACAAAAATATTAAATTTAAAGAATTTTAGAATTTTCCCAGGCTCTTAAAATTTATGAAGGTTTAGAAATTTGCTCTCAGAATGAAGTTTTAGAATTTTAAATTTACAGAATAAAATTTGATTAAATACATTTCAAATATTGAGAATTTAAGAAATTAGGAGTTTAAATAAAACAGCAATATTCACCAGCTGGGTCATCAGACAGGGGGGAAAATTTCCAATAATTAGAGCTGCACAGGTTGGAGACAAATTTTGGTAAACTGATTTACTGGAGATCAACAAACTTTAATCAGGAGAAAATTTATCAGCAGAGGCCTAACAACTACTTCTGGAACACTAGGATCTTCTTAAATCAGCCGTCATCGTCAGACGCTACTTCCACGTAACTCGCATAATACATCTTACCACACATTTTTCTGAAAGTCATACCGTATTTTAGCTCGTAGAAATGAATAAAACTTTCATTAAAGGGGCAAATGAGAAGAAAAAAAAACACCGCGAGGAACCTAATGTTCCATAGAAAAGCTCGCGTGGAACATGAGTTCCATTCGAAAATCAACAACGTGCTTCTCGCGCTAACTTAAACGAGGGATTCCAACAAAAAACAAACCGAAAAATTCTGCACGCGTATTTATACATGCGAGAAAAAGGAAGGAGTTTAGACAAATGGCAGCAATTAAAATCCGCTTACCGAAATTAGAATTGCCAAAATAAAACTCAAAATTCCGAGAGCAGACGATCTGTAAAAACGCGAACCAATTAAAATAATTCACGAATTCCTAAGAGGCGCGAAAAACGCTTAGGTGGCGCATCAATCACGGTAAAAAGCCCGCAAAACAGGATTCCGAAAATGGCCGCAACTGAAATTTTTTAAATGCACTGAGCATGGAAATAACTTGAAACTGTAGAACAAACGGAATTTCTAACCAAAATGGGAAAATGAGACATCAAATTAAAGGGAATTTTAAGGGGAATCAAATAAATAAATAATTATAAATTTACAAATCAAAAGTAATATTAATTTAGGGAATGGAACATTTTTAATTAAGAATATTATAAAGAAAATAAATTTAAAAGATTAAAAATATTCTAATTAAAGAATAAATGAAAAAGCCAATAAATATTATTTAAATATTACCAAATTGAGAATATTGAGCCAGGGAGAAAGAAATAAAAGTAAAATTCAAATCTCCAAATTACATAAATTCTAAAGCAACCCAACACATTCCTTCCACCTATCCCCCAAAAATTTTTCATTTGAAAAATGAAAAATTTTTGATAATAAAATAAAATATCTATCAGAAGTTACCAATTAAGCATAGCAATTTTTTATCCGAATTCAACCTCTATTTCGGAATAAGCAATTTGTTAACAATTTATAAACCAAAAGTGAATTATATAATAATAAATAAATTTTTGTATCAGATCACTAAATTTGTGTAGGCAAAAGTAAAGGTAGAGGATTTGACATTGATTCTCATTAGCTATAAATAAAAAAATTTTTTACGAAAACATTGGACCAGCCAAATAGTTTTCAAAGAATCGAAACATTGAATTTTGAAAAAGGTATCTTGAATAACCAATGAAAAACAACTCTCACTTCCACTACAAAATATAAATACCAGCTGGAAAGAAAAAAAAAATGTGTAAATAGAGTGATCTAAAAAAATAAAACAATGTACATAAGTTATATAAAATGAATAAAATTTCAATAAAAGTGTCAAATGACAATTGACACAATAACAATTATTATCAATAAGCAACAATAATATACTAAAATCTCAAAAACACAAGTATCTATTCATGTCCATTAAAAACTAAACAACATCATCTGCATTCTACAGTTATCTAATATACACTGCCACTTTTATCTTTGCAGTACTCTAATACTTTTAACGACAACAAATATATACCTAAAAATATCAACATATATGATCTAATATACACTGCCACTTTTATCTTTGCAGTACTCTAATACTTTTAAATACAAATATATACCTAAAAATATCAACATATATAAAATATCAAAATATAACAAATATATACCTAAAAATATCAACATATGTGATTAGAACTTATGTCATGGACCACATATTTAAATGTTTGCAGAAATCTGCACTCTCAATAACAATAAATAAGTAACAATATATCTCTATCTATAAATATTATAATCAATTCATATAATCCAAATTAATTTTCCTTTAATCATTTATCTAAATCCTGCAGTAATCTGCAATATCAATAATAGCAAATCTCAAATCAATTTTTTCCTTTAAATTAATTAAATTACTTTGCAGCATTCTGCAATGTACTCATAACAAAATACACACATATATAAAAATTACACACTTAAAAAAATTTATGTTGCGCAACAATAAAATAAAAATGTCATTCTAGTTTTTCCTTTGTCGTAAATTATATCTTTGTATTGGAATTATATCATTCTCATGAGATGTATTACTTGCTGAATTATCAGATTGTGCACAAGAAAAGAACACAGAATCTCTTTCTGGAATTTTTGTTAATCTGTCAATGTGCACCAACTGAATATTTCGTGTCATTTACATGTTGAATTTTAAAGTTCACATTAGAAGTTTTTTGTATAACTTTAAAAGGACCTTTATTAAGTTTGGAGAGTTTCTTACAATGTCCTCTTGGAAAAACAGGAATGTATAAATATACTAAATCTCCAACTTTTATATCTTTTACAACAGCAGACTTATTTCTGTATGTCTCTTGTGTTTTAGCTGCTTTAAGTAAGTTCTTCTTTACTATTTCAAAAGATTTTTTCATACGAATTGCCAAATCCTGACTATAATCACTAACAGTGGTAAAATTTTGTTCATTTAAGTTAAAAAGAAGATGATGTGGCAAAATTAATTCTCTTCCATAGAGAAGATTAGCTGGAGACTCACCAGTCGAGGAATGGATTGAAGTTCGGTGGGCCAACAAGGCAAAAGATAAATGTCGATCCCAATCCTCTTGTGTTTCAGACACTAAATGACTAAGTGTGTTAATTATCTTACTGTTTAAACGCTCGAAGACTCCATCTGATTGCGGGTGATAGCTAGTAGTAGTATGTTTTTCAATACCTAATTTTTCATACAAATTCATGGCAGCATTCGAAATAAAATTAGAACCTTTGTCAGTGATAATGTGCTTTGGCACACCATGAAGAGAAAAGAAGTTTTCTAAACAATTTAAAATAGTTTCAGATTTAATATTGGGGATAGCATAAGCTTCTGGCCAACGAGTAAAATAGTCAGTAATCACTAGTATGTACTTATTGCCAGAGTAAGTTAGAGGCATGGGGCCCAATACAATCCATAGCTATTCTTTCCATGAGGTAAGTAGAATTTGGAAACCTCTGTAAAGGAGCTTTTTGTTTTTGTTTAAATCCTTTTTTCTGTAAACAATCAGGACAACTCTTAACATAATTTAAAATTTGAACATACATCCTAGGCCAATAAAAATGCTGCTAAATTTTCCTCAAAGTCCTTCTAAAACCACCATGTCCTGCAGTGATCGAATCATGACAATAATTTAGAATATCAGAGATCAAATTTTGTGGAACAACAATACACTCTTTTCTTTGATATTTTAATTTAGGTTTCCTATTAGTACAATATAATACATCATCTTTTAAGAAAAACATTAAATTTTTAGGGAATGGGTCAATATTTTTATCTAAGCATGAACCAATTCTTATACAATTGGGGTCAGAATTTTGAGAATTACGTACTCTTAAAAGAAGGTTAGTATCAACATCCAGGTCTATAGTGTTTACTTTTACATTATTTACACATCTAGATAGATAATCAGCTGTTAAATTTGGGCGACCAGGTTTATGAATAGCTCGAGTGCCAAATTGTGTCCATAAAAATTTAACTTCAAAAATGTAAAACAAAGTAGTACTATTAAAATAACAACACTATGCACTGAGTTTACTGGTCACAGATTTGTCCCTTTAAATATCAATGCAATACTTGGAGTTTTCATGGCACATTGAATATGCCAATTTTTATTTGAAGAAAATATAATTAAATAATAAACATTTATTGCCAAAACTTACAACACTCATT
The DNA here is from genome assembly GCA_951213105.1 of Amaurobius ferox. NCBI lineage: Eukaryota > Metazoa > Arthropoda > Arachnida > Araneae > Amaurobiidae > Amaurobius > Amaurobius ferox. Next base: position 61,638,854 of record OX578153.1, read on the forward strand.
TATAACTCTTTAAATTATAAGGAACCAAAAGAATTGTGATAAAAAAATGCAAGTTCTACAAAAAAGAAAGAAAAATAAAATAGTAAATTTCCCATTGAATAACACTGTGTGCCAAGTTTGTCTCTTTAAATAATGATACAGAACTTCTTCTAGCATACCCCAAACCCTATTATTCATTGGATTAGGGCATCTTCACCTTCTTTTCTTCTATCCACAAGATCAACTAGCCAATAAAAGACACTACATATGAGTCAATAGAATCAACTCTCGCAAATGCTTCTTTAGATCCAACTTTTTCTCCTGTGTACTCTATTATTATTGGCTAGTTGATCTTGTTCAGCACTTGCTATGCTTGGTGTAAACAAGACTTATCATCTTTATATTAGTTGCCCTTACCCCAAATAAGAATAAAAATCCCCTTAAAAAACTTTCAAAAAGTAATAAACGAAAATACGAAATGTTAATAAGTATGGGAATTAAAAAAAGTAAAAGCTTGGCAATTTGATATCAATATTTTTGAAACACAACTTTTTATTTTTTTAAGAGTGGCATTTTTTTTTTCCTTTTTAAAAGTTTTTTAGAGCATATCAATGCTTTTTTTTAAACAGTAAATAATTTTTTACCATCACGCTCATTTAAGGCATATCAAAGAAACCTATTTATGACATATTACACTTATGCAAAGGTAAAAAGGTGTGTAGCATAAAACAAGGTCATATTAGGGCATAGTGATTGATGATTTCTGCACCCATGCAGTGGGCCAAAAGTGTATTAAGTATCTGGGAAGCAGGTATGGTGAAGCACAGGCAAAGATGTTCTTAGGCACCATATTTACAATTTTCTACAGAATACACCTACATATAAAATTTTCTAGTGATATGTCCAATCATTGTTGAGCACTTGTGTACATGTTTCACAGATACACACATACTAATGGAAATATTTTCAAAAATGTTCAAAATGTATTCAAAATGTCTTATTAAATAAACTTTTTGTCTAAATCTCTGGTTAAAAAATTTTTAACAACTTTCTCTATGCAATAGTATGAGAAAATAGTAAAAATATTCTTTAATTTAGCTAATATTGAATTTGTTTAATTCTAATCTACCAGATAATATATTTTCGATGTGTCTAAATTGTTTAATTGTAAGTTAAATATCCATATCAAAAGAACTGCAGTTTGTTCCCGGTTTTAACAATATTACATGACACAGACATCACATAATTAAAATGGTGGGGTCTATCTTGGAAAGTGCAGAAAATCAAACTGATCATATACATGCAAGCAGCCTAGCCCTACAGCCATGATTATGAATACTAAAGATTTATTAATTAGTATGTATTCTATGTATACATTTTTTTCAATCTGTATCATTTTTAAGAATATTAAATTCTTTTTCAAATTAATTTTGATACAATTAAAATGGTGAAAGAATGTTGAAATTTAACTTTTGATAAAGCACATAGTTCAAAAAATAATCATCGGATTTTTTAAATCTATATCTTAAAGTATACTATCTTAATCTATATCTTAAAGTAAATTTATATCTTAAAGTATCTTTCAAAATCGTATACACTGAAGTCTATCTGATTTTAACTTTTGATGTTATTAAATATTGAAATTTGTTTTCATCCATTTTTTGCAGTTAAATTGTGAGATTTAACCAATTAAATGAAGTTTAAATAAAATATTTTACAGAAAACAAAAAACAAACTTTTTCTGATGCTAATAAAGCTTATTCTGTATCTCTGACATATGTTCCAATTTTTATCAATTTTTTGAAAAACTCTTGTACATAACAAAATTGTTAACATACAAAATTTAAATTTAAATTTTAAATTGCAATTGGTTTAATATACAAATTAAATATTCAGACACTGTAAACTGTCTGTCTTCTGATGATCACAAACTTTACTCTTAGTCTGTAGAAAAACTTTTTAAATTTTTGACAAATATTTTAAGCTAGTGACCCAATAATTATTTTTGACTCTGCAAATTAATTTTTGAAATTCCTCCAGTTATGCAGAGGAAGGGGGAAAATGGAATAATCTTGCTGCTTTCTTCTAAAATATTGCATTAAATGACCAGTCTTTTGATAATTAAAAATAGAAAATTTAATTTTTAAAAAATTAAACTTATGAAAGATTTTAAGTTAACCAATTATTTGTCAGCTAAATCAATTTAAAAAAAAATCATCAATTATACATCTCTGTAACTAAGTTTAACAATTTTGCAAATTAAAATAAGAAATTTTAATTTTTTTTAATTTAAATTTATAAAGGATATTAAGTTAGTTCATTATCAGATATACAGGAGGTCGTTTCCATTTTATGTAAACGATTTTGATAATTTTTATGCATAAAGGGCGTATTTCTTGCGGCTATTTACTTCTATCTGATAGCCTTAATTCTTGACTATAGCTCTAGCTCGAATTTTCCATGAAAGTAAACTTTTCCTTAGCACCGTCATATCAATTTTATCCCACTCCTTTTGGGTCGTTTTCCAAAGTCCGTTCAGTGTTCTTGGATGCCGTTTTCCTAAGGCTTGTTTTAACAAACTGAAAGTGCAGAAGTCCATAAGAGAAGCGTTAGGTGATTTTACAGGTATTTCATTAAATGGGATATATTTTATTACTGTTTCTGATTCTTTCTTTGCTAACTATGTGGCAGTTGACTTGGACGTGTGACTAGAGGCTTTGTCCATGTGAAGCTCAACTTTATTGATGTCCTTTCCATATAAGGCTGGAATTTCTTCAAAAGTTGGTTCTAAAATATTCTGCTGATAGTAGAGTGAATTAATTTTAGCTTTATTTGAGACTTTTTTTAGTTTTAATTTACCATTGTAACAAAATCCTGCAACTATCATGAATCCCTTTAGGAACTTTTCTGTATATTGACGAAGCCATTTCGTATGGTCATTTTCGTGAGTTGAGCAATAGAAAATTACTCTTTATTTATTACAGTCACTTAAATACACCCATGCCTCATCGAGTGTTACCACAAATTTCTATTTACCAGCAGCTAGGTGTTTCTCATATAATTTTCTACAATTTGTTTTTCTTTCCGCAATATGCTTTGGCAATAGTATATGAACTTTAGATTTAAACATCTTTTTTAACTTCAAATCTGTATGAATGATTTTACTTACAGTGCTAGAAGACATTCCCAGTTTTGATGCAATGGATCTTTGAGTCGGTGGATTTTCTTTTAGGATCAGAGACTTCACTTTCTTGATATTTACCTGCATTCGAACAATCTTAGGATGCGATTTTGAGGCTATTTTTTCATTTTTACTTTCAAATTTAATATGTTAAAAATGCCTTTCTTTGAAATGCAATAACCTCGATTTTTACACCGCTTTACAATTTGTTAATACGAATATTTTTCCTCGGAAAGCGCATTTACGTAACCTTCGAGCCATCTATCAATTTCAGGAGTCATTTTAAAAATAAATCTTTTATTATACATTCCAATCAAAACAAAACAGTAGCAGACCATTATATTGAAAATGCCAAATCTTTATCTCAAAATGCTAATGAAAAACATAAATACAAAATTGTTTCCTAAAGTGTGAACAACCTTTGTATATCAAATCTCATTAAAATAAGAAATTTTAATTTTTTTAAATTTACAATTGATTTTAAGTTCGCTCATTATCAGATACATATCAAACCTCAAACAAATCCATCAACTACACACCTCTGTTCCTCTGTAGCTTGATTGAAATTTTTGTTTTAAGAATTATGTTAGAATCACTATATTTACACAAATTTTATAATATTATATCGTTTTAAATTTTCAACTCAAAGTTTATTTAAGTTGCATTTTAAAGCTTTTGCAGAGCTTATAAAAATAATTGTCTCATGTTTGTACAATGTTTAGTTCAAAAATTAAGCTATGTTTTAAGAACATGCTTTAATATGGCTAAGTTGTGCAGAGTACAGAACTATAAGAAGAGGCTCGCTACACTGGTGGTTGCATTAGCTTTGTTTCATTCATTACATGTTTCTTTTTTTAGTTTGTTGTTGTAGGTTATTTGCTCTGTTTGATATCTTATATATCTAGTCACTACATTTTTCTAGGGAAAAAATGTGGGCCAACTCAACTGCATAGAGAAGCAGCATTAAGTGTCAATGTAAGAAAATCTTTTAACTACGTTTAACCTAACGAAAATTTATTAACAAAAAAACAAGGAAAACTTTCTTCGGTAAATCCGGAGATCAGGTCACCGCAAATTTTTTTCTAAGTACAAAATCGAGCCAAGTTGGCCTGTGGTTGGCGCTTTCTTCCGTGTTTTGAAATTGGCTCCACCCATCCTCAGTGATGTCATTTACTGTCATTAGAAATAGGCTCCTCCTACCAAAATGATGTTTTGGTAGAAGAACCCTATTTCTAAAGACAGACTATTGTGTTTGTTCTAAACAAGATTTTCTAATATAAATGATAATTTAATTTAACTTAAATAACAGTGAATAATACTCAAAAAAACGTTACAAAATCAGATTTTTGTGTATTTTAAGAAAATTAAATAACTTTATAAAACTGCAGAAGAAAAAAATTAATAATACTCATGTAAACGTTCCAAAATCAGATTTTTGTAAAATTTAATATTTTTATGCTACAATTTTATCTGTGCATATCGCACGTATCAAGATCGCTTTCTCCATCTAACTGAGGATCCATATAAAGGAAGGGGTTCGACCTACAGGTCCGTGTAAGGGCAGGGATTCGATCTAAAGATCGAAAATTGTGGAACGGATGTATCGGTGGTCTGTATGTACCAGTTGTCCGTACAAGGGCAGGGGTTCGACCTAAAGGTCGTTCTACACCGGAACGGGGCCCCCAGTGATCTCCGGTTTATTAGGAACGGTCGCTTGCGGCGCCCAGACACAGAATATGCTACAATTTTATCTGTGCATATCGCACGTAGCAAAAACACTTTCTCCAAAATAAATCATATAACGAAAGAACAAGCAAACACGCACAACAATGGCCAAAAATATTGATAGAAATGTTCTTTTACATCAAAAAACTGTAGCAAACACAAAAACGTATTCTTATTGGATGTTACACAATTTCCGCCGAAAACATCCGATACAAGAGGTTACCAGATTGCAACATAAAGCGCTCACAAAGTGTGTGGCGTCTTCTCTGATTTAACCTCACAAAGTGCGTGGCGTCTTCTCCGATTTAACCAAGGTGACCTAATCTCCGGATTAGCCCTTTCTTCCTCCAAAATTAAACTCAAAAAACTTTTCAAACAATTGAATTATTTACATTAAAAATAAAGTAAACAACGTACAAACAAATCAACAACCACATTTCTGTTCCTTTTTTAACTATCCATGAAAGCTGTCTAAAAAAATCTCTTATCTTATTCTTCAATAAAAGACTGACTGAGAAATGGCTTTGGGATATTCGCTACGGAAAATCCGGCATTATCTCTATTGCTTCACACCAAGTCACAGGCCGGCCACACATATTGCTACCGTAAACCCTAGGGTTGGTCGTGTGGTCTGGGTCTTCAACACCAAGTCACAGGAAAACGCACAAAAGCTAGCATGAAGAAAAAAAAACAGTCACAGGAAAAACACACAAAGTTAAAAACCAAAATGGGAGAGAAGCTCATTCTCTTATCCTATCTCTTAGCTCTCCGAAGACCTTGTTCCATGTCTCGTTCAAGAATTATAACGTCTTTATAGTTTCGGCTTTCCATTTTCGCTGAGCTTCATTCTTTGAGTTTGTTTCTTCGTCCGTGTCACTTTTCTCCGGTTCCGTATCTATGTTGTTTCTCTCTGGAGCGGCCTCTGTCTCTAACGCTTCGTAGTAAATACACTTGACATCTGTACAATCAACTGAAAACCGAGTAATATTGACTAATCAGGAAGCAATTTTCAAACTTGAAAGCAAACTTGAATAATGGTCTTAATTCAATATATGCTATTCACATTCAGTTTCCGAATGAATCTTATTTCCATTCGCATTTCATTGTTTTAATATTGTTGGCATCTCCTAGATTTCCCTTTCATTTTTAATGAATTGCCGGAAATGACTTTAATCAAATTTACCTCAATATTTACATGTGTCTTTACGTAATCAAAGTTTAAAATTTCTATTTAACGTGACTGGTTGATTTTCTTACAAATAATTACAATTACATGCAGGTAAATGTTAATGATTAGTTAAAATTTCTTTTTACAAGCTATTTATATCTTAACAAGCTATTTCTATGTTTGTTTTGAACATATCTGCTTATTTATGCAGTTATAAATATAAAATGAACCGTAAATTATTAGTAAAACTGCTTCATTTGTATATTAATTTATAAATATATGTTTATAATTTGCGTCAAGTCGTTTTGATCAATCACAATTACTTCTGGTATTTTCATACTTTGTTTTGAAACGATTGCTTAAATACCTATGGTTTTTGTTACTGTACAGGACTATTCTATTACATAATTCTTTACAGTTTCTAAATGAATTATTTCAAAATATTACCAATGTATTTCAAGTGTAGTTTGTATTCTACACAATTTGAGATTGTGTGATATTGAATAAGGTGTAACTATCATTTTTAGTGTCAAAATAGAAAATACCATTTGGTTTAAAACTTACTGTTTTGTGCAGATTTCTTGCATTAGAAATTAACTGGCTAAAGGTTGAAAATTTATGGTATTTAGTACTCCACTCCACTTATTAGTTATTAAATGAAACAAATTAAATATATTCAAAAGTAAGTTAAGTATATTTTAATATTTTGTTTTATATATTGGGATGTTAACAGGGTTGGTTTTTAGCAACCTTTGGCAGTGTTTATAAACATTGTATAGGAAATCAAGGTCATAATTGATTCTCTGGCAACATCACATTCTTATCACTAGCAGACAGGGTTGTTAATTTTATTATTAAAGGTTTAATTGCATTTATTCCAGAATTTAAAATAATCTTTGATAAATATAACATTTGTTAGTTCTTCCTATAGGTCCATATATTTCGGGTATCTGTATATATGGACCATATTCAAACTATTTATCAGTCCACATATTTCAAAGTTTGGATTGTCATAGGCCTACTTTATTTTAACTTCTTAGTCTCTCTGCACTGTTCCTACTATATATATGGCTATAAAACAATACATTTATTGAAGAAATGAAGATAGAACACAAAGTACAATATCTATACAGATACTATATATCTGATTAGGAATATTTGTTTTAAGTTCCTTGTGGCTGAATCACTCACTTTTAAAAAGGGATTTTATTTATGTATCAGGAGTTAAAGATTTTCATACCATTAAATAAATAACAGAAGGGTGGGACCATTGACTGTAAACATCTGAATGTAATGTCGAATGACCTTCAACTTTAAAGTTTCCTTTTCCTGCAGATGCATAGGATCTGACAGACTATCCCTGGCCTTCAGTGTCTACCTTTTAGGCTAGTGAGATATTTCTATATTTTATCATCTTTCTGCACATTGTTCTGTTTCAGGACAAAAAGCAATTAAATAAAACACATTTCCTCAATGTTAAAGTACAAAAAAAATATTAATTTATTGGTTCTCAAATATCGATTTATCATTTTCAGGAAAATACCAATATATCAGCAAATCCAATAATCAATTTCGGATGTCAGAACATCTCTATTTGCATGATTTGGTTTTGACTAATCTGTCAGTTACAACTTAATCGTTTCACCAATTTTCATAAAATTCCACTGCATTGTTTTTGAATTATTCTGATTTTTCCTTACTTTATGAAAACCAGTGTATATTCATGGCATACGTCTAGAAAATGTACCTGTTGTTGCCCGGAGCCTATACTTTCAGTTCTTTAGAAACTGAACATATTGTCACAGAGTTTCAATCTTGTGACATCATCAGAAAGATCAAAAAATTATCTTTTAAATGAACTTTGATTGGAATCCATATGATAAATAGACAAATTTTCATGAATTTTTAAAAAATATATTTTTTGTGCATTAAAGATGTATGTAATCTATATTCTATAATATATCTAAAAACTGTACTCTGGATTTAAGACGCAAACCTCTTATAGAAACTACAAAGAAACTCACAGCGAATTCATTTTAACAATACGCTTGCTTATCATAAAACTAAAACAAAAAACTGCTACATAGGTGTACACATGGCTATGCTACAACTGTTAATTTTATATCCCGAGCAGTGCTGGGTACATTTTCTAATACCTATCTGTATATATTATATACATTTACTTTGCATTTGCCTATGCCTAAACACACTTGGATGCTGAGGTCCTTTTTTGTAATCATGTATTTGTTTTAAAATTAAAATTGAGTTCATTTAAACTATTGACATTATTAAAATTGTCAGTTGTTTTAAATATATACTAAAATTATGGGTGTGGCTTCAGTTAAAGCACAAAGTGGGGAATGGTTGGTGATTTTTAATGCAACTAAATAAAGTAGGCTTGATGTTTTAAAAATGCTTCCTTTGTAAAAAGGCGTTTCCATTAATTTTACTTTCCCTGCAATACATGGTAATGTATACGGAAAGTATTGGAATCATACCAAAAATCACAACTTGAGTTTTCAATGGATCTACACGTTTCGAAACCTCCAGAATACGAAAAAACTATTTTTAGCTTGACGTCTGTGTGTGTCTGGCTGTCTGTGCAATGTATGTATCCACTATAACTAAATAACTAATGGACCGAATTTCATAAAATTTGTTATGTAAATCACTTGGGTAAGACCTTAGTGCCAATTAGTTTTTGGTAGGATTCGTAAAAACAGAACCCGCCTTTTTTTGCAAAATGGGCCATAAAAATTTCATGTATCCACTCTAGCTAAAAATTAACATACTAATTGACCAAATTTCACAAAATTTGGTTGATAATTTACTTGTAGGATGCTCTGGTGCTGATTAGATTTTGGTATGATTCGGAAAAGAACAACCTGCCTTTTTTTACGAAATGACCCGCAAAAATTTCATGTATCCACCTTAGCTAAAATACTAATTGACTAAATTTCACAAAATTTGGTAAATAAGTTACTTGTAGGATACGCTGGTGCTGATTAGATTTTCGTACGATTCGGAAAAGAACAACCTGCCTTTTTTTACAAAATGGCCCTTAAAAATTGTCAAAATCTAAATAAAAAGATTACATACGTTCAAATGTATCAATTACATGCTTGTTTTATATTTTGACAAAGAAAAGAATAAGAACTAGCAGTTTTCGAGATATTTGAGATTTTTCCATTTTTGTTATGCCGCCCTTGGAAAAATCTCCAATTACCAAATAAAAACAGAAATTGAATGAAAAATGCAAATTTAGTGTTATTTTGTGCATTTAAACTGAATTTAATAAATGATTAAAGAAATAAAGAATGAGTTTGCAGAGAAAGTCATGTGCTGCCCACATCAGATTTTTTACTTTCCCTGCAATACATGGTAATATATAGGGAAAGTATTGGAATCATACCGAAAATTGCAACTCGAGTTTTCGATGGATCTATACGTTTTGGGACCTCTAGAATACGATAAAACCATTTTCAGTGTGACGTCTGTGTGTCTGTCTATCTGTGCAGGTTTTGTATCCACTCTAATTAAAAAACTAATTGACCGAATTTCATAACATTTGGTAGGTAAGTCACTTGTGGGCAAATCTGGTGCTGATTAGTATTGGTAAGATTTGGGATAACAGAACCCGCTTTTTTTATTTTTGCGAAATAGCCTGCAAAAATTGCCTATATCCACTCTAGCTGAAAAACTAATGGATCGAATTTCACAAAATTCGGTAGATAAGTCGCTTGTGGATCACCCTGGTGCTTATTAGATTTTGGTATGATTCAGAAAAAAATAACCTGCCTTTTTTTGCAAAATGCCCCACAAAAATCGTCAAAATCTTAAATAAAAACTACATATTCTTAAATATATCCATTAAATGCTTGTTTTATACGTAATTTTTAACGAAGAAAAGAATAAGATCAACCCCATTACATAAGGGCTAGCCGTTCTCGAGATATTTTTGTTTTTTCGTATTTTCTCTACACCACTTTTGAAAATAAGTCCAGTTTCTAAATGAGAACGAAACTTGAATTAAAAGTGAATTAAATTCAATTAAAATAAAGAAAACGTGGATATAAGTATGCCAGGAAAGTCATGTGCTGCCCACATCAGATTTTTTACTTTCCCTGCAATACATTGTAATGTATAGGGAAAGTATTGGAATCATACAGAAAATCACAACTCGAGTTTTTGACGGATCTACACGTATCAAGACCTCTAGAATACGAAAAAACTATTTTTAGTGTGATGTCTGTCTGTCTGTGCAGATTTTGTATCCACTCTAACTAAAAATCTAATTGATCGAATTTCATAAAATTTGGTAAGTAACTTGTGAGCGACTCTGGTGCTGATTAATTTTGGGTCGATTCCGGATAAAAGAACCCACCTTTTTTGCGAAATGGCCCGTAAAAATTGCCTGTATCCACTCTAGCTGAAATACTAATTGACCAAATTTCACAAAATTTGAAATATAAGTCACTTGTGGGATACCCTGGTGCTGATTAGATTTTGGTATGATTTGGAAAAGAACAGCCTGCCTTTTATTTATGAAATGGCCCTCAAAAATTGCTAAAATCTAAAAAAAAGACTACTTATGTTCAAATGTATCAATTAAATGCTTGTTTTATACGTAATTTTTGACAAGAAAAAGAATAAGTACAAATCTATTACTTTAGGAGTAACAGTTTTCGAGATATTTGAGATTTTTTGAATTTTTGTTATGCTGCCTCTGAAAAAATGTCCAATTATCAAATAAAAATAGAAATTGAATTAAAAAGGCAAATTTAGTGTTATTTTGTGCAATTAAACTCAATTTAATAAATTCTTAAAGAAATAAAGAAAAGAGGAATTTGAGTCTGCAGGGAAAGTCATATGCTGCCCACATCAGATTTTTTGCTCTTGGAACTATTTTCAGCAGTTTAGGCAATTACAAAACAAGGAACTGAAACTTTTTGATTTTGATCCTTTCTATCATGCTGCCCTCTTAACCAAAAAGCATTACATTTGTGCCAATTCACCTATATATATATATACAGGGTGGTTAGAATTAAAGCATCCCTGTTCGGAGCACTGTTGAAAAAAAAACCAGTGGTCATAAAAACGCCAAATCTGCGTGGTATGCATTTCAGAAAATTGGGAAACGAATGACACATAAAAAAACTGTACCAAAAATGACTGATAGGAAGAGATAGCCCTGCAAACAGTCCCTAGTAAAAACATAATTCAATAAAACCGCTTGGTATTTGTGATGCATATGAATTACGAATTGTAAGTGGTATAAACGTGCAATAGGTACTGACAATAGTCATAAACACTCAAATGTCAATTTAATTTATGTGTCTAGAACATGTTACACATGGAAAGCTTGGACTGTTCACAACGCCCGAAATCTCTCCCTCTATCGGTCACGTTCGGAACTCTTTTTTTTTTTTTTCCCTTTTCTGCGCCGTTCGTCTCCCCATGTTCTGAAATCCATACCACGCAGGTTTGGTGTTCTTATGACCACTGGTTTTTTCTCTACAGTGCTCTAAACAGGGGTGCTTTAATTCTAACCACCCGGTATATACAGGGTGTCCAGTGCTATCGGTGCCCAATGGCTATTTTCTCAACCATTAGTCACAGAGATATACTTCCAATTGCAAAAATGTTTTAAATTTTAAAATCTATTATCTTAGTAACAGTTTAAATCAATAAATGCATTTCTGAAAGAAATATGAAATATAAATTTTTATACGGTCCCCTGGTCCTACCAATTATATTTAAGAAAATCATCCTCTTACAATTTCATGCAAAATAAAAAAAAAATCTTCCATTTACAACCAAAATTCACTGAGTTATGAAACATTAAACTTTATGACTTAAGTCACTTTTTCGCGCATAAAAATGTCCCGTTTCTGTCAACCAACCAATCAGGGACCATATTAACCATTTACCAGCACAAAAAGTGCTCAACTTTAAACAGCTATAATATAAGTTGGTCAATTTTGGTCGTAAAAGGATTATTTTTTTTTTATTTTGCATAAAATTGTATGAGGATGATTTTCCTAAATATAATTTGTAGGACCGGGGGACTGTATAAAAATTTATATTTCGCATTTCTTTCAGAAATGCATTTATTGATTTAAACCTTTTCTAAGATAATAGATTTTAAAATTCAAAACATTTTTGCAATTGGAAGTGTATCTCTGTGACTAACGGTTAAGGAAATAGCCATTGAGCACCGATAGCACTGAACACCCTGTATATATATATATGGAACACACACATACACACACACACACACACACACACATATATATATACACATTTCAACCTGCAGAAGCAAAACAAAATCAGATATATAGTAAATACGACTATTTGTTTAATGCAAGTAAACCTATTGGTATGGGGTAGTCCAGCACTTGCATTAGGTTTTCACTTCTAACATGACAAGCATTGGGGCAGGATCAACTAGTCGATAGGCAGACACGTGAGAGTTTTTGAAGTTGAAAAATTCCATCTTTTTTCAGCATGTGCTTTCTTTTGGCTGGCTGATGTTGCTCCTATTACTTCAGTGCTCATTGCTTGTTGAAAATAAAGCATTGGAGTATGTGGCTTTCAATGCTTAATTGGCATTTTTGTATTAAAAAGAAAAATTGCTGTTAACTAATGAAGGTTTAGGAATTTGTTTTACAAAATGTTTAAGATTTAAAACCTACTTTTCATGAAAGCCAATTGGAGAAGTCATGAAAAATAAGCATTCAAATTCAAAATAGAAAACTATAAAGAGTAAGTGATATCTTCTATTTTTCTGCAAAGTCCATCCGCAGTATAAGTCACATGTCACACAAAATCAACCATTCAGCATAAAAGATACAATGAAGGGAATTAATGATATTTAAACACAATATATCAGATTCACATCCTTTCAATTAGGGATATATATGAGTTGCTATCATTGTGATCAAGTAAACATTTAAAATTTTTAAATATTTGATTCCTATTATTAAAATCAATTTTTTTAATTTATATTTATATGAAAATACGCAAAGTTGTTTTTTCTTTAAAAAAATGTGTAACAAAATTAAGCTAAAGCACTTCAAAAATTTAAATATTTCTATGTAAAAAATCTGATGTGGGCAGCACATGACTTTCCTTATATAATGCAATGAATTTATTTCTTTAACAGTGAAAAAGTGATGAAAAGATCCATGGCACAGTGTTTGTAATGTTAAATTGTACATTTGGTGCTTTTCCGGATGACAACATGTAAAACTATTTCGTACCCAATTAACTTATATTTTACGCAACTCTAAATTAGCAATTATCAATATTGATAGCATCCTCAATGTGTTCCATATATTTAAATAGTTTAATAATAAATTCATCAATTAGGCATCATTTTCATTAACTAGGCATTATTTATGCAATTTTTGACGATGTTTTCGTCAATGTGGGACTAAATATCGCCAAGTTAGTAATATTTAGAAGAGCATTTCGTATATAATAAAAGGCATGCCCATCATATGATGGAATTAAAAATTTGCAAAACATTGCATCCTATTGGCATCATTTTTATCTATTTGGTGACATTTTTATCAATTTGATAACATTTTTATCGATTTGGCAACATTTAAAAAATTCACCAAGTTGGGGATATTCTGCCAAATTCGTTGCTAAAATTTCATCAAGCATTATGATTGAAGAAATAGGTTATTCTTATAGTAGATAAATGACTAATGGTGTCCAAATACAAAACTAATACCCAAAGTATCTTCTCTTATAGTAGATTTTTATATTCTTTCCAAGATATTGAATTTTCATTAATTAGTCTTCATTGATTTAGCATCATTTTTATCAATTTGGTGACATTTTTAGCCATTTGGCAACATTTAAAAAACTATCCAAGTTGGTGATATTTCGCTAAATTCGTCGCCAAAATTTCACCAAGCATTATGGATGGAGAAATAGGTTATTCTTATAGTAGATAAATGACTCATGGCATCAAATTACAAAGCTATTACCCAAAGTCTTCTCTCATGAATGGAATGAGCTAGATCTACGAGAATGATGATAATAAATTTATCGTATAATATTACATATGAAAAGTGAACAGATTTTGCAATAGTTAATATTTTTTTTAATTTTGTGATTTTTCGATTAATTTATTTGAAAAATGTGCAATATCTCAAGAACTGTTCATGCTAGCCTTCTAAAGTTTGTGTTAATCATTTTCTAATGAAACATTACATAAGAAATTATTATTTATGTAACTCTATTGAATGTTAATTTTTTGATGATTTTTTCAAAATTTAGGGGGTTCTGAACATTTGATTGCATGTAAAAACAATAGACTTAGAGTATTCACTGATTGTGATTTTTGGATCAAATTTTGTTCGAATTGCTTCCTTCATTCGTAAGATATCTTCTCCACAGATTCACTGACACACACACACAGACATCACCTAAAAAACATCTGATTCGTGTTCAGGCATGCTTGAAACAAGCTCTCCAGTCAAAAACATGAATTTGAATTTACTTTCCTTATGTATTTATACTATGTATATAAGGAAAGTAACAAAGGCATTTAAAAGTTAGGAAAGTTAAATAGCTTAAAATTTTAAATGTCTTCCCTATAACAGTATGGGCACTTTTAATGATCAGAATTATAAGGCAATTAATTTACAACTCTCTAACAAAAGTCAAAATATCTGACAAAATGTGATACTTACCATATTTTAAATCAAGAATATTAAATTAGTTCCTACAAAGTGACGAGGATTATCAAAGAAATTAAATTTAATTTTTCAAGATATTGTATTTTCATCAATTAGGTGACATTTTCCAAAAGTCACCTAATTGTTAATATTTTACTAAATTTATAGCAAGTCTGCCAAATTGTCACCATGTAGGGAGATAGAGAAGGACTTTTCTTATATAATATACTAAAACGAATTACCCAGTGTTGTACAGGTCCTAAATAAATACCCATTTCTTATAATTAAATAAACACCCGCTTCTTAAATAATACATTTGAACACAATTTAAAATGACTTCAATCCGAAAATTACATGCTCCATATTAATCGTATATGCAAAAAATAAATAAATAAAAGGAACAATGTGGAGGGAAGGCATGACCATTCATTGTCAAACATGAGTATAATGCATAAGACAAATGTGCTGACTATTTTCTACTTTATTTCTTTTTAAAATATTGTATAATAAAGTTGATTTTCTTCTTTCAAGGTATGAATGTTTTTACAAAATTGAGATCTTCAAAGAAAACTTCAAAGAAGGAACAAGCTCCATCTGAAATCGGCATACCTTTTTCTGTTAAACACAATATACATGTTGGATTTAATCAGACTACTGGGGAAATTGAAGGCTTGCCTGAGCCATGGTTACGTCTTCTTCAGCATGCAAATATAAGGTATTTTATATTTTTTAAACTTGTATTTTTTTTAGTATATTGCATCAAGCAGAACTTGCATTTTACTCGGATTTTTAAGAGTTATCATGAATCATGATTGTAATAATAAATAATGTAAATGTTTCACAAATTGCTGTTTTATGAACATAATAATTGAAATTTTATATGAAGCTAAATTACAAAAATTTTTACAGAATTAAAATGTTCAAAAAAGTAGTAGTTTCAGAATAGAAGGCACTAGATTTTAGTGAGTTAACTTATAGAGCAAGTCAAGTTATGTCGAAAACCCAGGCTACTCGACTCACCCTAGGGTACGAGTAGCAGTTTGAGTGGCCGGTAAGTCATGTGAAAAATGTGCATATATAATACAAGTAAACTAATATTTCCACTTTTTGTGGTCAAATTAAATTCTATCCCACACCATTAATATTACTACAGAATAAAATTACTCCTTTTCATCTACAATAGCATATTTGGCCACTAATCGAAACTACAATATAAATGTTCTTATTCTGATTTCTCTCCTCTAACATGTAATGGGGGGTGTAATCCTAACGGATTGTTATTTGGAATGCTCCTGAAAGACAGGCTCTGTGACTATATCCAGATATTGTGCTGTTAATCACAATTTGTAATAAAAATGCATTTTGGCAATTGATAATAAGATTGGCAAACTTCTTGGCAATTATTATTTTAATTATCTAAATCTGAAATTATTAATTTTCAAGTTTTCAAGATCTAGTGGATATATAAACATCTGGAATCTTTGTGTTATAAGATTTTGTACTTTCTTTATGCAATATCATATCAATACATTGCACTTTATTTCATTTTTCCCCCCACAGTTTGTAGGGCAGGAGATTTTTTTTAAACAATGGGTAAATGTAATGAAAATAGAGGGACACAAAGACTCCTTAAAACGATTTTCTCTGAAATCATAGATTATTAAAAAAATATCTGAAATTTCAGAATTTGTAAAAGAAAATGTATTCAGGAGTGAAATTAAAATTTGGGCAGTTGTAAATTAAAATTGCATGAAATAAGCAATAAGTTATGGGGAGAGGGGGGTAGCATCTATCAGCTGTCATTCTTATAATTGCATAACAAATGTCAATTTTTTCATATTTTTGCCATATACATTATTTCAAAGGACTTACCTCATATGCATTAAACTTCTTTACATAAGATAAAAGTATAAATCATTTAAATGTCTTATACATAATATATATATATATATATATATATATTGTAATATAATATAATATGGTATAGTCCATATCAATTCAGGCAGGGGGGGGGGGTTACCTTCATAGTCTCAGATGTTTTTGAATTTAACATAAGTTAAAATTCAGAAAAAAGTAAGAAACCTGTATTTTTTTGTTTTGTTCAAAAAAATTCCTGGCCCGAGATACAGGCCGCCAAAGATGATGCCATTTCTCACTTGCAGTTTTCGACAAAATTTTAAAACGCTCTATCTCTGGAACGGTTCAAGATATTTTGTTGCAATTTTTTTTATCTGAAAGATAATATTTTTCTGATTATGATATCCTCCTTTTGGAAATATGTGTCCAAGTTCTCTTGCTGTAGCGTTATTATAATATATATATACATGTATATAATATATATATATAAAATATATTATATATATGTACTTGTTTGCTGCATTATGCACATATTGTATATTGGTCATTTTGTTTTATGTCACATTGTTTAAGGATTTCCATATTAACATCCTATTTTAATTAGTGAGAACTGAATTACACTAAAGTTAGCTGCATTAGTGCTGAAAACCCAGACCACACGACAGACCCGAAGGTTTAAGCTGCATTAGTGCGTAAGCTGCATTAGTGCTTCTGGGGGAAAGATAAATTTTTGCAACTTCATTTATTTGTGTTTAAGGATATTGTATATCGTTAAGTTGTATCAAAAGAGCATGGTTGTCCGTGGAAAAAAGAACGCGTGAATGATTTCATTTCAAAGCAGGTGCTTTGAAATTGAGTAGTGTTATCTGTATCTGTATTATTTAAGTAGCGACAGCTTATTTAGGATACGAGCAACGGCGAGTAATTCGTTCTAGCTTAATATAAAATTTGCAAATTGTTATTCGTAGTAATGTCAATTTTTACCCTAATCTTTATCTCTTTTTAATATTTCCATATTATTATAATATCTAGTACTTGAATTGGATATTATATTTTTCTAATATATGTTTCAACCATGTGGTTGTATTATAATATGAAACACATTTCGAACCTCTGTGAATGTAAAGATCCTTGATATAAGTAACTTCCACAGAGGTTCTATCCAATTCCATCTATTCAAATTTATATCTTTTCATTATATTTCTGATATTTTGGGCTTCTGGTATTTACCATTCCTCTGACTCACATGCTTAGATTGTATGTATCATTCTTATAAACTGTTAATTTAATTCCCATGTTTTGTTGCTTATATCACCTTTTAGTATGAAAATAAGATCAATTTTAATTCTCTGGTATCATTGTTTTCCTTTTGTTAAATATAATATTTCAAATCTTCTTTGACGGATATCATTTAACCTCTTTAATGTTATTGAACTATGTCTTTGTATGCCATATATTTCATGTTCTCTATATTATCTTCATTATCTATATATTTTTATTATATATATAATATAATATTAAAATCCAATGATAGAATAGAGAAAAGTTGTAACTCATAAAACCCTAATTTAAAATATGCCAACAACTTAAACAGAAGTATGAAATAAAGAAACATCAATCAAGAGGAGAATAAAATGCATATGTCTAATCATCAAGTTAAATACAATCAACATATATCAATGGTGAGAATTCAAAAAATGAAAAACAAAAAAATAACCAAGCAGTAAAGCAGTACACGTGGATAACCACTAGGCCTAAAAAGTGTTTATTTAAAAAAAAATTCGTTTTCAAGTCCAAGTAGCTATTTAAAATGAACAAAAAAGTTTGTTTCTGAAGAAAGAGTTAGATAATATCTATAAACTCTTTCTACTTGGACAACAAGTTAAAAGATTGAAAAATAAAATATGAATATAAAGATACCTGAGAAAATACTGCAAATGTACTATCTATATGAGCAACGAGCAATAAATGACAAGACCACTGTTGCCAATCACAGGAGATAAAAGTGGAGATCTACTGTTGCCATTCGTGAGATATATATATATATATATATTATTATTTTTATTATTCTTTTATCTGTTTAAAAAAAATATATATATGGTCAAATTTCTATTCTGGTCTGGTTTTTATCTGGTCAAAATGAAAGAAATTTTACTGTTTGTATTTGTTTATTCTAAAAGCAGCCATAGTGAGAGATTTTTTTTACATGGGTTTGTAGATGAAATGATAGAAGTTCAGGTAATGACAGTTTGCCATTATTTATTTTGACATATGCTGCAGAGTATTTTTTTTTGTCTGTTTTATCTGTTTTTTTTTTCTGTTTAAAAAATGAATTCAAATTTTACCCTTTTTCCTTTTACAATTTTCATAAACTACAGTGGGATAGAAAGGACATTAAAAATTAGTTATTTGATTGAGCAGTTGAAGGAAAATAAACCCTTTTAAAATTAGTGAACTTACCTTATTTATACAGTAAAAAATGTTACGTTTAAATTAAAATGCCTTGATTTTTTTTTCTTAAAATTTTAGTAATTTCATTATTAGTGTCATCATCAAATTGCCGTTTATCACTGATTGAGTAATACTACGTAGTTTAGTGTTGCTAAAATTAATTCTGATTATGTGCAAATATGTTTATTCTAGCAAATCAGAACAAAGTCAAAATCCAACAGCAGTTTTACAAGCTCTGAAATATTATGTGCACTCTATAAAAAAGAAACCTGGAGAAGTGAAGTTCATAGCAACTGCTATGACAGTACAAGAGGAATATCAACAAGAGTTAGATGAAGATTCTATTAATGGTAATATATATATATATCTATATATGATATTTAAATGTGATTGTTTCATAAGTTGTTAAATGGGGCCTATATAATTCACAAAATGTTTTTAAAATATATTGTATTTTTAAAATAAATAAGCCAAACTTTTCTGTTCCAAATTGTGTGGAACATTATTAAAAATGATAATCAGTCAAACTTTCTATATAGAATGATACATTACAATCTCTTCCAACAGTTTACTTAGCTATGATGTGTTAAAAATGGAACTAATTATATATTTTATATGGTCATGTGATATTAAAGTATTAACCTTCTGATTAAATATGTGCATATACAAAAGTAACTTTTTTTTAAGATAATTTATATACTAGCTGAATACACCTTGAAAATCAATGGTCTCGCAACCCCTGAATAATGCAAATTTTTTAACAATTCACATTTCACATTTATTTGGCAAATCGAATATTTTGGTGTGCAGAACCCCCTAAAGAAGAAAATATTGGAAAACTTAAATTCCGCACTTCTTTCTTTCGAACTATCTACCTGTACACCAAATTAAAGTCTTTATCTCATCCCGAAGCATACTATTTTATCATTTCCCCTTTCGATTATTTTTCTGTGTAACACCCCCTTAAATGAACATTTTTGAAAAACTGTTTTCATCTTGCGAATTTTTATCAAATGATTAGCCCATATACTAAATTTCAAGCCTCTATCACATTGTACAGGAGACGTTTTTCATTTGTTTGGCAAATTAAATATTTCAGTGAGCGGCACTCTCTATAATAGCAAATGTTGGAAAACTGAAATTGCACACTTTCTTCCTTTCCAACTATTTACCCGTACACTAAATTGTAAGTCTATCTCATCGAGAAGCATGCTTTTTCTATTATTTCACCTTTCGAATGTTATTGTGTAGAGTACCCATCCCCTTATGATGACTTATGATTTAAAGATGGGTGCCTTAAAGAGAGCCTAGCACAGTGACCAAAGGTCTATTGTACTTTTACCCACACCCTTAAAAATACATTTTTGAAAAACTCCATTTTTCTTGGATTTTCTATTGGATGATTCACCCATATACCAAATATCAAGTCTCTATCATGTTTTAAAAGGGGGTGTTTTTCCTTTATTCCGAATATCGAACATTTTGGTATGCGTCACCACCTAAAGTAGAAAATATTTGAAAACTGAAATTGTACACTTTCTTGCTTCTAAAATATCTACCCGTATACCAAATTTGAAATCTCTATCTCATCCTGAAGCATTTTTTTTATCAATTCAAATTTCGAACATTTTCTTAAGCACCCCCTTAAATGAACATTTTGGAAAAACTATACTCATCTTGGGTGTTTCATCAAATGATTAGCCCATATACCAAATTTCAAGCTTTTATCAAATTTTAAAGCAGGCGTTTCGCATTTGTTTGGCAAATCGAACATTTTGATGTAGGGTATCCCCTAAATTAACAAATATTGAAAATTTGAAATTGCACACTTTCTTCCTTTCGAACAGTTTACCCATACACCAAATTTGAAGTCTGTCTCAGCTCAAAGTATGCTTTTCTATCATTTCACTTTTCAAACATTTTGGTGTGGAGTACCCCTTGTACAGAACATTTTTGAAAAATTCGATTTTTCCAGGGTTTTTTTTATGGAATGATCAACCCATGTACCAAATTTCAAGTCTCTATCTACTTGGGATGTGCCTAAAAAAGGCGTGACAGATAGATAGACGGACACTTGGCAATTAGTATATATAGATTGTGTACGGTCATGTGGTATTAGATTATTAACTTTTTCATCAGGTATCCTGTTATTTGTATGCGAAGCATCTACTGATAATTTTATAAATTTCCATATGCTGGTGTTTATTTACATGCATGTCTTTTGAACCCTTATTTTTTGTTCTTGTTACCTTAGCATCATGTAGGTATAACAGTATATATAATTTTTAAAGATATGACCACTGGAAGTATTTTTTAATATTCTTTGAAGTAAACTTATAAAAATATTTAAAACCTTTCTTCTGCTACATTTTTATGAAAAGACATTTTTGAACAAAAGAAACATTTTATTTAAAACATAAGATACTGCCACCAAATTTTATTCATGTGTTTTCATCTGCACATTGTAGCAATACATAATAATGCACATTGTAGCAATACATAATAATTTTATAAATGTATTTAAAAATATACTGCTCTTTTAGAACAAGAACATTGTGTTTTGTGAATTATGGATTTTGTTGTTGTTAGTTTGTAAATCTTGAACTATCATTGTAATGATTTAATTTCTGCAAAACTGACAAAATAAAATATTATAAATAACAAAAGCATGATTTAGAATTAATATAAAAGAATGCTTCAAAATTAAATTTTCTCATGTACTTAAACAACCTTGTTTTTAAATGCAATTGACAAGTTTGTATTATACTAAATATAATATGAATTAACACTAGAACAACGGAAGCATCATTTTGACCGCATAACTACATTAAGTTATGCTGTCAAAATGACTTCTTCCATCGTTCTAGTGTTAAATCTATTAAAGTGTTAAATCTATTCGTTCTATGTTAAATTTATTTTTCCAATGTAGTATTATATTTTAGTTATGTGAAATTCTCTGTTTTAGCACTTAAAATGTCTGTTACGTAAATTTGACAACAAAAATTTGAGTAAATTACTCAAATTTTTGTTTTCAGCTTTTTTGCTTTTTTGGCAATCTCATCCCTGTATATACTTCTTCAGTTTTTCTGATTAGTTATTTGCATGTACAACAGTAACTCTCTTTTTTTTTAAAAAATAATTAATTATATATTGTGTAAGGCCATGTGACATTGAATTAGTAACCTTTTGACCAGGTATCCTGTTATTTGCATGGAAAACATCTACTAATAATTTTATGAATTTCCTTATGCTGGTGCTTATTTACATGCATTTCCTTTGCTCCCTTCATTTTTGTTAATTTTACCTTTGCATCATGTTGGTTTTCTAATATATAGTTATTCAGTTTTGTGCCGCAGTTGTGCCTAAATCATGCAGTATTGTGGCACCATTGCACTTATTACATGCTTGGTATATGTGCACTTTGTGTATGTTGCACTTATTATATGTTTGGTAAACAGAGAAGTACTAAAATTATATATATATATGGTATGGTATCATGACAGCAACGTTTTTATTATGAAATAAAGCCTTGTATATATTGACTTAAATTCTAATATGTTACATCTTTTACTTTTACATTGTTTTACCATTTTGGTGATTTTTCTTATAGTAACCAGTGACAATTTGCCAATATCTGATAGTAATGCACTGGCATTAGAATTTGAGAATGATAATAAAGATGACGATAAAAAGGTAAATTAAATTTTTTTAATTATTTTTTGTATTATGATATTAGTCAAGTTTATATTAAAATATAACAGTTTTATATATAAAATTATAGTTTTTGTAAATAAATATAGCTAATTATAAATGAATTAAAATATAGCTTCATTTAAATGAATTAAAATATAACTTTGTTTAAATGAATTAAAATTAAAGCCAAAAAGTTTAGACAAAATGCCTTAAAAAGCTTTTCTTGCCTTTTTGCTTCATATTAAAAAAGAGACCCCCCTCCCCTTTTTTCCCCCTTAATTTATATTTTCAGGGTGGCCACTCAACCTGGAAACCGGGAGAACCGGGAAAAGTCAGGGAATTTTAGAATGGTCAGGGAATTTTGTAAAAATTCTGGATTTCTTTTTTTTTTTTCACTAATCCATATAAAAACAGAACTGCCCAGTTTGTATGCCATTTTCGAAAAATTTCGCTAAATATTACGCTGTATTCGTAACCGCTAAATAAAGGTTGCCATGTGTCCATTTGATTCCGTATAAAAGCAAAAATGCGGAATTTGTGCGCCATTTTGGACAAATGTCGCCAAGTACAGAGATGCCAACTTTTACGGATTTCCCGTAGTTTGTACGGATTTTTACTTTATCTTACCGTTTTACGGACATTACTTCCAAAACAACGGAAAATCCCGTGAAATCCATGCATCCTGCCATTCAGTTCATATTCCCTGCTTTGCTGAGAGTCCAAAATGATCAGTTTGCATCCATTTTCTTCTTCTAATGATTTGATATCGGAACAATAGACCTAATTTATTTTTATAGTGCGCGTAAAAATAAAGAAATATTTTGCTAAACAAATTATATTTCGCTTAAATTATAAGATTGCGCAATTCAGTCTTTTTCGGGCTTTGCTGAGAGTTCACAATTGTCTTTTCCCATCCATCTCCATCCCCTTATTATTGCACATTAGCTTAACTAAACTAGATTATTTTCATATTTTGGTTGATTATAAAGGCTAATTTTTTAATTATTTTCACATAAATAGTCCGATCGTGAAATTTAGTTTTTTTTTTTCACGGGCGTTGCCGAGAGTACGCAATTATCCTTTTCCATTGATCTCCATCTCCCTATTGTAGCACATTAACTTGACTAAACAAGATTATTTTCATATTTTGGTTGATTATAAAGGTTAATTTTTTAATTATTTTCACATAAATAGTACGATCGTGAAATTCAGTTTTTTTTCGCGGGCGTTACCGAGGTACGCAGTTATCCTTTTCCATCGATCTCCATCTCCCTATTTTTGCACATTAACTTGACTAAACTAATATATTTTCATATTTTGGTTAATTATAAAGTCTAATCTTTTAATTATTTTCATATAAATAGTACGATCGTGAAATTCAGTTTTTTCCCCCCCTCGGGCATTGCAGAGAGTACGAAATTATCCTTTTCCATGGATCTCCATGTCCCTATTGTTGCACATTAACTTGACTAAACTAGCTTATTTTCATATTTTGGTTAATTTCCTAATTATTTTCACATACATTATAGTGCCATTCAGTTGTAATTAACTCAGTTAAGTTATCAAAACTACATTTTAAACTTATTCTAGGATATTGAAATATATTGTCAATATACGTAAAATCTTACTGATGGTCGATGCCGTTTTACTGAATACGCCTGATTTTTCTACTGATGACCCTTTTCAGAGGTTGGCATCTCTGTATATTATATACATTTTGCTATATTTTTTTCTATTTTAATGACATTCTTTTGATATTGCTGAATTGACATTAATTATTCAATGGCTGTGGCTTGTTATAGTGTAGTTATTGCATATCTTTAATGATCTCTGTCATTGTGAGCAATTTGCAATGCCCATATTTAAGGACATCAGTTTGGACTATTTCTTTTTATTGGCTTCAATGAAAACCATTAAATTATTTTAAATATTTCAGTAGTCCAATTTTACTGCATTTACATGTATTTTTTATTAAAAATGTCAAAATTTATTTGTAAAAACAAAAGAATGTGTATTTTTTTTTTCCTGATTTAATATAACCTTTTTTGGATAGTGGAGTTAAATTGTTAAGATTCTTTAATCAAATTTGTAACTAAATAGGGACGTAAGCACGTTTATGTTAAAATTACTGGTCTGGAATTTCTTTTCAATTCACCTGAAAAACCTGGAAAAGTCAGGGAATTTCAATATGTCCGAAGAGTGGCCACCCTGATTTTACATGGGCTTTCTTTTTTTCCTAAAGAAAAGAAAAGTGCAGTTGAACTGTGTGATATAAACATTCGCAAGAAAAATGAAATCTCTCGCATTGTTAACAATTTAGATGAGAAAGAATGCAGATCAATATAAATTGCTAAACAAATACTCTCTAAAATTCCATTCATTACAATTTAACTTTTATTCATGTGCATTTTTCAAAGTTACCTGGTATTACTTATCTTGAAAAAAAAAGAACAAAATGTTAGGGAATATCATGAAGTTATTATTAAATTTATTAAATGGTGTATTTGGTGAAATTGAATTTTTTCCCATACAAAAGAATCACACCATAAGTGAAAAATGAAAACAAGTTCTTTTAGCAAATAAAAACTTGGGGGGGGAGGGGGCATTGCTAAAGCACTCGAAGATGATACTGATAATTCAGCTTTTACTGAAATAGATCCTTACAAATATCATAAGTTTTAAATATGCTCCTATTACCTCTGTTGATATCAAAATATCATTTTCGAGTCTAAAACACATTCTAAGTGACAGAAGGTAAAGTTTTACTTTTGACAATTTAAAAAATCATCTAGTAATAATGCTTAACTGCAAAAATAAGCAAGTGATCTGATAAATAATTTTGTGAAATTATATAAATATCTCTATATAATTTGAATTTTCCTAAACACTATGCACTTAATAAATGCTTATTTTTGTTGTCTATTTTGACATTTTGCTTATTTGCTTATTTTAGTATTTTTTTACTGCCTGAACGACCAGGCGTTACTTATAAATGAATTAAGATATAGCTTCTTTTGAATAAATAAAAATAAAATTTCCAACTCCCCAGGATTCAAAAGTTTTAATCTCAAATCTCACAAGTGAAAAAAAAAAGTAAAAACATTGGATTACTACCTTTGGCATGTTTCTGCATTTACTACAGACTTGCAAAATTGTGTAAAAGGTTTTCTTTGTCATGTGATTAAAAGCATCTAGGGAGTCATTGTTATAAGTTTGATAAAGGTAGAGGGTGACATTAAAAAAATGTGAGCCATATAATGAACTTGAAATCTATGATCAAGTTATAAACAATAATTAATTTATACAACGCTGGTATTAAAATATTAAATTGTTTTCTGTGTTATAGGTTAATGATGTTGTGGATAAAATTACTGCTGATCTTGAGGCATTAAATGCATCACAAGAAACTCAAGAACAAGTACCTGTTTTGCGAAGAAAATCAGACAAAAAGAAGTTAAGTGATACTGAAGTCATGGAGAAACTGAGTAATAAATCTCTCTTAATCTATATAAATAAAATTGAAAGTCTGTCTGCTGGTATGTGTGTTTGTCTCATCATCACAGGAGAACAGCTGCACGAAATTTCATGAAATTTTGTGGGTAGCCTTGAAATAGCTCCACTTCAAATTTAGTACATGTTTCGACTTTCTAGGACCAGGAGTTGTCGAGATATTAATAAAAAATTAATTTCCCATAGAGATAGCATTATGCAGACAATATTTATTCTGCAAATTTATTTAAAAAAAAAATATGTTGCTAAGCAACAGAATTAAATCTAATGAAATAATATGGCAGATGATTTTTGTTAAATCTTTTCTGATTTAAATAATTAAGAAATGCATATAAAAATAATTTTTATCGGTGTTATTTGCGCATAAATAGTGCAATTCAGTTTATGTTCTCGTAAATCGCTTAGAGTCAATTAGTATCTTTTTCTATCTATCTCCATCTTATAAATATTTTGCATATTAGATTGACTAAACTAGCTAATTTTTATATTGTGATTAATTATTAAGGTTAATTTTTTAATTATTTTTGCATAAACAGCGCAAGTACATAATTCACTTTATGTTCCTGTGAATCGCCAAGAGTCCATTAGTATCTTTTCCATCCATCTCCATCTTCTAAATGCTGCATATTAGATTGACTAAACTAGCTTTTTTTTTCATATTTTGACTCTTATTAAGTCTTGATATGTTAATTATTTTCGCATATGTTCACGTGAATCGCCGAGAGTCCATTAATATCTTTTCCCATCCATTTTCTAAATGTTGCATATTAGATTGACTAAACTAGCTTATTTTTATATTCTGGTTACTTATTAAGGGTAATTTTTTTTGTTATTATTGCATAATACATATTTTCCTATTTTGAAAAATGTGTATGAACCTTTTGAAGGGATATTTTCCAACAAATGATATTAAAATGATGATTTAGGCAAATATAAAAGCAACTATTTTGACAATAATATATTAAAATTGATATACACCTGTCCCCCGATTTACACGGAAGATAGGTTCTGCACAAAACCGTGTAAATTGAAATCTTGGATTTTGCTAAGTAAAATCGTGATAAACGAAGATAACACCAAAATGTGCATGATTCAGTCATTTATTTAAGTGAAACAAAAGTAAGACATCTTAGAAAATTTAAAATTATACCTAGTTTATAAAACAACAAACATATGAATGTAGTAATATAACATTGTATTTAATTTATTTTACATTAGGAACAAAGAACAAAAAAACAAAAAGACCCTTAAAAATTAATTATAAGTTTAATCACTGTCATCACTTTCATGTACTATCAGTCTTTTCTTTCTGATAGGTATGATGTCACTTTCATCACTTGAGCTTTCTTGATGCGATTCTGGCTCAATGGTTGACGAATTAGGCAAGATCTCGGGTTGACAAGACTTTGTCATGAAATCAGTAATTAACAATTGCGTAGGTTTTTTGCTAAATCTTTATAGACCTCTTTATTGATTTAAGCATTTACGAAGGTCTCGCTGGAATCGGCGAGCTCGATCAACATTTGTGTCATATTGTAAGAAATGGTTGCCCAATTTTCTTCCCAAATCAAGTCTTACGCTTATGATTCTTGCTGTGAACGCAACTGGTTCAGATTGCTCTTCATCAGAATCATTGTCTTCATCATGTTTGTTTCACAAATCATATTAATTAAATCATCTTCATTCAATTCTTCATCATCCATTATTTCTTCAATATCTGCTTGAGCTAAATCTTCAAAACCTTCTCCTCCTATAGTATGGGCAAACTCAGTGATCTGAGAATATTCATGCTCTATTGGTGATTTATCATTTCCACTTTCAACAACATCCGGCCATATTGCTTTCCAGCAGGCGTTGATTGTTTGATCTGAGTGTATGACAGTCCTTTGATCTGAGTGTATGTTGTAAATTTCTTCTAAGCATCCATCAGAGTAAGAGATTCATCATTCTCCATTTGTTCTAAGATATACCTGAAAGTTTGCTTGATGTACAGTGCTTTAAAAGTCGAAATTATCCCTTGATCTAACGGCTGTAATAAGGAAGTTGTATTCTTTGGTAAAAAAACAACTTTTACATTTTCGTGTTGTAAATCTGGAGGATGACCTGGTGTATTATAAATTAATAGAAGCGCCTTAAAAGGCAATCCCTTCTTAGTTAAATAATTTTTGACATCTGGAACAAAGAAGTTATGGAACCATTTATTGAAAGCTATGGCAGTGACCCATGCTTTTCTATTAGCCATCCAATAGACGGGAAGGTTTTTGATATTTATTCCTTTGAATGATCGTGGTGATTTGGATTTGTTAATCACCAATGGTTTCATCATACAATCGCCAGAAGCATTGCAACAGAAAAGAACTGTTATACGACTTTTCGCTACTTTATAACCACTAGCTGATTTGTGAGCTTTGGCTATAAAGGTTCTTTCCGTCATTTTTTTCCAGAATAATCCGGACACGTCAGCATTGAAAACCTGATCAGAAGTGTAGGAGTTAGCGGTAATGATTTCAGCAAGTTTTGTTGGATATTGTTGTGCCGCATCCGAATCAGCAGATGCACTTTCACTCTCTGATTATGTAAAGAATGTCTTTGTTTGACTCTCTCGAACCACCCATGGCTTGCGGAAAAAGATACCTTCTTTTCATTGGACGAAGTCGACGACGACTGATTCTTACGCGATTGATATATCTTCAAAGCTTTATTTGTAACAGCATTGGTATCAATCGGGATTCGCATTTGAGTTTGGTCTTCTATCCATATCACTAAGGCTTTTTCCATATTTTCCATTGTAACATCTCTAACATATGAAGTCGTACTCATACTGCTGCAGGTTCCAGCTGCTACACTTTTTCTAATGGAGTCTTCATTTTTTCTTATTGTCCTTATTATGGCTTCATTCATGGAGTAAAATTTAGCAACATCCGTTACTCTTTCTCTATTACGTAGACGGTCTAATATTTGAATTTTAGTTTCTAAAGAAATAACTTTTCTTTTCATTTCATTTTTTTTCAAATCCTTTGACATTATAGAACCTTAACAAATTTACGCAAACTATAAAGATGCAAGAAAAACTATAAATGTTCAAAACTTACCAGTTCAAAAGATAAACGCACAATAATATAAGCTTTTCTGTTAAAATGTTTCTGCACTATGTACTTGCATGAACCAGATAGCTTTACTGTTGTGAAATACATACAGCGATTCCCCTATTATGGGGATTCCCCATTACGGGGATTCCCCTAAATGTATATATTTTACAACACCGGGAATCCCCTGTTGTTTTCATCAGTGTTACCAAAGGAATAAAATTCAAAAATGTCATCAAATCTTTATATGGGCGTATATGGAGCGGAATATACATTTTTATCAATTTTTTGAAATATGTTAATTTATAAACCGTGTAAAAGCGAAATCGTGCAAAATAAGTGCCGTGTAAATCGGGGGATAAGTGTATTCACATCTATAAATACATTGCTATATTTTATTTTTTTGTTAAAGATTAATAGTTATTATCAGTTATTATCATTAGTGAAAACGTGCTTTATCAAACAAAAATATTTGTTTTCAATATAAAGTATTTTTAATTGAATAAAAACTTATATAAATATATATAGTGCTTAAATAATTTTATGTATATGCATTTTTGTATTATGTGAGCATATGTATTTCATTTCTTAACCTGACTACTGTAAAAGTCTTAAAACTGATATTTTCTTTTTTCACTACTGAAATCTTTATCAGCTGAGTGGCATCACTATAATGACTGAAGGTGTTAAGTTTCATGATCGAGTCATAAATAAACCCTTTTTTGTATGATTATGCAAACTTTTGTCTAATGCTGCCATAGAAAATATGAAATTTCACTCAAATTTCAAAAAATTCTATCTAGTTCCAGATATTTCAATAACAAAACTGGATATAAAGTTTTGTGAAAATCCATCAGTATTTATGGCAGCTAGTGTGTGCACTAGCAATCGACAACAGATGGATATTATTTTAAAATAGTCAAAATGTATTCAACAGGTCCTAAAACTTGTATTGGCATCAAAATCTTGAAATAGAAAATACTCATAAAAACAATACTTTCTCTATTCTATGGTATGAGAAAGTAAAAATATAGAAACATTTCGCGAGTGAATTGAGGTATGTGTGTATGTAAAGGGGGTCGATAGAAAAAATACCTATTGATAATCATGTACAAGCAGTCGATCATACAATTAAAAGTCTTGAATAAAGAAACTTTGTAACCAAACAAGAAATAATGTCCATCTACCTACAGAATAAAAGAAAAATTACTTTCCCATAAACCGAAATTAATGAAAAGTTCAAATGTTTAAACAAATGATAAAATATAAACTTTCTTTTTATTTCTTGTATATCATATATATATATATACAACGGATTTTAGTATATCTGTCTAGAATGTGCCCCTGAAGACGTTTCTGGCAGATATACTATTCATTGATTTATTTTCCTTGGCCTGGCCTTTCCGTGCTCTACTTTTCCAGCCCTTCCTTGTTACCTTTTACTTTCTGTTATTAAATACACGTTATTATATTGCCCGCAGTTTGATACTGTGTTTACTGATTTGTACTCCTACACTTTCGTTTTTATTATTTTAATTTAATTTATATATATATATATATATATATATATATATATATATATATACATATATATATATATATAAGTTAAAATAATAAAAACAAAAATGGAGAAGTGCAAATCAGTAAACATAGTATCAAACCGCAGGCAATATAATAACGTGTATATAATAACATATATATATATTTTTTGTATTAAATAATATTTAGAGTTAATTTGATTTTTTGTCCTTGATATTAAGTTTGAATTTTATCCAAACTCTATAATCTGGAAAATTCTAACATCCAAAATTGGCAAAGTCCAGATTTTCGAGGTGTACTGTATTTGCAGATAAAATTGTATACAAATATAGAAAATTGAGTTATTTTGAATGCTTTTTACTTTCCTTATATACATAATGTATAAGGAAAGTATTGTGACGGGGTCAAAAATTCGAATTCGAGTTTTCGACGGGAGAGCACGTTTCAAGCATCCCCGATCACGAATCAAACATTTTTGAAGTGATGTCTGTGTGTGTGTGTGAGAGAAAGTCTGTGGAGACGATAACTGATGAATGAATGGACCGATTCGAACCAAATTTGGTACAAAAATCACAATCCGTAAACACTGGAAGCCTATTGTTTTTATACGTAATCGAATGTTCAGAACCCCCCTAAATTTTCGAATGAAATTTTGAAAAAATCATCAAAAAATCAAAACCGCTAATAAAGTTATGCAAATAGACATTTCTTATGTAATTTTTCATTAGAAAACGATTGGCATAAATTTTAGAACGCTAACATGAACCGTTCTCGAGATATTGTACATTTTTCAAAAAAATTATGAAAAAGTCACATAAAAAAATTCCTATTGAGAAACATGTTCACTTTTCATATGTAATACCATGCGATAAATTGAGTGACATCATTCTCGTGTATCTAGCTCGTTCCATTCATGAAAAAATATACTTTGAATAATACTTTTGTATTTGAACGCCAATAGTCATTTATCTGCTGTAAGAATAACTTTTTTCTTAGTGCATAACGCTTGGCGAGATTTTGGCGATGAATTTGGTGGAATGTCGCCAACTTGGCGACTTTTTTGAAATGTTGCCAAATTAATGAAAATCTTGCCAAATGGATAAAAATGATGCTAAATCAATGAAAATGACGACTAATTGTCGAAAATTCAATATCTTGGAAAGAATATTAGTATCTACTATAAGAAAAACCTATTTTTTTTACTGTAAAAGTAGTAAATTCATTACATTATATAAGGAAAGTCATGTGTTGCCCACATCAGATTTTTTTTTCTCACTGTCATATATTTTTGGTAAATATCAGTTAAATCTAAAATTATTTTTTGATTTTGGCATTAAAGCAGTAGTATACAGTACCTGGAATTTTGATGAAGACCAAAGCCCATGGTATAGTGAGACAGATAGCAGCTTTTGTTGATCTAAAAATTTGAGGCACTCCATGGTAGTAGTCTGACGTTTACTAAATAAAACTCAATTTAGACTGAAACCTGATGGGTGTGGCAGCCACAGGGACTGTATTCTCCTTTCCTTGCCCCACCAACTCTCAAAAGGACTTTAGGACCTACAGATTTATTGTGCTCATACTCTGCATAGACATGTAGATAGTTTTGGAAAGCAGAATCGAACTCAGAACCACTATGTTCAATCCTCTCACCTTAATCACTGGGCTATACCAGCCCTTACCCATTGTAATAAAATTATGTAGTATTTTGCTTATATGGTCATTGCTAACTTCTTTCTATTATACATAATGTGATTAAGTATGTCTTACAAAGAATGATTCTTACCTAGTCTGTGTGTGTCAAAAATACATAAAAATTTGCATTTTTTAGGTTATCTGTTTGGCTATCTTATTTTGCCGCATTCAAAAAAGTAAGATTGACACAATTCTGTAGTTTGCCAAAAAGTTGTGTATATATTACTTTCCCTGCAATACATGGTAATGTATAGGGAAAGTATTTGAATCGTGTCGAAAATTGCAATTCAAGTTTTTGATGAATCTACATGTTTTGGGACGTTTAGAATATAAAACGACTATTTTTAGCATGATGTCTGTATGTGTGTGTGTGTCTGTATATATCTGTCTTTGCAATATATGTATTCACTCTGACTCAAAAACTAAGATTAGATTTTGGTACAACTGGGGATAAAAGAACCTTTTTTTTTTTTTTTTGCAAAATGGTCCAAAACGTCTCATGTATCCACTCTAGCTAAAAAACTAATTGACCAAGTTTCATGAAATTTGATAGATAGTCACTTTTGAGATACCCTGGTGCTGATTAGATTTTGGTATAATTTGGACAAGAAGAACCTGCCTTTTTTTTATGAAATGGCATGCCAAAATCTAAAATAAGACTATGTATGCTCAAATGTATCAATTAAATGCTTGTTTTATACGTAATTTTTGACAGGGAAAATAATAGAACCAACCCCATTACTGCAGGACTAATCATTCACACGATATTTTAAGTTTTTCGCATTTTTATTACTATGCCTTTGAAATAAAATGTGCAGTTACCAAATAAAAACAAAAATTGAATTAAAAGTGCAAATTCAGTGTTATTTTGTGTAATTAAACTCAGTTTAATAAATTGCTAAACAAATAGAGAACGTGAATATGAGTCTGCAGGGTAAACTATGTGCTGCCCACATCAGATTTTTTGCATTCTAGAAAAAAAAATTCAATTAATACATTATTTTATTTTTTGTCATTTTTTAAACAAATGCATAAAAATTGAGATTTTTTATTCTTCTGATGCTCCGGTAGCAGTGGTTTTCTCCCTGAAAAACTTTTTTGCATCTCATGGTGAGGTTTAAGCTATGCCTTCTCTCCTGTAGTAAAGATCCATTATTTTATTTTTTTTATTGTTATATATTTTTTGCTTACATTTGAAAAGAGTATACGTGAGGATTTGGTTTGAAACCAGGAAGTGATTTTGCGGTGGTTTGGGATATCTAAGGTTTGAAAAGGAAATTGAGTGGTGTTATCTGTAAATGTATTATTTAAATAGTGGACACTCTTATTTAGGACCCATGCAATAGCATGTAATTCACTCTAATCTCTAGGTAATGAATCTAAACAACATGGTTTATCAATGCGTAAGAAAGTAGAATGGAGCTTGTCACTCTAAATGCTTTAGTTCAGTCACATATGTATATTATATTTTTATACTTCTGAAATTTCTGAAACTAAATGACATTAATATTCTGTAGAAAGTATTGTATCTCCTGGTGATCCTCAGAAGAAATATTCCTTATTGAAAAAGATTGGCTCAGGGTAAGGATAATTTTCATTATAAATTTAATTTTCCCATAAAAATATACTATTAATTCCAAAACATGATCCATGCTTTTCTGATGTACACTTATTTTACTTGTTTTATCTTGAACATTATTATAAGGTAATTTTCATAAATCAGGACAATATTATTTGATGTAGATTGTAGCATGAGAAAGGAATATATTACTAACTGATTGTCTTTGTGCCTGAGGAAGTGTACATCAGAACAATATTATTTTTACATTCCCATACTTTATAAAAATAGCCTTTCTTTCTGTATATAACCGTAAAAAATGTGGCAAAATATTGCTAAATTGACAAAAATGTTTAATTAATGAAAATGATGCCAAATTGATGAAAATTTAATATCTTGAAAAATTAAGTTCAATTCTTTTAATAATCCCTGTTGCTTTGGGGGAAATAATATTCTTGATTCAATATATATAGTGAGTTTTCACTGTTTGTAGGACAGATACATTTTGTTGAGGAGGGGATCTAGGGTTTCTTAAATTAATTGTATTTTATAAAGGGATGGTATAGTTAATTATGTTTTGGTAGAGAATTGTATAAAAATGAATAATGATTGGGAAAGGTACATGGCTCGCCTGTGTCCAAGGATATTAGGAGTACAAATGCTGCAATGCAAGTTCTACAGGTGGACAGAATCTTTTAGAACTTTATGCACTTCACCATATGACAGGCATTTAGTACTTTAAATTATGTATGGGAAATATCATTTTCTAAAATATTTTTGGATTCAAGATTTAGAAAGATGTCCATTTGTCTTTGTGTCTGAGTCAAGGACTTGGCAATTCAAGAATGACAGTATGTACTGCTGTGAAATGTTGTGTAGTTACATTATGTAAAAAACTAGACTAAGTAGAATTTATTGTAATTTGCATGATTAGGAAAAATAGATTATTCAAAATTTAGAACTTTTGTAGGAAATACCATTCATTTGAAGGAGAATTCAAAAATCACGTAATTCGCTATTAGTAAAAAGGTGTCAGTATTGAAGCTAATTTTGAATATTTCTTTAACCTTTTGCTGACGGGTGGGACAGCGTCAATCCCAAAAGTGCCTGCAAAGGAGGATTGAACTTTTTGGGATAGGGTATGTCAAATACCTGTCTTTTTGAGATAGGGTATGTCAAATACCTGTTAAATACTTTTTGGGATAGGGTATGTCAAATACCTGTCTTTTTGTCTTGTCAAATACCTGTCTTTTCTTCGTTTGGGATTGACTCTGTCCCACCCGTAAGCAAAAGGTTAAAGATACAAAGCCTTGCAGCCGTTTGATCATCAGTTCGCTTTGTGCAAATTTCGGCTATTGCTCCAAATAGACATTACACTTAGATGTCATATAATACTGTCTTATAATGTGCTGATTTACTATGCCCAGTGAGTGGGCATAGCAGTAGTTCATATCCCACTTTCAGCGGCCAGCTCGATCACTTTTTAAAAAACTCTTTACTTGCAATAGCTTTCTTGCAGTAGTTATCGACCACATAGCCACCTGCTGTGCAATCTGGGTACGTCCAGTGCATAGGTATAGAAGCAATTTGTAGTCCATCTTTGGTGACTACCCTGGTTGTTTTATTAAAAATTGCTTTCTTACAGTAGTCAACTGCTTAGCCGTTCATTGCGCGGATGTATGCAGTCCAGGTATACCTGCTATATGAATATGATACAACCTGAATAAACTTCTTTGGACTGCTATGTAGCCTTTGTTAATTTTTTAAGAAAGCAAAATTTGCAACTTATCACACTTTAAAAATTAAAAAAAGCCAAAATACTACTACTAAAGTATTTAATATTTTGGTAAATTTTAATATACTTTCAATATTAATTTTTGTGTAATTGTTTACATTTAGGTTAGATTTGTGTTTATCCATGTACCTACTATCATATTTTATTACAGAATGGTAAAACTCTCCTCAAAGTAAAACAATTGAAGCAATTTTTTTTTTTAATTTGTGAATTAGAAAAAAAAATCTTGTTATAGATAAAATAAAATTATTTTATGACTTTTCAAAAGCACATATATTTAATAAAAGTATTAAATTATAACTGCTGACTGCAGTATACAGGCATAAGAAGTTTTCATAGAATGTTTTATCGATTTCTAAATTTAAACTTTTTTTAACCATATTACATAATATATGTTTGAGTTTGACTGTAAGCAATATAAAAAGAAAATACTTTTAAAAGTCACTGGGCATATTAATCCAGCTGAAATTAAGAATAACTTCAAAATTTTGTTTCAAACTTTTCGGGAAAATACACATCTCTACTTATATCTTGAATTTCCTATTATGAGAAACTATTTTCTAAAATAAATTTTAATTTGTAGAGCATCTGGTATGGTGTATACAGCCTTAGATAAAGAAACTAATGAGAAGGTTGCTATAAAGACTATGGACATAGATCAACAACCACAGAAGGAACTCATCATTACGGAAATAAAAGTCATGCAGCAAAATCAGTGAGCACATTTTTATTTTGTTTTAATTTTGATTTCTTAGCATAATTTCAAACATTTGGTTTCATAAGCAAATTGAGCTTCCTTTATCAAGACAGGAAAGACGGAGCAGTTCCATTAGCAAATTCAAAATGTGTCCGTGTGCCTTTGTTGGTAGAACTATTAAGTTTTTCTTGTTTTAGCAAAGGAAACTGATTTTGCTGATATTACCTAGAGTAAAATTTGCAAATATGGGCTCTTCTGGAAATATATGGAATCTTTCTAAAAAATTTAGGGAATTTACTGAGATGGTGTAATAAAACAATAAACTCTATTGAATTTTAGCCTTACCGTGACTTTCAGTGTACTCAACTGTCACTAATTCTTTATTTTTCAAGCACTGCCAAATGATTAAATGAACAAGACTACTCAACTCGTGATAATAAAGTATGAATAAAATATTTTAAATGAACATATTTAACTATCCATGTACATATTCAAGAAATAGTAACCATTGATGTAGTATGTTGTAGCATATAAACCAAACTTTATTGTTTGAATGTTATTTTATGCTATTTGTGATACTCATGTTGATGTCTACAGATTAAAGGGAAAAATTGACTTAAAAATTGATGGATTATGCTTTCATTGCAGATAAGAGTTTGGTGTTATCTGCAACAGGAACATAGTTCTACTTTTAGGAATGTCCTCCATGTCTTTGACTATAAACTAAAAATTAAGTGGTCTACATGGTAATTTTACTACTTCAAAATAATAAATTTGCTACGGTGTCATCTGTGATAATGGGAAACTATGCACTATAAAAATAATTCATGATCACTGAAAATTTATATATGAAATCAACAAATTCAAGCTTGTGATTGAAAATGCTCTGTAACAGTTTTTTCTTTTTTTGTCATCTTAGAACAAAGTCTGAAGAGGTCAGGTGAAATTTCCTAAATATAAAATTTATACATATTGTCCAAAAATCCAAAGAAATTGGTAAGGATAAAAATAATTTAGATACAAGTATTAAATTTTAGGGAATTTGTATGAACAAACAATATCAACTTTACATAACCTCATCTTGATATATCAAGCAACACAATTAACTAATATATTTTCATATTAATAAGCAGTCCAAGAAGGGCGAGGACTCACAGCTGACAGTGACAAAGACATTTATAATATCTGATAACTTAAAATAAAATAGATAAAATTCAGTTCAGGAGAATCAAATGACTATGCAAAGGTGGTGCCTGACCTCCCACATATATGGTTGCAAGTTTCCTTTTCTTCACATAACAGAAATTTAGGCATGTAGCATTCAAAAATGAATTTCACTATACTTTACGTATTTTAGCACAATAATAGGGTATAAGCACAAAAGTGCTCTAGAACACTATTTCATTGTCAACAGACATATTTGTCATCAGGAATGGACCATCACATTACTATGTCATCAACAGGCATGCTCATGTACTTCAAGGAATTAGCAGTTACACTTAACAGAATTTAATATTTGAAATTGCTATTATGATGAGTCCGAAAATAACTCCCATGAAATCATGGCTAACAACCCACACTGTCATATGGTTCTGAGAATCATGTCCGCTTCCAGAATTTTGACAAAAGTCCATTGAAAAATTTCAGTATCACATATATGAAGTGTCAGAAATCACAAGTGACTTCTCAATAGTTGTACTATGACATCAGGGTTTTGTGCCATAAATCGAGGTCATTAGAAGATATGTTTTGGCTAAGCAGGAAACCAAAAAACATGCAATTTTCAAGTGTATGTTTTTTAAGTGAGAAAAGCTTGTTGGAATGTGTGGCATTACAACAGTAGGACTTTATTTGTCAGTTCCAATAGAGGTTCACAAAATTGTGGCACACCTCATGTTTGCTTGCTTCCATGCTGACAAGCACATAATAACACAGGACTAATCTGTAGATGCTGTTATCTGCAACAAAAGCATAATTCTAACTTTGAAAATAGTGACTAGTTCTTTGACTATGAACTACTGAAAAATTTGTTTTCTTAATTTACAAAAGTAACATGATATTCTTAGTGCATTACGTTTTTACTTAAAGTTTTTTGAACAATATTCATCCAGCCCATGAAAAACTTAAATCGTAAGAAAATTTAAATTAAACTCAGATCTCAGGTTATTCATGGAAAATTGAATTTTATGTTTAAAATAAAAAATCTGAGAAATTAATAAGAACTTGCAAAAAGCCTTTCATTTTTCATTTTAAAATTTCAACTGTTTTTATAAAAAATTTCTTGAATTGTATTTAAAAAAAAAATTGTTGTGAAAATTGGATTTCATAATTTTTAATATCAAATTAGTAAATATTTGCAATTAATTTAGTGAATATATTTTACTAAATGGTGTGCTACAACATGTCATGAATTGCACTCAAGAATTTTGCAAAAATTTCTCTGGAAATTTCATTACAAACTTAGGAAGTGTGAGAATAATGTTAAAATAAGGGATTGGCAATTGTGAGTGGGAATAATATTAAAATAAGGGATGGACAATATGTATATTTCTTCTATTTTTTGACATGCTTATGTTTTAACTGTCTCTTTTATTCTAGGCATCCAAATCTGGTTAATTTTGTTGAAAGTTACTTAGTAAATGGATCTCTATGGGTTGTAATGGAGTTTTTAGAAGGAGGACCTTTGACTGACATTGTAACTGAAGTTTTCATGCATGAAAGCCAAATTGCTGCCGTATGTCGGGAGATTATACTTGCTATTGCTTTTCTGCATTCCAGAGGAATTATTCATAGGGATATTAAAAGTGACAATGTCCTGTTGGGTATGGATGGCTCAGTAAAAGTCACAGACTTTGGTTTCTGTGCTCAAATTTCTGCAAATGAAAAAAGACAAACAGTTGTTGGAACACCCTATTGGATGGCTCCAGAAGTGGTTACTCGAAAACAGTATGGAAACAAAATTGATATCTGGAGCTTAGGTATAATGGCTATTGAAATGATTGAGGGCGAACCACCATACCTCAATGAGACACCATTAAAAGCTCTGTACCTGATTGCCAACAATGGAAAACCAAGAATAAAGAACAAGGAGAAACTTTCATCTGAGTTGCGCAATTTTCTGGATAGGTGTCTTGAAGTTGATGTTGATAAAAGGGCTTCTGCTGAAGAGTTATTGAGTCATCCATTCTTATTAAAAGCTGAAAGTCTTTCATCTATGACTCCTTTAATAAGGGCTGCCAGGGTCATTTTAAAGAAATAAATTCATTAGTGATTAGGAGTATTTATGAATTTTAAATCTGTCATATTTTGTGTAAATTTTTAAAGCAGTGGTGTTCAAATGTATTGAGATATTTCTGTATTTGACTCTTGCCATGATTGCTTTAGTTTAAAAATGCAAGCCACAAACTTGACAGAACTTATTGGCTATTCATATTGTTATTTTGAAAACATTGAATGAGAATTATATTTTATTGCAATATTTCTAAACTATGAGTTTGTGAATTAACTTTCTCAATATAATTATACACAACATTTTAAATATAGCTGCTTTAAGTAATTAAATGTAACTATTTGTTTTGATCACATGTGTTTATTGTTCAATATTTTCTGTCAAAGTAATATATATTTGAAGGTTTTTAATTTACTGGAGTATTTTTTAAACTTGAAGCAATTGGTAAACATAATTTCATGAAATGTTGTGTAATACTGATAATAGTCAGTTTGATAGTCATTGAGTAAAAATAATAGAGTTACATTTAACCGTTTTAAGACCCAAAGACGACCACAATTATGGGATTGAGTTTTCAAAACTCAGGCACTGTGATAGACCCTGGCTTTTATTTTTAAATAAAGCCTAATAACTGTTAAAAATTTATAAAAAAACTCTCCTGCTTTTTGTTATGAAAGCTCTATTTTTACATAAATTATATATTTCACATTGCTGTTCAATGTTAAAAAAAAAAAAATTAGAATGCAAAGGTTTATATAAAAAAGAAATGTAGTGTTTTCTAGAAAACTTTTCAAAAGTCTTCATTTCTAGTTAATGAAATTTTTAAAGTTTAAGTACATGGAAGCATTTTATACATACTTCAATAATTTAAAATATTCATTAATTTTTCAAATTATATGCAAATTTTCATTATTGGTTATTTGTTTCACACTATAAAAGTAAAATGTATATATGTATATGTATATATATATATATATGTATATATATATATATATATATATATATATATATATATATATATATATATATATATATAAATATTATAATTCATAAGAAATATTATAATTCATTTTTCAACAATAAAAATGAAGCAAATTCATTCAAAAGGGATTTTGCTGAATTGGGATAGTTTCTGCATATCACTTGAAGACTTGCACATGCGCATAGTTACTTATATAATAGGAGATTTTGTGTTTCTTCATTTGTGCGTTTCTTGACTTCCATTCTCGGTGGTCTGTTTCTCCATGTTTGGGTGCTTCTGACTAGGCACGTATGGGGGATCAACCTTTGCAATGCATTGGTTCCATGAGCGTTTGCCCGGGCTGGAAAAGCAGCTTTAAACGGGATTGAGGAGTCGCAATCCTCCTCTTCCATTGTATGCATTGTATTGGGTTTCCCCTCCATTGAACTTTATCCTCTTTTTTGATTTCAATTGCATATTTACTTCGGATTAAAGAGCAGCATTTGTGCCTGTTCCTTGGTAATATTAATTTACATCTTTGTGATTGCGTATAGCACTTGTCATATATTGTGTATATATATATATATATATATATATATATATAACATTTATGATATTATACCTCAGAATATCACAGTACAATAGACCTCTGGTCGCTGTGCTAGGCTCTTTTTGAGCCATCCACCCCTAAGTCATACCACAGAATATTAAAAGTGAAATCTATCATAGTAAATTTTCACTTAGAAATAACTTTGCAACTTACATTAGAGTTTCACTGATATCACTGCCAATTTTGTTTGTTCATAATTATAACAGTTAACTGTCCATAATACATTTTGTTTATTTTAACAAAGCTGTTTGAGCAAAGCAAAGTAAAAATGCAAAGCACTTATTCGTGTCCTTCTCAGAAGCTATTACTTTTCAGCATTTAAAGACTGAAGTGTTGCTTTTTTTACATTAATAAATTCAGAGTTTCCCTCAGGCACTTTTGGAAGGGCGCAGCGCCCTGCCTGCCCTTTTGCTACCAGAACAGCCCCCTCCCTGCCCTTATGTTAGCAGATCAGATCCCCTGCTTAGCCTTTTGTTAAGAGAGCAATATCTGTCCTCAAACGAAAATAAACAAGTTCTTGTATGACCTCAGATAAGTCTCAGAGCCCTTTCTCTGTGTTCATCACCGCAAATTTTGATACCGCAAAAAAGAAAGAAAAGGGGTGATCTAGTGCCAATAAAAAGAGGATTGACAGCCCCATATCACTTCTTTCCTCCACTAAAAGAAACAAGACGGAAAGGGAAATATTAAGCACGTACATTCCTTCTTCCATCTGATGAAAACTTTCAAAACAGTTTTCTTTTTCAACTTAAATTTTTGTTAAATTATTTCATGTTTGATATGCATTTGAGTTATAAAGTACTGTAAATGTAAACCCTGTAAGCATATTTGCTCTAAAATAAATATTTAAAAATATAGATTTCTGGACTAGGGTTCTTTGCGCTATTTGCGGGAAGATGTTTACATTGATTTCGCCGATTCAGTCAAAACCGGAGGATGATGGAAAGGGTGGGGAGAAAAGTTATTAGATTAGCGCGGTGATTTTAACCGGCTTGTATGAAATATGGGAGAGCTTATTTTCTTTATATTGTTCACTAATTGCCTTTAGCTACCAGCCTAATCGCTTTTTGAAAATTCTCTTAATATGCTTTCTTGCTGTGGACTGCGTATCTCCGTTATGTGCAAAAGTCCCGGCTAAGCTATTGACTGTGTATTTGTCCGCCGCCACCCTTAGAGAGGATCAGACACCACTCAAGTGGTGGGACCCAGACTCACCAACAATTTTTGAGGGAGGAGAAGACATAAAAAATGCACAAAAAAGGAAAATGAAATATGAAGGAGAACCCACGAATTTGTATGGGCGGCCCTGATCTGACCACTACGCGTTATATACAATAT
This sequence comes from Amaurobius ferox, assembly GCA_951213105.1. Lineage (NCBI taxonomy): Eukaryota > Metazoa > Arthropoda > Arachnida > Araneae > Amaurobiidae > Amaurobius > Amaurobius ferox. The sequence continues at coordinate 61,681,619 of OX578153.1, forward strand.
AATGAAAACTCCGCTCCATGCAATAATGATACACGGACATATTTAATTCGCTTAGCGGATTTACTTCCAATGCAGGTCATGCAATAGCTATTGGCTGTGTATCTGACCACGGCTGCCCATAAGGAGAGTGGACACCACTCAAGTGATGGGGCCCCCAATAATTTTTTGAGGGGGGAGAAGACGTGAAGAATGCACAAAAGAGGAAAACGAAACATGAAGGGTAACCCAGAAATTTGTATGAGCGGTCCTGGTCCGGTTACAATGCAGAGGGGTGCAATACGCGTTATATATAATTTAATGATAACTCCGCTCTATGCAATAGCGATTCGACATATTTAATTCTCGTAGTGGATTTACAAAATTAAGTGCCTTCTTTTAACGAGTGTATGTAATCCGCATGCAATAACGATATATACCTTGTGCAGACTCATGCAAATCGTGTGACATTGTGTTATGAACACGCGCACTATGCAGGCTTATGGATTAACAGATTAGCCCATTGCATGACATCCGCATAGCAGATTTGAAACACAAAATAACCCCCCCTCATATTAGTGGACTCGTCTTTAACCCGTTCCGCGGATGCATGCAATAATAAAAATAATCAAGCTCATTTAATAACGATGCGCCCACTTTAGGGATGTATGCAGTAGTTGCCGTTCATGTACTCGCCCACTACACGAGTTTACAGCTAAAGATACGGATGCTGCGCAGACACATAAACGTACATTGCTTGCACTATTAATAACTCTACTCCATAAAATAATGATTAACTTAGCCGCTAAACCTTTGCTAATCCATAGTTCAAAATTTATACGGTGATTTTATGGAGCTTTCTGGAATTTTATTTAGTTATTTAAATCAGGGTTTTTTTTTTGTTTTGTTTTTTTGTAATCAATATATAACAACAAACAATTTACAAATATTTGCAACGTTTAAATATATCTTATCCCTTAAAATCATCAAACCTCATTGACTAATGAAAAAATACGAAAAATCAAAATTTAATATTCTCCTTTTTAAATTTAATAAACTCTAAATTTATATAAATTCAATAATTGTAATTGCTAATAAACCAATTGCTCAAGACTATAATTGCATTTGATGTAAAAATAGCATTTATTCAATGATAAATTTGTTCTCAACAAAAGAAACATTTTCATACCTTAGTGGTGGTGGCTCCAGTCCGATGAAGCCAAAATGGTTAGGAATGAATAACATTTTGTAAGATAAAACTTCAGTAAAGTTCAATAAAGGTATTCGATTTTTTCAGATTCATTTATATTGTTTACAGGATTTCAAAGTGCTACAAATGACACGCTAACTGTTTATAGCTAGTTAGTACTTTAGTTTTCACAACGATTTTATCTGAATGCTTCGTCCATAGATTTCAGGTTAAAATATAGAATTATTTTACTAACTTGTTTTTCAGTATATGAATTAAACTTATCTGACCTGAAATCAACTTGACCTATAATCTATAAACTTGCCTAGCGGCACTTGAATATGTATATTTTAATTTCTTTTGTTCAAACCTAACCAATCATTACACATTTTTAGAATCTCCAAGTTCATTTAATGCCCTAATTTTTTAAACAAAATAAGATTATCTCATACTTATGCGCAAATATTTCACCAAGGAGTAAGTAACAGATTCAGCTGAAACAATAGTAACATTTTAAGTAAATCGAAGCTTTCCCACACATTGAAAAACCCTGGTTAAAATACTAAAATATCGAAATTATAACCACTATACTTTGCAAACAAAGAGCTCATCCAAAATCCAATTATATACACTTGTAAGGATTTCAAAAGCTATATTCTTGCATAATTTTTTACCAGTTTAGTTTTTGAGATAGCATTACAAACTTGAAAAAGGGGCAATTTTCACTCTTCAACTCGACACACACACACACACACAAAACGATTACTCAAAAACTATAAGCACATTTTTAAAATATAAATATAGATTTAGCAACTGAATTTCCTAATAGATGTTTTTATCCCTTACTATTTATATCTGTCTCTTATGGTTTTGAAGATATTTCGAGTGAAAATAAGCAAAATGAAAAAAAAAAAAAAACTTGCTCGGACAGATACTTTTTTAAGCTTTTCAAAAAACTTCAAAATATTAAAAAATTGAAATTAATTTTATATATTCACAATCTTGACCCTATTTCCTACAAAACAAGAAAATATATTTGCATTTTTGTCTATTAGACTTGGAGGTATACGCGACAAAAGTGTTTATATTTTTTTGCAATGCTCTGATTTTCGTCATAAAAATTCTAAGCATAAATGTTATTCAAACATAAAAAATATGTGCCCTTTTTCTGGTAACAGCACCCTGCCCTTTTTTAATCCTGGGGGAAACTCTGAATAAATCATTCTTCCTTTCACCAAGATCCAAAACATTCATTTGAAAGTCACTATTCTATTGATTCCAAACATTCATCCATTCTAAATTTTCTGGCATTATAATTTAATACCATTTAGTATTATTTACAATTCAAATAAAACATTCGATTTCTATGTTGCAAATACGTGATGTTAGGCTCTGTTGTGCTTTTAAGCACATCACGTAAATGTGCCATCGGTCCAGTAATGGAAAATCTTACTGTCATTTATTTTTTAACGATGGTCTCAAAAGGGATAACAGAGGTCAGACTTCGTTCAAATGAAACAATAACTGTAATTATACTGAAACTAGATATAAAGTACTTAATTCTTTTTAAAATACTAATATTTTTAGTTATAAATTATGAAAATTTTTTTTTGTGTTTTATCAAAATATATATTTAATTTTTCAATTAGCACTGATATTGAACACAACTGGTGCACTTTGTTGGTGGAAATATCAATCTCAAAAGCCCCAAATTCAAGGGATATTGTCTTTGTTTTTAAATCAATTTTTATATTTTAAATTCGTAATGGAATTGAAATATGCCTTGTGAACTGGGTTTGATAAAAGATTTTAAATTTTCAATTTCTATTGGACTTTTGTTTTATGAGTAATAAACATTTTGTTTAACAATAAGTTTTATTTATAGATATTCTGCAAAATTTATAGAACATCATAAAATATGATTTTATTGAATTTCAGAAATATAAAGAAAAACAAATCGGTGTTCATTATTACAAACATAATTATTGAAAAATGTAGCTGATAAAATAATTTACTCAATCAACTATCTAAATAATCTGAAAATTGAAATAACTAGTAACAGCATAAGACAAATATTTAAAGTTATCAACCAGTTTTAGAGACAAAAAAATGGGCTTTTGCAGATGAGACAAGGCAGTCGATTAAGTAAAGGCAGGAAAATGTTTGTTAACAGTAGAAGCTCATATGACACAGGAAAATAGGCATTGCTGAACTGAAAGTAATAAACATTTTCAAGGATTTTTGAAAAGAATTGCTCAATACATTAAAAAGTAGCTAATTCTATAAGACTAAAATTAATAGCATCTAGCAAAAAATTAAAATTGATAACTTTAAGTATTTGTCTTATTCTTTTACTAATGTGATGTTAAGCATTTTAATTTTCAAGCTGTGACATCTAATAACTTTTTCAGAGATAATCAAGAGATAATCTTCAGTTAAATCTTTTTCAGAGATCTTTAGTTAAATTGAGTAATGGTAACTTATTAGTAAAAGTGCTCTGCAAAGACTAAAGAAAAATTAAGCAGCATAATTATGTATAAATTATTATGCAATGCAACATACAGTTATTTCATAGATGCATTGGATTATCTTTGTCAGTGTTAAACAGACTAACAAACTCCGTCAAAAATGTGAAATGGGTACATGTAAAAGAAACTGAGGGATATATATACCCAAGATGGTGGATTCAGAGCCCTATCAATTAGAAATCAGCAAACTAAGCAGTATTCAGAATCTGCTTGAGGAAACAAAATAAACAAACTAGCTCAGGCTTTGGGAAAACAGTAAAATCTAGCCCGTCCGCAAGGACGGCTATTGAAATTTTTTACCCATCCTCGAAAATTTTTGCCCATCCTAAGAATAAGTTTTCACTTTATATTCATTAATATATGTGCTGAAATACATCACACAACAATAATAAATTAGAACCAACTGCCTCACGATAACTACATATTCATACACCACCCCCACAGCGCTTAACTGTTTAAAGATCAAACTCGCCGACACGGAGTCTCTGATAAAGGATCGGACTCTGCAAAAAATAAATAATCATTTAAATCCTCTTGTCTCTAAGCATTTTAAACTTCATTGACACTCTTAATTTCTAAGGAATGTAACTGAATCAAGATTTAAATCTTCTTGGATTGAATAGATGTTTCATAGTTTAACTTCATTTGTCAGACAACTGGAACGAATACCATGAATGAATTGTAAACATATTAGTTTTAAATTTGAAACCAAAGTGGGGAGGAAAAGAAAATACTTCGGCTGAAACTAGAATAATCCATTTCAAAAATTCAAACTTGTTATGTACTCCTGCAGCAAATGGAAATTTTATAGCTTGGGTTTAAAAGAGTTAAAAGAGGATAGCGCTCTGCATGGGTTTGGGCTTAGGCCCGGGCTGGGCTTGAGTTTTCTAACACTGTTTCAGGCCAGGTTGAATCTTTTTTTTTTTAAAGTCCGTTACGACTGGACCGAACATATTTATTTTGAAAATTTTTTTAAAGGATTAAAATTGAATACATGAACTTATTGGGTTTCTATGTAAAGATAAATGTTTAAGAAAACAAACTCAATTCTCCTTTTAAAATTTTCACAAATTTATGTTTTTAACACATTTGAATACGAATCATTTCGGGCTGCCCGAAACGCAGTTGTCTTCAGGCCAAGTTCATTCAACATTTATAAATTTCTTCGGACTTGATCCGGGTTTAAGCATTGGTATTGTCAGTCGGGTGAAAATCTAAAATTTCAGCACATGTAGACCTCTAAAAAGAGAACAGAACATGTCACTTCGATCTTGAGCACGCTATTGCATTTTCGTTTGGTCATTGGATTCACTGGGTGAAAAATGAGAGAAGAGAAAATAATAAGCAACTGTGATTACAATGCTGACCTGATGGCTTTCCTAGCAAGAAAGTGTTAATAATGTACAGGCACACCAGCTAAGTTTATGGGGAAGGGAAGCTATTTACCGGTGACAACATTTCAATTTTCATTCATAGCAAGGGAAAGGGCAGCTTTCACTATAATTTTACATTGACAACAATTTTTTAATTTTTTTTTCATTTATGCAATCTCTAATCTCAAAACTGTCCGAGAGGATATCAACTTCCGAAATTGGCCATCCTCATTGAATCTTAACCCGGCTAGGATGGGAGAATGAATGTTTTCCAGAAGCTTGGACTAGCCAATCTAAAACATAGATACAAGTTTGAGTACACCCAAACATAAAAGAGAGAAATACGCTAGTATAGTCTTTCATATAGGGGCCACACGGTCAAAATTTTCATATTAAGGAACATAAATCTGTGTCAATAAACATGAATTTTCAATTGTTGAACATTGTTATTATTATGACCACTGTTTTGGGTTTTCTTCTGCAAGGATTATCCAAAAATATATGTCGATCTATGATCTTGATTAGAAGACTTTTCCTATTCAGGAAGATTCTGGTAATTTCTTTAATAATTTACCCAGCACTCCATTTTTTTCCACGGTCTGTCTGGATACCCTTTAATTTTACTCTTTCTCTTTACATTATTTTCATTTGAACCTATTTCTTAGCTTTTTGGGGCTTTTATGCAATGTTTGAAATAGTCTTGTTGAACTATTTCTATTGAGGTCAGGGTACTCAACTTGTGTGTTAGTTCTATGTTTAGGTTGTATTCTACTTTCTGATTGGCTTTCTCAGGTTGACTGAATCCTTCTTTGGTTTGCAGCTTTCTAATTGGTGGGACTCTATCTAAATTGTCAAACCCAAATGTATATCAAAATGCCACATTAGAAGTTTAGGCTAAATTAAATGTAAAAATAAAAATTGAAATTCCATTGGTGGTCACTGAATTAATGTCAAAAGATGATGAATTCAAATTGATACTGGAGATTAAAAGTGCTTTGTGTCAATACGATACTCCATGACTCATTTAATCATGCTTGGACTTGTCTTGTGTATTTCAATTATGTTTGGGGGCACCCCAATTTGTGTGTTAATTCTATGTTTTGGATTGGCTGAATTGTTTTTCATTCTGTTTTATATTTCTAAGGTAGACTCTGAATCCTTCCTTAATTTGCTTCTTTCTCATTGGTGGGACGCTGATTAACCCTTTTGGGTATATATACTCTTGTTTCTTCCATTTGTACCTGCTTAAGATATCTATATATATAAAGAAGAAAAGTATGTATGTATGATCCAACATCACGAGAGAACGGCTGAACCGAATTTGATGAAATTTGGTGGGTAGTCTTGAAACAGCCCCATTTAAAATTTAGTCCATGTTTCGACTTTCTAACACCAGGGGTTGTTGCAATATTAATGAAAAATGAAACTTTCGTTTGTCTCATCATCACGGGAGAACAGCTGCACCGAATTTAATGAAATTTTGTGGATAACTTTGAAATTGCCCCTCATAAATTTAGTCCAAATTTCGAGTTTCTAAGACCAGGGGTTGTGGAGATATTAATAGAAAACATAACTTTTTCCTAGGAGTTCTACTCTGTAACTCCATGGTTTCTCCAAAAGAAAAAGGTTGGAAATTGTTGGTTTAAAACTTGAAAATTAAATCTCTGAGTTTTGTGGGAGTTTATTGAACGTATTAGTCACTTTTGAAAATCGCAGGATTGAAATATGAATTTAAATGGAAACTCTATCACCATGGTTTATTTTTCACAGGCTTACTCAACAAATTTTATTAATTTCAATTATAAATAAATGAATATAAAAATATCTATCTGTCTATCTATTTATCTATATATATAAAGAAGAAAAGTATGTATGTATGATCCAATGGATCTGATTGGCCAAAGAGTGGCTGTGCTTAGGCAATGCGTTAAATAAGTAGAAACGATTCTGATTGTGATTTCACAGTGAAAAAACAATATATAAGTTTCACGGCCCTATATGTTCCGGTGTAATTTTTATCAGTGTTTTGCATCATAAATCCTGAGTAACGCCGGGTAATTGCTGCTAATTTGTTGATAAAATTAAATGTCGGCACTGGTCAAGCAAATCAAACATATCCTCAAAACAGCTGCATTATATAATAATTTGTGTAATTATGTTGCTTAATTTTTCCTTAACAGTGATTTGTTTAATACATTTAAAAAGTAACTTTACCCAACCCTGGTAATAGTTTCGCTATTGCATTTATTGTTTATTTGAGCACCACTGCTTAAGCATTCTAAAACTATTAAGCTCAACTAGTCAAAAAAGCATAAAGTTCATATTTATCACTATTTTTATGCATTTTGAAATATTTTATTTTAAAAAACATTTCATAATTTAAATTAAAGGATAATGTAGAAAAGTATTTCTCTAGTCTCATTTCTATTCATTCCCTAATTCATGATGTGTGATATATCTGTTTATAATTTACTTTTATTGGTGTACTTAAATATTTCTTTTAGCAATAGTAGTATATGTGTCCAATTCAGGGTTTAAACTTTCAAATAATAATTTTTAGCATTTTAGCTAAAATGTGTGAAATTATTTTAGCCTTTTCAAACTTTCTTTAGTCAAAATGCCAGCCTTGATTTTTTTTTTCTTCTAATATCAATGTGAAACAAATATAAAATGTTCATCTGAAAAAAACTGTTTATGCCTGCTATTACGAATTAGCACATTTTGCATTCTAATATTTTTTTGAGATACAAGTAATACTGAAATATTAACTGTAAAATTGTACTACTGCAGTAATAGCATTAAAACAAAGAATAGAAGGAGCTAGTTTCCAGATAATAAATAAAATCATGGACTAACTGGATGCTCCAGTAATCTTAAAATCAAAATTAATAGAAGAAAGTTGAAGCATTTCATTGAGAAAATCAACTAGGTGCATGTTATCTATAACATACGTTTGCTAGCTTATCAGCTTTATGCACATGTCTCTAGTGCCTTGTCCCCTCCTTTTCCATCATGACATGACCAATTTTAACCAATTATAAAATTCACAAACTGAAAATCATATGGCCAAATTTCTTGCATTATTTTTACTTTCAATCAAAATTTGAATTCCTTTTTTTAAATAGCAGAAAATGTTTTAGTAAAATAGGTTTTCTTTTAGCAAAATGCTAAAAGTAACATAGTTTAAACCTTGGTGCAATTGTTTAAATGTATTTTGTTGCCTGCATCATTTTCTTCTGAATTGGCTGTCTTTCATCTTTGTCTTATTTCTTTACTATATATGTATTTTATTTCATCATTTCAGTGAATTATTTGGTAAAATAATGATTTCACTTGCAAAATTGCTTCATTTCAGTTTTATATTCATTGTCAGTAACTAAGCCAATTACCAAAATATCTGGGTAATATATTTTTGGTACTAAATATATACTAGAGTGATTGAAATGCGATTTTTGAATCAAATTATTTCAGTTCAATATTTAATATGATATAATTTCTAAAGAAATGGCTATAGCTATAGCAATATTGCTTCATCTAAGAAAATAATAAAAAGAAAACAGTTCTTAATGTAAAATTTCTTATCTGTGAGACATGAAACTGTAATTGACTTTTAAACTCTTAAAACATTACTGCTTATTTGGAAATTGTAGTACTAACATTGATTTTACATAATTCTTTGAAAAATGAGGTAAAAAACTATATTTTGAATTATGTGTTTCCACCTAGGGGCAGTTTACTAGGTGGGCCACTAGGCTGTTTTTCTCTGTCACTCAGCTCATAAATTACAAAAAATCAATAAAAAACTGAAAATCCTTATATCCTAGTTACTGCCTAATAAAACTTTTTTCTGCCTCCTGAATAATTCTAAAGAGAATAAATACTACTTTGTAAGTGAAAGGTTTGTGCAATGTAAGAAATTGATTTCTTAGGGGGGGGGGGGGGGGGGGCTTCCCAGTGTATTTGCAAAAATTGTCTCTCAGTAAATAATTTGTAACTTTCTTATTCATTGGCTATTTGAAATAATGAAAGTCAAATTGATGATAATATTTTATCTGACAAATTAGTTTAAGTGCTAAAAATATATAACTCTAATATGAGACTTTAATTTTTATAATTTTATTGTATAATTAATGTGCTTTTAAATACTTTTAATAACATCTCACCTATTAAATGTGTCATATATTTGAGAACATTTAAAGAATGAGATATTTGCTATTCATTTTTGCAATTCAAATTTGCATCTGAGATGCAAATATGTTGTACAATCTGTTTTATATTGTGTATCCTAATTTTTCAATGGCTTCATATAATTGAATTTTTTATTAACTTTTACAATATGTTTTATATTGAAAACTTACTCAAAGTGTGACTCTAAGACTCATGCAGTTTGAGCTCTTTTACATAAATTCACTGCTGGCTACACAATAAAACTCACCATTTCACAGTGACTTGCAAAATTATGGTGTATAATTTCCATGTTAGTGCAGTTTAAGGCAAGTCTCTGCTGATGAGCTCCAATATGGGCAAAACTGGCCATATGATTCAATTTGCTGCACCAAGAGTGTGATTTCAAGCTTTTGTAATATTTTGTCTTGTTTTCACAAAATATGGACCCAGTAGTTGACAAGTTCTTGCAAAGATTGTACCTCAATGGATATATATTGTTATAAGGAAACCATATTTTGTATACTATTTTTATGTAAATATTTATAGATGTGTTTATCAAATTTTCTACATTTTATATAGATGAAGTTTTTATATATAAATATTTTAATGCTGTTTTGTAATTCATCTCTGAATGCAAAGTATAACCTAACAAAAAATAACCCAAGCATTGCAGTTAGTTTTCTACTCTTAGTTGCCTCACGTTCGCGGACTAACAAAAGCTGCATTTTTTTCCCTTTACCTTGGACTTTCCGTCCTTTGAGCTTGTTTTAGTACTCTAGACCAGTGTTTTCCAACCTTTTTACATTTAAGTACTACCTTTCCAATTACCTATATCAGCCCATGTAGATTTTGTTTTCATCTTTTCAATGGACCTTTCAAATTCATATTTATAATACCACATAGCGGCCAAACCCATACTGCACACACAGCTGCATAAACATTGCAGCAATGTTGTATATTCACATTTCTGTCACTTCGCCTCCACAACAATGCTGCAGCGTCATTAATTTGGAATTTTGTTACTATCTTTTAAGTTGTCGCATTGTTACAACATTGCATTCTCATGTTCCACAGTGTTATTACTTTTATGACTTCAATGCAATGTTACATTGTCACATATCCATCACTTCAATGTATTGTCACTCTTATGACATTACAGTGACATCATTCTTGTGATGTCATAGTGCCATGAAACAGTACTGAGACATTCTTTAAGCATTACATCACAGTTCATAGTATGTTGTCACAGTATGCCTTCAAAAAATCGGATATATTTCCATTGTTACAACATCATAGTGACATTGCCATCAGGTAATGGGACAAAAATAAATGTTGCAAGTCATATATGACCTTCTTGCAGTGTTATTGAAACATAGCGGTACTGTATAGTAAGTATCTGTACAGTGGTCCAAAGGCTCTTATTTAGGGCGTATGCATATTTTATGTTCATTTGCTACAAAATGTGATTGCTAAAAGGCAGGCAGGGCATGACTATGGCGTTTGAAAACAAAAGTATTAATTTAATTAATCCCTGCTTTAAATCCCAAGCAATACCAGGTACATTTTATAGTATACATTTTATAGTATGTAATATTGCAGTGCCCTACATATTTAATTAATTTATTTAATGGTTGAATATATTCAATTGTACAAGTTGTTAATTAGGTGCCAGATGGGAATGAAATTGTAAGGTAATAGTAATAAAAAATAAATTATACATATTGTTAAATACTATATATTTCTACAATTCATTGGTAAAAAATTACAAAATATTTGATGGGAGCCTTGTTCTTGCATTTAGCTCTATAAATTTTTAATATGGGGCTTTATAGAAGTTAGAATCTCAAAGCTTCCATAATAATTAGTACAGGTCAAATATATATATATAACTGAGCAATCATTGCTAGTAGTTTACAAACATTAGCATGCATAGTAATTGAAATGTAAAACACAGTTTTCATGCGATACATCAGTGTTGAGGGGAGGATAAATACACAGCATGGAAGCAAGTAAAAATGGCAACCTAAACAAAGTACTTACTCATTCGTTTTAATAAAGTATTGCTTATTAGGGCCCAAACTTTGGTGGATTGCATTTTTTTGTCTTTTCAGGCATTTTTTAGAATTTTTAGGGCATTTATCAAAGTTTTTGTGCATTTTTTATATTTTAAGAGCATATTTTTTTAACAAAAGATTAAATTTTCATAAGAATTATGTTTCTAAATTGCAACACCAAAACCAGAATTGTCAGACAAACAAAGCAAGTAAACCAATTGTTCTCATTTTGGCAACTCAGTTCAAGACACTGTTTAGTGCTATTTAGTTTCAGGGAAAGACAATTCCAATTGTCCACTTTTAAAGGGGGTTTTGGGAAAAGGAAGGAAGGAAACAAAAATATTAGATTTAGAGCTTCCCATCTTGTTGTTGACATTTCAAGTTCTGTCTTTTAGAGTGTAGTCTTTCTCTTAAACACCTGATTAGAATACAAATCATTAAAATTCATTTACAACATGTATTTACTTATTTTTTCTTTTCTTCTGAGGTTTAGTGCATTTTATAAAAAGACAAAATTGAAGTTATTTTATTTATAATTTTTGAAAAATATAATATAGACGCGTTTTAAGGGGGGGATTTTCCTTTCAAATTTAAGGGTATTTTATTATGGACAAGCAAAAGGAAGTCCATTCTCCATTCCCAACGAAGCGGAATCAAGATTTGCCTAAATTTTGTTATCCCTTTTACTTGAAAACTTATTAAAATGAACTTTAACAGGGTGACACACCCATTTTCAAACTGTGCATGCTTACTACGCTTCCTACAAATAGTGTGTATAAAATATCTGCCTACAAGCACTTTGGATATGAATAACCATTGTTGTACAAAAGTTAAATAAAATAAAAAGTCCAATATTAAGCTTTACTACCCTATTTCCTTTTTTATTTTTTTACATGGTTGCTGAAAGAACATGACAAAATAAAATTCATACCATGGAGTTAGAGAGTTACCCTTACCTCCATAATACACACAAAAATGAAACTCTATCTATGGAATACATTTTTGTAATTTAAATGTGTTACTGATTTCATTGTGTTCCTCTATTCTAATTTCTTTAACTTAATATTCAAATTCTGAAAACTTATATGCTCCTTTGTATTAGGATTCTTAAATATTGAAATTTAATTTTTTATACTTCTAATTTCATGATTATTTGTAAAATTAAGTTTTAATTTGAAATCTTTCACAGCTCGCATGCTTCATACAAGCAAGTCCATCCAAAGCCTGGCTCTTTGCTGGTCTTTATAAGAGCATGTTTTTTATTTTAAGGGTGTTTTGGGAGAAATTTTTAGATCATCAACAAACGGGCACCACGTATAAAATATGATCACTGAAAACATAGCGAGGATCAAGTTAAATCAAAGCATTTAATACCAAATTGATAACTTAGCCACGGGCCACCTGAAAACAGACCACAAGTTGGAAACCACTGCTCTAGACAATTGGGATGAGTATCAACACAACACCCGCTTTGCAATTTTGTATCTCCCTTGTCTCTAAGATGTTGTATTGAAACTTCAAGTTAATAGATACATAAATTGAAACTTTTGACCCGGTATACTTTTAAATCGATAAAAAACACCAAAATATTATTTTTAAACTGATTTTTGATTAATAGCAATAAACAACTTATACTTCTCTTATAAGCTGAAAATATATTTAAAATGGTGCTTTTTTATAAACTGAAATAAAGCCACAGTAAAATTTTAAACAGTAGTAACAAAGCAATATATGGTATATTTTCTAATTTCATATGATCCTGAATGAACTGTGGAAAAAATTAGATTCTGGAGAGAACACAGCATAACTTTAAAAAATATAAGAAAAATCTCCGGATTACCGCTTGTATACATAAAAGGTTTCATTTGATTAAAAGTTTTTACTAAGCAAATTACAAGCATCAAAGAATTTGTTTAATCAGTGTCTTTGAGATACTTAATGCTTATTTTTAAAAAACCAATAACTTTTAGCCATACTGTTGATTATGTACATCTGAAACATTGACATTTAGAAATGTCATTGATGTGGAAAGCAGTGTAGAGACTAGTGCTGAAATAAAATTACTCATGGGTCAGATTGCTATCGATAGCTAGCTGGTAAATATGGCAAGCATTTAGTATATCAGTGACATTGATTTAATCAAATTTAGTCACTAACGTGTGTAAACAAACAGTTTCAATATAGAGCTATAGTGTTCTTAAAAAAGTATGTATGTATTAGTGGTCTGCTCCACGGAATAAGTTTTCCATTGCCTGTTTTAAAATAAACATTGTGATAATTTTTTACAGTATTCTAACATTGATCAGCACAACAAATGTATTGTAACTTAAAAACTAAACATAATTTGAAAATGTCAGTATGTATACCTTAATTTTTATAATTTTTACTATTTAATGTATATAAATAATTAATGTAAATAAGTTTTATATTTTTACTTTAGATTGAGACAGGTATTATGAACAGCTCAGACTGCTGCTAAAGTAATGAAACTAAAACAACTTTGTTAAAAGGAACACTCAATACAAAATTAATAGTATTGACTGGTTTCAAAAGCAAGAAATAGCCTTCTTTGTCGGGACACATAAGCAAACATCACTAGTGAAAGCTAAATCAGTAATTGCCTTCAAGATCAGCTGATTCTATTAATTTTGTATTGTATGTTACTTTTAATGAAATTATTTTAGTTTTACAGATATTATTCTTTAAAGTTGTGTACCAAAACTTCTACCATCCTTGGTTCATTTGGATCTTTTGGAAACAATTTTATATTTTAAAAATATATTGTGTATTTGATAGTTTACCCAAAGAAAAGCTTTGCATGGGAACTAATTATTTATCGAAGTGCATCAAGTGTATAACTCTACATTTCTGATTCTTATTTAAAAAAATATTAATATTCTATTCTTTTTTTTAAACAGATCTTTGATTTTTGTCTTTCATTTGCTTATACTACTTGTATATCTTACTAGGAAAATAAGCATCATACCTGACTTAGTCTGGTCATGAAATGCATTGTAATAGAATCCTGCCAAATATACATCTGAAACCTTCAATATCCAATGTTTGACATACATAATAGCATGGAATTTACTTTGTAGGTTGTGGCCTAATTATTCTTGTGTTCAAAATGATCATATGCGAAAGGCCCAGACCATACAGCCAACCCAGGGGTTTACGGCAGTTTAATGTATGGCCGGCAAAATGATCATATGCGTAAGAACACACCAATTTAATTGGTTAATGAAGTTTGGCTTAGTTAAAAATATCAAGCGTTCATTTTGATATACAAAATGCTCATATTAAATCCTATTCATTCCTGTGTTTAATTACAATCTTAAATGTGTATAATCTTAAATATAAAATTATGATATACGGAGTGTTTCAAAAAGACTAATCAAGCCTATATATTTTGAATCATTAGTGCTAAACATATACTTCCAATTGGAAAATTATTGTGCATTGTAAGAAAAATTTGTCTAAAATGGTTTCAAAACTGAGGGATGTGTTATGAAAATAAGAAATTTAACTTTTTATACAGCTCCTTAATGGCAAAATGTCCGATTACATGTTTATAAACTTAATTAATAGCTAGTAATAATTAGCTAGTTCAACATCTGTACCTATAAAATCAAAGTGTGGGGAATAAAACAAAATTCCTGACTTACACTAAAAAACCATGCTTTTACCAAGAAATTTTCAAAAGAATTTAAGGATCATCCACAAAATAAAACTATAGTGTCTTTACTTTTTTTAGTGCAAACCATTATTCAATTTATATACTGACCCCAAGAATTTGTCTCACGAATATCCCCATGAGCTTTTCACTTAGAACTGTCAATTTTGTTTTTAATGGACTCCAGATTTTATGCAATTTTTTTTCAGCAATCGAACTTTCTTCACTAAGGGGCTATATAAAAAGTTATTTTCTCTATTTTTATGCTCATATGTCACACAGTTTTGAAAGTGTTATAATATAATTCTTAAGATGTAAAATAGTTTTCCAATTGGAAGTATATGTGTCCAACACTAATAGTTCAAAACTTCAGTCTTTTTGAAACACCCTGTGACATTCCAGTTATATCAAGTATTACTTTATATAAGGTAGTGACTGAAAAATTGTCAAAACATTTCAGGGGGGAAAGAAACATCCTTTATAACTAATTACTGAGAGGAATTCCATCATTTAAAGCTTCCATAGCTGTCAAAGTAAATAGAAAAACTCAGGAGTGGAGATAGAAAGCAATACAAGTGCTAGGAAACCCTGAAAAATACATTTAATGAAATTACATTTATGTAATCTTTTAAAACATTGGTGTTTTAATTTCTTGCTGAAACAAAGGAAAACCCAACTGATTGTCATCTTTACAACTGCCTTAAAAATAAAAATTATAAAACATTTAAAAAAGTGGGCAGGTCACACAGGTTGCCTACATGTGTGATTTATTTTGCTTCAGAGTACATTATACTCATGTAAAAATGTGAAGTGTTTAAGAGATATTCTCCAGCCTCATTTCATTTTTCCCATTGGCATGTTATCCTATAGAAAATAGTCTCTAATCTCCAGTTCATTTATTTTTTAGATTTTTTTCTTTTGCTGTTTTTACCAAGCATAGATGCAAAGAGAAATGTTTATGCTTTTCTAAAAAATCGATAAAATAGTTGGTATTTTTTATTTATCAAAAAGTAATGCATTAATTTTACAAAAATATTAGAAATACTTCTAGTTATTTTACGGATTTTTTTAAAAGGAGCACAAACATTTTTATTCTCAGCAATTATACTCTGCAAAAAACAGAAGGAAAATTTTTTAAAAACTAAATGAACTAGAAGTTAGGGACTATTTTCCATAGGTTAACATGAGGAAAAGGAAGAAGTAACTATAATAATTTTGTGGCATGTTGAGCATTTATTTGATTGTTTTGTAGTATAAATACAACAGTATAATATTAGAGAAACAAAAATATTCTTTACTATTTAATCCAAAGGTAGGCTTGAAAAGCTTCATGTGTCCTAGTTGCTAAAAATATTTAAGGTCTGAGTACCAGTAGTTAAATTGGAAAAGTTAATAATAAATGTATAATACATAGAATTTTTAAAAAATTTAACTGTGGGAAAAAAAACTTATAAATACTCAATGAATGTACTTAAGCTTGTTGATTAGTTCAAGTAAGTAGTATGTATAAAGGATATGGATTTTTAAAAATATGAATTAAAATTTAGGCAGCTCACCAATTTTTATATTAAATTTCCACTCCTGAGTCGAAGGGCAAAGTTTCTTTGAAATTATAGCTTTATTGGTTTATTGGTAAAATACCAATTTTAAAATTATCCATTGCTTTACATCAGGCACGTAAAATAATTGCTGCCCATTCTCTAATTTGAAAAAAATGTTTGATGAGTTATACATTAGAATATTTCTATTTTTCTAAGGTTTTGCATTCAAAATAAAGTAGTTTATTTGAGAAAATAGAAAACAAAAAATAACAATTTGTTGTAATATGTTAGATGCTTCCTCTTATATATATTTGTTTAAATATGCTGTGTGAGAGTTTTTGTGATATTTTTTAAACAAAAGTTGTAAAGGAATAACTGTTTACTATTTTCGGAAAATTTTATGTGTTTATCATATTTTATAAAATTTTATAATTAGTGTTTCAAATATACAAGAGGTATATTATTCATGCATTTAGATTGGTTTACTTTATTAGTTAAATTGGATTTGCTACTGTATAAAGTATTTTTCATCAATACATGGTAATAAAAATATTTATCAAAATTTTGTGTTTTCACATATCCTTGTCCATGTTCTGAGTTTTTAGGCTATCTACAAAAAAATATAGAATATTACTAAATGTGAAAAGAATTAATCAAAAAATGAAGAATTATAAAGAAAACAGCAGATGTACCCAGCATTGCTTGTGCTTTAAAACATGTGCAAATTTTAAAAGCATTCATATTGATTTAAAAAAAATCTATTAAAACATTTAATTCCCCTATAAAATATAAAGGATAAGAATTTGCACTTGCTATACAAAATTATCTATGCAGGTAAATCTGAAGAATAAAACATTCTGGTTCTATTTGAAAAAAGATCAAGTATTTGGAGATATACCCAACATTGCTTGTGATTTAAAATATGTGCAAATTCTAGTAGTATTCTAAATGATTATGTTCTTCAAAAAATTTCACTAGAATATTTAATTCCTCTAAAAAGGAAGAATTTCTCTTATTGTTATGCAAAATTATGCAGTGTTTGGGTCAAGATCAGTTGGGATGAACCTTCATTGAAGTCTTCCGTCAATTGCTGCTCAGTAGATAGATCCTTTTTCCTGCTATACAAGCCATCTGAGACGCCGCTGATCACTGGCTTGATTGGCAGTTTTCAATCCACAATTCTGCCTTTTAGGCAATGCCTGGGGGTTCTGCTTCCAACTGTTATACACATTAAATATGTTGCCTTTCAAAAAGCCAGTGAGTTGTTCTGTTCTGGCAATTATGGCTCCTACCAAATAGGCCCCTCACAATAAGACCTTTTTCAAACTGAGACAAATCTGTTATTTTCCGCAGTTTGCTCCACTTCTCTCTGAACACATACAGACAGCATTCTTATAGCGGGTGGTGTTGTGATCATGTATACCTTCCATAACCAATGTAATTTGCATACATATTCCTAGGTTTCTAATTCGCTGGCTAGTGTGTGTGTGTATATATAGTATATATATATTATCATTTTATTACTATAATATTGTGACCATCACATACATAAATAAATTAATCAGTTGACTCGTTGCACAATAGAATCTGTTACTTTAATAATTTTGGTAACTGTTTCAACTTTTTTTACTGTTTGAACCAAGTTGCAGCCCTGCCGCCACTGCTTCAGGCATTGGAGATCCCAAACTTACAGGTATATTGAATTTAAAACAATTAGCTATAGTCTTTTTTGCTTTATATTGTATTGTACAATGTTTGAAAAATTTACAAAAAATATGAAAAAGCATTCTATTAAAATATTTAATTTATGCCTCCTAAATAAAGTATAAGAATCTCTGTTCCTGTAATATAAAATGATCTTCATGTGCAGATCTGAAGAATAAAATATCCTGATCATGTTTGTAAATAAATTTATAAAAAATATGAAATTAGATTAATATCTGCCAAAATGAAAGTGCTAAAATGGCATTGAAAGATATACCCATACTACATTTATTCTGTTTCAACAATCAGCTAAACACAATATGAGTTTGGAAAATCTTTGCAAAATAAAATAGATGACGTAAGAAATTGAAAATGCCAATAACTTTCCCATAATCTAAATCCAAAGACTTTAATTGATATAAACCAGTCAAACATTAAAATAGAAAAGATTTAATAAAATAGTATGCTGTATAAACACATTGGATTTAATTCCATTGCTAAGCAACGTGAAATATAAAAAAGATAAGAATGTTTCTTGTGGTCAATAGAATCTTGCCTATTCTTTTTAGTTTCAAGCCTTTGGCCTATTTCCTGTTTGAAGTATCCCATGATTTGGACCTCCCCCACCGAAAGGAAATAAAAATCTTCCTACAAACAGTGAAAGTAACAAAACCTTCTTGAAAAGCAAGCAGGAAGTAATTTGATGTTCCAGTTCTCCTGCCTAGGGGTTTATTTTCTTAACAGATTGAGAATGTTATTTATATGCAATAGCTAGTCAGGTATTTACTTCAACCCAGATGAGATAAGATATTTTCTTAATGGTCACTTCCGCAATTTTCTCAGTGGGATGTTTATTATGAGGATTCCCTTTATAGAACTTCAGGAAATTTCATCTTCCAAGTCTGTGCGTAAAGGCACATTTTATCGTGAAAGCCAAGGTATGGCCAAAGGATAATTGTAGTATAAGTAGAATAAACAATTCAACCAACATTAGACGTATATTAGCAATATAATGGATGTTATGCACTTGAGAAAGAGGTATGTCAAACTGAGGCACATTTAATTTAAAGCCCTTTTCAGATTTAAGCATAAAAATGGTGCCCATTTTATAATACATGGCACCCATTTTGAAAAATCATTAAAAAATAATAATAATTAAATGGGTAACGTTTTTAAAATCTCTCAAATTTTTTTTCTAATATAGTATTACTTAGAAATATGCATAAAAAATAGTAGTAAATGCATAAATATAAAAACAAAATTAAGGGTATTGAAAGTGTTTAAAAATATTGTCAAATTCATGAGTACATCGAATCTTTGGATCATTTTACATAAATATATACATATATACATAAATATTTGCATATTTTTATGGAAAATTTGGGTTTATTTTACTTTTATATTCATTAACTTGGTATCTGCTTGCTCCCATAGAACCAATTTTTTTTTACTGCGAAAACTTTAAAATTAATGCTATTTTTCACAAAATATATCAGTCTTCTAAATAACATCAGACAGCTGTACATTAATGCATAATAATTAGTAGAATATGTGGTTCAGCTGCCTCTTTCTTTTTAAAACTGAATTCTATAAAGCTTGATAATAGAGCAAAAATAGCATTGGTTTCAATGGGAGAAACGAAATCTTAGGTCCCCAGGGTTTGATGATAAAAAGGGTACTTCCAACCATATATATGGCCTCATCCAAACCTCTGACTTTCAAGATTTCCATACAAATGCCCAATATTTTTTTAATCTACTTAACTAGTTTTCATTATTGCACTAAAATAAAAAGTCTTGACCTGTAAAATTGTACAAAAGGTTTAAAAAAAATTCATTCTTATGTACTGTTAGTCTATTTATATACTTTTCATATGCACAAATTGCATATTTGTTGCACTGTACATCATGGGTGGACTGACCCGGGCAAATTATTTGTGCGTCTCCTTTATGCACCATTAGCTATTACCTAAAATAAAAAATATACTCATTTTCAGACAGACCAATAGCACATGAGTATCTTCAGAGACATTTTACTAACTTGTCTGCTGAAATGTGCCAAAACATAAAAAAATAATAAGACACAACTTGTAAAAAGGGAACAACTTGTATAGGGAAAAGAAATATTTTATTTATTAATTTTATTATTTATTTTTTTGTAACTAAATGGAAAAAATTGACTCTTAAAAAGTCAATATTAGGAATATACTCTGTTAGCAGTGTAAACCACTAGAGCTCAATTATATGCAATTTCATATAAGCATGCATGTTTGAGCACATTTTTAGATAGAGTGCAAATAAAAGCATTGAAGTTCAAATGTTGCTTTTAAAATGCATATTCTTAGTATTTTTCATTTTTATGTTTTAACAGTGTTTTACTGTTCAATACGATTTTTTGTACTGTGCAATAACAATTGATGCTGAAAGAAGATTATTGACATTAAAAATGTTTTAAAGTGGTAGAATCTAAATGTTTGAAAAATCAAAGTCTAAGCATTTGAAATTTAGAAAAGCCTTTAGTTGTTTACTGCAATAAAAACCACTAAAATAGGAAAATTTCCACATGTATATTGATTGATTACATTTTCATTACAATACGAAAGGTTTTAATACACAATAATAATTACACTTGCGTTTCAGTGCCATAGACAAATTTTCAGAACCCTATGCAGCAAAAGCACAGCCCTCCTACTACCCCCATTTTAGAAGTTACTGACCGGTTTTATAAACTGTTTATGTGGCCCTGGCCCTCTATGCACTGCATTCATTTGCCCCACTCTGTCAGTGGCTCTGTTGCCTTTCAGGAAATTAAAAAAAAAAGCTTGTTTTTAAATGTTTTCAGATGCATGATGGAAAAAATGAACCGAAACCATAGATGCATGCTTTATTACTAGAAAATGTACCTGGCATTGCCCAAGAGATGAAACAGGGATAAATTGAATTCATTAATCTAAAACAATAATTAAATAAAGTTATTCATATAAATAATGGTAAAATTTTCATACAATCTATGTACACTAAGGCAATGGGAATGATATGACTTTCTTACTGGTTAATGAGCAAAGAGACTGCTGAAGCAACATCTGCCTAATAACAGGATGTTGTATATAATCAAAAAAGTAGGATATTAGGTCATACCACCCTTGGATCATGGTTTCGTGCATTTTGCTGCTTGTCAATTAATATCTATCTCTTACTGATGAAGAGAAGAAAACCATAGTCCATATGCAATAACATTAAAACTAGAGCTAGACAAATACTATCTGAGAATACTCAAATATAACGTCGTTAGAAGAAATTTGAATACCTCAAATATCATACCATGATTAACAGCAGGTCCTGGAATAAAAAGTCACTATACTCTAGAAGAAGAAATGTAAAAGTACCCAGAAGAAAGTTTGCTACAACTAAAAATATTTTTGAATATTGGAAAAAAAAAAAAACAGTCTGTATCCTCGCTTGAAAAAATTATTTTTGAAGTATTTAATCATCACTGTCAACTGTTTTTTAAAAGTGACACTTCAGTACCCCAAGTTTAATTTACAACAAACAAAAAAGCAGACTAGATCCTAAATGTATTTAAATGCTTGTTTTTTTTTTAAATAAAAATCTGCAATAATGAGAAACAATTGCAATTAATCAACTATTGTAGTTCAGAGTACTTCAAGTAAAAAATTGACTGTAAAATAATTAAAATTTAAAATAAAAAGTTTCATTTCTAAATTAATGTGATTTTATGACACTTTATTTTATTTTACTTTATTAATTTATTTAATAATAATTAACATTTAATAAATGTAAGCATTATTTATTAACAATCTGAAATAACTAGTTGGGGTATTCTCATTCGAAAAAAGTGTTATTCACCCATATCTAATTAAAACACAATAAATTTCTAATGATTGCAGTTTTTAATAAGATTTATTCTGAAATAAAATCTTTAAATCAAATACAACATAGAAATCACAAGAAGCTTGACTTGTAGGAGCAAAATAGTAGTCGCTTTGTTTTCCATCAGTAAGCATTTTTGAAATTACATAAACAGTTTATAAACATAATTACAGAGCATAAAGAGCTAACTTCTAAGAGCTTCAAGCCTCTCTTGCATTTCAGCGAGATCTGTATCATGTTCGGCTGATGTAGAAGCTTTTGCTCCTTCCATTTCGGTATCAGGCAAAGAATCGGATACAGCTGCAGGAGCTTCACCCAATTGACCTAAGAATAAAAGCAACATATAAGTAATTGAAAACAACCATATATAATGATTTGATACGGCCATTCTATCTGGAGTGTTCTAAATGTGAACTATAAGCTAAAGTTGGAAATAGACACTCGCAAATTACCACCGGGCCATTAAATTTAAAAATCTAACAATTGAAAATATAACACACTTTCTGCACATTCTTAATAGGGTATTCAATACCAGAACAAAAATTAACTGGGATGTTGGCTGATACTGTTTTTTTCCCCCCCATACATTAAGGCATTCCTAATGGAAAAATTTTAGAAAGTTGGAAAAAAATAATTGGTGGTGGCTCCAATTCAATGGAGCTGAAATGGTTTTGCATAATTAAAATATTGAAATTGTAATCACTATATTTTAAAAACTACAAACCCAATCTGAAATCCAATTATATATCTTTGTAAGGCTCTCAGAAGGCTACAAATTATTTTCTTACTGTTCATAGTTCACACTTTTAGTTTTTGAGCCATAAGCATTACAAACTTTAAAAATGCAAAATTGTCAATCTTCTTCAACTTGACAAGATGATTGCTCAAAAACTAGTTTTGTACAAACAAATTATTGATCAAGAAACTGGATTTTATATTGAACATTTTTGTCGCTTATTATTTATATTTATCTTATTTTGAATGAAAGTAAGCAGAGTGAAATAAAAATTCACTCTGACAGTTTTTTTTTATTTTTGGAAAAATAGTTTAAAATTTTAAAATATTGAAATTATTTTTGTATATTTATAAATGGTATTATATTTCTGACAAAACAGGTATAAATTGTTTACATTTTTTATCTATTAAGTTTGGAGATAGGTATAAGCACCCAAAGTATTTACATTTTTCGTAACACTCTGATTTCAGCTGGATAACATGACCATAGACATTATTCACATCAAAACAAAGCTTATACTGTAACTTAATTTTAAAGAAACTGTATTTTTTAGGTATGAATATACAATAAGTAATTAAGCAATTAGAAAACTATAAATAAAAGTTATAAAATAATAACAATAGTACCTGTCTCAAAATCTTAAGCAAATTACTGACTAAAAACAACACAATCATAGGAATAAAAGGCTACACTATATAAATAAAATAATTGCATAGAATAAGTCCATTACATAAGGGAAGATAAATAAAATTGAAACATATGAAATAAAAAAAAAAGATAGAATAAAAAATTATAACAGATTAAAATTTTTTGACTTGACAAATTGAATTTCAAACTAAGATGAAATGTATTTCTCTGACATGCATTTTCTTGAGAATGTAATAGTTCCACTTTACATGAAAAGCAGTATGCATACAGTGGCTACTGAATGCCAGAAATATACTTGGTACACTTTTATTCACTTATAACATGATTGATTCCTTGTAACTTTCAAGGAAATTCATTTTGAAATATTTTCTTCTCAGATTTTTAGTGATTTTCAACAAAAATCTATATTATATATTTAAATTGAAAGCATTTGCCTGTTCAGTATACAAATCTACAGTTTCAATGATTTTTTTTTTTTCTTCTTTCAAATTTGGTATAGTTATTCTCTATTTCACTGCAGATATCAAACTGCAGATATCAGATATCACTGCAGATCATCTATGTTTTGGATTTATAGGATCAGGGATTGTTGAAATAATAATAAAAAATTCAAAATTAACCTTTTCAAAAAAATATCACTGTGCAAATGGTTTTTCTGAAACTTTTTATTTGAAAAATATTATATCATCTTGCTTAGCAATAGCATTAAATTAATTGTGTTTATACACCAGACAATTTTCATTCAGTTTATCCAATTTAAATGATAGTGGACAAATAATGGAATGGATTTTTTGCAGTGACTTAATGATTTTAAGTTGCTGTAGACTTTCAATTTAAGCTTTTGTTACTTAAGAAGCCTCTAAATTTTTCATCTGTTAAAATGCTAGAACTTTTATCCAGATTTTTCATTGTAAGTTCAGTACATGTGTATTGTTTTGAAGACCCAGACCACACAACTGACCCGAAGGCTTTCAGTAGCTGTTTGGGTGGCCGGGCATGTGCATTGTGTAAAATTGTTTCTGTTTACATTCAGAGTTTGTTGTGTTAGCCATTTAAATTGGATAATATAACCAAATATTTGTCCCAGAAATGTTTACAATCAATAATGCTTAATCTATAAAGGGTACTGTCCAAAGGCGCCACATTAATTATGTATAAAACATTTGAAGTGGATTATACGGAAATGTTTAATGTATATGAGGTAAGCGTTTGGTTAAGATAAATAGTTATAAAAAAATATTTATAAAAATCAAAAACTGAAGTGTCCCAAGGTGCCCACACTCTCCTATACTTTGCACATATTTTAAATTATTAGCAACACCGAGTATAAGGAAGACCATTGCAGATAACATGGGAGTGTCTTAATTATTTTGGGGAACACCCCTCCCTGGTGGGTTTTTGTGATTTTTGATACTGAGCATATCTGTTAGTTTTTAATAACTGCAAATTGAAACTTTTATTAGTATACCAGCAAAAAGTAAGGATATCCAAATTTATTTTCTGTTTTTAATAAAGATTTTCATTCAAAAGTATTTTTTGACAACAGTTTGAGCAGTGACAGGTCAGCAATGTAGAGGACCTTATGCTAATCTTAATTGGAGCCTCATATGATGTCGCTGCTTTTTCTGATTTCACATATTATATTTCCACTGTGCAATAAATAGTGAAACTTTTTAACTGCTTCAGTGGTGTGATCAAGAGGTCAGAGCTATAGCATGTAGTAGCGTATGCGCATGTTCATGCTCAGATACATTTTAAATTTTAGCTAATTTTGCAAATACTTTTCAGGCAAAATACAAACCTCTCTCTTGCTTTGCTGCCAGTAGCATCCCAAAATTTTCTGTTTTTACTAATTATCTATTTTACTGTTAGTATACACACCAAAAGTTTGCAGGAAATTTATTTCAACATTTATATATTGGTAACTTTTCATTTTTATGCAATTCTGCTCTGTGGGTTTGCAGATACTTTTGCTTTGATGACTGTGTACACGGATACTTTTTTATTTTATCTTGTTCTGCAAAAGTTTTTATAAAGGTTTTTATTTTGAATACGAGAGTCCATTTATTCTTGCTAGGATAGTATTTATAGTTTCCCTAGAATATAATGTAGATATGGCCCAGTTTCTCTTATAAAGTACTCTGAAAGCACTAAACATTCACCACTTCACCAAATGCAAATAAATTGAAAAATTGGCAACAAAAAACTCATTTTGATAAAATGTTTAGAAAACAATAATTTGGTCACCACTGCCAAATATTTTGGACATCAACTGATTTAAAAGTTTGACAAACAGTTATCAAAATTTTCTGAAGGGAATATTATATTACTAACCGTCATTTTGAATGAATTTATATCAAATCTTACAACATATAAAACTACTTATTGTTAATTCTAATTCAATTTCTACATTCTTCTACATCGGGCCATGTGCATAATTTCTGTAATACAATTTATAGTTATGCATACAGAAAAGTGGAATTTCAGTATTACCGAACCAGATATGGCCCTTGAGAACATTGTTATGGCATGATTTTATGATGCTACTTTATTTAATAGTTCAAAATTTATGTAATAGCTCAAAATTCGTTATTTTCCCTTTTCCCTTCAAAATTCTAAATTAATTTGTTGTTATTGAGTATTTCGGCGATTTATTCCCCTTTTAACGTTAATTTGTTATCATTTTCACTGTTTTCATTATTCAAAATTATGCGCAATGTGTCTTCAAACGCTAAATATCTTTTGTTAATCCTCCGGTTTTCTGTTTTCGGCTCACTTCATTCACGAGTTTGCAGAAAAAAAGACGCATTTTTAGACAAAATTCGACCTTCACAGCTTACCCCTTCGAACATCTGGAATCGGAGTGCCAACATCTGGTTGAGTTGCTGTACACTTAGCAGCATAATTTTAATTTTCACGCCCTTCTCGCGGTTCTTGGCATAGCATCATATTTATTCCGCGGTATATGCATAGGCGCTCTGCGTGAGGCGCAGGTTTTCATTTGCCAAGTTTGGAGGCTCTTGGGAAGCGAGCGTGTTGATAAGTGGGTTTTGATTCGACTCTGGAGAACCGTCTGAAGAGGTGCTCTTAATTCGCAAGGGAAAAATACCGTGATCCAGGCCAGGGTGGCCTGTAACCTGCGGATCGGTGAGTGAAGCTTTTGTTGCCGATTCGCCTATTTTTGGGTCCAGTGCCGTTTCGGAAAAACTTTTAACTTTTACTATTTTTTATATATCTTTTTCTTGTGTGATACTCCTAAAAAAATTTTGGGGAACCAGGAAAGGCTTAGCTCCATTTGTTGTTTTATCAGTTTGAATCTTTTCATCTATTACACTAGTCATGCACTTACACCATGTATGTTAATGCAGGAAAAAAGGGGGGTTTTAGTACCAGTATTACATAGTATATGATTTATAAAAATATTTAAATATTAATTTCATTATTGGGTGTATAGTTACAGGTTTATTATATTATTACGAGGCTTTTACAACATGAGATCCAGTTTTCAATTGCTTACCTTATATATGGAACAGGGAACGAGGGGTATTTCATACCTATTTAGTACCTGTTTCATTTATAAAGGAATTTTTCTCAAGCCTAAAGTTGGGTCTATTTTATTTTAATTTTATTTTTACATTTGCTCATCTAACCACTTTCAATAAATGTTAAGTCACAGATATTTAAAATACAAGTAATTAAAATTCTTATAATAATAATAATAATAATAATATATATATATATATGTGTGTGTGTGTGTGTGTGTTAATTATTGCTAGACCTTTCAAGAACTCTTTTCAAAATACCTAAATTCGAAAATCAATCCAATTGATTTTGGCTAACACTTTAGAAATTAAACAAATTCTTTTCAAATTTGACTTTGACGATTAATAGTCTAATATTCTTGATATGGGCCCTTTAAAGGTATTTTAAAATTGAAATATGGCCTTTGAAATAAATCTCTCTGTAGCCTGGTTTAAATATATATATATATATTAAGATGTATTAAAATGTTGATATTTTTCTAATTAAAAAATAGTAGAGCAAATTTTAAAAAAAGCAAAATTATCCATATAACAAAATAAGTTTTGAAAAAAAAAATTTGAAAACCTGGACCTGCAGGGACCCCTTGTTGGGCCGGATCCACAAACTTAGTCACAGTAAATTTACCCCTGAGTTTGCACAAACCATTATAAACTTTTTCCACTTCCCATAGCGCAGATAACTGTTTACTATGTCTACTAGTGAATCCACCACTAAGGGGTAAAAAATAAAAGACCCAATATCAAGTAAATATAAATGTGGTACAATTTCATACCAGCTGTAAGCTCCCACAACACCTTATCGACTTCTTTCTGGGCTTCTTCTTCCAGTTCATCTTGATCATCCAAGTCTTCAAATCCATCTTCTATCATTTCTTCCAAAATACCAGCCTACAATAGGAAATTGAAAATATGATATTCTGAAAAATATCAAATACTATCAGATATACCCAACATTGATTGTGATTTAAAATATATATAAATTCTAGTAGTATTTCTTACATAATAAAGGATGATGTCTATGTGTGTTTGTGTGCAGTTTGTAGTAGGAAATCTAAGGGTTGTACAACCATAAAATTTGGTACACAGGTACTTTATGCACGAATAGGCACACCTTGACATTTTTTAAATTTGAAATTAGCTTTTTAGTTATTTTATGTTTTAGTCTGATTTACAACAAGTTTTTGGCTGATATTCACACAAATCGATTCTCTAATGATCTAAAATATTGTCACAGAGTTTCCATCTTGACACCATCTGAAAGATCTAAACATTATGTTTCAAACAAACTTTGAATAGAATCCATACAATGAATAGAAAAATATTAAGGAATTTAAAAAATAAAAATATATTTTTTTTGTGCATTTTAAACCTCTCCAATTTTTATATTACACTATAATAAAACTGATGCGCCATCTAACATTCATTTCTTTTGTTCATCTACTTAAAATATCACAAATCACTCTAGAAAACAAAATAATTTCATAAATCTATCCGTTGATAATTTATAAATTTTTTATCCAAGGAATGTCTTTGATTTTTTGACTGATTAGCAGTCTTCAAACTCCATTGTAGGTTGAAACATATGGGGAAATGGACCAGACTCATTTTGTTTAGGGGAGTGGATATTGTGGGATTGGATGAGAGTGTATGTATGTTTCATGTCGTCAAGAGTGGTGTGTTGAATATACAGTCAATTATAATTCTCATATTTTTCACTTTTGCGGAGAGAGCGTGCAATTTTAGGATCAAAATCATTTTAAATTATGTTCAAATGTATTAAGCAGTGAATACTTATATAATTATTTATACATAATAGGCATCTAGATTTTGTGCTATTTAGAAAATATGGTGTATAGGTGCTTATTAAGGATAAGCATATGCTTGAGTGTATTTTGTAATTTAAGCATGTGCTCACACAGAAGGTGACTAAATCTTTTGAAAACTTTAATGAATTTAATTAATCCCTGCTATAAATCCTGGGAAATGCTGGGTTGAAGTGTTGAAAACCCAGACCACACGACAGACCCGAAGGCTTACTGTTGCTAAGTGTGTGGCCGGGAGGGAAATGCTGGGTGCAGTTTCTAGTTAAATTATATTGTTCTTTGAAAAAAATTCTATAAAATATTTAATTTGATTCCCCTTAAAAACAAATTATAGGAATTTCTATTCTTGCTATGGGTCATTCCATGTGAAATCAACAAAAAGAGAGAATATTTGGTTGCATGGCCATTTTTAAAATTTTTTATGTTTTGCACATATGTTCCTACTCTCCCGGCCACACATTAAACTGCCGTAAGCCCTAGGGTTGGCTGTGTGGTCTGGGCCTTCGACATATGTTCCTACATATTCCAATAGATAAAAAACAATTTTTAATTTTTTTTCTTATTGTTTGCTTTTTAGGTACAACCATTTTCCCAACATGGCCGACTATAAATTTGGCCAACTTTGATGCTCACGTAAATTTAAATATCTTGGGTCTCAAAGACAGAGATTTGGGATAAAAACTATTTTACTTGTCTTAAAGTGGACTACATTTCATGTCATTGTAATGTTTGGCAAACTGCAACCTGGGAGGCTGAAAATCAGCATCAATTTTGGTAAAAAAGCAGTATTTAGGCCTCTTAAAATAAATGAAAGAAATTAATATGAATTTTCAAATTTTCACGACATCTTACTCTGCACCCATAGTCTTAGCCTGGAAAAAAATTAGTCTCTACTCTACTTTTTATTTGGATTTTAGGGTTGCCAAACTTCTAAAAGTTTAAAAATTGGCTCAATAAAACAACAACTCCATACAGATAATCAGGTGAAGGTCCTTTTTTGTATATTTTATCCTTTCTATTTTTAAAATTGAAAAGAAAAGTGACATTTTCAGCACATGGAAAAATGTCAAAACAGGAAGTTAGTCATCAATATTTAAATGGCTAATTAAAAATATGTTGTTTTGCTTGTGCATTCGTTTTTTTTTTATTATTATTATCATTAACATTAATTTAAAGGTGATTTCATCTATTTTTTACTTATTGGGCATAGGGGGAAGAAAAGTTGTCTGTGTTAAAAAAAAAGACATATCAGAATATTATTTGAACCATGTTACCTCAAACAAAAAGTTCTTTCAATCTTATAACTTTGCATTATCTTCACATGATATGAAAATTACCACTTTTAACACCCCCTTCCCCCCAAGAAGAAAGAACAGTTCAAAAGTTATATAAAAACTTGTTTAAAGAAGTAACAAATACATACAGATGATGATATGATATATCCATTTTTGTATATTTCATCCTTTCTATAAATAAAATTCAAAAGAAAAGTGACATTTTCTGTATTAAAAATTTTAAATTATGGGGAATTAATTATTCATATTTAAATGTTGATACAAAATATGCCATTTCGTTTGTACATTCGAATATAGTCATTAAAATCCAATCATTTAAATTAATTATCTATTAGATTCCATCATATTTTTTATCTTTGGAAAAAAAAAACAATAAAATAAAATAATATATTAATTTTCATATTTCCTACCTAATTATATATTATGAATTTTTTTAAATTATATTATGAATTTATTTAAAACATATATATTATGGTGAAAAAATATGAAATGTAATAAACACAATTATTTTTTTCTCCTAATTGTCTTGGAAAACATCTTGCTCAGATATGTTCTGATTCTTCCCCAGCAGCCTTCATTCTGGACAAAGCACCCTACTTTGTTGCAAATGAGGGGGAGAGGGGGGGAATGCCACTTCTGGTTTTGGAATCACTGTGTATTGTCATAGTTTTGTAGGAGGTGTGAGAGTTAGATCAGTTTCCTGTGAAACATTGAGCTGAACAGCAGTCTAATTGTATTTCTATTGGAAATGCTGCTTCATATTTTATCAGACACATTTTAAAATTTTGATTCTAAAATAGATCGTTCTTGCTGTCATCCATTTTCATCTCATAAAGCTTGAGTAAGTAAAGGCCTGAGAACAATTACTTTATAGAACAATCAAAAAGAATAAACTTGCATGATCTTATATCTGGTAAATCTTTATGCTCAAGTAAAGTCAACTACTGAGAATTTCGAAAAGAGTAGTTTCGATGAATATCAGACTAGTGAAATAGCCACTGAAACAATCAACATACAATGCAATGTATTAGGTGTCTCACCAATTAAAAAAAATCCAAGTCAATGCGGGAAAAAAAAAAAAAAAAAAATTCACATGGAAAAACAAAACTCAAAAAGATATTAACTGTTAAACTTAACTGGCTAAAAGTTTAGATGTTGATCTACTTTCCGAACAGTCATCAGAACCCTTCACATCTAGCTTACAGTGTGAAGACTGTACTAATTTAATCACAAAACTAAAGGGAAAATATAACAATAGAAGTTCAACACCAGAAACATAAAGCTTTAAGTCTTATGCCTCAAAGTTGGGCTACTAAAATAACTATGAAAGGGTTGGGTTAACCAGTATCTAGTTCACAGAACTACAGACTTCAAAAACATGGTTCTTTCCTCAATAAAAAAAGGATAAAATAAAAAAAGGATAAAAAAAAAAGTAGGACTCTTGATTTGAAAGTGAAGGAAACCGTTTGCACATTCTTTGCATATTATGAAATCAGCCATTGTTTTCCAGGGAAGAAAGAGTGTTTGTCTGTACAATCTACTACAGGAATACAAGAATTAAAAGCAAAAATACTTGCTTTTAGAATATCTTAAAGAATTACATACTGAATTTAAACCATCCAAATTACAAGATAGATTTTTTAGCAATTTGCAGAGCTAAGAAGCAAATCGTGTATCTTAGCCGATGCTAGTGGCATTCACAGTGTATATGTATGCAGCTGTCCTCAAAATATAAAACTAATGGTTTCAGAAATAAATATAAAGGCTGGAATATTACTTTATTGCCAAAATTGATAGTCTGCTTTACAGATGAAAGTTGCATGCTTGGTGAATGTTCTAAATGCCCAGAAACTTTTATTTTGAATTAAATGCTATCAGATGCAGGAGATCTTTAAACACTCAGCAATGATATTTACAATAAAAATGGATGAAATCACATTTACATTAATCTTAATAATAAGAAAGGAACAAATACACAGGTAAAACAACATAATTTTGGTTAAACATTTAAATATAAATAAATTACTTCTTATTTAAAAAAAATTCCATATGCTGAAAATGTCACTTTATCTTTCAATTTTAAAAATATACAAAAAAGTACCTTTCACTTGATTATTTATATAAATTTATTGTATTATTAAACCAGTTTTTAAATTTTTAAATTATATACCACATGGGGTTTTGGAGCGGGAGGGGGGGGGGGGGGTTATTAGTGATCATTTTTTAAATTTTGTCAAACCTAAAATCCAAGTAAAAAGTGGATTAGAAGCTTAAAATTTTTTGTGCTTATAAAACACTCCCAACTCTTTAAATCAATCATGTTTTATTCCTGTTTTAATTTTACCAGCTAAATTGAAAAAATCTTAAACATAAGAAAAATAGTTAAAAAATTTCAAATTTAAGGGCTTAAAAAGGGTTTTATTAAAAAAAAAATTACAATTAGTTTATATCATATGAAAGCTTGGAATCTTAGCTTTAAAATGGCACCTAAAATATTGGTTTGTGGCAAATACAAACTTGTGATTTTACTTTGAAAAGAATGAACTTCACTTTTAACAGATGAAATGTGACCTTGAACAATGTTTCACGGGGCAAAATCTCCCCTTCTACTTTCTTTAAAAAATTGAAATTCTGGCTTTTGCCTTCTTCCTAGGTATATAAGCTAATTTTAATTTTTGATCAAAATCCATTACTATAATGCAACCACTATTTGTTGATTTGACATGGAATGACCCTATATAAAATTATTTGTTTAAGCAAATCTATAAAACATCTAGGTCCTGTTTGTAAACAAATTTACAAAAAATATTAAGTTTGACATAGGTACTTCAGAACCAGGGAAAATACACCTCAGCAAGATTTTTTTTTTTAATTTAAATTATGAAGTTATGAATTTAATAGTCACAATTCAGCCCTATCCCAAATCACAATACAGTAGACAATTCTTACTGGTACCACTATCTATTGCACATTACTCCAACAAAAACTATTTAGTATAAGTCATGGTTGTATTTTTTTTTTTTTTATGCTGAAACAGCATGAAATTGAAAATATTCTTAATGTTTCGGGTTCCAAGAATTTATTGATATTTTGAGGGTTCTTTCAAAGAATTTAAATAAACTTATTTTACATACTGCCACTATAATAAGTTTATTTTGCACTGTTACCAAAAAGCACACATAATTCTTTTCCTAATGTGAAAAGTAACAACATTTTCTTTTTTTAACTTACTTAGAAAATAAATTCTAATTGTATTATCTTTAAAACTAATTGAGATTTTCTTTAAATTTGTTAAAAGTTATAAATTTAATAGTCAAAATTCATCCCAATTTCATTGTCTCAGGTTGTTTTGGATTGGACTCAATCAAAAACCAATTTTGACTCCACCACTTTGTGTGTCAGCTATAATGCTATTTGAAAATGAAAGCGTCATGGCTTGATTTTAGAAAGAGTTTGGTTTCTTAAAGATTGAAAATATTATCATAGAGTTTCCATCTTAACATAATTGGAAAGATTGAAGAATCCTTCAAAAAGGTTTTGAAAGGAATCAATACTATAAATAGATGAATTTTCATAAATTTTTAAATGTATATACTTTTCATATTCTGATGATGCAATGGATTTTAAAATTCCGATATAGAAATGTTGACTGACAATCTTCCTAATTTAACATGAGTCTAATCTATATACTGTTCTAAAAAAATTGTTCCCGAGGTTAGTGGTTCATTAATTAGGATTTTTATAAGGTATCAATACATTATAAAATTGTTCACATTGTTATTTGATGTGCTGCAATTATTTTTCTTCAATGCATGTGCATTGCAACGGAATGCACCTCACATGCAATTCATTCACACATGCTTTACTTTATAGTTCGCTCAGAATTTCATAAGTCAATAACATGTGAAGATGTACTTCTTTGACACTTATTATTAAATACTTTTATAGATTACTAGAAAATATACCTAACATTATATACTCACTTTCATCATTTCCTTTGAAAGTTCTTGCATCGTTCTAGAGATTTCTGGGATTTTAACAAGGCTTTGCATGCTTTTCATAACTTCAGTACTTTTCTCTAGAGATCCAGCAACACGTAATGTTGCTAAGGAAGAAACTTTTATTAGCTTAAGATAAATAACAATAAATTTAATTTCTATATACATTAAAAAAAAAGTAAAAACTTAATGATAAGATGGTGCAGGATGGCTTCTACAAAATTAGTGTTTCCAAATTTGTGATATCCCAGGGATACATGATCAAATTCGATAATTTTTATCGTACATTTTATAGACAAAAGCAGTCTTACACAATAAAAGATGTCTGTGTGTGTATCGTCTGTAGTGGGAAATCTAAGTATCATACGGTCATAAAATTTGGTATACAGATACTTCATGACCTAGAAGATGTACCTCGGTGAGATATTTTTTAAATTCGAATCAATTTCTCAGTTATATTTTTTAGGTTTTAGCACAACTTTGAGTAATTTTCACACAAATCAGTTTCTCAATCTCAACGATCAAAAATATTAACCAAAATTTCCATCTTGACACCATTGGAAAGTTGGAAGAGCATTTTTTTCCAGTGATATTTGAACCGAATCCATAGCACAATTTCTTCATATTTATTTATTTATTTATAAATACAACAAAATTTGCAG
The DNA here is from genome assembly GCA_951213105.1 of Amaurobius ferox. Lineage (NCBI taxonomy): Eukaryota > Metazoa > Arthropoda > Arachnida > Araneae > Amaurobiidae > Amaurobius > Amaurobius ferox. The sequence continues at coordinate 61,716,418 of OX578153.1, forward strand.
TTTTTAGATAATCTGATACTTATTTTGCTGCATCCAAAATAATAAGATTAGCACAATTCTATAGTTTGATAAAAAAAATTGTGTAAATATCTTCGCATTCTAACAAAAGAATTTTTTTAATTAATACTTTATTTTACTTTCTGTGATTTAAGCAGAAGCATAATAATTGAGATTACTTCTCCTTTTTCTCCCCGATTGACTGTACATGCACAACTCATGGTGATGTTTAAGCCATGCCTTCTCTCCTATAAAAAGAATCTTTTCTTTTTTTGCTTTCTACGGTTATGGGGTGCATAGGAAATTGGGATGGTTTGAAGAGGTGATTCTGTGTATATTATTTAAGTAGATTATTGAGGAATGCCGGGCAATTCATTCTAGTAATTTCACAATTTTTTTTTTATAAAACATTGAATGACATTATTTTCTCCAAGCATGAATTTTAAAATATTGTTTTACTTTGTAGAACAAATTATATAAATATTTTTTGTTAATTGCATAAATTTTTACTATATAATATTGTGACCATCGCATACATAAATTAATCAGTTGATTCGTTGCACAATAGAATCGGTTACTTTAATAATTTTGGTAACTGTTTCAACTTTTTTTACTATTTGAACCAAGTTGCAGCCCTGCCGCCACTGCTTCAGGCATTGGAAATCCTAAACTTACAGGTATATTGAATTTAGAACAATTAGCTATAGTCTTTTTTACTTTACATTGTATTTTACAATGTTTGAAAAATTTACAAAAAATATGAAAAAGCATTCTATTAAAATATTTAATTTATGCCTCCTAAATAAAATATAAGAATCTGTTCCTGTAATATAAAATGATCTTCATGTGCAGATCTGAAGAATAAAATATCCTGATCATATTTGTAAACAAATTTATAAAAAATATGAAATTGGATTAATATCTGCCAAAATGAAAGTGCTAAAATGGTATTGAAAGATATACCCATACTACATTTATTCTGTTTCAACAATTGGCTAAACACAATATATGAGTTTGGAAAATCTTTGTAAAATAAAATAGATGACGTAAGAAATTGAAAATGCTAATAACTTTTCCCTAATCTAAATGCGAAGACCTTAATTGATATAATCCAGTCAAACATTGAAATCAAAAAAGATTTAATAAAATTGTCTGCTATATAAGCACATTAGATTTAATTCCATTGCTAAGCAATGTGAAATATTTTTCCTAAAAAAAATAGCATTATATAGTGATAAAAAAACCTTCTGCATAATGCTATCTCTATGGAAGGTTCATTATTTATTAATATCTTGATAATCCCTGGTCTAAAAAACTGTTCATAGACTAAATTTTAAGTGGAACTATTTTACAGCTACCCACAAAGCTTCATGAAATTCGGTGCAGGCATTTTCCCATGATGGTTTGCCAATCGGCAGTGCGAGGCCTGATATTATATAAAAATGTTAATCTTTACAGCAATGGTTCCCCAATATTTTACACTTATGCTACGGAAAATTTTTACCTTACATATTTCAAAAGAACATTTATTTTTTGCTTCATTAAAAAAAAAAGTTGCAGTACTAAAACTAATACTCAATATATTTTAAAAAACAAAATATAATTACTTTATAAACATAGAAAATATAAAAATGAGATAAAAATGTAAAAATATAAATGTTCGCTATAAAATCTCTTCATACACATACAACAAACAAATATGATTATTTACTAGAATTCAAAAATACAAATTAAAGTTTCACTTCTCTTGCAAATTTACATAAATTATGTATGTTATAGCATGTAAACATAAACCCTGCTCTGAAAATATTTATAAAAAAAAAGTATGGTTAATAAAGATAGAAGATACCAATACAACAAAAAGTCTCAAATCTCCTGGGATTGAAAAATAAACATTTTTAAGGACACATATAAAATAGATTAAGCAGCTTTTAAGTACTCAGTATAAAAACAAAGCATTTTAAGACCTATTAAAAAATAGAAATGAAAATCTATTAGGTTTATGGACTTTTTAAGAATCATAAGCACCGACTAAGCAGCAAAACTTGCTATGTCACAATTTTGAAAACTACTATGTTAACCAACGAAATCAGTGGTACCACACGGTTCACACTATATTCATAGAATATTGAGTTTAAACTGTGAGACTGCAAGATTCATAACTGCAAAACAAACTAATAGGAGATGTTCTAAAGCTTGTAATCAAGCTGCCAGTACAGTCATTGCTATTATAAGTTTTTGTTCATCACAGATTATCAACACTAAATAGCCTAATACCATGCCATAATAGCTTGCCATATGTCTGGACTTGGCATTTTCGGCTGGACTTTTGTTAAAAATAAAAATTCAACAATAAGAACTACTCTGCTTTCTATGACACAATACAAATTAACATGCAATTGTTAAAAAAAGCTCTTTTATTTGAAAAGTATTAGTTTTCAAAATCCAAAGAAATGAAGAAAAGGCATAAACATGAAGCTGGAGAAATATTAAGAAGCTTTCTATTCTTCAACCCAGATCATCTAACCTATTCAAAGGTTGTAAGGTATCTGTTTGGATTGCTGGGACAGCCACCCAATTTAGACCAGAATCCAATAGGAGTGACATCCACAGGAACTATACCCTCCTTCCCATATCACCAAGACCAACCTCTTGGAAGGACTTTCGGACACAGAGATTTAATCTATCCATACTCCGTGTATACACGAGGATAATTTTAAGAAGAGACGGGAATCAAGCTTGGGTTCTCAGAGTTCAATTCCCATGTCTTAACCATTGGTCAATCCCACTTTCTCACAAAGTAGCTAGTAATGATGCTACCTTTATTTAAATTAAGAATTATTATCTTCAGTCTCATTTACAACATATTGGACTTTCTGACACCTCAATCTGCCTACCTTGTGGACATGTGAATATGAACAGCGGCTATCTTATGATTTATCCTGAACTAAAAGATGTGCGAGTATCAGTACTATCCTTCTTTAAGGCAACTTCTCTTCTATACTAAACTATAGCATGCTTGAAAAGACAGCAGTGGGTGCAGGATAAAAGAAAAATTAAATTAAGAACTTGTTTTAGAATGGCAGTAGTGTTCACTCTTTTCTTAAATAAATGTGTTGATTTATTTTTTTGTGAGTTTTTCTCTCCAATTCCAACAGACAAGCCGGCCAAGTGGCTGAACTTAACTATGAAAATTTATGACAAGTCTACTGCAATAGCAGCAAGAACCTTACATCATGGAACAATTCATCACTCACCAAGTTGATGGTTCATACTCATTTGCACCGAATTTATATGTGCTTTTGAGGTATAAATGCGATTTACAGACTTTCTAGCATTGACAATTCCTTTAGCCAAGACTTTACAGACATCAGTGTCTCCGCGTTTTGCTGCATCTTTTAATGACTTTTTTGCTTTTTCTTCTTCACGCTGAATAGAACGAATTTGTCGATCAAGTTGGAATCCTTCTTTTCTTAATACAGATGTCCACTCTCTAACCTGAATAATAAAGAAGTTTATACAATTATTCAGTAAAATTTCAATAAGATATAATTTTATCGATAAGAGATAACAATAATTCAATAAGAGACAACATCACAAGTTTTAAAATTAATATTTTACTGTAATATGCTAAAATTCTGCTGATGTTTAATTTTAGGATACCTCACCAATATTTAAAATTGTGTTTTCATTTTCATCTTCCCTCATATTTAAGTACCCCTCTACGTACACTATTGTTTAAGTTTTTAGAAAATAATACACAAAATATTTTCGTATGGAAATAAATTCTTTTATTATTGCTTTTCAAAATATTCACTTTATATTTTTTAATTAGAATAAATCAATTTTTAAAACTGTTATAACATTCAGAAGTTGGTATAGCAGAAACATGTAATTTAAAAGCATCAACTGCTTCTTCTGGATCATCGACCACATATTTTATTTTTGTTTGTTGGGAACAAGAAAAAATCATTGAGTGCTAAATCAGATGAATAAGGACAATGACTCATCAAATCAATTTTTCAAGCTTTAAATAATTGTGATAGTTTGAAATGCACTATGTGAGCTTGCATTCTCATAATGAAGAATAATGCAAAGTTTCACATTTTTTCTGGCAGTTTTTGGCAAACAAATTGTCATATACTAATCAGCATTTAATGTTCTACAATCCTCCAAAGCAATGGCTGTAGCATGGCTAGATTTACCAAAAAAATGAAGCAATCATTTTCTTTGAAACACTTCATGCATGAAAAACTTTTGTAGGATTTGGTTCATTTTGAAACAAACAAACAATAGATTGTTGTTTTATTTCAGGATCATAGAAATAAATCCATGTTTCATCGCCTGTTACAATGTCAAAGACATGTTTTAAGGCACTAGAGTTGAGTCTTTCAAGATTTTTTTGCACCATTTGACACGAGCATCCTTTTGAGCTTGAGTTAAATTATATGAAATCCAATACCCACATACCTTTTTGACTTTTACATGATCATGTAAAATTGAATGCACTCAGGTCCTTGAAATGTTCAAAGATGCTGCAATTTCATTATATGTGACATGGCGATTTAAAGTTATCATTTGTTACACAGCATCAATGTTTTCTGGTATCACAGCATCAGTTCTTGATCGACTTTCACGAAATTCATCACTGAGACTCTTACGTTTAAGATGGAATTATTTAAACCAGTTGTAAATCATTGCTTTGGATGGTGTTTTATCACCAAAAGCCAAATTCTTTTGATTGACACACTGTTGCTGTGTCAGTGTTTTGAAAAGCCATAATAAATCATAGCTCAAAAATAAAGCCACTTAAATCCATGTTTTATCAATACCTTATTAACTTCAAAACAATGCCGCAAAAATAATTTTATAGAATTTATCATTCTTTAACAGCCAATGTTCGCATGAAAGAAATTCTTGTTTAAATGCATTTTCCTTTTTGACCATCTTTTTTCACATCCCTTTTCCCCTACAGCTCCTTAGGAAATAATTTTTTTTTTATGTCTATTGTTATAGGAATAATAATATACATTTCAAATTTTAAGATAATCAGTTGACAGACAGGTCAAAATTAAAAGATGGGGTGGACTACAATCTCTTGTTGAAAATTTTCCACGGAATAATGAAAATAATGATTACTAATCATATATTATCTTTTATTAATGTTATACCATCATAATGATTTTAGATCCAGTTCTTTTCTACAGCATATATAAAGGTCATTGGGGGCTTTATGACACCCCTTTCCCTTCCCTGGTTCACAAGCAAAATGATTTTCTTCAAACTAACAGCAAAACCAGAAAATAATACTTTGAAAATTATCCACTACTGTGCACACAGCCACACCATTCTATAAGTCTAGTAATCACCGAAATTATGTATGCTTGGAATATTCGTATGCACAGGCTTAGAATTTAGGTTCCGAATTAGGTTCCGGCACTTAGATTTTAGGTTCCGAAATTAGGTCCTACAGCATCTGAATCCCTCATCCTTTTGGTCTATATTTACCTATATAAAAAACACTAATAGGGCTTCATGGACCTAGGCTGCTATTGGTTGAGAGGTCTTAGTTATAACTGATTATCTCTTTTTTTTTCGGGGGGGG